>CM070555.1:63002120-63602120 GCA_036346405.1 Phyllostachys edulis | reverse complement strand
AAGAGGGGATGTGACGATTTTTTTTTATTGTTTTAATAATATAGATAGATTCCGAGTCAGAAACCGTGACGTATCGAGCGCGCGGCAGGGTGTTTGCAGCGGTGGCCCCCGCAGCGGCGGATATCAGCGGACAAGCAGCCAGCGAGAGGGGAGGAAGCGCAGCCGCACGCTCCGGCGCTGACGAGGATACGTGAATGCTATGCTACCGCCCAAACCTTGTTCTTTAACGCGACGTGGACGTCTGTAACAATCAAAATTTTACTGGCAGCTGGTTTTCGCTTTTTCGTTTTTGATCGAGATGGGCATGAGTTGCTTTGCCGATCGACTCCGCGGTGAAAATAGTTTACTTGCGTGTACTAGTACTTCTTTTAGATGAAACTTGCGTATGTGCACTAGTTTTTTTTGGTACAACCAGCGCCCGAATATAGGATAGAAAATTTATTATCGTACACTCCGATATAACATCAGTGAACATCTTGTGCAATAATAGTTATCAACGCATGCAACAAAATACAGAATAATTGATCTAAAAAGAGGGGATCCCAAATCTATCAACAAAATTCACTTGAAAAATATAAATCTCGTTCCGTATTAATACGATGATGTACTAGTACAAAAGTTTGAACAAAATAAATTTACTTTGCTACAACCATCACAACATTTTGAGAATGTGTATGCAACAAACGGGGAGGACACTTGCAACAAAATCACAGACTTAGGGAACAAAACATCAGATGGTCTAGAGCAAATGCACAACAAATTACCAAAATACCTACAATAAATTCATCTCAATTGCAACATCAGAAAAAAAATAGAAGACAACATTGCAACAATGCATCTTGCTACAACATCTTTGAGAAGACACAATACAACAAAACAAATCACGTTTGGCAACAATCGAGTGAATATGCTGCAACAAATTTATAAAGATGCAGACAAAACAAACCGGAGAAGGCAATGGTGGCAGCAAAGAGGTTAGCTAGTATTAGGAGTAGGAGGTGACTGGCCGAAGGCCTCATCACCTATATGGGCTCAGATCAAATGAGGGCAAGGTTGGAGCACATCACCACCTCCCTACAAGAGCTCAAGAGGCATCGCCACTCCGCCATGGAGCTCCACCAACATTTGACCCTCCGAACTTGGTGAAGGGATACTGGTAGGCTACACTAGCTAGCAATTCAAAAATTATATCACGTAAATCAGGAAGCTATGCAAGTAGGAGATCATAGATCGTTACCGTCAGACGTGTAGCGCAGCGGAAGTAGAGTTGGAGTAGTCTGATCCAACGAAGAGTGCGTGATGAAGTGGTTGTAGTTGATCATCCAAAGTCGAGCACATCAATGTAATGGTCATAGTCAATCGTCCAGCGTCCTCACGAGTCGATCGTCTTCTCCAGTAACCTCTGCAGTTCCTTGTGAAAATCGCAGATCGTCCTCGAGCGCAACAGCAACCACAGTAGCGTCTCTACGGTATCTACATGTCCAGAGATGAAACACCGTACGCCGGTGTGCTAGCACCAAGTCGCACGGCAGGGCTCTCTCGAGAAGATGACAGCTAGGGTTTCGGTGGAGCAACTCACGTCAACTTGTATGTCTCCCAACAACCTCATGCATCCTCTTATATAGAGCCCATGACAGATCATATCCAAATATGTTTGTTCCAACTCGTTAAATGTGTGACCTTGTAGGTTTATGTGTAATCGGTTGTGACTCAGAAACCCTTTTCGACCATGAGTCGTTAGCGGTTCCTAGCAAGACATAACGATTCCCGAATACACATAAATTAAATCGAACGAATCTTAATGCAATATAATCTATGACCAGGACCTTATCACTAACGACCAACTCGTATTTGTACACGACCAGCTCATATTTGGTCTCGACCAGTTCGTAACTCCTTACGACCAGGTTTCGACCACTTAGTGATTATGTTCGACCAGCCTATGACCAGCTTGTATCTCCATATGACTAGTCTGTATATGATCGAACTGAATGACCTGTTTGTGTTGTAACGACCCAACTCTAGGGCACCCGAGAGGTCCTCCAAGACCTCTGGAAAGTCCATCCGGACCTTCCAGGAGGTCCACAAAGGACCTCTCGGACAGTCCACCAAGATCTCCTAGGAGGTCCAGCAGGACCTCCTAGAGGTCCAGGAGAACATGACCCGAGAGGGTCTTGGAGCCAGGGAGCATCCACGGACCTGTCACGGCCACAGTCAGAGAAAAACGAGGAGGACTGGGGGCACCCCAAGACCACCCGCAACCCTCCAGGGGAGGTCGTGGAGGTCTGAGGCCACCCCAGAACCTCACGCGTTCATTCCATCATGTAGACATGGAGGTCCAAGTTTGCTCTAAGGTTCCCTGTGAATTCCCGAACTAGTCCCAAGGATCATGGCTAGCTCTTCACAGAAATAAAACACTGGTGGTAACATCCAGAACGCGACTTTATTAAAACAAAATATCTATAGAGTTGTTTACAAGGTGGCCTTGGGCCAAGCACATATATATAAGAGAGCAAAAGAACAAAAGTCCATCAGCACGCCACAGGCAACTGACTGGAGGGCACAACCTATTCGCTTGGGTCTTCTTCACTGCCAAGGTCCTCTCCTGGCAAAGATTGCAATGAGCAAGAGTGAGCACACAACCGTGCTCGCAAGTTACACCTGTGGGTTAGCAAAATGACATGCATATATGGACAATCAAAGGATGGCGTAATATGGTTAATTTGCACAAAGCCAATTTTCTTTCAAATACCATTACTAAGTTCCAAAGCAGGTCTTTATAACTAAAATTCATTTTAGCAAAGCAATTTTTCAGTTGGATAACATTCATCAACAAGTTGGTGAAGGATACCCTCCTGACACTAGGCTCCCTGCCCAAACCCATGGGATAAAATTCCCAAAACAGATTTGAAAAATATTTCTGGAAAACCCCAAAGTCAACATCTAACTCTGAGTAGCCTTTGCCAGCACGTCCATGACCGTGGACACGGCTATTCGAATAGATTTAACTCTGCAGAGGTTGTACACTTTACCCACATGACATGATTTCTCTAGTTTATCCCAAGATCCGTCAATGCCACCTCTCACTACCAAAGGTAAGAGGTCTAGAGCTCATGACAAGGCCTTTACAATGCATTGCCCCACCACGCCTTTCCTTGCTAAGGTTTCACTTTCCTATGGATCACAATCCGTGGAAAGCCCCCTCTTGCACCAGTGGGAACAGTAGGTCATAAAAGACCATTAGCCCTACAAGGCCTCCCACACCTCCAATGGAGCAGCATATGGTGAAGTTTTGCAAATTACTCAGCCAGGTCCCACGCCCCATTCTGGAGACATGCGGTTGCACGATTGTGGCATAGCCCATTATAGGCATGGCATTGGTCGCTCAAAGACCGGTTCTCACATGACTAGGGCGACTTTCACAAACCCTTGGACCTCCACCTTAGCCAGGATAGAGTCCGTGCACAAACATTGCACCAGCCAAGCCAACCAATTCGCCCCAGTCTAAATCCAATTTCATTTTCTTTGCTTCCCCAGCAACACTTTCACATTCTCATGATAGCCCAATGTCATGGTCAAAACATTTTAAGCAATATTTGGTCATGTTGGTAAAGATTTCCCCAAATCAATACTTTTGGTCTAAGCTTAACTAAGCACAAGTTTTTCAAATGGTCTTGGCTCACACTACTGCATGACCCAAGTTTGATCTAAAGGTGACAATGAGTTCAGTCCAAAGTCAACAGTGGCCATACAAAGGAAGTAGGCATAACTATGAATTTAAAACAGGTATTGAAATAGCTTGGTAGAGATAGGCATGCATTAAACTTTGAAACTGAACATAAATAGATTGAATTATTGGGTGCAATATGATCAAGAGTGTAACTTGCCTTGCTCACTATCCTGAGATTCTTCCTCTTCAGAACACTCGAGACTCCTGAGTCTTCGCAATCTACACGTGTAAAAGAGCAATTTCAAAGAAGATTCAAATAAAGATCCAACTAAGATCAACAAGAAACCCAAATGAACCCCAGAGGGAGTCCAAAAACTTAACCAATAGGAGAGGTCTATATTTTAGAATAGGTTCTTATGGAAGAGGTCTAAGCTTACCAGGAGAAGGTGGTCTTTCACAAAAGACCCCAAAGGAGTGATTTAATCAATAGAACGGAGAGGTCCTGAGAAATGGTTCTTGCGTAAAGTTCAGAGAGGTCTTCACACATAGGCCATAGAAATCCGTAAAGAAGTCCAACAGGGGAGGTCCTGAGATGGACACGACCTGCTCAGTGCAGTGGCAAAAACAAGAGCGGAGGAGATCGCCAAGGGACTTACCAGGGACAAGAAGAAACAATGGATGGAGGGGAGGTCGTGGGTGACAAAGTCTTCCCTGGGAGCCACTGAACAAGAGCCAAGGTAACAGGGTGTGGAGAAAGGTGATGTGATAGAATTTCTTAATCTAATTGTAGTCAAGGTGGTGAAGAAAACTAGAAATATACGTGTCAAGGATAAGCATAGAAATGGGTCAAAGGTTGGTGAGTGGCAGAGCAGGTGTTACTACCATTCTGGTTAAAAGGTACGAAAAAGGACAACATATGTTGCTATGGGAAGGAACAAAGAAGGATGTCAGGGTACGGTTAAGTGACCCGATTCAAAGTAAACACCACGTATGTGGATGCATTTAATGTGACGAGACATGCATTAAATGCCCAAGATATTAACGTGGCGAAGGAAATGAGAATGACTAAGTCTGGCAAGTGGGGCCAGTCAACTTAGAAACAGTCGGGTCAAGAGGGGAGGTATTGCTCCGCGGAGGAGGTCCTTGAGGAGGTCCGAGAGGTTAAGAGGTCCTGATATACACAAAGGAGGTCCGAACATGGGGAGGTCCAAATACACATGGAGGAGGTCCACGTGACTGAGGTTCGGACAACCAGGACTTCATCAAAGGAGGTCCCGCGGCTCAAGGAGGTCTAAAGGTTGAGGAGGTCCAGACATACGGAGGAGGTCTGGACATGGGGAGGTCCTGACGGTCAGGATCTCATCCGGGGAGGTCGGGCGAGGAGGTCCAGAGCCAGGTTTAAAAGGCCACAAAGAGGTCTTGGACAAGAGGTCCAAAAAATTACAACAAGGTCCTGCGGTTGAGATTAAAGGCAAGTTGAGGTCCGGGCGGTTGGATCTCCAAGAGGGAGGTCCAACGGCCAAGATCAAACGTGCAGGGGAGGTCTGAGCCCTTAGATCGGAAGTGAGGAGAGGTCCAACCGTTAGATTCGAGAACAAAGGGAGTCCACAGAGGACATAACGCACGGGGAGGTCTAAACCTTTGGATTGGAGATGGGAAGAGGTCTGAACCGCCAGATCCAAATGAATGAGAGGTCCAGGCTGAGGGTTCCAAGAAAGTGAGGTCCTAGGGAAGAAATCCACGACAGGTGGTCCAACAGGAGTTCGCAAGGATCAAAGCAACCCTAGGGAGGTCCTTTCGGCCAAGAAGAAATGCCAAGGGGGTTCAAATGAACTCAGGAGAATTGAAGGCACATAAGAGGTTCACTGGAATTCATGGAGGTCCGAATGAAAAGAGGTCTGGGCATCAGGAGGTGCCCAGGCAACCAGGGGTCCTGACTTAAGAGAAGTCTGAACAGAAAAGAGAGCTGATTCCAAAGAGATTCGAACCAACAAAGAGGTCTAAAGTAACCAAACTCAAAGGAAAAAGGCCTGGACATAAGGGTATGTCCAGGTGAGATAAGGTCCAAGCCTCAAGGGAGGGCTAACCTTAAATCCACTGGGGAGGTCTAGGCCACAGAGAAGGCCTAAACCTACACAACCCAAAAGAGATAGGTTAAAGGAGGATTGCCGAGCTTACCAGCAAGGGAGTACAAACAACTCAAACCCTTCCAACAGAACCAAACTTTGAACTCTCATTAAAATAAAATAGTTTCAATTTATTTTACACATTCAAAAAGGATTTGGAAAATTAAAATGTTACATGTGTATTCTCCCTTTGCCTCACGATATCTGGTTGAACTCCAGGTGAGATATTATGTCATCCATGGACTGTTCAATACTTTCTCGATCAAGTGACAGATAACTTTATGCGGCCGACTCTTCGACCATATCCATGGACTGTTCAATACTTTCTCGATCAAGTGACGGATAACTTTATGCGGTCGACTCTTCGACCACTAGTGGCATTACTATGCACTTTTTTTTCATCCGACCACATCGAGGGCCCTAGAGATATCTTTCCTGTTATGTTAGGAGGAGCAAATCCTATATCCGACCAGTCACATTCCTCCACATGTTTCATAATATACCCGAAAGCTACCTTTATAACTACCCAGTTACGAAGTAGCGTTTGTCAACTTCTAAGTGCACTATTACACATGTAGAAAACCATGCTGATCTTAGGTCTAAGGATTATACATCATCATTGCTTGAGATCAACTGATGACATATAAAATCATAACAATCTCAATAGTGTCTCAAGGTGGGTCAATCCAACTCTATGTTCTCTAGCATGTGTTCATATTGTTGATTCGATATCCGTATATCCATGACCGGCGAAACATGGTCATCAATCAATACATGTGTTGGTCGATAAGTCACTAGAGTTCCGATCAGTGACATACGACCAGGGATACATTTAGAATGAAATCATATAAGTTAAAGAGCTTCACCAACAAGTCACATACTCATTAATCTTTTACAACTGATAATTCATTCAAGGAACATAATAACATTTATTTAATAACTCATAAACATAGACGTGATACAATCATCTCTATGATTGTCTGTAGGGCATATCACCAACACTCGGGAGGCCTCGACAACATGCTACTACCCCGTGGGGTGGAGCTCCGATCGGAGCTTCCTGGAGGACAACGACAAGCATGGAGAGAGAGAGAGAGAGAGAGAGAGAGAGAGAGAGAGAGAGAGAAGGAGGGGAAGGGAGGCGTGGTTGCTAGCTCTCGGACGATGAACTCCGGCCGTCGATGAGCCATGGGAGGAGGAGATGCTGTGGAGAGGTAGATGAAGAAAGAAGCAGTGTAGAACAGTAGAAGGGGAATGAATAAGATATGAGGGGTGGAGTTGGTTCAACCAGTGGGAGCGTTCGATCCATAGGACGCATGATCCCTAGGGTTATCCAGACTTTTTTTGCGAGAACTTTGCTTGTACTAGATTGCACACCACATGTCAATGAGCTTAAATCTATTAACATCAGGTTTAGGCTGCGGTGTTGTGGATTTAACCTGCCAAACACCTATGGATTAGGAAGACTCTAACATAGTCAGCCTTTTCACATCTTTTTAACCTAGGATCGAAGGTTGAATAAGGTAACACATTGCAATTAACAATCATGAGCTATGTTTTCTACTTATTAATCCAACTAACCCACATAATCTAAACAAGCAATATTTCATTTAATAAGTTTCGTTGCCAAACATAAACATTACGTTAAGATTAACTAACCTAGTTATTTTAACCCCTATTAAACGTTAGTTAGGGCATGTACAGTGGGTGACATCAGCAGTCTATAATCTTTGCCACGTAAGATTTTTAATGACGTGGATGAAAGAGAACAAGGAGAGAGAATGGAGCTGTCTAGCATGCAACAGACAGTCTATAAAACCCTTATAGACAACACAAAACACCATTGTATGAGTTGTTGTCTATAACAAATATTTTTTCCAAGCAAAAACTAAAAGATTGTGGGATCTCATATAGACAACTTAATAGACAACTCATTATATGAGCTATCTTTAGTGTTGTCTATAGATGACATGAATAGTTGATATAGACATCAGTTGTTTGTACCATTGTATATGCCCTTAGTGAGACGCATCTAGTAAAAATACATCTGTTAGTTATGAGAACCTTGTCAAAACTAAGCGTGCAAGTCTAAAAAAATTCTCATTTTTTTGTGGATGTAGGGGTTGGAATATTACATGACCAAGCAAATTTTTATGATTAAACTTGATTGCACTTAGGATAAACACAAAAATCAAATTTAGGTCTACATAGCGATTTCTACTGTTTTACTCTATTCCTTTTAGCCAACGGGTCTTTCAAAACCTTGAGAATTTTATGGGCTTCTACATAATTTATGAATAAAAATATGGCTGTTTGCAAAAATTAGTGGGGTCAGTTGACCCCACATGTCACACATAAATCTATTACTGCTTTTCATTGCTTTTTTTCGTTTCTTGTGTGTGTGGTGTGCGTGCACACCTTTTCTGTAATAGTAAAAGAATGTAACATATTTCTCCCTGCCTCTGCGAAAAATCTGAGAATTTTTAAAGACTAACATACTTAGTGAGTTAGTTCTCACAAAACTTTTGCCGAGACGGTAGTTCTTGTTTGTTACTTCATGCATCTTGTTTCTATGCTACTCACAAGACGGATTGCTTATGGTAGAAGTTCTAGTTTTAAAAACACGAACGCAACCATTACTGTCTACGAGCATAATGCAGTTTTGTAAAGTGTGAGAAGTTTGTCGTTCTTTTCGCCATAAGCTCCAAAACTCACTCGCAGAAAAATACACCTGCGCCGACTTTTCTTTTCACCAGAAAAGTAGCAATGATTCTGCCATAGAATATTCTCTTGGATGTGCGCATCTATACTTGTTTTCTTCCAGCGCCACCCCCCACCCCATTCTACCCCACCTATTTCCCTAAGGCACTTGGGGCACTTTGCTGTGTGTGTGGATGCAAATTTATTCAAGAGATAACTAAATCCACTTCTTCAAATTTCACCCAAACCATTCAAGTGAATCACTGAAATCTATCTATCTATTATATTATTAAAACGATAGAAAAAGAAGCCACCGCGTTCGCTCTCAGGGGCTAGAAATTCTCACGTTAATCAGTGAAAAAAGAGAAACATCCACACCGTTGATTATGGTGGGTTCAGATTATAACGATCTATATTAAAGAAAGAGTTTATGTCAGGTACAATATAGAAATAAGAGTCCATCTCAAGTATAACGTAAAAATAACAGAATTTCGGAATAAAAAAATAAAATCAGCAACTTAATTTTGATACGAGTTCCTAAGTAAAATCACTAGATAAACATAATTGAATAAAAATTAAAAAATTAGTAATCGGATTAGTATAGGAATTCCAACAAAAATAACTGGAATTCGAATAAAACACAAAATAAAAATAGCAAATTGATTTTGATACTAATTCTAAGTAAAATTCCTAAAAATATATAATTCCAAATATTTTTTATTAGTATACTAATTCCAACAAAATACCTAGATTTTGGAATTTAAAATAAAATAAGATATTTGATTTCAATATGAATTCCAAAATAAAAACCCTAATAACTGGTAATTCGAATAATTTTTATAAAAATTAGCAATTGGATTAGTATACTAATTTCAACAAAAATAATTGAAATTTAGGATAAAAATAAAAAGAAAATTTGCAATATGATTTCCATATGAATTCCAAAGTAAAATATTTAAATAACTAAAATTCGAGAACAAAAAATAAAATAACATTATCAATTTGATTTACATATGAATTCTTAAGTAAAATCCTAAATAAATATAACCGAGAATAAAAATTAAACAAAAATCGCAATTGGATTGTTGTATGAATTTCAACAAAAATAATTGCTATTTGGAATAAAAATAAATTAAAATTGGTAATTTGATTTTGATGCGAATTCCAAATTAAAATCCGTAAATAAATTTAATTTGGCATAAAAATTAACAATTGGATTAGTATATGAATTCCAACAAAAAATAACTTAAATTAGGGACAAAAAATAAAAGAAAATTTGAAATTCTATGTCCATACGAATTCCAAAGTAAAATTCCTGAATAACTAAAATTTCGAATAAATTCAATATGAGTTATAATGAGGATACCACGAATGGTGTCGGATGAGACCACAAAAGAGTGCAATGATGTCGATTTGTCCTACAAGTAGATATTGATCCACAAGGAAACGAAGAGCCGTGGTAGCAATGACGAAGATAAGAACAATTTCATGCTGCTCACCTTAGCCGTTCCACTAGGACAATGTCATGCTACTCGCTGGAGCTACCAAAGAGAAAGGTCGGAGTCAAAGGAGCCAAGTGTTGTGACGATAAGTGGTGAGCATCAGCGTTGTTGAAGAAGTCAGTGGCCAAAGAAGCTTAAAGATGGGGAAGCCCTAGCAAAGAGGAGATGAAGGTTTACATTGAAGACGAGCTATCGACGATATGGGGTTATCGCGTAGCTAGGAGTGCCATCGTTGGTGACACGACGTCGCCGGCAATGGCGAAAAGATTTTTTATATCGTTAGACAGCGACTAAAGCAGATATACCAGTATCAGTGAAGATGGGAGGTCATAGTAGTTAGTAAGGAAGCCACATTGTTGAGTTGGACAACGTCCAAGAGGAGCGACCAACATGGTAGAAGAAGACATCAATCAAGTATAATATCGTCATGTTTATATACATGCATGCATCCATACGAATATAAACGCGAGCGTACATAAACAAAAGAGCAAAGAGCTTAGAGTAGAGATGTCGCAATAGTAAGGAATAAGCCCAGGGCCACCAGGGAGAGTGCGAAGGGTGTCCCGGGCAAGGATTAGCGACATTTGCACGTATGCGTGTTGATGTCACAACGGTTAGTATTAAACAATAATCGGAGAGAAGTAGAAGATAACTATGTGGTAAAGTATTGCATCGGAAGGGGTAGCAGCTAAGAGATATCGATTAATAATTAGGCTTGCTGTTGGAGATTGAAGCAGAAAAATTGTGGCAGGGAGAAGAGATAGAAGACACACGGTTCGGTAGGGCAACCGACGTGAGGGAAGATAAGTTCAAGGTAGGTCACCCATAGTGCATCAGTGTATATGTGGACAAGGTACTCTAATATCATGTAAACTAATAAGATAATTTGTTGTATATATAATCAACGTATTGCTTGAGATTAATAGAGGTACATGTGCATGCAAATATTTTGGAAAAGAGTAACCAGTGGAGAAAAAAAATAAGGGCATGCATCTACATGATGCATACATGATGGAGATTGGTTAATTTATTATGCTAGAGATTTTCTTCCATCAAAACTCATACATCAGTTACGTTCCTCGAGTTGTATTTTTATTCAAGTTTCTATTGTTATTTCTAATGTTTACGATATCTTTAAAATATAAATAGCTATGAGATACGTAAATATATTCTCAAGCATCTAAGTTATATCATTTGACATTAAAAACTTTAAAACAAATCTAGCTGCGCAAATGCGCGGGACACTCTGCTAGTTTATATTACTTGAAATGAAAATACAAAATGTTCGTGGTACTACGAATTGAAATTCATTTTTTTATGTAATTTACGGACAGTTCTTCCTCCTCTGAAGTGTCGGAACTAGAACTAATGGCAGGCTTCACAGAAATTTAACCCCAGAGGATCTCGATCATATCGTGCCTATTTCATTGGTTTGTTTTACAATCTAAATTGATGAGTTGAAAGGTATTGCATACTTGCAAGTTGCATAACAATGATGGAATTGGAGGGTTGCAATAGACAAGTAGACAGCAGCAGGATTAAAGGTTAGTGTTTGCTACAGTTTTCTTTTGTTTTCTGTCCAATCATTTGGGGCAGCAGCGTCTGCTTGTGCCTTGATTGGTGTACATTGGCCAGGCACGTCTCTGTTGCCAGATCCCCCTTGCCTGAAAATGAACAGAGCATCTGTTCAAAGGAACAGATATGCTTTGGAAACTCTTAATAAATGGATAAAAGGCATGAATTTTTCAAGTACACTGGTAGGTGATTAGCCTTTCGAATTCAAACCCTAACATGCGAGCACTAGGAACAGATCGTCTAATTTAACGATTAACAGTGGAGTTGGCTAGGGCACGCATCTGGATCAATCATTTCGCCTTTCTCTCTGGCGTTCAAGTTCAATTCATCGCGGCCTCGCTTCGCTTCTCGCTTGACCACACCATGTTTCATTTCCTGCCGGTCCTTTTTCTTTTAGTCCTGTCTAACTCGATCCAATGCTGGGCTCACTTTCGCATCTCTTCCTTGATGATAATGGCCTCTCACTCCCGAAAAAGTACGGCCAATCTTAGCCTTTCCCCCCCCTCTATCTTGCTCCCTTTCTTATTCTTCATGGCATCTCGTGGACCGGACAATTTCCTTATGAATGATGGGCTTGCACGATGCAGCCATCTAACGCATCATATGAATGCATGAAAGGCACAATCCTTGGCTCCAAAAGTTGCACGATAATGAAAAGTAGGCTAGTGGTTTGGAGAAGAAAAGGAGACATCAAGTGATTTTCATAATTTCAAGGCGATCAAGCAATGGCATCTTGCATCCGGTCTGCCTTTTCACTTTCAATCTTCTTCTTAAGAAATGTTGCATCATAATCTCCTTTCCACTATTTGTCGACAAGTGGTTCGAGGAAGAAAAATTGTATATTCCTGTCTACAATTGTACTATTGGTCTAATCTAAGAGGATTGTAATTTGCTAATTCAGTCTCATTTTAACAATTGGTAATTTAGGCTTTACATAGATAACTATAGTTAAATGAGCAAAACAGTTTTACATTAGAAGTACTCTTGAGTCGGCCTAATCTGATATAAGAATAATTAACCATGCCGTGTTGAATATTGATTTGCTAGAGTTCATACGCAAAGAGGACTCTAAACTGTCTTGTCCAAGAAGGCCGGATTTCGTTGTCTTGATACATGAGCCTCCATGAACACTATGGCATGCATCTTGTACTTTACAACAACAACAATTCAAGACGCCAGCAGTTCATACCGCCCAAGCAACTCCAATCTTGTGCCACCGATGGCGAAGAAGCCCTCTCCGACCAGGTAGTGCTTTCTTGAGGTGCCGTGCAAAGTGGTAAGGTCGACTGGATAACGCTAGGTGATTCAATGTCCATATACATAATACATGGACAAGTTCTTTGAAAAGTGAAACGCGAGCGGTTTCGCCCTACCACATGAGAGATTCCACCAACGAGAGTCAAAACATCATCGAATCCGTTTGTCAGCCACTCGCGGGAAAGGTCGTACGTGCACAAGTTCTACTGCTGAAGAAGTGTTCTGCTCACCGCTTCATTTCCACTAACCGGATCAAACTGTTCATCAACTTTTAACCTGCGACTCGACGCGTCCCCGTTTTAGGTACGATCTGCTCAATGAAAACCAGGCACATTTACCCCATTAGGCATTACAAGATCGTGACAAACTAAAAAAAAACGATTTCGCCGTCTAAAAAGAACTACAAAGCTTTAACAAATTAAGAGAGGGGAGAGATGCACCCATTTGTGCCTAGCTAGTGCCCTGATGCGTGCAGGTTGGTCTATCTGCAGAAACGAACTCCGCACGGTACTGATGCAGGATTGGGGACTTGCCGGTTGTTTAAGGCGCAACCTTTCACGGCCAACGAGATCCGAGGAGCAAAGCAAATTTTGCATCGTGACTCAGCTTGCAGATGTGAGTCATTCCACGACTTTCTGGGGGGCGCCAGTGCTGTTGCTTGCCCGCTCGGGGTCTCCAAATGAGGTAAGAGATTAGCTAAACCAATTATTTGTGTCACTGTGTGACATAAGTCTTATCACTCGTTGATTCGCAAAAAGAAAAATCTTATCACTTGTTCACGTCACCCAATTATTTGCTTCTAACTTCGTATAATAATTTATTAAGATAACGACCGCTAGCTCGTCCTGGAAGGAGTCCAATGCAATTGCGTTAAGGGCAGAATCAATACCCCGTAGATAGTTGCGTATGCAAACGGCAAAACAGAGCCATTGGATTGGAGATCCTTCTTCTTTACAGAGATCGCGAGTTCACATTTCTAAGCTAGCTCTTTTCGACTTTTTCGTCACGAGACATTCTGTCTGATAATTCTAAACTATACTGCGCGAACTTTTTATAATTGCATTGCAATTTGTCTCCCCCCCCCAAGAGTATGGATGATAACCGGTTAGTGTATAGTAACTTTTAGGTTCGAAATCCTCACAAAACTTACTTAACCTGCAGTTGGTGCCATCTTCAGCCAGAGAGCCAAGGAATCACACGGTTGGACTATGTAATGATTGACAGTACAATTTATTTCAACTAATGTACGGGAGAAATGCCTTTTGTGGTAGCAAGTGGTTAACAATAGTCATCGTTATGCGGTAGGCTACAAAAGTTGAAGTCACACGATGATAGGCTATAAAAGTTGAATTCACACGATGGTAGCACTACTAGATGTCTAGATACGTATACAAGTGACCATGTGAATGACGCCATAAATAACTTAAGCTCAAGAAATAGTCTTAATTGAAAGTTTTACAAAAGCACGCGTAGTCTACTAGCTAGCATTGATGGACCAAGTTTGAAAATTAGAGGCTGCAAGATTGCACATTGAAAGGATCAATGGACGAAAAGGAAGGCTATACTTAGCAGGGCACTCTTTGTTGGACGAAACGCAAGATTCTTTAGTAGGAGAAGCACTTGCCAGGACTTCAACTCGTTCTAGCTAATTGTTTGAGTACTTCAACTGTTAACCATCACACGCAGACGCAGCCACAATTAGCCCAGTTTCTCTTGCACGAAAGCACTAATTCTGGGTTTTTAAAAAGCAAAATCCTTGACATATATACATGTTGGCGAAAAGGGCAACAAGGAAGTCAAAACAGAAGGAAGACTTTGTTCGTCCATCCTGTAGTTGTCAAAGGGGTTGGCTTGTACGGACACGTTAAACTTGCCAAACAAGGCTTTGAAAAGTCGTATCATAATGCTCGTCAAAGCTTAACATTCTCAACTCTAGGGGCTTGCTCAAACCTTGTTGTCCCTTAGCAACACGACCATTTGGTCCACATGGGTAATTACACCTCACGAGGGGAAATAACATAAACATTTTTAATTAAAGAATATAGTGTATTCCTCCTGAAAATGCATATATACACTCCTAAAAATACTCCCCAATGAAAGTCTTTTTGATATTGAAATATCAAGTAATCCTGAAAGAACAGAAATATCAAGTTCTCAACAACCCCCTCTGCTTCATGCGGTCGAACATCTAAAGTTTGACCATTGTTATAGGTAAAAGAATATCTATATTACCTTAAATAGTGTAATTAGATTTGCCATGGAAATATATTCATACTCTTCATTATATTACAGTTTGTACTAGCAAATTGTAACATTTTTGGACAGAGAGATTACACAACAATTTTATATCTACAATACAAATACAACATTTTCCTAATTCTTCTGATCTTTTTTTTTGCTTGAATTTTTTTCTGGCTGATTCTACAAACCCAATTTGATGTACGACTATACACATATAAGCGCCAGGGAGTCAGATCGAGCTGAGAAAATACTAGAGGACAAGGCGAGAACGGAGAAGCTTCCGAGTAGGGAGATCCAACCGGATCCACGAAGTCACGTTTCTAGATATAAAAAAAAAGCGAGCTAAACCAGCCAATTCACCAGCAGCCGTCGAAGGCCGAGTGTGTTGCCTGCCGGTTTCGATCGTTGGACGCCGACGCCACAGTCGAACAACAGCAGCCGTTTTGACGCAACGCAACGTACGGCTGTCGTCGCCGCTCTCCAACGCATCACTGCAACGTGCACGTCAAAAACATCGGGCTTGACCCGACCACCACACCATGTAGACTTTACTACTGTAGCAGTAATCTTCGTTTATTGAGAACGAATCAATATACTGATCGTATACTCTACCTTTTTTCTTCTTCAAGGAAATAGTTTTCGTGTTCGTTTTTCTGTCGGTGTCAGTAAGTGGCCTAGCTTCGTGAGGGCTTTTGAGTATCGTTTCCGAAATTTATCGGACCCCAATGATAGAACCGATAACTGCCGGTTATCGGATATTTCGACAAAATTTCAAACGAAAATTTTGAATTGAAACTTGAATTTTCAGATGTAAAGACGAAATTTATCTAAATTTTGAATTGAAATATGAATTTAGATGAAAATTAGATACTCGTTGGGCGTGCATTAATGGCTTGGGAGGGGATACAGTGTCAGACAAATGCTAACCAAGAAAAAAAAAGCTTGCATTCCAATGCATTAAGGGAGAAAAAGAAACACCTTTATAGAACATGTCTAGCATGCTACCACTAACGACGAGGAGCGTTATCATCATGATCGCATTTCTGTCGGTGTCATACATGTTTCTGTCTTCATACCGCCTTTACGAAGGGGGTATGGTGCCACACAAATGCTAACCGGTTAAAACAAATTCTAACCAAGAAAAACACCTTTATTTTTTTCGAACATGCAAAAAGATTTACGTTACAATGTGTTAAGAGAGAAAAAACCACAACTTTTCGCTTCTAGCGTCGACTCGATAAAGGTACTCTCAAATCTCAATCACAACACCTACGTGGACCATAGAAACCTCTCGCAGTTAATTCTTCGTCTCAAAACCTCTCACAACTAGCGACCTAGAAAATGTCATTCACACACTAATTGAAATATTGAATCACCACCGCCTCCCTCTACCACCAAATTGAACTATCACAATAAATTCAACCAACTACTATACTCTACATTTCATAATATTAGAACCCACGTTAATCACCTCTTTATCCCAAATTTTTACCTTTCCCCATCAATCATCATCGCACCCTTTACCAAACTTTTTCTCCCTATATTTGTTTTCTTAGTTTTCCCCTCTCCCGTCACCTTGTCCTATAAATAACCACCCTTCCCATTACACCCACACCGCTCGTAACACTGCGCACACAAAACCACCAGCTTCTCTCGATTTCACGGTTCTACCCTTTCCGTGCGGGCGAAACCATGAAGCTGGATGTCACGCCCAAGCAGAGGGCCCTGGAGGCGGAGCAGAGGGAGGAGGCCATGGAGATGAGTGGCCTGGAGCTGTGGAAGCACGAGAAGCCCCCCAAGATTGGCCCCCTGTCTCCGCCGTCGCTGCCGCTGGCGGCGGCCTGCGACGAGGCAGCGCTCGTGCCGCCGCTCAACTTCGCCATGGTCGACGACGGCATCTTCCGCTCCGGCTTCCCGGCGACGGCCAACCTACGGTTCTTGAAGTCCCTCAACCTCCGCTCCATCGTGTGAGGATTTCTTTAGTCTGTTCCGTTTGAAATTATTGCGGTATTCTTGTGTGTTCGTGTGGTTCTGACGTCCTTGGGCTCAGGTACCTGTGCCCGGAGCCGTACCCGGAGATGAACACGGAGTTCCTTGAGAAGAACGGGATCAGGCTCCACCAGTTCGGAATCGAGGGGCGCAAGGTAACCATAGATGAACAATTTGGTCTGGTTTTACAAAATTTTCTGTTACTTTGTGGCTGTTAATGGCAATTCTTGGAGAAGTAGAATCACAGTGATGGATAAAAACGATTGCTTTCGGTAACATACATGACCTGCTTGCCAAGAACCGACGCTGTTGATCATGTCGTGTTGTTCATCCTAGATTAGTAGTACTTCCACTGGGATGGTTTGGGGTTTTGGGGAGAATTCAATGCATTCCTCGGTGAAATTTATATTTGTTATCAACTGACTTGCCTAAAGGGGCCCATCCATGTCCTGCTAGTAGTACTATCTGGGGAATTTTCAAATTTCACGGCGAATCGGCAGTGGTCCCTTTCTGCATTGTTTTGGTTAATCAAGCCAGCTGTGCTGCTGATTTTCAACAATTCTTTTCCCAATATTCCCAATGTTTTTTTATCGGTCCTGTAACTACAAGGCTATGAATGAGTATGCATCATCCCTTTTAGCAGAGAGCATCTCCTATACTGGAGACTGGAGTTGCCTTTCATTTCTTTGTGTTAATTCATTATTTTCTTTTCTTTGTTTGAGTGACTTTTTTTTCACTATTTCTGCAAAGTAGGTAAATCATGGAATTACTTTGATACAAGAATTTTCTTGTTCAGACTTCAGTGTGAACAGCACAGTTCCCTATTCATGTCCTTTGTATAGCAGCTCACTGTCCTGCTCATGCCCTATACTCTTTTAGAAGTTTGTTGGTTCTTGTAGGCAACTTTAATGGTCCCAAAATGACAAGCAATTTGCTAATGGTATGAATCTTTTGGTTATGTTAAAGATGTATTAGCTTGTGAACATTTTGTGAATTAAAACTCAAGGCTTGTGTCGGTAAAGTTGTTGGCTGATGCAGCGCCATGAGTTGTTCTGTATTGGGCATCCTAATCCACAATGGACTCACTAAGCTGCCAGAATTAACTGCACATATCTGATGTGTAGTGGTGGCAACCAAGGTCCATGCATTAAGTTCTGAATTGTACTGAATTAGCTGCGAGACGAGTTGCATGAAATGTATGAAAAGCTTAAGCATTGAAGAGAGCAAAAGCACAAGAAAAATTGGGTTGGGCTGTACTTTTCCCCTATGCAGATGGTGCCTAAGAATAGATATACTTGAACGTACGGCACAATGATAGCACAACGTGCATCCACACATTTCGCTGTCCAATGTCTTGTTTGGTTGTTGATGAGAGGGATAGCACTAACAGCCTTGATCTGCCACAATTTTTCGAGAACTGTAAATTTGTACTCGATATAAAAATCAAAAGATGAAATTGAGCATGGACAATAAATTGGATTCTTCATACTGGCAGCTAAGAATGATTTCTCATGCTTGATTTTAACCATTAATTTGTTGGTTGAATCACCTAACGTGTGTGCAATTGTCGAGCAGCAATAGATCTGAGCATTGAGAAATCTTTTCTTTTTCTTTTTCTTGTTGCCCACATCTTGGCTATGAAGATAATGGATTCTACTTTCTTGGTGCCTTGCGAACTGTCGTCACATGTTTGGCTTCCATAATTTCCCACTAAAGTAGCTCTGAGTCTTGTGTACATGTACATCACTAGTGTAAATATCTGCATATAATCTACATGCAAGCATAGGTGGGACTGCTCGTCCATGTGTTTTTTGTTGGTTGTCCTGAATAACAAATGTCATGGTATTGTACATGTATGTTCACCTTCATTCAAACCATGCTTATGCCACTTATGCGTAAAAGTTCAATGCATTGTTGATATGCAAAATTGTATAATTTTGTCAAATTTTTTGAACGGAAAGGTTCGAAGGGTCACATATCTTAGCTGAAAATGCTTTGTAAACCTTTACTCGTGGAGGTTTTCGAGGTGTCATTATTTGCTGAGTTCAACAATGTTTCTAGAAACTGGTATCTGATTGTTTTTTTTAAGTGGTGACCACCAGTTTTTGAATAATTACTATGGAAAGTTCTGTTTTTTTAAGTGGTGACCACCAGTTTTTGAATAATTACTATGGAAAGTTGTCCTTACTGGCCAAATATGTGTTCCATTATGCTTTATATATTCTGAACCCAAGACTTAGTATGATATTGATAGATTTTCTTTGGAAACCGGTCAAGATCAATCATCTTGTAGCGTTTGGAAATTTTTCATTATTCTTGCTTTAAATTGACTCTATGAACTACAAATAAATAATAATACAAAAACCAAATTCCAGATATTTTCTCTATTTTACTGTCCGAACTTCAAAGTCATATATGACCTGATGTAAAATTGAGTATATTGTTATTTATATGAACCGGTTTGCTTGTTTGTTCCTGTTGATAAAACTATGACGTGCTGGTGTATTTATTGGCCATAGTTGTCCACAATCAATGATTTGATCAGCGTTGACACTGTGTGACCATTTTTGGAAAGGTCATTAACACGGAGTTAGTACTCCTAATTGGAAAAAGAATACCTGATGCATGCCCACCCGGATGGTTGAACTCATTCCAAATCCTACATTATTTTTGTGGAGAAAACTATGACAGCTCGTAGACTTAGAAAAGTTGTTTCCCCCCCTCCATTAATATAGGCCCAGTTGCTTCAAACCACTTAATCAGGAAACTGGGGCACCGATAAATAGCTCACCATCAGGCAGTTTTCTAGGAACTGGTCATCTTGTATTTCTTCAACTTGTGTTGACCTTGGTGGCTGGTTGCATGTTTATCCAGCCATATGACCCAATCTTAGTGGTATCGCAGTATATTTTCTACCAATGTGCTTCAGTAAATCTCTGTAGTCCACTTTTTTCTTCCATGGCATACTTGTGGCACATGGAGAAGCAAACCAACTGCTTTTGGCTCTTACAGGAAAGATACTTTTTAGTTTTTACACACGATATTAACATGTGATTAAGATTGATCGTGTAACTTTACATCGTATGATTTGTTATGACTGGTCATTATGTGTGTATGTAATGAATCTTTCGTTTCATACAAAGTTCTGGTAACTCTACAGCTGATGCATGGTCTGATAACGCCTGACCTACTGTTGCTGCAGGAACCATTCGTCAACATCCCAGATGACAAAATCCGAGAGGCGCTCAAAGTTGTCCTAGGTACTGCATCTTTATATGGACTCTGCACATCTCGCACACTTGCAATTACAGCATTTCAAATCACTTAACTCTTCTCTTGTTTTTTATTTAATCCAGACGTAAGAAACCAGCCATTGCTTATTCACTGCAAGAGAGGCAAGGTAAGCTTAGTTGCCGTTTTACACTTGGCAGCTTGTTTCTCCCAAGACAAAAGCTTTGTGCTCCTCAACTGACTGCTGGATGCTTCCATATCTACAGCACCGAACTGGCTGCGTCGTCGGGTGCTTGAGGAAGTTGCAGAAATGGTGCTTATCTTCAGTGTTTGATGAGTACCAGCGCTTCGCTGCAGCGAAAGCGAGAAGCACCGACAAGAGATTCATGGAGCTGTTTGACATCTCAAGCTTGAAGCACCTGGCAACTTCGTATTGTTAACCAAGGCCAGCGGATCGCCCGATCCTCCCAAATCTAGTATATCTCTCCCAACCTATCTTCCAGCGGCTACTGAACCAATTCAGCAGTGAATAATTTTGGAACCCGTAGAATGAACCCATGAGATAGTGAATGAAACCTTTGCAAAAAAAAAAGTACTTGAGAGCTCTAGTTTCTCCTGCTTAGCTCCCTGCAGATCCTAAGAACCAGAAAGTTGTGGGTAGGATTGCAAGAGGTTTTCTTTTTTTGGTTACTCTTGCGAGGAATTCACCATTGTTTTCGGGTACTGAAGCTGTACTCGAGCAGCATTGCTCTGCGGGAACGAACTTTTCTCTGAATGCAAAAAGCTTGGCTCTTCTTTGCATGGATCGTGTACATTAATCGGAAGTTTTCAGCATGATAATTGCCAAATTGTGCTGGAATTGGCACCAAAAAATCATGAGGTATGTGATCATATAGATGGCAGAGGATTCTATCAGATATTCGATAAATCTAAGCACGTCAAACTAATTTGGAGAAATTGGGGTTCATAAGGTGAAATTGTAGCTAACTGTGTGGAAGCTGAGAGATAGATAAGGGTGCTATTGTTGTAAAAAAAAGAAAGTTGAGAATTAAAAAAATGCCCATTTGGAACGTTGAAATATTTCATGTTTTCCTGCAGAAACTAAATTGTTTCATGCGAAAGTCCTGTAAAATTCCTAGGTCTAAACAGACGCACTCCTGGGTTCCAAACAGGCTCTAAGGCTCTAGATCGTTGCGAAGGTTTGACCCAAACTGGTTAGATGCAGCCCGAGTTCAACCAAACCTTGGCTGGGCCCAAGCCCAACTAGACCAAGGCCTATCCCATTGATAAACCCGAAAGTGGGCCAGCCGGCCAGCGCAAACATTTCCATGGCCCACAAATCATACTAACCCGAATTTTTTTTATTAATTAACCTTTTTTTAAATTTTATTTTAAAGTTAACCTCCGGCGCACTTTATTTCCAATTCTGACCCTTTTGGTCACGCCACCACCTATGACGTGACAAAATAACACTGTCACGCCAGTCCATTTCTTGTCAAACTCTTGTCACGCCACTTCCAAAGGACGCGACAAGAAGATTTGGTCACGCCACAACCAAATGGCGTGACAAAAAGTGCTATTTTGGGGACTTATTCTGGCGCGTGACAGTGTTGTTTTGTCACGTCACTACCCGTGGCGTGACCAAAAGAGTCAGAATTGGAAATAAAGTGCGCCGATGGTTAATTTTAAAATAAAATTTTAAAAAAGGTTAATTAATAAAAAAAGTTCTACTAACCCGACGTGATTTTTTTGATATAATATTATTTTAAAAGAAATTTTAAAAAATAAATAGTCGATTTGTTTTTTTTACAAAACTAGGCTAGTGTTGCTATTTGAAATGACGAAATTATCTTATCACCATTCCAAATGGCGACAGTAGCTTAAAGAATGGCGAGCCTAGAACAGTACAGAGAGGTAACTATCGCCAGTTGAAATGGCGACAGTGCCCTATCACCACTTCAACTGGCGGCTTAACCCTGTCGCCATTTCAAATGGTGACAGAGATCCCATAAGTCCCTATTTTTTTAATATTAAAATATAGAAAAACTATCATTTCAAATGGCGATAAAGATCTCGCAAATCCCTGACGCCATTCCAAATAACGGCACAATCTACCCTATAAAAGACTCCAAAATTCTGGCATAACTCACTTTTATTTAAAAAAAGAGAAAGCGGGGAGGGAAGGGAGAGGAGCAGAGGAGTAGAGTGAGGGAGGAAGGAGCTAGCGGTTACCGCCGGCCCCGGCCGTCCACCTTCGTAAATTTTTTAACCGAATGGATTACATAGTTTTAGATGTACGGTTACGTAGTGTAGTATGTTGTACATAATCTTTTTCAGTGGGTAGTTTAGTTTTAGATATGTGGTTACTCGTGGAAATATTGTTTACGGTGCAATTCGTCAAATATGTCGGATGGCACCAACTTCGAAATTTACTATGGCCAAAGGACTATTCTTGAGGGTCCCAAAGGGATTGGTTTGTGTTATTTCTAATCGGCGACTGTGACCTTAGCAAGACTAGAGCAGCGTACATGGGACACTGTGCTGTGGTGGTTGTTCCACACATTCGATTAGAACCATGTTGTTTATGATCTGAGATTGAGTTGCCTTGCCAACCGAGCACCATAGGGCATATATTGGGAGTTAGTGCAGTTCAAGGGAACAAGATCATGACAGTTATATGTACGCAGGGTGAGGAAGAAACAGTGGGAATTGGTCCTTTTGGCATAGGCATATGTCAAGCCCACTCCTGCATCGACGGCTGAACAAAAAGAGGGTGGTGACGTCGAAGAAGAAGTCGGGGATTCCAACCACAGTGCGACACACAATGGCTTAAGGTCCGGGAGTTGTTGATATTGTCGATGAAGACCTTATGGAAGGAGCTCTTCAGTCAGGTAAACTAGTGGGCTTGCTGACGAGAGTGAGGAGCTAGAAGCCCTAGTCCAAATGATGGATCTTGAAGACCAGGACTGCATGACATTATCAGAAGATGAGAGATTCGACGACGAGAATGCTGTGGAACAACAAGTGGTTCCATCCGAGTGGAACACATACCAGTACAAGGGCCAGATACAGACTGCAATAGCGACGAGCAGGAATAATCAAGTTCTTCTCGTGGCAATCACATTCGTTGAAAGCGAGAACACAGATAGCTGGTTGTGGTTCCTAAGAAATTTGAGGATTTCTGTTGTACAAGGCCATCCTAACGTATGCGTCATACATAATCGACATGCGAGCTTGCTGAGTGCAATAGCTCAGCTACAACAAAGAGAGAACAGACCACTTTCATGGGTGGATCTGCAGAGCAAGTGATGCATGAGACACTTGGGTGTAAACTTCCACAAGCAGTTTCGCAATAAGGATTTGAAGAACCTGTTCAAGCGGTTGTGCAACCAGAACCAGCAGCGAAAGTTTGATGCACTCTGTCAGATTCTAAATGAGCGGACTTAGACACACAGAAGGGAGACTGCGAAAAAAAGCCGCTACAAGCACTAATCAGTCCCCCCAAAATATTGCCACAACTACCCACAGATGGTCCTAGTATGGCGAGGAAGACAAGGGCGTAGGTGAAATACTTCTCGGACTGGATTGAGCACGAGCCTAAGTAGAAGTGGTCGTTGCTACATGACAGGGATGTTACTCGATATGGTGTCATAACAACCAATCTAGCCGAGGTGTACAATCGGGTCGTGCGCAGGTCAGGTGCCTCCCTTTGATCCGCGCTAGTTGAGTATGCACTTGTAACAAGCCTCTTCTTTTGCATAGGCCTTGCTCACATGTCATGGCCGCATCCCTGCCAGTACATCTCTGATTATTTCAACAAGAAGGAGGTGATGCAAACCTGGAATACAGAGTTGTATGGTTACAGCGTGGTTGGCTATTTCACTGGCCATTCAACCTAGGAGCAACTTATCTGGGTCACAGACATTGATAGACTGAAGGAAAAAATCGGCCGACGACAGGTATGGCGTATCAGGAACGACATGGACGAAGCAGAAGTTGGGTGTCGTACGAAGAAGTGCTCCATTCGCGGCGAGTTTGGGCACACCTTGAAGAAATGCCCTACGAAAAATCCATAGGATGAATAACACATCGGCAGTCTAGATGGCGCCGTGGGGACCTCATCCGACCGCCCCACTCGAGGCGGTCGACAGGGCGGACATTGAGGTCGCGGCCACAGGAAAGGTTCGTCTTATTGAAATATTTGGTGGTCAATGCTTGGTAATATTATTTTGATTTATCGAAAAACTAGGTGATGACGTTGTGCTGAATGTTTTGTAATATCAGTATGATTTGTCGACAAAATATGTGAAGACATTGCGTGGAATGTTCTGTAATATCATTGTGATTTGTCGACAAAAAAAATCTGATGCATTGTGCTGAATGTTTTGTAACACCATTGTGATTTGTCCACAAAATATATAGTTGAAAATAGATAGTAAAAGACACACAGAGGTCTATGTCGCCATTTGAAATGGTGACAGGATCCCATCGCCAGTTAGAGTGGTGATAAGGCCCTGTCGCCATTTCAACTAGCGATAGGGACCTTTCTGCATTGTTATAGACTATATCGATATTCTCTATGTTATTGTCACTATTTAAAATGACGACCATCTGCTGCGTAGCATAGTTTTGTAAAAAAAGCCGCAATTTATTTTGGTAAACTTATTTTAAAATAATAATATTTTTTTAAAAATCCTTTTGTCTGCCCGTCCCCGCACAAGACACAGATTCCAAGCGCAAACAGTCTCCCTGTGAAAAAGTGTCCTCTCGCTCTCATCTGTTAAACAAACCAGCCCACCTATCAATGATGGGTAGGTCCCACTGACTCCAGGCCCACCCGTCATTGACTCATATGCCACCTCCGTAGCCTCCGAAGTCTCCACACACTTCGCTTACTCCCCCGCACTCCCGCAGTTCGCTTCCCAGTTCACACTTCACGGTGCGAAGCTGATAGCTCGAGCTCCCAGCTCCGCTGCTTCCGAAGCCCAAACCCTAGACCCCTCGAGCTCAAATGTCGAGGCCGGCGGCCGCCGCTGCCGCGGCGCTGCTGGTGATTCTCGCGGCGGCGCGAGGCGCGGCGGCGAAGACGACTATCGAGCCGTGCGCGGGCGCGGACGCGTGCCCGGCGCTGCTCGGCTACGCGCTCTACGCGGACATGAAGGTGTCCGAGGTGGCCGCGCTCTTCGGCGCCGACCCGGCGGCGCTGCTCGCGGCGAACGGGTTCGAGTTCGCCTCCCCTGGCGGGGCCAACCGCATCCTCCCCGCGGGGCTCGCCCTCCGCGTGCCCACCCGCTGCGCCTGCGCCGACGGCGTCCGCAAGTCCGTCTCCGTCCGCTACGCCGCGCGCCCCGCCGACACGCTCGCCTCCGTCGCCGACGTCGTCTTCGCGGGGCTCGCCTCCGCCGACCAGATCCGCAACGCCAACGGACTCGCCGCCGAGGACCCCGACGCGCCGCTTGACCCCGGCCAGACGCTCGTCGTCCCCCTCCCGTGCGTCTGCTTCAATTCCACCGACAACAACCTCCCCGCGGTGTACCTCTCCTATGTCGTGCGGGTCGGGGACACCCTCCAATCCATCGCCGCGAGCCACACCACCACCGTTACGGATATCAGCAATGTGAACGCCATGGGAAGCCCCATTGTGGCACCTGGCGACATCCTCGCAATTCCATTGCCAGGTAAAATAATCTCCCATTGGATGGCAGTGTGGTACCAACTATCAGTGTTAAAATCAATTATCGTGGCAATTATAGAGAATCCGTCCGATGACTTTGCAACATTCCACACCATTTCCCTACCAATTTGGCTATAAATTCCTCTGCTGTTATAATTTCTATGGAGGTCCAATTCACGAATGACCATACCATCTTTTTTATGCTTCTCTAGTAATGATAGCAAACCAGGTAAAGATGACCTGAAGTATTGGTGCACAACCTTGTGAAGGGATAATTCTGTAAAGATGCAAACTGATGATACTTTAGGCTGTCTTTAGCTGGTTACTGGAAATGTCAACCTCTGGATTTGATTTGACAAATGTAGGATTCATAAATACCTTTGAAAGCACTGCATATAATGGTCCATGGGTGGGAGAAGCCATGCTTGCAGTTGCTTGGTTGTAAAAGGCAAAACTTTTTTCTGTGTGAGGTACATGTGGCAGACCTAACATATCGGGACTTTTAATAACTCTGGCTTTGAGTTAATAGAGTACTATTCATTAAGCATGCTCAAATAGCATTTATTCTGAATAGAACTGTGGTGGATCCTTACTTTCATGGATGTTCTCCTTTATCTGATTGCTAACTATGTTTTGTAGTGATAACTGATTTGGGTGCTATTTGCTTACCTCTCTGTTGCAGTGTTGTCCAACTGTTTTTCTATTGATGTTTTCTATTTATTTCTTTGATTAGCTTGCGCGTCAACGTTTCCAAGCTCTGCTTCAGATTATGGACTGCTTGTGGCTAATGGGACCTATGCACTAACTGCTGGTAACTGTGTGGAGTGCAGTTGTGGGCCAGGGAATCTCAAGTAAAGTTAAAGAAACCCTCCCTTTTGTTCAATGTAGTTATATTGCTTCTATGTGTTTTGGATTTTAATCCCCATTTTGTCTTCTGCACCAGTTTGTATTGCACGCCAGCCTCGTTAGCAGCATCATGTTCAAGTTTGCAGTGCCCCAATAGCAACCTAATGCTTGGTAATGTGACTGCTCAGCCCACCAGCGGTGGCTGCAGTGTCTCATCCTGCAATTATGCCGGCATTGTTAACGGAACCATTACCACATCGTAAGCAGAACATCTATAATAATATTTGTTTCCTTAGAATTGAAGATTCTTACCTCTTACTTCATATGTGCAGGCTATCCTCCGGCCTTCAACCCACATGCCCAGGTAATTATTGTGTTGGTTTGCCTTCTAGTCCCCTGCATAATTGGTGACTGCCTTCTGAGCACAGATGCAGTAAATTTATCTTTTGTTCAAAATTCTTTTGCAAGGCCATGACTTGATGCATCCATACCTGTGTTTTCTGAAAGATCCACTGTGTACTGTCTAATCAACGCATATAATGTTGAATGATAAAAGGAGCACTAGTTATTGAACTAAATTAAACACGTGCAATTATGCAATTTTGAAATTGTGCAGTTTATTTAATGATATCATTGTTGAACAAGGACTTGATCATCTCATCTGAGGCACTTAGTGCATTGTACTTATCTATTATATATTAAAAGTCGATGACAGGTCTTTTACAGCTGCTAAGAAAAAAGAGAAATATGCTAGAAATTTTCACTGAAAAGAAAAAAACATCTGACCCTTAAATTGATGGATCCTAATTTTAAAAGGCTTAGATTCGATAGTTGATTTAGAGATATATTAATTTGAAAAAAAGGTAGTACTAAGTTTAATTCAAAGGTTTAAAGTGTAAATTTGCTTGATGGATTGACCTCTCAATCCTCTCTTTCACACATATGGAGAGGGATCTCAAAATAAAATTTGCTAATTAAATATGAATCAAATAGCCCAAATTCAAATTTAGATTGCAAAATATAAATTTTGAAGTTTGGAATTGTGTAAAGTTATACTATACTACACCAAACTGCTCAATTGCACAGGCCAATCAGCTAGTTATCCAAAAGGAAGAAGAGTGAAATCATTGCTTATTGAAAGCATGTTTCTGGAATATCATTAATATTGTAATGGTGAACTAAGTCATATCAAGCTTTCCTGGAGTCTGATCAAATAACACTAAAACCAGATTAGTAAAGTTTTTGACTTGGTTTTCAACGTATTGGGATACAAAGACCAATAGAAAATCTACCAACAGTAGTCTTTTATTGTAGTTATTAATTCTTCCATCTGCCTGTTTGTGGGGCGTCATCTCTTTCTATTTTGATCTATATTACTTCTGATTGTTCCGATCATCAACACAGGGCCGCATCAATTTCCTCCACTCATGGAGCCACCCACTGCAGCAAACCATGAGTCATACCTTCCTCCATCACCTGCACCAGGACCTGGTGAGGCAGGTGGTGCTATTCCTGGCTCATCTGTGCCTGGAGGGTCGATCGTTTCTCCTGCAAATGGTCCTGCTGGAAGTGTCTCGCAAGCGCCTTCGATGAATCAGATGCATCAAATCCACCTCCTCATTCTTTCTCTAGTCTTGTATTTGCAGATGTGAATTCCTGTGCAGAGTATTGTTGGATGCATTTGTATTGAACCGGAGGCGTCGTTTGGTTTCAGAGTTTTTAAACCCCCCTCCTGCCCACTGACGTCCGGTGCTACTTTCAGAGTTTCAGTAGGATCCTGCATTGTACAGGCTTGTTTATAGAGAAAACACCCCAAGCATCAAAGATGCATCTATGGAGGTTCCATGGTTGTTGGCACGAGAAGATAGCAAGGACACTATCAATGGGAGATTGGAAGGCAGCCCACATAGGGCACAAAGTATATTGCCTACTGCTGCTAGGCTTTAAGCCTGCCTATCCTGGAAGACAGCGTCTGAAGGTGGCCATAACCATCCCAACAATGGAGATATGTCGCACATTCCGGAGGGCCAGAAGACAATGTGATAAGCCTGTTTGCGTAACGAACGGTGAATACGCCAGTGCTCGTCCATCTCACGATGCTACTGCTGTCGTGCTGCTTTGCCACAATGATCTCGCGGCGAATTTGCAACAACTTATTTCGAGTTTTCCCCCCAGCAAAAATAGGCACTCGCTGATGGAAAACGCGAACACTTTCACACCCTTGTCTATGTTAAGGGCCAATTTGGACAGATGAGTTTCAGAAGTTTTGCCAAAAAAAGTCAGGAAAGAGTAAGCATGGAAAAAAATTCTCGCGTTTCAAACGAAACCTTAATAAGGATTAAGGGTGTGAACTTAAGGCTTTGGTTCGTAGCTAAATCTTGTCACACTCTTAAGTTTGGCAATTTGATTGAATGAAGGGTTTGTTTGGTTCGCAGCCACACTTGTGGTAATATTCCTTTTCTACTAGCTAGGTTTCACATGCCGCTATTAAAAAAGTGTGGCAACAACTAGACAACGTGTAAATTGGGGTGGGGGGGGGGGGGGGGCAATTATGTGCAGGGGCACGACATCGGTTGATGCATAGCTTGGCCGAGAGTGGCGGCGGAGCTGAGGGCGTGGAGCAAACCGTGCTCAACGACGATGATCTGACATGCTGAATAATATGATCTGTTATTATCCATAGCAAAGCAGGCACATTCAACTAAGTACTATATAATATGCAACTTAGAGATTTGCATGTCCAATTGACCTGATTGGCCAACTGGACCACAATACCAACTCTATACATACGTAAGTACATAAATAAAAATAACAATCGTCTAAAAAAACCGACGTACAAGGATGCACATATTTAGTAACTGTATATCATTTCTATATCAGCACTAGAAATGCTCTAACAGTAAGGAATCTTTTCAGGACAATAATTGGGAAGGTGTCTTCGTGAATTTTTTTAGTCAGGTGTTTTTGGGAATTTGATTGACCTATGGTCCGAAGCCTATGTTATTTGGAATTTTTTTTTAAATAATCTATTTTTTATTCAAAAATACAGAAATAATACCACTTAATTTTTATTTACAGAAATAATCTCGTATCGCCGTACGGTTGGGCGAGTCCACAAAGTCGCCCAACCGCAGTGCGACACATATTGAAGTCGCCCAATGGAACAGCTATTTAAATGTTTGAGGCGTAGTCGCTTCATAGTACGGCGACTTGGAGAAAGTCGCCATACGGACGAATGAATTTATAGCGCTCAATCAAAGTCGCCCAACCGTATGGCGAGTTGGACACGTGTCAGTAAAACCCTTGGTCCAGCACTTCCTGCCAAGTCGTCCTACGGTTGAGCGATTACAGGGTCATATAGAAAGCAACCCAGATCCACCATTTGTCTCGGCAGAGGAGAAAAAAGGGAGAAGGTGAGAGGGAGAAGTAGAGAAGCTCGAGAGAGGGAGACAATAGGAGGAGAGGAGCTTGGGAGAGAGGTGCACAGGGAGGAGCAGAGCTCGGGAGAGGGCGGTTTGAGAGGAGAGGAGCTGTAGACGTGAAAGAGAAAGACGAACGAAGGTAATACTCTTGTTTGTTCTTGTTCTCGGCCGAATGTAGGCGACGTGTAGCTACTTGTTTGTTTACGACGTATATGGGGAATGTATGTGGAGAAATCACTGGTTGCAACGTTTGTAATATTTGCAGTCATGTCGGAGCTCACAAGATTGAAAGTGTATTACGGTGTTGGTACGATTCGTGAAGGTCCGCAAGGTGTTGACCTAAGTGATTTCCAGCAAGTCGATTTGGTACACCCGAACCTAGAGAATGCCCGAATCGGAGATGTTCTACACTGGCTCACCATAAGCTTCTCCTTGACCCCGAGGTGTGGAGGTCGCCATACAAGGGGTTTGGAGTAGGTCTCCCACACACATTCGGTGGGAGTTGAGCAGAGTGATGCGCACGGTTGCATGGAAGGGATATCTGGAAGGTCAGAGGCGCTGTGGCTACGAAAAGTGCTACTCGTGCGACCATGTCTCAAGATACCTTGCAGCCCTTCCGACGCCTCCGTCGGGTTGGTGGGAGCAATGGTTGTGGTTCATGAAGAAGACGCGGTGGCGATGTTGTGGACGCACAAGAGAACGAGGTGGCCGACGCTCGTAAAGCGTAAGAGGATGAGGTGGCCAATGTTGCGAGGCGTAAGAGGAGGCCGAGGCGAATATCGTAGACCGCACGCCGAGGCCGGCCCCCGTGCAGATGCAGGGAGCATGTCCACAGCATAGTACGTCAGATGGAGATTGATGACTTGACATCTCGAGCGGAAGAGGAAGCTTTAGAAGAGGACGGTGATAACTCTTCCGAGGAGGATTTAAGGTCCCATCCCGCAGGATGGAATAGGTGGACGTTGAGGGTCTTGTTGCACGCGACGAGCACGTAATCACCGTGGGAGTACAATGGGACGGAGGTTCGCCGTGCAATGTTTGCCGATAAGGGATCACCGCAGATGCCATTAAGTCGTGGGCCTTATCCATGCAACGTCCGCTTGCGGTACTCAAATCCACCAGAGCAAGACACCGTGGTATGCGAGCAGGCTTGGTGTCCTTGGCGTGTGCACGCAAGGAGACCCAAGTACGAGACTCACTGGATTGTCTCGAAGGTGGAACCGCACTCTTGCTTGCTCAGTAGTGTTTTGCCGAGGCATCGCAACCTAACGTCCACCTTCATAGCCAATGTCATGTATGGAGAGATAGTGAAGAAGACAGACCTGGAGGCCAAGCACATCATAGTGGCTATCGAGCAGAAATTCAAGTACAAGATTAGCTACACGAAGGCATGGCATGCTAAGCAGAAGGCTTTGGAAAGGAGGTTCGGTTCTTTCGAGGCGCCTTCGACAACCTTCCTCAGATGCTCTAGGTGCCGCAGACAGAACCCGCACATACATTGTCAGTGAAGGACCAACCACCCAAAAGACCGCCGCTAGGTTTTATGGTATTACAGAGGACCTTCTTAGCATTCGTCCTGCATCAATGCATTCGACACATGTTGCCCGTGATATCGCGGACGGACATTTCTAATCGGGAAATACAAGGGCATGATCCTCGACAAAGAATTGGCGTTGATGGCAACAATCGATTCTCGCCTTAGCCATTGTTTTCGTGGAAAGTGAGAATTACGACACCGGTTGTGGTTCCTTCAACATCCGGCGCGGGAGAAGTTAGGCGCATCCCGATGTCTCGCATAATCCATGATCGCCACTCCGGATGATGAAGGCCATCCGAAAACTTCAGAAGACCCGATGAGCCGCTCCTCGCCGCACCTAAGGAATGAGATGGTGCATTCGCCATCTAGGGGCCAACTTCAAGCGCCTGGCAAAGAACTGCTGATGAAGCTGTTCAAGAGGGTTGCTATGCGTAACCAGCAGCAGAATTTGATGCGCTAGGAGAGGTTGGACGAGCACACCAGAAGCATGTCGCCGAGAGGAACAAGCGTTCCCTCATTCCTGGGGCGGCACAGCCCGAGCGTCTCACACCACTGCGAGAGCTCGACCCTCCCCATTTGACGTGGAGGACCTCGAGGGACATCGGGTGTTTCTCTCATTGGATTGAGGCCGAGCCATTGGAGAAGTGGTCCTTATTGCATGACACGGATGGTGCAAGGTATGGCATAATGACCATTAACCTTGCAGAGGTGTACAACTGGGTTATTAGGGGCCTCCGTTCTCAGCCTCTTGTTGCCATCGTCGAAGGCGTTTCGCATAGTACAATCGGATATTTCAGGAAAGATATGCAATGCGGCACTTCATGCACCAACCCACGTATTACCCTCATCGTCAAGATTACAAAGATACATGCAAGCCAAGACCGAGAAGGCTCGGCCGCAGACACGGTCTTCGTAATGGGCAATACGGAGCATCGATTCGACGTGATCCTCCGAGACAGAGCCGATTCGGATCGCTTGGTCTCTTGTTACCCATGAGGTATGCCTTGGAGACCATGTGAATGAACCTAGCTGCACATGCAATAAGCTAAAGCTCCTTCACAAACCATGCTCTCATGTCCTCGCCAAGTGTGGGACCATCCGCATGGACCCATCAAACTTCAGACGGAGTACTTCATGAAGGAAAGGGTGCAAAGGGTGTGGTGCGGCGAGCTAAGAAGCTTGTGGTTGTGGGTAACTTCGCCACGTTGGATAACGCAAATAGGACTTGGATTCGGATCTAGACCCGCTGAAAGGGGGAAGGGCTGCCGCCAGAGGCGCCGCATTCGTGAACGATATGGACGAAGGGAAGCCGCATCGGCGGTAGACGCAGCTGGCCGCCGCTAGGAAGGGCACACCGTCGAGAACTTGCAAGGCGATGTCGACACGTGAGGAACTTGTATTACAATCGCTACTATGTTGTAACATGTACTTCAACAAGATTTTGGTTCTTGTAAGTAATTGAGGAACAAGTATGTTGTGGAACTAATTGTAACGTGTAATGTGCTTCGTCGCATGACTTTAATGTACTTCGCCCGTGTCTCCGCTTAAGCCATCAAAGCAAGCCTATATTGCAAGTATGCCGTAAAGAACGAGCGTTCTTTGCATCTTCATAACTTCATCGAGGAGAGACTCCTCACGATCATAATATTACTTACCTTTCTACTTACCACTCATTACTATCTCAATCGCCCTCACAAAATTCTACGTAAATTTAGCACACTACAACAATATACTGATTTATCAAAAATGTTATTATGTAGTCCGACAAATTTCAGACTCTTCATATTCTACAAAAATAACAAATGCATCCAACCAATGTTGTCACCACAATCGTTATCTTTTTAAAAATAACATCATATAATACGATTTGCTAAATACAATACCTACAAATTGTAATATATATTTTAACACAATTGTTCCAATTCGATTGGCAAAATTTCAGGTGTGGAAGCTAAAATCGCCCACTGGTTGAGCGACTTTAACTAAGTCGCCCAACCAACGCACGACGTCCAAAACTCGCACATCCGTTTCGCGACTTACCTATAGTCGCTGTTCCATTCGGTGACTTAAATATGTGTCGCACTGCGGTTGGGCGACTTTGCGGACTCGCCCAACCATACGGCGACACGAGATTATTTCTGTAAATAAAAATTAAACGGTATTATTTCTGTATTTTCGAATAAAAAATAGATTATTTAAAAAAAATTCATGTTACTTGCCCATATATCTCAGGCACCATCACTTTATATAAACCCATACGGTTACTACAAGTTCCAGCTCAATTTCAACGAACAAACCTGCACGGGAACGTATCGATCACGTACAGTGCAGTATTGTGTACGCACCATGAACGACTTGTCAGTGTTGCAACTTTTATCTTATCTTTTCTTCCTAGTGATCTTGTTCACCTCGTCGGCCACCACGGCCACCGGCCTCGCCGTGCGCGCCGACCTCGCCCACGTCGACAGCGGCCGCGGCTTCACCAAGCGCGAGCTGCTCCGCCGGATGGCCGCTCGGACAAGGTCCCGCGCAGCCATCCTTCTTTCGTGCGCTGGCCGCGGCGCCCACGTCCACACGGTGACCGCGCCGGTGACCCGTGCAGCTCATCTTTGGAACATCGGTCTGTAACGATTGAGTTTAATTTTTAGTCGTTGTTTTGGTTGTAAAGTCTCATACACTGTTAATTTTTCAGGTTTTTTTTTATCTACTTGAATATCTATAATAAAATAGACTGTGTGCATCTTCGATGCAAAGACCGGAAGAGTTTTATCTTTCATTATCGTTTTTTTTTGTCTATATTGGAGATTGTGCTGGTATCTAAAACGACAAGTACAAAAAAGAATAGATACAATATTTTTGTTCTTCTCATTCACACTTCATTGTGATATTTTACTTCTAATCTACAAAGCTTGATAAAAGTATAAATCATCATGTTTTCTTTGCAATTTGCCTTCGCCATTGCATTGTTTGAGAAAGCTACAGATAGTAATTATACATGTAAAATCCAAATGAGTAGCAATTAAAAAAAATGGCAATCATACATTCATTATCCTTTTCGTTGACTCCAAATCGAAGAGAGCTCGAACTGCAGTCTTTGGATGTCTCAAAGGAGACGCGCCTAATGCAGTAGGCGGAGACGACTGATCAGGCCAGTAGGCCACCGTAAGTGCATAAAGTGTGATTTGGTGTCTGTTTGTTCCATATGTTTAGGCCCAGATTTGTGTAGATTGATGTAAATTTATATAAGGCATCGTCAATAGTTGGTACAACACGATCCAGTAGACAATAGTTGATGTGCTTATCTGAATCAATATTATTTTTGGTATTTTTCATTAGAAAACATAAAAAAAATGTCAGCTTAAATGGCAGAGGTATGATGTAAAATTTTGTTACGCTTGGCAATGCAAGAGTGCCGGGATGCCACCTGTGTCCTGTGAGTTTGAGTTTTTTTTCATATATATATATATATATATATATATATATATATATATATATATATATATATATATATATATATATATATATATATATATATATATATATATATCAGCTAGCTCGCTTCTTGAGCTGCTCATTCTAAACACGCAAGTGACTTGGAGGATTGGCATGAAGCAAATCACACACTCCAGTGTGTCAGGTTTTAAAGGCACAAGTAGCCACCGCTTAGAGATTAGAGAAGAAATCAGGAATGGAATGGTAGGACATTGGGATGCAATGGAATAACAAATTAATAAATAATTGATGAACACGGTTACACAAACACATAAGATTCTCTTTGTGTATGGGTATACACTCTAATTAATAAATAATTGATGATCGAGGCACTAGCAAGTTAATTGCGACTTTCAAAGTGATAGCAGCTAGCAATTCATTAGAGTTAAAATATGAACTAATTATCTATTCAATTTCAGCATAAGACTATTAACATCATTGAGCAGTTCAACAGAGCATACAAATACCAATTTGCAATACCTCCAAGTGCTAGGCACAGACAAATCACACAGATTGAATATATCCAATAGCACAACATATATGCAAAATGATATGGACATTTATCTGAAGCTTATGTCCTACATAGCTACACTACACTTATATCTCTGAAGCTTCTAAAAAATCAACAAAAAAAATTTGAATAGAACATTCATCTGTTCTTGCATCTGTCAGTATGCAGTCAGCAGTTATCCTAAAAATTTGACTAGAAAATTTAAGCCTACATACCACACCATTATCAGTATGCATCTGCATACCACACCATTATTTAAGCACAAAATCTAACTCCCCACAGTATGAAAATCTACATTGCAATCACAAGTATGAAACTCCCCAGATGAGGGTTAGTTGCTTCGTCACTCAATATGAGAACTAGCTTGTACATATGCCTTTATGATCTTTACACACTGCGTATTGACACAAGCATTTGTTTGACAAAAGAATTTGTTTGACTGCTTGTATGAAAGTCTCCGTTTCTCTATGACTAAGCCAAACTTTAGAAGTTGCATGTGCAACACAAAAGCACCTATTGTACACACAAACAAATATGCTACAAGCTTCTTCAATCTAATACATTTACATGGATGGACATTATTTGTTTATCTGACTGTTGTCTTTACATATTCATAGAAATATGTAGACACTTATTTGAAACAAATAAATTGCAATGGACAACTCCTCTATCCTTACAAACCTACATTTTTAAACAATTACTAAACAACTGAATCCAATTGATTTTGTTTTACAAGATGACTGTTTCCTTCTTTGTCTCCATGAACAAAATCATACACATTCTTGCTTATGTTTAAATAGTATAAAATACATTCAGATAAACTTATTTGTACCATATTAGCCGGGGAGGAGGGAGCCGCCGCCGGGGAAGAAGATGTCGTCGGGGAAGAAGAGGTTGCCCGGGGAAGAAGAGGTCGCTGGGGAAGAAGAGGTCGCCGGGGAGGAAGGGCCGCCGCAGAGGAGGAGGGAGCCGTCGAGCTGGCTGTCGCCACCAGATGCGAAGGGGGTGGGGGGAAGCACAGATATAGATGCGCACGGGTGAGGAGGATGCGAATGGGTGAGGGCAAACCCTAGTGCCCGGATATAAATAGAATAGGTTTTGAAATCACAGACGGTTCTAAAGTAGAACCGTCTGTGATAAATATTTCAATAAACAACAATTTTTTTATTGGCTTGGGGCGTGTCGTTTTTGGTGTTCTCCGTGCACTTAACTAAAACGAGTCGCCTAGTAAATTCTAGGGTAATAAACAGTAACATTGAAGACAAAGAGACATTAACAAAAGACCAAATATATCATTTTTACATCACAGATGATAAAAAAGAAACAACGGTCCTATTTTAGCCTTCAAATCTTCGTAAGCCTTCTCGTTGGCTTCAGTGGTGGTGGAATTAGTGACTGTTTGATCAAACGCCTCCACCTGCTTTCTTGCATGTTCGATTCGCGCTTGTAGCCGTTTGGACTCCGTAACCAAATCCATGATAGCCCAGATGCCATCAACCCTAGCCTCCTCTGTCTCGGCGAGGTCGACCTGCTCTCCTGCCATCCGGATGTTGTCCTCGACTCTCCGGGTTGCATCCTCGGTGCGGACCAAGTAGTTCCAGAGGATGATCTCCACAACGAGGTTTACTCGCCGGATGCCGGAGACCCTCGCATTGGTCCATCGGAGGAGCAGCTCCAGTCGACAGATGATGGCCGCTATGGTCTCCGGTAGATCGGAGGGCCTAGAACAAATGAAATTGCGAACGGAAGGTTTGTTCGCAGCTTGGGCCAGGTTGCAACCAGAGAGATGCGAGTAGACAAGCACAATGTAGGCCAATATGGCCGGCACGAGAGGGGAAGCCATTTGGAGTTTGTGGAGAAAGTGGATCAAGGAGGTTCGTGAGAAATCCCTTTCGGAAGCGGATGTCTATTTATAAAACAAGTACTAAAGCCGGTGTAAGATCAAGGAGGCCGATTAGAGGGGGGTGAATAGTTATTTCTAAAAATCTCAAAGGCGAAAACCGATTTCTAATGCGGAAGCTAACAACAATTCGGTTTTGCATAATTAAAACCTAAATCAACTAATCTTTACTAAGAGCACCAACAACCAACGACTATTGATAATTAGCAATCATACAAATACATGTGAGCAATATAATTATATGAATGTAAATTGCGCAAAGTAAATCACAAGAGAACAAACCACAAAGACACAACGATGTTTTACCGTGGTGTTCGGAGACTTGCCGGTCTCCCCTAATCCACGTTGAGGTAAGCCCAACCACGTTGAACCGGCTCCACAACTTGAGCTAACACCTCCGAGGTAAGTCCAACCACTTGGACCGGGTCCAAAACGAACCAACACCTCGATCCACTCGGGGTTGATCTTCCTCCACTTCGGAGATGGCGAGCACCAAACCACTCACAACACGTAGGGCCTCTCACAAGCTTTTTGAGAAGATCACCGGACCACGACGCCTCCACGCCGTCTAGGTTTTGGCAAACACCAAGAGTAATAAGCCAAGCCCCCTTGCTTGACTCTCACCAAGTGCAACACATGCACAATTGGATGCTCAATACAATTTTAGTTGCAACACATGCAACTAGAGTCTCTCCCTTTGCTCACAAGGTGCAACACATGCACATTTGAGAGGAGAAGCTCACACTAGCTTAATAGAATGAAATAGGATGCCAAGAGTTGCCCTCCAACCGGCCAAGGTGAGTATTTATACGCAAAACACAAAAACTAGCCGTTGGAGGAGAATATGTTGAAAATCGGGGAAACCTGGTCAGACCATAGGCATAGGGCCGGTCAGTCCGGGTTACAGTGCAACGGTTATGAAAATAGCCGTTACATGCAATTCCTGGTCAGTCCGGACCCCTGGTCAGTCCGGGCCTTCCGGGCGGAAGAAAAACGAAAAACTCGCCCTCGAAAAAGTTGATCGCCTTATAAGGGCGATCAGTCCACAGCATATGAGCGGTTCGGCTTTCAACCGCAATCGGTCCGGCCTGGATTTCAGCATGATTTATACTCGAAAAACGGTCATAACTTTTGACTCCGATGTCGGAATTGAGTGATCTTGGGCTCTATGGAAAGCTTATTCAGAGGGCTACACAACCCATCTTTTTGATTGATCTCAAACACACTTGATCAAATAAAAAAACACAACTCCAAAGAGCCAACACCATGATCTAAGTCCAAAGAAATAGCAACGAGTAATCTTAGACCACGCCAAGGGAAAATGCATGAATCCCAACAATTTGAAAAACACATTTGCAAACTTTGGTATCATACCACAAGGAGTGGGTACATGGACTTCAAATATTTGTAAAACACATTTGCAAAATATAGTCACATGCTACAAGCGAGATTGAGCTATCAACACATGATGAGACTCAAGCTACTAGACAAGACCCCTCTTAATAGTACGGCAAACCTATACTAGCAATCCAGCCTTCCAACCAAAACCAAGACTGGTAAAAGACTAGGAACACATATTTTGCCCTAGTTAGTCATACCTTTTGCCTTGAGCATCCTCTTAAAGCTTGATGACGCACATCTTTACTTTAAGTCCGGATCATTTTCTTGATATGCATCAACCCATGATACATCCTTCGCTTGACCTTCATCAACACATGAAGGATCTTTTCTTGATTTGATGATCAACTCATGATCATCTCTTCTTCTTGAACATCATCGACACACGATGATTTCCGTTTCTTCGAGTTCTTGATATGATGCTCATCAATCCATGATAACATCCTTTTCTTGAACTTGGATTGATGATCATCAACACATGATGATCTTCTTCACTTCGGGATCTTGACTCGAACATCATCAACACATGATGATTTCCTTTTCTCCCGAACCTTGACTTGATGACAATCAACATATGATGCCATCCAAAGTCTTCATCACCCTGGAACATAACGTATTTATCCAACTCATAGAAAATGTTAGTTCCACAATATGATTATCATTAATTACCACTACATATCATTAACTCATAATGGTGGGACAAGATATCACAATCTTTCCCTATTTCGTAATTGATGATAACTACTTCAATTGCAAATAATTGAATAGATTGGTATGAGTATATACTGAATCGGACAAGTTGAATATACTCAAAGGGTATATGAGCATATATGAATTACACAAGTCTCGTGATACTCATATGAATATATTAACTACACAAGTATATATATATATATATATATATATATATATATATATATATATATATATATATATATATATATATATATATATATATATGTTTCAAAGTAAAGATCCTTAAAGTATGTGGACAAAGGAATATGGATCAATACTAATGAAACCACAAAACATAGAGTGAACTCTCCCTAAATGTGTGCATACACAAATGTGTAATAAGAACATATGCACATATTCAAGTTAGACTTTTGGTGGAGTTCAACCTATATTTTGGATTCGAGGAATGCAACAATATATAAGAATATGATGTCGAATGCATACCTCTTCGATTTTCACCTTTTAATCCAACTGAGACTAAACATGAGATATAGCAATGGAAGAGTTAGTCTTACAAATAGATTTATCATTATGAATGCATACCTGTTTGAATTTTTCTTTTTATATCCAAGCTAAGACTAAACATGATATAACAATAGAAGTGTTAGTCTCACAAGTAGATTTTTCATTAATAACCAAAACTCCATTAACACATAATGGCGGGTCTAGATTCTTTAGCCGGCACGGGAGACGAACAAATCCATTGGGAGCCATAGCGACATTGTTGCGTTTAAACAAGCAATCAGATGACGAGGTCGGGGGTGCTCGGGTGGGGAGGGGAACGGGCGAGAGTAACGATGCTAGGGAGGGGAACAGTTCTACTAATAAAGGGATATCACAGACGGTTCTATTATGGAACCGTTTGTGATACATAGTTATTAAAGACGGTTCTTGTTAAAAACCATTTGTGAATTATCATAAACAGTTCTCATTAAAAACCATCTGTGACGTCTACGCATCACAGCCGGTTCTAGCCATCGCTACATATCACAGACGGTGCTTATTAACAACCGTCTGTGATAATTACAACACAGACGGTATAATTAAATAGATTCATGTATGCAAAATTGCAATCCCTTCGGTAGCTTAATTAGGCTCTGATGCAATCCCTTCGGTAGCTTAATTAGGCTCTGATGCAAAATTCATGTATTTTATTCTGGAATCTGGCTTCACTAAGTTGAGCGGAGTACTTTTAGCTCGTTAGGCTATCTGAGGAACTTGAGATTCACCCTAAAGCCATCATAAATTTATTAAGGCGTGTTTGGTTGCCTAGATGCCTCTCTGCCTAGCCTAATGGATGAGCCTGGCTATGCTAAATTAAACCAGGGTGCGATAACACAACATGTGGTTGTTTTGTTGGATGTTAAGATGATACACACTTAGTTGAGATATGGTTCGGTTGGTTGGACGACAGAGAAGAGGTTGCAAGATGCATGATGCATGAGGTGTGAGGTGGAAAAATACGGGAAATACTTTATTTCTCTTAATATAGTCCAATATCCCTTATTTTTCTTTATTAACAATTAATCTACCTTAATATATACTAATACCCCTTGATATGCATCAAGCACCCACCTTAACACACACTTAGCCAGTTCTGGCTCCTACGGAAGCTTGAATTATCTGTTTCCAGTTAGTCTAGGGCCCAAAAGGATTCTTGCGTGAGCCAAACCTTCCTAGGAGGAGAACCAGGGCACCAAACAGGCAAACACCATGCATCCCAGGTGCTTGACCCAACCCTTATCGAGGCAACCAAACAATCCCATATGCTCCCCAAATGCAATTTGGCTAGTCAAGCTTGGGAGTGAAAGCCCTTCAACACCAAGAAGCCCTTCCTCCCTATTGAGTTTAAGTGTGATACAAATTGAGTTTGAGTGTGATATGAATTGAGTTTCCTACTTCAACTTATAGTTCTACTCCTACACAAAGTTTTTTATGTACTATAAATATATCAGTGTGGTCCATAGGGAAGAGTATAAGCTTCATTGTAAACATATCATCGTATAATGATATTGCTTTCATGCGCCTGGATTTTTCCCAAAAGGGTTTTCCACGTAGAATTCATGTCTCTCGTTTCTATTTTTCTGTGCATTATTTACAACAAGTGGTATCAGAGCACATGAGATTCGATTGGAACAAAATCATCGGATTGCGTCTTGCGAGTTGCGATCTGTTAAGTTGATGATCTCGGCGAGCAACATCTAGTTCTAACGTCGAAACCGAAGCTGAAGAAAAACATTTATATTGGGAAGCCATCTTGGAATCGAATCCGACACAAAGTCCGAAGCAAAGTTCCATTCGTGTAATCCCAAAGAGCATAAGTGGCTAACTAGTTCGTCCACCCAGATTTGAGTCGTCCGTGACAACCAAATTGCAAAATCCATCCAAAAGTGCAACATGCACACGAAAGTCTATCAGCAAGCTAGCAAGATCTTCATCACTTTGTATACACGGAAGTGTACCAAGAAAGTCACAATTTATTGCTAGGTACATACAAAATTATACTAGCAAATTCAGGATTCTTCTGCATAGTGACTTTAAAGTATGATCTTCTGCCGCTGGATCGAGACACGAGGTTTTGTCTATGGCAAGTCAAGATACAAATTGTTCTTCAAGAGCTCGATTTGGATGACGCTTCATTGGTATCGACAAGATGCCCGTTGCATGGTCTCTTGAGGAGAAGCAAAGAAAAGTTTGTAATCTCATATTCAACTTCATCTATCAAATAATATTCTGTAGGAGGTTTTGAAGGAGAAGACCGTCACCACATTATGGTTGAAACTAGAGCAAATTTGCATCACCAAATATTTGACCAGTAAGATGCATTTGAAGCAGAAGCTTCATTCGCACAAGATGGCAGAAGGCGGGTTATTATTGAACCACCTGACAGCGTTTAAAGAAGTAGTCTCGGATCTTGAGTCTATAGAGGTAAAATATGGTGATGAAGATTTGAGTCTTATTCTTTTATGGTCATTGCCTAGTTCATACTCTATGTTTAGATATACCATTCTATATAATCGAGATACTCTTCCACTTTGTGAAATTTATGAATCACTACATGCGAAGGAAAAGATGAAACTCATTGTTCTGAATGAAAGTTCAAATTCACATGCAGAAGACCTGGTTGTCCAGGGCAGACAGCCAGAGATGTAACATCCCAAGTTATGTTACCAAAATAAAATCAATAAAGTTATTATTTTATTGGATTTTACGAAATTTAAAAGAGTTTTATTGCTTTTCTTGAATTTCCTAAATTTTAAAAGTCAAAAATAAAATTTATTTAGTTTTCTAGGTTTTTATTGGATTTAAAGGTAAAAAGAAAATTTAATCAATTTATTGATTTTTTTGGATTTAAAAAGGCTTTCCTGTTTTCGTAAATCAAAAATAATTTATGTGCAAAAGTAAAAGCCAACTTTAAGTTGAAAATAATTTTATTAAGTTCAAAATAATTCAAGGGATTTCTCTGAATTTTTCTAGAATTTTTTGGGCTTTATTTACTATTTTCTAAAAGATACTTTGAATTGTTGCATTTTCTATAATTCGAAAATCAAATTTAAATCCCGTTTTGCTTTTTGGGCCAAAACCCATTCTCGCAGCCTGTTTTCCCTCTCTCCAACTCGGCGATTGTTTCCCGCCCAAATTTAATTTCACCCCTCTCTCTTCCCTCTCATCGCTAACGCACTTTGTCACAAGACTTTCCCTCACCTCCCTTTCTTCCTCCTCCACCACCGCTCGCGCCATTCTTGCCACAGAAGCTCAAGAATCGACCACATTTCTTCCCCATTTTCGCAACTTGCTGCATTGGCCTCCCTTAACCCGCCTCCATTCCTCTCTTATCCCTTTATCGGTTGCTTTAACGCCGCTAAATTCTGAACGGCCGCCGTGTTCCTCGTGAGCTCGATCTCATCCGCCGCCACCCCTCCGTCCCTATAAACGGGAGCACGAAGTGCCCCTTTTGTCGTACCCGAAAACGAAGGATCGCAGATTCTCTGTGTTTCATACACTAGTCCAGGAATAGCTAATATACACAGTCAAACAAAAATGGTAGCAAATTCATATCATGCATTTATTGAATATTCAACAGAGTTTACTACAATTGGGCTTGAGGCCAAATAAAAGATACATCGGAAGAACGGAAATAAATAGTGACGAGGATATAATAATCCTTATTTAATTATTTATCTGTAATTCATATTATGGATAATAATGACGTCATATGGTTCTTGAGTATACCTCTTAATATTCATAAGAGAGAAGCTGGAGGTTGTAGGTTTTTCTATGACCATCCCATAGTCATAAGTCCTTCCACGACTAACCCATAGTCGTAAGTCTTTCTACGACTATATCATGATCGTAAGCTCTCCTACGATCAGTTTATGGTCATAAGCTATTCTACGACCACCACCTGGTCGTAAGCTATTCTACGACCAGTCTCTAGTCAATGTAGCTTACAGACATGTGGGTCTAATCGATCAGGGAATCTTCCGCACCATATTTAAAGATATGAGCAGTAAACTACGCTGTTATTCTCTGAAATAATAGCATGATTTAACTCCCTATCATGGTGATAATCGCCTGCAACGCGGGGAACGCTATAACTCCACAATAATCTCCAAGAACGGCTCCATAATCTGAACATTAAGGCGCCTTTGAATTTGGAACAAAGAGCACACCGAAGTACTATAAAAGGTAGAATCATCAGAAGGATCAGGGGAGGGAAAAATCAAGGGCACAAGGCGCATCATTCTAGTCTTATTCTTGATATTGTAATCCAGCATACTCAATACATACACACAGGAGTATGGTTGTTATTCTCTCAGGAGAAGGCCCGAACCTGTATAAAAATCCACGTGTTGTCTCTCTTTGCGTGATTTGAGCCTAGGGGAACCCTCGAATCAAACAATCTTTACGTAAGTTCGGTTCTAAAACACCGACAGTTGGCGCCGACCATGGGGAATCTCGAGTCACCAGCTTTCTTTGCTCTTTTTCAACTCTAATGCTCTCATGGCAGGAGAGTGGAACGAGGAGAACTGGTTCGATTTGGCTGATTACACAGATATCGACATGGATACCGGTTTCGACTATGAGCCGAGTATTGCATCATCCGATGGTGATGTCGCCCCTGGAGATCATTCTCCAAGAGACCATACCATCGATGAAGTTGAGGAGGTATCCTTATCCCCCACAACGATACGTCCAAATGAGGAACCAGCTTCCTCAGAGGGCAAGGGTCCATCCGACCACAACGAGGGCTGTCCTAAGGCAGGCTCAGAGTATAGCGAGGGTTTTCCCTCCAAATGTTGAAGTCCATCTAAGGCAGTCCAACCTGGCATAGCAAGTCTTGAAGGTCATAATTCTGGACCTTCATCAGCATCTGGTGGTCCTCTCCCTTCGGTTAACCCAGCCAAGGATGCGATCAAACATGCTTCTCTTGCGAGTTCAACCATCCCAACGCAGGGCTTACCTACGGACGGAGACGGTTATAACCCGAAATTCCCCTTCCTGGAGGGGTTTACTCTAGGTCGCCAGATGGTGTCATTCAACTACACCTCAAGCGAGGATGCCTCAAGCGCAAGTGGAGGTCATCGAAGGGAGGTCTTCATCCTTCCCTCAGGTAGCAATAACTCTCCTAGAGGCAGGACTGAGGATGCTGCTCGACGATCATACCCTACGACCGCTCGTGGCAATGGCAAGGACACCTCCGGCGATGAACAGAGTCAATACTCTGATGAGCGTGCAGGAAATCCTTGAGATCATCGCACTTCACTGAGGCAAGCTCAAGGATCAGGTATGGACAATTTTGAAACAACCGGACGGAAATGGATTGCAACTCAGAGAAATTTGCCTGGGCGTGCTCAATACTAGTCGAAAGAAGTTCAAGACTCCAGCATATCAATGATCTGCTCGAGAACCCATCTCGAGAACTCGCCCGAGCGCCTGGTTACGACCTCTTCGCCGAAGAAATCACACGAAGGCTATGAAGTACCATGAGCAAACTCGAGCGTCCTCACCGACATCATTCTGGAAGTCGTAGTAGTATGGTTCCGTCAGTTTCCAGTCGTTCGAATAACTCACCGCATGAAGATCGCCGCAAGTCGCATCGTTCCCCAAACCGGAAAAAGGGTTCCATGAATGCCTAATGATCAAAAAGCTCCTAGGAGAGGTGATCATTCGCCACTCCGACCCAAAGGTCTGCAACAGCAGATGAGATGCGAGGAGTATTACCCTTGTAGGATCGAGACTTATCATAAGTTGGATTCACCCATTGCTGGGTATCGTCGTGAACGATCGCCTGGCGACATGAACCCCTCTTTCTTGCGAAGAAGGCGTTAAGATGTGATTCTGGGATCTGCCGCATTCTCGTCGACCTCCGAAAGCGCTTCACTAGCCACCGCGGTTTCGACCGAGGAACATAGAAAGTTTGATGGGTCTCAAAATCCCATCGAAGTTTCTTCAGATCTACGGCCATTGTCCGAGCAAAGACACAGGAGGAGAGCGCGTCATGGCGAATTACCTTCCGATTGTGCTCGAAGGGTCTGCTCGATTATGGTTGTTAAACCAACCGCTCGAGTCGATCTACTCGTGGCAACACCTTTGTGACCTTCTACTAGCCAATTTCCAGGGCACTTACCATCGCCCCGGGAAGGAGGACGACCTACACAGGATAAGAGAAAATGACCACAGGGCACTTACCATCGCCCCGGGAAGGAGGACGACCTGCACAGGATAAGAGAAAATGACCATGAGACATTACGCCAATTCATCAGGCATTTCAGTTAGGTTTGTAATTCAATTCCTGAGGTTTCTGACTCATCTGTTATCAGAGCCTTCAAGTAGGGAGTCCGTAGCAGAAGAATAATAGAGGACATCACTTTGAATCCTCTGCTCTGTCATTGAACTCTTGAAATGGTGATCGATCGGCGGCTAGCGTCACCAAGCGGTCGAGTGGACCAAAATCATCATTCGAGATGACAAGCATCCTCAAGAGGCCGGCGAAAGTAGCAAGAAGAAGGACAAAAAGGTCAAGAAATCCAAGAACAAGGCGAAGGGCCAAAAGCCTCAAGCCAATGGTTCTAAGAAGGTCCTGGCCATAAGCGATAAGGAACCACGAAATTCGAAGCAATACTTTGATCGAGTCCAAGGTAAGCGCCCTGAACGGAAGAATGACAAGCCTAGGTGGTGCTCTTTCCATAAAAAGGAAGGACATGACCTTCGCAACTGCCAAATTTTCCAACGAAAACTCAAGGACTACTACAACGGCAAGGGACCAATTCCTACCCTCGAAGAGGTAGGGCAAGCTAGTGGTCGCACATAGTCAGACGACAACGAGGAGATGCCGTTTCAATATCCCAAGCACACCATCGAGCACATCTTTGAGGGATCATCGGCATACGAGTTAAAGCGACAGCTTAAGGCAGTCGAACGTGAGGTAAACTCTATTGACCCTCCTCTTGTCAATAAGTTACCGAAATGGTCGGAAGTCACCATCTCTTTTGAGAAGGTTGATTGCCTGATCCCTTCCACTCGACCAGGTCACTTTCCGATCGTGGTTGAACCCATCATCAACAATTGTTGAGTAAATCGAGTATTGGTTGATGGTGGTAGCTCGTTAAACATTCTATTTATGAGTACCCTAGACGAGATGCAAGTACCCAGGACCAAGGTAAGACCGCTACGATAATCTTTTCATGGTATCGTACCAGGGTCTTCGGCCAAACCCATTGGTCAAGTTTCTCTTCCTTTAACATTTGGTTCACCAAGTAATTTCAGGACAGAAAAGATCTCCTTTGATGTGGTCGATTTCGATACAGCATATAACGCCATACTCGGACGACCAGCTTTGGCAAAATTCTTAATAGCAACTCATTGTGGGTATCAATGTCTTAAGATGCTAGGTCCCAAAGGAGTAATCACAATTCACTGTGATAAGAAGATGACGTATACGTGTGACCGTCGATCTCTCGAGATGGTTGGTCAGATGCCAACTCGGGAAGAAAAGGGCGACCTTCGACCAGCGTTGAAGCCTAAAAATCGCACCTAAGCCGAACGACCAAGTCAGAGAGGTTCCCCTGGATCTGGAGGAGCCCTCGAAGACAGTTGGCATCGGGGATACTTCCGACCTCAAATAGGAAGGCGGCCTCATTACTTTTCTCCTGGCAAACGCAGATGTCTTCGCGTGACAAGCATCCGACATGCCCGGAGTCCCTAGGGAAGTAATCGAGCACAGGCTAGCTCTACGGCCTGATAAAGTACCAGTAAAACAAAAATTACAGAGATTTGCCTCTGATCGATGAGATGCAATAAGGTCAGAATTGGACAAGCTACTTAAAGCAGGCTTTATAAGAGAAGTTGACCTCCCAGAGTGGTTGGCCAACCCTGTAATGGTTAGGAAGTCTAATAGCAAGCGACGAATGTGTAGACTTCACTGATCTTAATAAAGCTTGTTCAAAAGATGATTTCCCTTTACCTCGTATCGATCAGTTAGTTGACTCTACTGGCCACCATCAGATTAATATGTGTCTAGAAGATGTAGAAAAGATCACGTTTATTACTCCATTTGGTACATTTTGTTGTGTCAAAATACCATTTGGTCTAAAAAATGCTGGCACTTCTTTTCAACGCTTGATGCAATTGACTTTTTCACCTTAGTTAGGCCAAAATTTGGAAGCCTATGTTGACGATCTAGTCGTAAAAAGCATCAAATGGCTTGATCATGTTTCAAACTTGTAGGAGACATTCGACAACCTCAGAAAACACCGCCTAAAACTCAATCTTGATAAGTGTGTGTTTGGAGTCTCTTCAGGAAAATTGCTTGGATTCCTGGTCTCTGTACGAGGGATCGAAGCAAACCTCGAAAACATAAAGGCCATCGTGCAAATGAGCCCTCCAACCACAAAGAAAGAAGTCTAAAAACTCACAGGGTGTATGGCGGCTTTAAGTTGTTTCATCGCACGACTGGGAGAAAAAGGACTACCTTTCTTGAAACTTCTAAAGAAGCACGAAGGTTTCAAGTGGTCGGAAGAGGCAAACGCTGTCTTTGAGGATGTCAAGAGATATCTTACGAGTGCTCCTGTTTTGGTTTCCCCGAAACCAGAAGGGATGCTCTTAATTTATCTAGCTGCCACGCCACAGGCAGTGAGCGCAATACTGGTCGTAGAGCGTGAAAACATGCAACGACCAGTTTACTACGTAAGTGAAGTTTTGCACGGGCGTAAGGAGCGTTACCCTTAGGTCCAAAAACTTCTCTATGCCTTCCTCATGTCTTCGAGGAAACAACAGCATTATTTTCAGGTGCACAAGATAATTGTGCCGTTTGAGTTTCCCTTAGGAGTGATCCTCCAGAATAGGGAAGCAGTGGGACGCATGTCTAAATGGTCAGTAGAACTTGGGGAGTTCGACCTCCATTTCATGTCCTGAACGGCCATTAAATCCCAAATCTTGGCAGACTTTGTCGCCGAATGGACAAATCCTGAACCTGTTTAGGATCCCCAGTACGATTCCCACGACTAGTGGATGATGTACTTTGACGGGTCATTTACTTTAAGTGGCTCGGGGGCTGGGGTGATCTTGGAATCTCCTAATGGAGAGACCTTAAAGTATGCCATTCAATTAAACTTTCAGGCCACTAACAATGTGGCAGAATACGAAGCTTTGCTAGTTGGTATACGAGCTTTGAAAGCGCTCGCAATTCGTCGAGTACTCATGAGAGGAGACTCAACTAGTCATGAATCAAGTCAGAAAAGAGTACCAGTGCTCTAATCCGACTATATCTCAGTACTTATCGGAGGTTCGAAAGCTTGAAAAGTATTTTTTCGGTTTCGAGGTACAATTCATCCCTCGAAAGGATAATTTCCTCGCAGACCAGCTTGCTCGAATAGCTACTTCCCGATCGCAAGTACCAAAAGGAGTATTCCTGGAATAACTCCAGAAGCCGTCTCTAGTTGAAACAGCAGACACACCTCCTATTGAGACAACCTCTCTAGAATACGAAGATACCTGGATGCATCCCATCTATGAGCATCTTTAGACGGGTTCCGTACCCGACGATGATCTCGAGGCGGATCGTTTATCCCGAAAGGCCAATATGTATACTTTGGTCGAAGGAGTCCTCTACAAACGAGGCACTCAAGGGGTACTCATGCGATGCATATCACAGAAAGAAGGACTAAACCTTCTTCACGACATACACGGGAGCATCTGTGGAACTCATGCTTCCTACAGAACGTTGGTCGGAAAAGCCTTTCGATAAGGATTTTACTGGCCAACAGTTCTCTACAATGCCAAAGAGTTGGTTAAGAAATGTGTACAATGCCAGTTTCATAGCAGGCGAATACACCAACCAACCCAGGCATTGCAAACAATCCCTCTATCTTGGCCTTTTGCGACCTGGGGTCTTGACATCCTAAGACCGTTCCCAAAGGCTCCAGGAGGTTTCGAGTTTCTTTTTGTGGCTATTTATACGTTCACAAAATGGATCGAAACCGAACCTGTGACTGGGATAACAACGAAAGCAGCAAAATGGTTCATGATGAGAAGCGTGATTACTTGGTTTGGGGTCCCAACTCGAATAATCACAGATAACGGTAAACAATTTTCGAGCGCAAAATTCCAAGAATTTTGCGACGAGTTGGGTACCAAGCTGTGTTACGCCTCTGTTTCCCTTCCCCGAAGCAATGGGGCAGTTGAATGAGCAAATGGCCAAATAATGCAGGGAATTAAAACTCGAGTCTTCGACCAGCTTGTTAAGCGCTCGGGGGCTTGGGTACAAGAATTACCCTCGATTATTGGGCTAGGCGGTTAAATGCATTGCTAGTCAGATTCTGGTGAAACACCTTTTTCCCTAGTTTTTGGTGTTGAAGCCATGCTTCGTCCAGAACTAAAGATCAGGTCAACAAGGGTCGAGAGTTTCAACTACTCAACCTAAGAACAACTTCGAGCAGATGACATTAACCTGCTCGAAGAGAAGAGGAATCAAGTCTTAATCCATTCAACAGCAAGCCCTGTGCAAATACTTCGATCGTAAGGTCCAACCTCGTAGCCTTGCTGTAGGTGACTTGGTATTAAGGAAAATTCAATCCCAGTCTAATCGGAACAAACTTTCCCCCAAGTGGGAAGGTCCTTACACAGTGGTCGAAGTTGTGTGACCAGGTTCGGTACGACTGGTAATGGAAGACGGCCGAATTCTCTCCAATTCTTGGAATATCGACTAGTAACGCAAATTCTATGTATAATGGACCAACACTAAAATAAAGCTTCAGGTTCTTTCCATCTTTATTGTCATACTTTGAGTAGTGCTTTGACAATTTTTTCAACCAAACCCTGGTCGAAGGTTCGCCTATGACTAGTTCCTAGTCGTTAGCTTTTCTACGACAATACACTGGTCATAAGACATTCTACGATCAGTACCCAGTTCATCTTTACACTGGTCGAAAGGATGGTAACATCACCTAGTCGAAGCCTTTCCTCTCTACACGTGGTCCCGCCCACTAGAAGGAACTTCCTAGTGTCGACTCGTTCCTCCCTTTTTGCTGCCAACACAAAGAGCTTGGGTTTAAAACTTGGTCGAAATAATGTCAAGCCGACTCTTAGTACCTTAGTTTATTTATTCATTAATTTTTGAAAAATAAATTAAGCCGAGTACACTTTTAAAATTTGCTCGACTACTTTTGGTAAACTCGCTTTGTTTTAACTGGTCAGAGGAAGTTGCAACACCTAGTCGAAGACTTTCCTCTCTGCACGTTGTCCCGCCTACTAGAAGGAACTTCCTAGCATCGTCCTGTTTCTAACTCTTGCTACCAGAGCGAACCTACCGAGTGCAATAGAAAGAGTTGAACGAATTTTTAAAAGGCACTCCCGACGTTTATCTAACTCAAGTTGACCGTTCTTGATTTGATTAATTTGGCCAGAGATAGTAGCATCACCTAGTCGAAGCCTTTCCTCTTTGCACGTGGTCCTGCCCACTAGAAGGAACATCCTAGTGTCAACTCGTTCCTACTTTTTTGAACAGTGCATGATAATCGTGATCGATAAAACTACAAGTTAGCTAAACCTCTCTTTTTTAGAAAACCCATTTCACACTATTTACTTGGTTTATCTAAATAAACCAAGCAAAATAGTCGGGGGTTAGGATAAAGTTTTTAATTTGACTTCAATTCTTAGTCTTGCTCTTGTTCTATTCATTATCTTATGAGTTACTGATCACTCGACAAGATGATTTGCAGAAAGAAGAAAGGATTTTATATATATCAATTTCAAAAAAAACTTATCTTTACAGGATCCATGTATAGACTACTCTGACAAGGAGGATCTTATTTGCACATCCTCCGTGACTTCCTCGATGATCGGCTGCATCTTCGCAATTAACCGCTCTGCTTCTACTTCAGAGCAGTCAAAGTTGTCTATGGCGGGTTGCAGATTAAGGCTGGGGTCATGAGCTTTAAGTTTAAGTTTTGCCAAAACAAAACGTATTCCCTCTTTGACTGCTTCCTTTATCGAATCGACTTGGTTCATCTTCAGAGTAGTCACCAATTCCTGTAAAGTTCCGACTTGGTCACCAATGGCACTCGAATGGGCAATCATTGTGTCTTCACGAGGAGTGATTCCCTCAGCATGAAGCCCATCGAGTACATTGTTCAGAAGAGAAATGTTGTCTTGGAGGTTGACCTTCAAGGACTTCATCTACTCCTAACTACGAGTCGAAGCCTCACAAAGTCATTTTATTTCAACTGCTTGCTCTGAAAAGAATAAGACCAGTCAGCTAAAATGACCTCGAAAGGAAAATAAAATTGATCACAGGTAAAGATTTGCTTACCAACTAGTCGAGAATCCAACTTCTTGACTTCCTCCTAGTGAGAGGCAGCGTTCTTTATATGGCGCCCCTCCCACGATTGAACTTCTTGGTCTTTTTCTTTGGCGATGTGGGTAATCTTGTTAAGAGCCAAGGTCTTTTCTTTGACCTCGGTTTCAAGATTCCCCACTTTGACCTCTTTTTCTGAAAAAGAATAAGAGTTAGAAAAAGAAAGGAAGGTCGTAAGCGGTTTTAAGTTCAGCACTTACCGTTTACTTATCCCTGCAACATTTGGATTACAGAGTTTGCCTCCTAAAGCTTATTCAGGAGGTCTTCATTCTTCTCACTTAGCTTTTTCGTCTCGGCTTTCTCAAAGTCGAGCGAATCAGCTAAGGTTTTCTCATCGCTCTTGAACCTACAGAGGAAATGAGCAAACATCAGCATAAAACAAGCAGTCGTAAGTTCTTCTAGGGCTGAAACCTTGTCGTAAGTTTTTCTACGACAACACCCTGGTTGTAAGTCCTCCTACGATCAGAACCTAGTCGTAAGTCTTCCTACGACATTACCTGGTTGTAAGTTTTTCTATGACCAGTACCTAGTCGTAAGATCTTCTACGACAACCCCCGTAAGTACTGTATAAGTGGTCGAAATATAGAACAACTACGAATATCAGTCACTTACCATCTCTCTGCTTGCTCGCAGAGCATCGCCTTCTCCTGTCGGAGCTGGACAAGTTGTCTGTTGTACTCAACAAAAGTAACAATTTGTTCCAAGGCTTTCTACATAAAGAAAAACCATAAGAAGCGAGAAAAGACATAGATGTGAATACCAAACATCAGATACTTACATTCATAGTCGTTCGAGCAAAAGAAGATACTACTATCATAGGGTTCTTTAGCTCGTCAATCTCTTGAACTCGGTCCCACCACACCTTTTCGAGACGTTCTTCGTCGAAAATGCCCCCTGTTGGGAATATCCTTAGGGTGAGGAACACGAGTGCGAGATCCAAACGCGCGAGATCCTATGACGGTAGTAGGAACGAAGAATCCGACGGAGTGGTTGAAGAATTCGGACCCTTCTTCTTCTTCGGTGGTAGCGGTATGAGAGGCTTGACCTTGGGGGCTGGGAGGATCATCCACGACGATTTCCTTCCCAGCGCGGTCATCGAGAGCTACACCCCCATCACAGGATGCCTCCGTCGCTACCTCTGCCATTTTCGCTTCTGGCTCCACAACCACCCCAGTGGTTGTAGCCGCTTAAGCAAAAACGGCACCCTCCACCACTCGGACGGTGGACGATCCTTCGACCACCGCCATAGTCATTTCTACAACTACCGGAGAGGTGGTAGTGGGTTCTTTGACAGGAACATCCTTAATGACTAAAGGAGCCGAGCTAAGATCATAAAAAGGGAAACATGTTAGATGGTAAAAAGCAAAAGGTAAATGCTGTTCTTACACTTTTGTCTTTCTACATACCTTCGTGTGCCGGACTTGATCTTGAATTTAGAAGAAGCCTTCCCTAAAGAAGATTTCTTTGGCTTCTTCTCAACCACGTCTGGGCGAGACTCGAGTTGAGGAATAACCATGACCACGTCTGGTCGTGGGTCTTGAACGAGCACAGCTGCTCCTTGAGCCTCTGGCTATCTGAATGGTCGAGGCCCGTCTCGACCACCTTAGGGGCAGCACTGCCCTCGACCACAGGTACTGTTGGCGCAACAGTTTCCTTCACTCTTCCCGTTCTCCTTTTTCTAGTCGCTTGACAAAGCCACGGGAGGCAGAAACTGCGAAAGTCTTATTGTCATAATAGAAGGGTACCTTGGTCTTGAGGCTTTGCGCTTGAGAGGCTCGAGCGCTTCGACTTCCGCAACCTCTGCTGTAGTAGCGAAATCCGCAACAAATTTTGCAGAAGGCCTAGTCGGGTCAAAAGTGCTCGAGCTTGCGCCTCCCTTGTCGGCGACTTGCACGAGCCGACGCCTCTTGGCCGGGGGAGAATCAAGCTGCTCTACTACCGCACCAACAACCATCAGCACGACTTCTTCATCGTCCCGACAATTTTCCATGCCGACTTTCTGCAGGAATCAGAAAGAGAGATGTTACAAAGTGGTCGCAAGTTTTTCTACGACCATTATCTTGTCGTAAGTTTTTCTACGATAACCCCCTGGTCGTAAGCTTTCCTACGACCAGTACCTGGTCGTAAGCTTTTCTACGACCAACACCTAGTCGTAAGTTCTTCTACGACTACAAGTTCTTAAAGATGAAATCAATTCTTGATTACCTTTAGGCACTCTATTTTGTCCTCTACGGACAGGTCCGCCAAAATTTGAGGAGCCACCATGTTTGGTGGTGGGGACTTCTCACAAATGAGTTTGACCCGAGCATCAATCTCTTCTTGTGAGAGGCCTGTAGGAGCAAGTAAACTCTCAATAAGCTAAGTATAAAATTAACAGAAAAAACGCTAAGGCTGGCAGTTTACTTACCTTCCTCGTAGTCTCTAGTCGGGTCCTGCGGCCCCGAGTACCTCCACATGGGATGAGCCCTCTTCTTCAGAGGGCTAATACAGCGTGTGATGAAATCGTTCACCACGTGCCATCCAGTAAGCCCCTCTTCATTCAAGTCTTTGATGGCTTGAATGAAAGGGGCAATCCGACCAAGATCTTTGGGAGTCAAATCCCAAGTAGAGATCTTCTCGGCCGGCTTTTCGACGAAGGAAAGGCTGTCCTCACTGGTTATCTCTCAATAGAACCACCTCTTCTTCCATCCTGGCCACGATGACCGGGTGAACATCTGAATGTACTCTCTCGATTTCCCGTCGTGGAGCTTTCGACTACAACTACCGATGACTCCATTCAGACGAGTCATTCCATAATAGTACTAGAACAACTCCAAATCAGACGGAATCCCCAGGTAGGCCTCACACAGGTACACGAACACGCCCAACATCATGATGGAATTGGGAACAAGGTTCACCAACTCCACACCAAAGTGTTCGAGTACAAGGGTGAGGAAAGGGTGAGCGGGTAATCGAAGGCCACACTCACAAAACGCCTAGAAGATAGAGATCCGCCCAATCTCCCCAACGGCCAATGCTGCCCAGCAGCTTCAATCCACTTCACGAACTGGCTCCTTGGAATCTTCTCGGTGGCAACCAAAGCCTCGATCTTGGTCGCATCCATCTCCAATTCGGCCCATTGGGAAGCGGCTTCGGCCATCTCTATCAAGGATCGGAGATTTGGAGTTACGAAGATTTCAGGAGAGCATCGATTTGGTCGAAGGCAGAGAGCTCAAGAACTTGAAGAACAGCAGGAACGATTTGGGGGACAAGTAAAAAACCTAAGTCTTACCCCTGATAAGTATTTATAACTGCACGCCTGAGTTAAAGACGTGACGACCCAACGGTTGCCACCGCATCGGGAACTGCTCCAACAGACAGGTCTATGAGAGTCGATTCAGATTCTTAAATTTGTCTGCTCGAGAAAACCGAGCCTGTCTTCACACCTCAAGCGAAATTACCTTCTTGACCAAGTCTACTTCTGGTCAAAAGTAACAACAGTCAGAAAGAATTTGCTTCTGACCACGGTACTGTGACTACTATGTGGTCGTAAGACCTCTTATGGCCACCTTGTAAGTCGTAAGTCCCTATACAACCTTCTTGACCAAGTCAATTTCTGGTCAAATAAAACACCAGTCGAAGAGTCTTTCCTTCGACCACCTCTCTATGACCATCCACTGGTCGTAAGATCATCTATTGCTCTTCTCTCAAGTAAGTTATTTTCACTTGAAGCTGGGGGGGCTAGATGATGAGGATATAATAATCCTTATTTAATTATTTATCTGTAATTCATATTATGGATAATAATGACGTCATATGGTTCTTGAGTATACCCCTTAATATTCATAAGGGAGAAGCTGGAGGTCGTAAGTTTTTCTACGACCACCCCATAGTCGTAAGTCCTTACACGACTACCCCATAGTCGTAAGTCTTTCTATGACTATGTCTTGATCGTAAGCTCTTCTACGATCAGTTTATGGTCATAAGCTATTCTACGACCACCACCTGGTCGTAAGCTCTTCTACGATCAGTCTCTAGTCGATGTAGCTTACAGACATGTGGGCCTAATCGACTAGGGAATCTTCCGCACCATATTTAAAGATATGGACAGTAAACTACGCTGTTATTCTCTGAAATAATAGCACGATTTAACTCCCTATCATGGTGATAACTGCCTCGCAATGTGGGAACGTTACTACTCCTACAATAATCTCGAGTAACGGCTCCATAATCTGGAACATTAAGGCGCCCTTTGGACTGGAAGAACAACAACACACTTAGAGTACTATAAAAGGCAGAATCATCAGAAGGATCAGGGGAGGGAAAAATCAAGGGCACAAGGCGCATCATTCTAGTCTTACTCTTGATATTGTAATCCAGCATCCTCAATACATACACACAGAAGTAGGATTGTTATTCTCTCAGGAGAAGGCCCAAACCTGTATAAAAATCCCCGTGTCGCCTCTCTCTGCGTGATTTGAGCCTAGGGGAACCCCCGAATCAAACAATCTTTACGTAAGTTTGGTTCTAAAACACCGACAAATAGGTAGGCCAAATGACGATTCAAGAGGCAAAAGCTCAAGCAGAAATTACAAAGGCGGATCGAAATCGAGAGATAGGTACAAGTCGTGCAAGTATTGCAAGAAAGATGGATACGACATATTTGAGTGTTGGTGGGTAAAGAAAAAAAGAGAGAAAGAATAACAATTTCAAAAAGGATTAACAAGAGGATGATGCTAAAGGTACCATTGTTACTAAGCAAGATTCTAATGGAGATACTCTCATTGCCTTTGCTGGTAATTCTAAAACCGTTGATGAGTGGATTCGTGATATAGCCTGCACTTTCCACATGAGTCACCGAGATTAGTTCACGAAGTATGAAGCTACGTTAAGTGGTTCTGTGTTGATGGGTGATAATTCACTATGCAAGATTGCATTCATTGGTTCTATCCAGATCAAGATGTTTGATGACACCATCAAAACTTTATCGAATATTTGACATATCCTGGATTTGAAGAGAAATCTTATCTCACTGGGTACTTTTGATGCTAAAGGGTACAACTATTCATGTGGAGGTGGAGTTCTGAAGATCTCCAAAGGCTCTCTTGTTGTGATAAAAGGTGATATGAAAGTTGCCAACTTATATCATCTGCAATATACTACAATTTCAGGTAATGCTGTTGTTGTGTCAAATAAAATAGTTGATTTTGATGCTATTAATCTTTGGCATATGCATCTGGGGCATATGAGTGAAATTGGCATGATCGAGTTATGCAAAAGAGGACTCTTTTATGGTTAAGACATTGACAAGTTGAAGTTTTGTGAACATTGTGTCTCCGATAAGCAAAATATGGTGAAGTTCAGCATAATAATTCACTCTACAAAAGGCATATTGGATTATATCCACTCTGATTTGTGGGAAGAATCTCGCATTCCATCCCTTGGAGGTGCTGGCTACATGTTGACCATCATTGATGATTATTCAAGTAGAGTTTGACCATATTTTGTGAAACACAAATTGGATGTGTTCAAGATATTCATGGAGTAAAAGGTTATGATTGGAAGGCAAACTGGCAAACATGTCAAGAAGCTATGTATTGAAAATGGTTTGGAGTTCTATTCTGAAGAATTTAAACCTTTATGTAGATCAGATGATATTGTGAGACATTACACTATCCCAGGTACTCCTCAGCAAAATGGTGTGGCCGAACGCATGAATAGAAACATTTTTGGAGAAGGTACGTTGCATGTTATCTAACTCTGACTTATCTAGGAGTTATGGGGCTGAAGTCGTGTCCACTAGTTGTTATTTGATCAATCGATCACCCAACCTGACAATTGATAAGAAGACTCCAATTGAGGTATGGTCTGGTTTTGTAGTATGTTATTCAAATTTGAGAATAGTTAGCTGTCCTGTTTATGCTCATGTTAATAATGGTAACCTGACAATTTATAAGAAGACTCCAATTGAGGTATGGTCTGGTTCTACAGTATGTTATTCAAATATGATAATATTTAGCTGTCCTGTTTATGCTCATGTTAACAATGGTAAATTTGATCCTAGAGACACTAAGTGCATTTTTATTGGTTATAAATTTGGTGCGAAAGTATACAAATTATGTAATCCTGAAACTAGAAAGGTGGTTATTAGTAGAAATGTTACTTTTGATGAATCTGCTATGTTGCATGATAAACCATTTATTGATCTTCCTTTTTAGAAGCTGCAGAAATCAAGCGTGCAGGTGGCGCATATTATTGCTTTAGAATCTACACCAAAAGCCGAAAAGGAAATCATACAAGATGTTCTTGTTATCTTTCAATCACCACAACATTCCATTGCAGTCGACAGACCAAAAATGAACATTCAAGCTCCCAAAAGATTGATGGCAGAAGTTGATGTTGTTGCTTATGCTTTGAATGTGGCAGAAGAAATTGAAGGTACTACATAAATTTTCACTTATTCAGATGCTATCTCTTCTAATGATTCAGAGAGATGGATGACTGTCATGCATGATGGGATGCAATCTCTTAAGAAGAATGAGACTTAGGAGCTGGTAAAGTTGCTAATTGATATGAAGGTTATTCGCTGCAAATGGATCTTCAAGAAGAAAGAAGACATTTCATTAACCAAAGAGGTTAGTTCAAGGTAAGGCTCGTTGCTAAAGGATACAACCAAATTCCAGGTATTGATTTCATATATGTCTTTTCTCTAGTTGTGAAGCATAGTTTTATTCGTACTTTACTCAACATAGTGGCTATACATGATTATGAACTTGAATAATTGGACGTGAAAATCACGTTCTTACATGGGGAATTGAAGGAAGACATTTATATGGAGCAACTAAAAGATTTTATCTTTCCGGAAAAGGAGAATTGTACTTGCAAGTTGAAGAAATCTCTTTATGATTTGAAACAGTCACTCATACAATGGTACAAGAGAGTTGACTCATTTATGACATCTCAGGATTTCAAAACATTTGATTATGATAGCTATGTTTATTTGAATACTGCTTATGGTTCAACTATTTACCTGCTCCTATATGTTGATGATATGTTGATTGTTGCAAAAGATAAGACATAAATTTCAAAGTTGAAAGTACAATTGAGCAGTGAATCTGAGATGAAGGATCTTGGTGCAGCAAAGAAAATTCTTGGTATGAAAATTACCAGAGATATACTGTTTGGAAAATTATACCTAAGTCGAAAAGGGTATATTGATAAAGTTCTTTGATGTTTCAACATGCATAAGGCCAAACTGGTGAGTACTCTATTAGCTGCATATTTCAAACTTTCTTCGGTGTCATGTCCATAGTCAGATAATGAAGTTGAGTACTTATGTATGCCATGGTATGTTCTCGCCCTGATTTATCTCAATCATTGAGTGTTGTTAGTAGATACATGATTAATCCTGACAAAGAGCATTGGAAAGCAGTTAAATGTATTTTCATATACTCACGGGACACATTTGACGCTTGTTTACAGTTTGGGGAGACTAAAAATGGAATCATTGGTTATGTGGACTCTTATTTTACTAGAGATTTGGATACAAGAAGATCTCTTACTAGTTATGTGTTCACTGTTGGATGATGTGTCATTAGTTAGAAAGCAAGCCTATACGCTATTGTTGCCTTGCCCACTACAGAAGCCGCGTATATGACTATTTCTGAAGCTTGCACAGAAGTAGTTTGGCTAAGAGGTTTGTTTACTGAGCTTTGTGGAAGTACGTTTTGCACTACAATATTTTGCGACAATCAAAGCGTTATATGTTTTACGAAGAATCAGATGTTTCATGATAGAACGAAGCACATTGACATCAGATATCATTACATTCGAGGTGTCATTGCTCATGGTGACATTAAAATCAACAAGATAAGTATTCATGATAATCCAGCTGATATGATGATAAAGTCAGTTCCTACCGTAAACTTTGAGCTTTGCTCAGACCTAGTTGCCATCATTCAATGGTCTTATGGACGTTCGGTGCACAAGATATTCTTGCTAATTTGCTATGAGGATATCACGTTTTGTTTTGGCTGCATGAGGAATTCGTCTCAAGATGGAGATTGTTGAGTTTGAGTGTGAAACAAATTGAGTTTGAGTATGATACAAATTTTGTTTCCTACTCCAACTCATAGTTCTACTCCTACACGAAGTCTTTCATGTATCATTATAAATATATCTCTATAGTCCATAGAGAAGAGTAATAGTTTTATTGTAAATATCTCCTCATATAATGATATTGTCGTTATACATCTGTAGTTTTTTTTTCGAAAGAGTTTTTCACGTAAAATTCATACCCCTCGTTTCTATTTTTCAATGTATTATTTACGACACTCCCCAACTCTCATATAAGCTAGTTTATGGAGGAAGCTTCGCCAAATGAAGGGAGCCCGATGTGAACTTGGGGATTCCTTCTACAGTGGCAGCTTGGCCCAGGGCAGCGCGAGTGAGGCCGATGGCAAGGGCATCCATCGCGTCGTGGAGGGGGTCAGCGACAGGGAGCTACGGTGGCGGAGCGGCTCAGAGTTGGTCGTAGCGGCCACAGTGACGCGCGGATGGAGCAACGAGAGGACATCGGAGTCGGCAGGGACATGGGCAATCAAGGTCGGAGTGGATTTTCGTTTTCGTGTGAAATCATAGGCCAGGAACTGTATCCCTCTACAAATTGACCATGCGTTTCCTGTGAATCAAATGGTGTTACAGTAATCAAATCCACAGGAAGTCGAATCCTACGTTTTTCCTTTGTTTTTCTTCAGAATCAAAGATGCCCTTAAACTTCTTTATATGTGAAAGATGGCATAACCTTGCTTGGCTAGATTTTCTCAAACAAAGCCCGGAAGCTATATACCATATATCTAGGAGAACTAGTACTTTCAATGGTTTGAAGCTGAATCAGATGCTTAGCCATTGCGCAGGGAACTTATATAATGGGTGGTGAGCCATTGTTGACAACGTGAAACACCAAAGGTATGCTTGGATTTGGATGTGTGCTTTAGACATCACCGAGGTCGACGCTTTAGGTAGTTGAGATGTCCAAAGAACAGTTGGAAACCATGGGCTCGACTTAGCAGTCGGTCTATAGATGAACGTTTCATCTAAAATTCTAGTAGAGTCTCTAGTCTATAAATAGGGGGTGATACCTATTGTAAAAGACCGATTATGAGAAGAGAAATAAAGAAAAGAAAAAAGTTTCTCTATATCTCTGTGTTCAATCTACTATTTATTCTTGTATTATTTTGTACGATTTTATACTTGTCTACGAGGTGATCGATCAGATTAGACTTACCACGACGGTTCCTCGACAAGAACACAGTGGATCTCTTTTAACGTGCAGTCGTGTATAGATCATTGTCCTAGCATTGGCATAAAAATGAAGAGAAAGTCCACTGTCCACGATAACCGAGAGCCCAGGCCTAGTCTGTTGGATAATTAAGCTCTAGAGAATCAACAGTGCTTTCTCCTAGACCGGTATGACAGAGAGCACCAAGTGTAAATTTTTGGCTGTATTGTTACGTTTTCGTACCGTATGCCGCACGGTCTGTCACGTGTCCTTCATTAGGGTTAAGGTTAAATTAGGGTTAGAGTTTCGGGTGTTTGTAGGAATTTTAAAATATAGCAAACGATTTCAAAAAATTATGAAATTTTACGTGGGGACTCCCGACACAGTGTAGTTGCTTGTGTAAATTTGCCATAATTTTATTCATTCAGGATTTTTCTCGCATTTTCTTAAACGTGTACTGTTTTGGCGAGAACAAAAAAAATCAATAAAAAACTGTGCCATGTGTTGTGAAGACAAACATCCCAATGAGGCCCTCCTTCCATCTGCCTTTCTTTCCACCGGCTTGTCATCCCTTCACCTCCATCTATTCATGATGTTTGCCACATGCAAATTAAAACCGATCATGCGTGGGGGAAGGATTCTCTCCCGGCTATAAATTAGCGAGCGAACGAGCGCGATTTCATTTTGCAGTCGCTTACTCACTCGCTCTTTCGCTTGCTCACTTGCTCTATCGATTATATTTTTGGCGACATTTTAGCGATATTGACCGCCGCCATTCGCAGGTAATTTGTATCTCCGTCGTTTAATTCTTGAGGGCTTGTTAATTAGTTACGAAGTAATTAGTCGTAATTTTACGGTGGATGCATATTTAAGTAGTTGTAATTTTGCAGATATTGACTTAATTTAACGTTGTTAGTCTTATGTAATTAGCGTTCCGAGATTTAGGAGTCCTATGTAATTGTCATTACGTATGCTATCAATGTAATTAGCGTTATGAGATTATCATACATTGTATATATTGTAGGCTATCAATGCATGGACAAAGTAATGTATCTAAGATAATGGGTAAAGGAACTTAAGAACACCTCCACTAATACTGCTATATATGGATAACAAAGTTAGACCTCATGAGTGACTCTGTACTTTTGAGCAAGAAACATATTTGAGCACTAAGCCGAGGAATAAGTGTACCTTAAGAACATATTTGCACTATTTTATCATCATTAAATAGGCTTATTTAATTTTGTACCTATAAATTAGTGCACACTAATTTGTAGTGTTAGTTTCGTCATAATATTTAATTTACAATATTCTATAGTTAATATTTAGTTTCATGGTCATTATCAATCTTCTCATTAATATTCCATCTATTTCATGTGTTGCAAGCCATGTCTCTACTTATGCTTCTGGAGCACTTCTATGATGAGGACAACTGGTGCAAGCTGTGGATCGCCGGTGGTGATGCCGATGGCCCTTCGCCCTTGCAGCTTCGGGCGGGGAGGGATTCCTGGGAGCTAGACGATCGCTACATCCCGATCCTCCGGGACACGGGCTTGTTGCCCCTTGCGAGGCTGAAAGCATCTAGGCCCCTAAAAATTGTTTTGGTAATTAATGACAATATGTGAATATGTGATTAACATGTTTATTGAGTATTTACAAAGTTAAGTCCCAATGGTGATTATGACAACTTGGAGATGCATGCTAAAGGACATCATGAAGATCAATATGGTTCAAAGACAAGGTACAAGTAGTCTAGGATCCTTTTTATGTTTACCGGTCTTAGGAGAAAAGGATGGAAGGCCGGATTTTAGGTTAAATACCGTACTATTAAGATGGATAATAACTAGTAGCTTTATAGCATGTTCTTGTGCCATTTGGATCAATATAGGATCATGCATGCACTTAGAATTTAATTTGAAAAGCCAACTTTGCATTGTCAGGATAATCAGTACTACCGACGTTAAGTCGACAATACTACCGCTCAGCGGTATTACCGGCATAGTGGTGCGGTACTACCGCAATCCGGTTATATCAAAAAATAGTTGGCGGTACGTAAATTCCAGAGTGACATAATTTTGGTTTGGTTGCAAACCCTGAGAGCGGTAGTTCCGGAGTTTTATCGGTAGTACTACCGTTGCGTGGTATGACCGCATTTGTTTAGTGGAACTACCACACTCTGGTGTTACCGAAAATGCAGCGGTACATTTTTTTTCCAATAGGTACCCTTTTGGGACTCTCGTGAAACGGTAGTACCGCTCATATTTTCCGGTATGACCGGTCAGCAGAACTACCGCATGATCCATGGCGGTAGTACCGCACTGCGGTTCAAACAGCTATGTCAGAGGGAGTTAATGCCTTTGCGATAACCGTTACTGTGCGGCAGATGAGGTGCGGTAGTACCGGATGTTGGTTGGCAGTAGTACCGCATTTTGCTGAAAAGTTGGGGTTTCACCCCCCAACGGTCGTATTTGTTTGTGGGGGTATAAATACCCCTCCACCTGCTCAAGGACAGAGTGTTAGCATCTTTAGAGCCTTGAGCATCCTCTCAACTCCTACAATACACTTGTGCATTCATTGTGAGGTAGTTGAGCCAAATTCTAGTGCATTCATTCTAGATTAATCCATTGCACTTGAGTGCCGTCAAGCGAAGATCGTCGATTCATTACTCTTAGTGTTTGCCAAACACCTAGATGGCTTGGCGGTGTTAGCACAATGATCTCTTCAAGAAGATTGTGAAGAGGTCCGATGCCAAGATTGTGAGTGGTTTGGTGTTCGCCATCTCCGGAACGGAGGAAGAACAACCACTAGTGAAGACCGGCAAGTCTTCGATACCACAGGAAAAACTCCATTGTCTTAATTGTGGTTATTTCTTGTCTTTACTATTTCCGCATTTACAATTCTAAATTATCTTGTGTAGAATTGCTTAGCTAGAATTGTATCTAGTTTAGACTTAGTTCATAATTGACTTAATTTGTTAATTAGTCAAAAAGTTTTAAAACCTTCTATTCACCCCACTCTAGTTGGTTATCCTTGATCCTATAAGTGGTATCAGAGCTTGGTCTCTCATTGATTTAGACTTAACCGTCTAAGTGAGAAAATGATGGCTAGTGAGGGAATTGCTATAGGAAAGACTCCTGTCGGTGTTTTAGGACCGAACTTACGTAAAGATTGTTTGATTTGGGGGTTCCTCTAGGCTCAAAATCACACAGAGATGGAGACACGGGGATTTTTATACAGGTTCGGGCCTTCTCCTGAGAGAATAACAACCCTACTCCTGTGTGTATGTATTGAGTATGCTGCATTACAGGATGGGACCAAAGACTAGAGTATTCTGCTTCTAATGATCTCTTTTTCTTCTTTCCTCTTCCTCCTTTTGTCCTGATGGTCCTTGCCTTTTATACTGTCTCCGGGGTGCGCCATTGGATCTTCAGTATAAAGGTCACATTAACGCACCAGATCGTGGAGCCGTTACCGGAGGTTATTACGGGAGTTGTAACGTTCCCACGTTGCCAGGCAATTATCACCATAACAAGGAGTTAAGTCGTGCTGTTATTTTAGGGAATAACAGTGTAATTGATTGCTCATATCCTTGGATACGGTACATGAGATTCCCTGATCGACTAGGCCCACGTCTGTGAGTCTTGTCGACTGAGGACTGGTCGTAGAAGAGCTTACGACCAGGTGGTGGTTGTAGGAGAGCCTACAACCACAGATCGATCGTAGTAGAGCTTACGATCACGGGATAGTCATAGAAGGGCTTACGACTATGGGGTAGTCGTAGGAAGACCCACGACTACAGGGTGGTCATAGGAGGACTTACGACTTCCAGCTTCTCCCTTATGAATATTAAGGGGTATACTCAAAAGTTATATGACGTCATTATTATCCATAATATGAATTATATATATATATATATATATATATAAAATAAAATAAGGATTGTTATATCCTCGTTATCTAGCCCCCCCAGCTTAAGCGAAAATAACTTACTTAGAAAAGGAGCAGTAGATGGTCTTACGACCAGTAAGTGGTCGTAGGGAAATGGTCGAAGGAAGAACTCTTCGACTGGTGTTTCATTTGACCAGAAATTTACTTGGTCAAGAAAGTTGTGGAATAATCTTGCGACTTACAAGGTGGTCGTGGGAGATCTAACGGTCACTGAGTGGTCGCGATCTTGTGGTCGAAGCGGGATCTTTTCGATCATTCTGCGTTTTGACGAAAAAGACTTGGTCAAGAAGGTAATTTAAACGAGGTGTAAAAACAGACCTGACTTCCTCGAGCAGACAAATTTAAGAGTCCCAATCGACTCCCTTACCCTTGTCTGTTGGAGCAGTTCTCGAAGCGTTGGCAACCGTTGGGTAGCCACGTCTTTTCAACTTCGGGCATGTGGTTATAAATTTTCACCGTGGGTGAGGATAAGGTCCTTTACCTTCCCCCAAATTGTTCTTGCTATTCGAACTCTTGAGTTCTCCGCCGCCGACCAAATCAAGCTTTCTTATTCAATCTTTCCACATCCAAATCTTTGACTTTTGGGAGAAATGACCGGAGCCGCTTCCCAGTGGGCCGAAGCGGAGATGGATGCGACCAAAATCCAGACTTTGGTCGACTCCGAGAAGATCCCGAAGAAGGAGTTCGTGAAGTGGATTGAGGCCACCGGGCAGCACTAGCCATCTGAGGAGATTGGGAAAATCCCCGTCTTCCAGACATTCTGTGAGTGTGGTCTTCGATTGCCCGCTCATCCCTTTCTTACATTAGTACTCGAATACTTCCAGGTGGAGTTGGTGAATCTTGTTCCCAACTCTATCACGATGTTGGGGGTGTTTGTGTACCTTTGCAAAGCCTACCTGGAGATTCCAGCTGACCTAGAGTTGTTCCGGTACTACTACGGAATGACTCGATTAGTCGGAATCGCCGGTAGTTGTAGTCTGAAGCTCCACGACGGGAAGTCGAAGGAGTGTATTCAGATGTTTACCTGGTCGTCGTGGCCGGGGTGGAAGAAGAGGTGGTTCCATTGGGAGGTAACCAATGAGGACAGCCTCTCCTTCACCGGGAAGCCTGCCGAGAAGGTTCCCGCTTGGGATTCGATTCCCAAAGATTTTGGCCGAATCACAACTTTCATTCGAGCCGTTGTAGACTTGAAGGAAGAGGGGCTTACCGGATGGCACGTGGTGAAGGATTTCATCACGCGCCATATCAGCCCTCTGAAGAAGAGGGCTCATCAGATGTGGAGGTACTCGGGCCCGACGAACCCGATGAGGGACTACGTGGAGGGTAAGTAAACCTTGAGCTTTAGCCTTCTTTCTGTTAGTTTTAAATTAGGCTTATTGAAGGTTCTCTTATCCCTGCAGACCTCTCACTAGAGGAGATAGACGCTCGGGTCAAGCTCATCTATGAGAAGACCCCAACCCATGTTGTGGCCCCTCCGATTCTGGCTGACTTGTCTCCAGAGGACAAGGTGGAGCGCCTAAAAGTAATCAAGATTCAATTTCGTCTTTAGGACTTTGTAGTCATAGAAGAACTTATGACTGGGTACTGATCATAGGAAGGCTTACGATCAGGTTCTGGTCGTAGAAAAACTTACGACCAGGGGGTTGTCGTAGAAAAGCTTACGACATGGTGATTATTGTAGAAGAACTTACAACGGCTTTATAATATCTCTCTTTTTGATTTCTACAGAAAGTAGGCAAGGAGATCCGTCAAGACGACGAAGAAGTCGAACTCATGGTCGTTGGTGCGGCTGTAGAGCAGTTTGTTTCTCCCACGGCCAAAAGGCGTCGGCTCGCTCAAGTTGCGGACAAGGGAGGTGCAAGATCGAGCTGTGCTATTTCAATTGCACCTTCTAGGAAATTTGATCCGACCAAACCCTTTGCCAATTTTGCTACGGACTTGGCAGCTGCAGAGAAAATGATGGTGGTGGGGGTAGCTGAAGTATTCAAACGTGAAACCCCTAAGACTAAGGTACCCTTCTACCACGACAATAAAACCTTCATAGTTTCTGCCTTTTGTGGCTTTATAAAGCGATTCGGAAAGGAAAAACTGGAAGAGATTTATTTCTTTTGTGAAGGTAATCGCCGCACCAAAGCAGCAGTGGTCGAGGGTAGCAATGTCCTTGAGGTGGTCGAGACTGGTCTTGACCATCCAAGGAGCCAGGAGGATCAGGGAGCGAGGGTGCTCGATCAAGATCCACGACCAGACGTGGTCGTGGCTGTTTCTCAACTTGATTCTCGACCAGACGTGGTTGAGAAAAAGTCGAAGAAATCTTCCTTAGGGAGGGTTGTTTCCAAATTTAAGGTCAAGTCTGACACTAGGAGGTATGTAAAAGAGACAAAAGTGTAATAACATCATTTATCTTTTGCTTTTTACTACTTGATAGTGCTTTCCTTTTCATGGTCTTAGCTCGGCTCCTCTCATCATCAAGGATGTTCCTGCCAAGGAACCCATTGCAGTTTCTTCGACAGGCGAAGGAACAGCAGCGACGGTGGTCGAAGGATCGTCCACCGTCCGAGTGACTGAAGACGCCATTGCAACCATTATGGCTACGACTATTGGAGCAATCGTAGGGCCAGAAGCGGCTACGACCACAGGAGTGGTCGTAGAAACCGAGGTAAAAATGACGTCTGATACCACGGAGGCATCAGAGCGTCGCACCGGGAAGTAGATTGCTGCAGACGTTCATCCAGGTCCTCAGGGAGGAACTGGCGTTACCGAATCAGAGGATGAAGAATATGCTAACTTCACCTCTGAGTTCTTGGGCCATCTTCCATTGTGGGATCTTCTGCTCTCAGATCTCGTGCTCGTGTTCCTCACCCCAAAAATATTCCTGATGGAGAGGATGTTTTTGATGACGCGCGTCTCGAAGAGGTGTGGTGGGACCGAGTCCGAGAGAGCGATGAACTGAGAAACCCCACGAGGGTAGTGTCTTCATTTGCGCGAAGGGCAATGAATGTAAGTACCTGTTAATCGGTATTTGCACTCATATTGTTTCTCGCTTCTAACTGTGTTTCTTTTATGTAGAGAGCATTGGAGCAAATTATTACGGTTGTTGAATACAATAGGCAATTTGTCCTATTGCGATAGGAAAAAGTGGAACTCGGCGAGCAGGCAGAGAGGTGGTAAGTAGCTGTTTTTTGTAGCCATTTATGTTTTGACCACTTACACAGCACTTGCGGGGTTTGTCGTAGAAGATCTTACGACTAGGTATTGGTCGTAGGAGGACTTACGATCAGGGTACTGTCGTAGAAATTGTCGACGATCAAATCGCCGATCTTATGAAAATAAAAGGAGGAAAATGACGTAGAGTATCTTCGAAGAGAATGGGGGCTGCTCTTTATTTATATGAACTGGGTTTACAAGACTTGACTAGGGACTATCTCCAATTACACTAAATGTCTTGAATACTCTTGCTTGACTTCATGTTTGCCTTCATTGTTTCTTTGTTCTCTCCTGTTGTCTTCTGCGCTTCACCATTAAATAACTCCCGAAGGGACGACAGTTACCCCTGGAGAAGACGTCTCTGATGAAACGTTACAACTGGTTGGAGGTTCAATGTAGTTAACAATGTGCTAAGTGCCTTGCGGTTAAGTATTTGAGAGGCATTTAACCGCAAGGTGATTTATCGTCAGAGTCTTGTATGTCATCGTAAGTTATGGGATGTTTAGCACGTGTTCCATTCATCATACGGTTATTGGTACTGTTCATAGCATTTCGAAGCGACACCGGTGAACCTAGTCCGACCAGGATACCCATCGTGTAACCTCGAGATACTTACGACCCGGTGGGGTCGCTAGTTTTATGGGTTACGACCATGGAGACGTATGGTCTTTCTATGTATTTAAATTAATACATAGAGGTTTTAATCCTCATCAGCTAGCCCCTAACTTTAAATGAACAGGTCGTGTGAACGCCTTCCCCCGATGAATTCATATCGGGCAGACCACCAATTAATGTCGTGACATCCGAGGTGATTTTGTGTTCATTTTAAAGTTGAGAACTTGCCTTGGGAACCGAAGAATTTCTCTGTCTGTTGGGCAAAAAAGAAGCTTTTTGCCGTTCAGACTTTTATGGATAAACTCCGATCGTAATTCGAAAGACCCGAGGCTATAAAATCCCCATCGCTAGACTTTTTGGATTCCTTATGCTTCCAGATCCCCTTTTCTGATCTCTTTCATCCAGACAAAAATCTTCGTCCTTCCTTTTCTTGTTCTTCCGACCACAAAAATCTCCTGCGAGTTCTGCTCATCCTCAAGGATTTTCATCATGTCGGAGCAAATCACAAAGTGGTTGCCGTCGGAGTTGAGCAAGAAAAAGCTTGAAGCTTTGGAGAAGATCGGAATGCTTCCGGACAAGAATTTGATCAGATGGAGATAAGCTTTTGGAGAGCATTTCCCAAGTCGCGAAGATGAGGAAATTCCTGTTTTCCTCGCCTACATCGAATGTGGGTTGAGATTGCCGGTACACAAATTCCTTCTCCGTGTTCTTGAATTCTATGGAGTGGAATTAGTGAATTTATTTAAACTCCATCGCCAACATCAATATCTTCACATATTTGTGTGAAGCATACAGGATTGCCTCCAAGTTTGAGGCTCTTGAGTATTTTTACCGAATGGTGATGGGGAGATCTACGGAGACTCCTGGGGAATGTACATTGCGTCTTCACGACGGAAAGGCCGATGAGTACATTCATATGTACTCAAAATCCTCGTGGTCGTCATGGAAGAAAAACTGGTTCTATATGACGATTCTGAGGGACGGCTACCTCTATTTCACGGAATGAGAGCAAAGGAAAATCCCAAATGGAGAAAGACCGTGGAGAAGACAGAGTGGTCGGGCGATGGGTGGATGCCATCTCGACCTCTGAGTCAAGGGCTTGACTTCTTGGCATGTGGTGAGGATTTCACCAAACGTCAAATAAGCCCATTAAAGCTTCGGACTCACTCCTGATCCGGTCCATTGGTCGTGATGAAGCTATCTCGGAGGTGGTAAGTCTTTGAGATAACTCCAACTAGTATTTTCATTGGATTAATGTATTACCTTAAAACATGTTCTTGTCTTATTTTCTCTCTTCTTTTGAAGTTCTTTCCTCAGGAAGTTAGAGAAAGGATCGGTGATCTGCAGCAGAGAGCCCGGAGAAAAGGCCGATTTCTGAGATCTTGGCCATAGTCTCTGTTGAAGAGAGAATAACAAGGTTTAAGGTAACAAATCTTTTATCATGCACACATATATATATATATTCTTCGATCGGGTTTTTGATCATGCTCTGTTTTGTAGCCGGTCGAAGTTGCAAATTGCACACACCGGTGAGGATAAACATCCCACCGTTGTTCCAACCGACTCGTGCCTGGATGCACCGGAAGAGGATGGATCTCCGAGGTAATGTAACATTTCAAAAGAGATATACATATAGTTTAGATAAAAGATTTCATCACTTAACCAAATTCATTTGTTGGTTTAGGTGGAGAAGGTCAAGGCCACCAAAGACGCGACCACGGAGGTTGCCGACCCCAGGATCGTCGTTAACGACTGCATAACGCTTGTTCTTTGGAACAAGCGATATGGAGGCAGTCAAACTACTCCGTCCGACCAGGTCATCAAGGGCGTTGCTTTTGACGAGATGATCGAAAACATCGATCGATATTCTCGTTGGATAATACAACAGACTTGGCCAATCTGCGGTTTAGAACCGGCGGTCAAGAAAAGAAAAGGAAGGAGAGGCAGTCAGATTTTACTCTGCGCTTCAAAGTTAAATCCTAGAAATTAACTAGATGCGCCCAAATGAAAGTGGTCGTATAAGAACATACCTTTAATAATTTCTTTGATTTGATGCATCTCTCCTTCTCTTTTACTTCCTTATTTGCTTGGTATAGGTCCTCTGGAGTTCCTGTTGTTTCCACTGTGTTCCTTCGAGGACCCAATACTGAAGAGGTCCATGAGCGAGACCACTTCCCAGAAAAAGTTCCCGAGGAAAAGGTGGTCGGAAAAGCCCCCGAGCAGGCGTCAAGGCCAACAGTTGAGTTGGATCCATTGGTGGTCCTAACTCCTTCTGCGGAGGTAGATGCCTCTAGAGGCCCTCAACAGGTTCCGACCATTGTTGGTAACTCTCCTCAACCTGACAAGTTCCCTTTTCGCCCCCGATTCATTGAGGATAAGGAGCTTGACGAGGCGTGGGGAAAGATATCGGACAATCAAATCAAAATGCATCCTGACTCCATTTTTGGTGGATACAATGATTTGGCAATCCGGGTAAGTCTCTACAACCGGTTCATAATCTCTCCTAAAAAGTCTTTTAGGCGAGATTTTTTAAAGAGGAAAATGCTATTTGAGCAAAGATATGGTCGAGAACTTTCTTTGTGGTCGAGGATGACCAGTGGATTAAAGATTTGGAGCAGAAACACTCCGAATTAGAAAGTAAGAATTTTCCCCTTAGCCTTTTTCTTTCTCCAATGCTTCATCCTTTGTTAATTATTCTCCCTTATCGTATTTGATAGATTTGGAGAAAATAAAGAAGAGATCTTGGTGAGAGAGCCAAGACCGCCTCGCTTGAAGAAGAAATCAAAGCTAAGGACCGGTCGATCGCCGAGGCTACGATCAGCAAGGAAAATCTTAACAAAAGCATTGAAGGTAATAGGTCGTAGACTTGACTTATTATTTTCCGCCAATTATTTTTTGCTTATCACCCATTTTACTCTTGCAGAGCAAAAACAAATTTTAATCGAGTAGAGAAAACTCGAAATTTGAGCAAGACAAGGAGGCGCTCTCATTCAAAGTCTAGATGAAAAGACTATATTTTTGAACAAGATGATTTTTGATATGAGATCGGGATCAAGCACCGCCTACCTTAAGAGATCCAAGAGAGAAAATGAACTATTTTGGTCAACTTCTAGAGGATCTTAACAACTGCTCAAGACTACTCGGAAGAACTATGCCCAGCCATGAAAGCAGGCGTTGCTAGTGGAGTTAGTTTTGCTTTGGCAAACCTGAAAGCTTCAAACCCTCTATTGATTTCCAAGTCGTCGAAGATGACTTCAATCGCCTCTCGAGGAGGCAACCAAGTTCATGGAAGAACTCAAGCCACTTGGAGATAAAGTAGTAGAGAAATGGAAATCGGATCTCTATCAAGCAATAATTAGTGCAGGAATATTTCTAGAGTAGATTCTGCAAAAAGGGTGTAAAAATATTGAATATGTGTAAGACTTACCTTTTATGTCGAGTTAACAATGCCTTTGTTTTATCTGTTTGACTATTTTATAAATTCTCACATACCTCCTAGCCTCGAACGCTTCATAGTAGAAGAACATTACTATGCAAGCGGTAGCCAAGAAAGAGAATAAAAAGTTGAAACCATAATTTTGAAGGTATGTACCGATATGAAGTCAAAAGCGATCGTACCAACATTAGGAAATCATTGTGGTGGAACCGACTTATGACTTAAGCTTAGTTAGAGATCCTTGTTTGCCATGATCGAAATACCAAGCAAAAAGTTATATATGGTTGGATAAAAGACCTTGTATTGCGACATAAAGAGAAATGCAAAAATGAATGCAACAAATATTATAAGTGAACTTTGTTCATATCTATTATCCTAAAATGCAGTCGGAAGGAATGCTTTAGATCTGAATTCATATATCATATTTCACTTAAACGTGTTCGACTCTCTATCCAACGGTAGCGAGGATCGTAAGAAAAGGACCGTCGCTAGGAAGCTCCTTCCATTAAGGTGACCACGTCTGCGAAAAGGAGAGACTTCGACTAGGAGGCTTTCCGTGTCCCACCCGATGGCAGATATGAGCGAGCGTAATCTTGAAATAGTGAAATATAACCTCCAAAATCTTTAAGCATATCGTTTAGTATGGAAAGTTATTTGTACAATGCTCCGATTACTCATATATTTCTTGAGGAAAAGAATGTTGTCGTGCGTGGTAAAATGCTCACTCTAGGACAAATCTGCGTCGACTTAGAAATCGTTGCGAGAGTAATGAGAGATCCTTTAGAAAGGATATTAGAGAGAAAAATTGTCTTCTCTAACCAGGTTTAAATTGACAACCATATACGACCAGCCTATAGGTATATATATATATATAAGCAATGTTACTTATTATTATTTGTAGAAAGTAAATGAATTTATTGAAATTGAAAGAAATGAAAGCAATAATTAAACATAGAACTTACAATTGATCAACGTTCCAAGAATTTGACAAAATTTGCCCATCGACATAGCCATCAGACGGAACTCGGTCGGGTAACCGACCACAATGTAAGGACCTTCCCATTTGGGGAAAGTTTATTGCGATTTGCACAGCTCAATTTTTCGAGAACGGATCACCTCTGACAAAGTGCGAGGTTGCACCTTCGACTATGGTACCTTCGCATGGCTTGTTGGTAGACTGCTGATCGTACAAGGGCTTGGTTTCGTCGTTCTTCAAGGAAATTGACGTCGTCGAGTCTTCGTTCATTCTGATCGTTTTCGTTAAAGCGATCAATTCGAGCGAGCCAATTTTGAGTTACGGAGGAAGCATAGCTTCACCAGTAAACCAAAAAGAATGGTGTTTCACGGTGCACGATCGGTCGTGGTTGAATGGCCCATAATCTGAGATGGGAGTTTTGAACCCAAGCTCTGACCGTTTGATTAATCGGTGAATACTCGGCATTTGATCCCTTGCATAATGATACCATTAGCCGCTCAAGCGCCCGTTGCTCGTGGATGAGCAATGAAGCAAAATGAACTTTACACCAAGTTCATCACGTAATTCTTGAAATTGATTTGCTAGTGAATAGGCGCCATTATCTCGTGATTATCGACTAGGTACACCAAATCGTGTGATCACATTTTCATTAGGAATCTCTTAGCGGCCTCGGTTGTTATTTTAACAACCGGCTCGGCCTCGATCCATTTTGTAAACGTGTCAATCATGACGAAAAGGAATTGAAGCCCCGGTGCTCGGGGAAAGGTCCCGAATGTCTAGTCCCAGTGTTGCAAAAGGCCAAGAAAGAGGAATTGTTTGTAAGGCTTGTGTGGTGATGTACTAATCTGCTATGAAACCGACATTATGCGCGCCGTCACAAGTTCTTTTGCATCATGAAGGCGGTTGGCGATAGTATCCTTGCTGAAGGCTTTACTGACCGAGTTACAGCCGGAATGATGTGCTCCACAGACTCCTTCATGGATTTCGGTTAGCAACTTAATGCCATCCGTTTGAGATATGCATCTCATCAACACTCCATGAGATCCTCGTTTGTACAAGGTACGTTCAATTAGAGTGTATGATTTGGCTTTTAGTGCTATCGATCGGCCTCTACATCATCTTCCGGAATTATGTCATGCTGAAGATAATTGTAGATCGATGTCATCCAATCTCTACCTTGATCGTGACAGCGCCAACCGTCAACGACCTGTGAAGCATCCATGTCCTTTTGATCGGTTTGTTCGATCTGTAAAGAATCATGTATGTTCTCGGAAGGCTCGACTACTAGGGTGAATCGAGTTGCTCGAGAAAAACTCGGCGGAGACGGTTGACCTTGTGGAGGCCATCCGTGCCAAGCGGATGCGCGAAAAGTTTTCCTTTCTAGGAATATGTTGGATCTGAAAATCGAAGAAGTGCTTTTCGAGTTTTCGTACTTCCGCCAGATAGGATGACATCTTGGTACTTGAGCATTGATACTCTTTCCCTATTTGATTCGCTACTAGTTGAGAATCACCTTTCACTAACAATCTGCGAATCTGAGCGAGCGAGTTTTCGAAGTCTGCCATAAACCTTCATATTACGCCATATTATTTGTGGCGGAAAATTTAACTGGATGGCGTACTTGATGTGTTCGCCATGAGGATATCAGGATCCTCCACCCAGACCCTTTTAACATCAAAGAACCGCAAAGTACATTGTCCACTCCTCGTGGTGCTCATAGACGGGCCCTTGGGTGGGTTCGAGGTTTGTCCATTCGCAATGAATTACGCTCTCGCACGGATTTTATCATTTGTTAAGTGAAATGAAATGGAGGTCGAACGCCCTAGCTCAACCGCCCATTTTGCTATTAGTCCCGATGATTACTGTTTCCAAGGACTTGACCAAGGGATATCTGTTGATGCGACCACTTTGTGGGCACGAAAGTAATGCCTTAGCTTCCTTGAAGACATAAGGAGACCATAGAGCAACTTTTGTACCTGTGGGTACCTTTCCTTTGGTCCATGTAAGACCTCGCTTACGTAATAAACTGGTCGTTGAATATTATCTCTTTCCACGACGATTACACCTCCTTGTTTGTGGAGTTCTTTGCCACATACATTAGCAAGATGTTTCTCCGATCTCGGAGAGACTAAAACCGGCACTTGTAAGGTACTTTTTCAGTTCTTCAAAGGCATCGTTTGCCTCTCTAGTCCATTCAAAACTCCCATGTTTCCGGAGAAGCTTAAAGAAAGGTAACCCTTTTTCTCCTAACCTTGCTATGAAACGACTTAGCCCTGCCATACAGCTGGTTAGTTTTTGGACTTCCCTCTTGGTGGTCGGAGGTCGCATCTGGTCGATGGCTGCTATCTTTCTTGGATTAAACCGATACCTCTAGCCGAGACTAGGAAACCAAGCAATTTTCCAGCAGAAACTCGAACACACACTTTTAGGATTGACGAGGTTATGCCTTCTCGAAGTTCTTTGAAAGTTTCTTGTAAGTCAGAGATGTGATTGCTAGTGTTGGTGGTCTTTACGACCAGATCATCAACGTAAGCTTCTAAATTCCGACCTATTTGCGGACTAAAGGTTTTTTTTGCATTAACCTTTGAAAAGTTGCACCAGCGTTTTTGAGACCGAACGACATCTTAACATAACAATAAGTGCCATATGGAGTGATGAAGGAAGTTTTCTCTTTATCCTTTTTACACATACTAATATGGTGGTACCCTGAATACGCATCTAAAAAACTTAGAAATTCGCACCCAGAGGTAGAATCTACTAGCTGATCAATGCGTGGAAGGGGAAAATCGTCCTTCAGACAAGCTTTATTAAGATCTGTAAAGGCAATACACATTCGCCATTTCCCATTATTCTTTTTAACCATTACAGGATTAGCAAGCCACTGAGGGTGGTTGACTTCACGAATGAATCCAGCTTTGAGGAGCTTGTCAATCTCTTTGGATTGCCTCCTTCCGTCAGTGCAAAACGCCGCAGCTTCGCTTGATCGGTTTTTATCGGTGGAGAGCTAGCACATGCTCGATCACCTCGGGGACTCCGGGCATATCGGACGCTTTGCGGGCGAATCGTCTGATTTGCTCGGAGGAAGGAGACGAGTGACTCTTCCTATTTACGATCGAGCCTTGCTCAGGCGTAATCTTGCGAGTAGGTGGGCGGGATCTTGGTCGAAACGACTTGGCGCCGTCCGGAGAAGTGCCTTTGTCGAGGTATACCTCTTTTATGCAGTCGGAGGGTTTTGGTGTCATCTTCGGTCTTGTGTGCTTGGCACGTATGGCGGATGAATTAGCCTCTCGGTCGGGAGTTCATCGACCGCCTAAGGATTTTCGATCACATGCATAAGCCATTTCACGATCACCCGAATGGTGATGACTCCTTTAGGTCCCGGCATTTTCAAACTTTGATAACCGTAATGCGTGGCTATCAAGAATTTTGCTAACGCCGGCCGACCAAGAATTCGCTTGTATCTTGATTCAAAGTTTACTACATCAAACGAAATTTTTTCCGTTCGGAAGTTATCCGGCCTTCCGAACGTAACCGGTAAGGAAACTTGTCCTATCGGCTTAGCGGTGGAACCAAGAACTATGCCGTGAAAAGCATATTTCACTGGTTTCACCTTTGACATGGGGACCTGCATTTCTTCTAAAGCTCCGAAAATAATATATTCAAGAACTACCTCCATCTACCAAGACTCGATTAACCCTACAATTATTAATGGTTGGTTCAACAACAATAGGGAACCTACGGTCGAGTCGAAGGAATAGGGCAATCATCTTTCTTCAAGGAAATTGCAATGTCGACCACTTCGATGGCTTGATAGTGTTCGAGGATTCGACGAGGTTGATCTCCGCTCCACGGCCTTGAGATGGCGCTTGGATTTGTATGAAGAAGATCCTCCAAAATCATGTTGGTGTGTGTTGGGGATCCCGGTACTCCATCTCTTCGCCGCCATCCTTGTCCTTTTGGAGCTCGTTTCCCGTGTTTTGGTATTACGGAAATGGTCCATCACCGCATAATAATCTTCCAATTTCTTTTGCCAAACTCGGCAGTCGTAAATCATGCCCTCGTCACTGGTGAAGTGGACACCACTTCTTCTTTTTCTCGATCCTTGATTGAGCTTCGTTTTGCCCCGACCGGTGTAGTCCTTTTGCCCTTCATGAATTTATCCGGAGCAGCTAGGACCTCCTTGTCGTCGGATCTGCGGTTCTTCTTTTTCTTGAGAGATTTCTTGTTCTTTTTCTCTGATTTGTCGGTAGGGCCGAGGAATCTTGTCTTTCCGATCAATGGCTTCACCACTCGATTGCTTATTTGGCGGTGGCATACTTGTCGGCCATATCAAAAAGCTCAGCGGTTGTCCTTGGGGGTTCATTGCTATGTCCTCCGTGAAACCGTCGATTCCTCGAACTGCTTTTGAAGGCTGAATAACGTAAGATTCTGCGACCTCGGGAATAGAGTTGCGAACTTGGCTAAACCTCTTGATGTATTGACGTAGAGTCTCATCAGAGCCTTGCCGAATTCGGTGGAGATCATCCTCCTTTCCAGGGCGATCGTACGTACCCTGGAAATTCGCAATCAGAAGGTCACAGAGTTGCTCCCAAGTATAGATTGTTCCGACCGGTTGGTTCAACAACCACGATCGGGCAGATCCTTCGAGCACGGTGGGTAAATAGTTGGGCATCACATTCTCGTCGCCTCCAGCAGCTCTGATGGCGGTGGTATAGATTTGGAGAAATTCCAACGGATTTTGAGTTCCATTAAACTTGTCCAAATTGGCGGTCGGAACCGGTTAGGCTAACGCATGCCTTGGAGCCTGCGAGAAAGCCCTACAACTGTGATTGATTCATGACGCCTTCTCAGGAAGGTGCCGGATTATGTCGGTCGGAGACCGGTTCCTAAGGTTGGAACACTGGAACTCCGGTGTCTGCCGATCCGATCGTGGACATTGGTATGATGTCTCGACCGCTTATGATTGAGGCGATGCGAAGATCGTCCGGTCCGGCGATGGTTCTTCTCGGCGTGATGGGGAGTGGCCGTGAAATAACCTTCTCCCTCATGACTCCTTGGTGGAATCGTCGAGAAAGCCTTGGCATCGGTTGCTCCAGTATGACCATCTTGTCCCTACCGAGGAGGAACGTTGAGATGAGGTCATAGTTTGACTCCTGAAACCCTTTGTTCCCGATATGCCTCGATCTGTTGCATGGTGCGCTAGAGAATTTGGATACCTAGCCTACAAGTCGCATACAAAACACAGGTTTACGCTAAAGGGATCGAATTATTTAATATATCTTGAGCGCGTTGCAAGTTTTGTCTGCGATTCTGAGAAGGTCTCGGGAGGTTCAGACCGGTAGTAGGTGTACGCAAACTGAACCCTCACCCGACCTCGGTTTGATCTACCCTATCAACTATTCTAGGTGGGCGGTGCGGCGAATTAGTTGATGGGCGTCGATCGATTCCTTGGCCTCCGGCGATTGGTGTTGACGGCGGATCATCTCTAATAACACGTGATGGCGTGGTAGAGAGTGTAGGACCGTGCAAGGCATCTTGATTCTCATCTCCGATCGCGTTGACCTCGTGCCTCCAAAGATTGATCTTCCGATGAGCTTCCATCGTAACTAATGGAGAGCTTATCGGGGCTTCGCGAAGTTTCCTGACGGAGGCGGTCGGAGATGAGCACCCTCGAGGTTTCCTCGGCTGATTCGGCGTCTTGCCGATCGTATCTTGGCGTGATTATCCCCACGGTTTATGACCGATGGAGGCTTCATCGACACCGTTACGGATGTCGGTTGACTCTGGAATCGCCGAAGTTGTAGGAGAGTATCTTTCACCATAATTTCATCGAGGGTATAGAGATTCTCGAGTGAAGGTGCTGAAATTTCTTCACCTGTTTTGCCGGTCGGGAAGGCGGGCTTGAAGAGATCCCCTGACATTTCGAACTGATCGGAATGGCGGGTTCCTCTGATTGCGCCATCGTAACGGTGGCGCATCCTCGCCCATCCGTGATCTCGCTATCGCGGCGATATGCGGCCGGCGGAGGAGGAAGATGAGGATGATCGCCATTTTCCTCCATGGCACGAATGCATCCTTCCATGTCGAGGTCGGCGTAGTCCGCCAAGTCGAAACAATTCTCCTCGTCCCAAACTCCGAGCATACTTGCATTGGCGATTCTTTGGAATTTGGGTGAGGATTTGTCTGAAAGAAAAGTTTCTTGAAAAACTTCGTCTTCTTCCCCACGGACGGCGCCCGTGTCGGCGATCAAATCGCCGATCTTATGAAAATAAAAGAAGGAAAATGGCGTAGAGTATCTTCGAAGAGAATTGGGGCTGCTCTTTATTTATATGAACTGGGTTTACAAGACTTGACTAGGGACTATCTCCAATTACACTGAATGTACTGAATACTACTGCTCGTAGAAGGGTTTTAATCCTCGTCAGAAATACTTACGAGAAGGAACTGGTCGTAGAAGAACTTACGACCAGGATATTGTCGTAGAAAGACTTATGACAAGGAGCTGGTCATAGAAGAACTTACGACCAGGAACTATGTTAACGTCTACCCTTTCCCTTTGTAGGCTCAAGAGAGATGAGAAGTTCTTAGCTGATTCTCTCAACTTTGAGAGAGCCGAGGATAAAAAGCTAAGTGAGAAGGTTGAAGACCTCCAGAAGAAACTTCAGGAGGCAAACTCTGCAAACCAAAGGTTGCAGAGACGATTTATCGGTAAGTGCTGAACTTAAGACCGCTTTCGACCTTCTTTTCTTTTTCTGATTCTCATTCCTCTTTAGAGAAAGATCAAGAGGTCCAGACGTGGGAGCAGCGCCACCTAAAGGATGGTGCCTCTCACGCCAAAGAAGTCAAGAAGTTGGATTCTCAACTAGTTGGTAAGCAAATCTTTACCTGTGATTGTTTGTGTTTTTCTCTCGAGGTCATTTTATCTGACTGGTCTTATTCTTTTCAGAACAAGTAGTATAAACAAAACGACTTCGCGAGGTTTCGACTCGCAATCAGGAGGAAATGAAGGCTTTGAAGATCAATCTTCAGGACAACATTTCGCTCTTGAACAATGTACTCGGTGAGCTTCATGCTGAGGGGATTGCTCCTCGTGACGACACGCTGTCTGCTCACTCGAGTGATATTGGCGAACAAGTCGGAACTTTGCAAGAGTTGGTGACTACTCTGAGGGCTAACCAATTTGAATTGATAAAGGATACGGCTCAAGAGAGTATAAGATTTGTCTTAGCAAAACTTAGATCTCGTGATCCCAACCTTAATATGCAATCCATCATAGATGACTTCCCTTGCTTTGAGGCAGAGGCGGATCAGCTAATGGCGGCATCTTGATCGATCACGAGGCGATCACGGAGGTATGGAAATAAGATCTCATCCACCGGAGTAGTCTGTATCTGGGTCCTGTAAAGACAAATTTTTGTTGATGTTGATATATAATCCTTCCTTCTTCCTGAAAATCATCTTGTCGAGTAGTTAGTAACTCATAAGATAATGAATGGAAAAAGAGCAAGACTAAGAATTGAAGTCAAGTTAATAACTTTATCCTAACCCCCGACTATTTGCTTGGTTTGTTTAGATAAACCGAGTAAATAGTGTTGAATGGGTTTTCTGAAAAAGTGAGGTTTAACTAACTTATAGCTTTTCGATCGCGATTATCTTGCAGTGGTCAAAAGAGTAGGAACGAGTTGACACTAGGAAGTTCCTTCTAGTGGGCAGGACCACGTGCAAAGAGGAAAGGCTTCGACTAGGTGATGTTACTATCTCTGGCCAGATTAATCAAATCAAGAATGGTCAACTTGAGTTAGATAAATGTCTGGAGTGCCTTTTAAAAATTCGTTCAACTCTTTCTATTGCACTCGGTAGGTTCGCTCTGGTAGCAAGAGTTAGAAACAGGACAATGTTAGGAAGTTCCTTTTAGTGGGCGGGACAATGTGTAGAGAGGAAAGTCTTTGACTAGGTGTTGAAACTTCCTCCGACCAATTAAAACGAAGCGAGTTTACCAAAAGTAGTCGAGCAAATTTGAAAAGTGTACTCGGCTTAATTTATTTTTCAAAAAAAAGGATTAAGAAATAAACTAAGGTACTAAGAGTTGGCTTGACATTATTTCAACCATGTTTTGAACCCAAGATCTTTGTGTTGGTAAAAAAGGGAGGAACGAGTCGACTCTAGGAAGTTCTTTCTAGTGGGTGGGACCTCGTGCAGAGAGGAAATGCTTCGACTAGGTGCTGTTACCGTAGAGCTAGCCTGTGCTCGATCACTTCCCTGGGGACTCTGGGCATGTCGGATGCTTGCCACGTGAAGACATCTGTGTTTGTTCGGAGAAAAGTGATGAGGGCGTCTTCCTACTTAGGGTCGGAAGTATCCCCGATGCGAACGGTCTTCGAAGGTTCCTCCTGATCCAAGGGAACCTCTTTGACTTGGTCGTTTAGCTTGGGCGTAGCTTTAGGCTTCGAGCTCTTGGTCGAAGGCTGCCCTTTTTCTTCCCGAGCTGGTATTTGACCCACCATTTCGAGGGATCGACGACCGCATGTGTGCGCCATCTTCTTGTCACAATGAATTGTGATCACTCTTTTGGGACCTGGCATCTTAAGACATTGATACCCATAATGAGTTGCCATTGAGAATTTTTCCAAAGCTGGTCGTACCAAATGTTAAAGGAAGAGAAATTTGACCATTGGGTTTGGCCGAAAACCCTGGTATAATACCATGAAATGAATATCTTATCGGTCTTACCTTGGTCCTAGGTACTTGTATCTCGTCCAGGGTATTCGTCAACAAAATGTTTAACGAGCTCCCACCATCAATCAACACTCGATTTACTCGATAGTTGTTGATGGTGGGTTCGACCACAATCGGATAACGACCTGGTCGAGTCGAAGGGATCGGGCAGTCAACCTTCTCGAAAGAGATGGTGACTTCCGACCAGTTCGGTACTTTATTGACAAGAGGGGAGTTGATGGAGTTTACCTCGCGTTCGACTGCTTTAAGCTGTCATCTTGACTCGTACGCCGATGACCCCCCAAAGATGTGCTCGATGGTGTGCTCAGGATCTTGAAACGGCATGTCCTCATTGCCATCCAATTGTGTACGACCACTAGGTTGCCCTACTTCTTCGAGGGCAGGGAGTGGCCCTTTGTCGTTGTAGTATTCCTAGGCTTATCGTTCTTCCATTTGGGGCGCTTACCTTTGCCTCGATCAGGGTATTGCTTGGCAGTTCGTGGCTCCTTATCGATTACGGCCAGGGCCTCCTTAGAAGCATTGGCTTAAGGCTTTTAGCCCTTTGCCTTGTTCTTGGACTTCTTGGCCTTCTTATCCTTCTTTTTGCTACCTTCGCCAGTCTCCTGAGGGTGCTGGTCATCTTGATCGATGATTTTGGTCCACTCCAATGCTTCATCAGCAGTAGCGTACCGATCAGCCATCTCGAAGAGTTCGGCTACAGTAGCGGGAGGGTTCAAATTGATGTCCTCCATGATCCTTCTGCTGCGGACTCCCTGCTTGAAGGCTCTGATAACAGATGAGTCAGAAACCTCGGGAATAGAATTGCAAACTTGACTGAAATGCCTGATGAATTGGCGTAGTGTTTCGTGGTCGTTTTGTCATATCCTGTGTAGGTCGTCCTCCTTTCCAGGGCGATGGTAGGTGCCCTGGAAATTGGCCAGCAATAGATCGCAGAGGTGTTACCACTAGTAGATCGACTCGACTGGTTGGTTTAATAACCATGATCGAGCAGACCCTTCAAGCACAGTCGGAAGGTAATTCACCATGACGCGCTCTCCTCCTCCTGCTGCTTGGACAACGGTTGTGTAGATCTAAAGGAATTCGATGGGATTTTGAGACCCATCAAATTTCTTCATGTTCCTTGGTCGAAACCGCGGCGGCTAGTGAACTGCTCGGAGGTTAGGTGAGAATGCCCGACATCCGGTAATCACGTCGTAATGCCTCCTTTGTAAAAAAAGAGGGGTTGACATCACCAGGTGATCGTACTCGACGATATCCAGCAAGGGGTGAATCTGACTTATGGTAAGTCTCGATCCTAATCTAGTAGCTTGATAGCATGTTTTTGTGCCATATGGATCAATTTAGGATCATGCATGCATTTGAATTTGAAATTGAATTTAAATTTGAAAGCTTTAAGTGCATTTGTCAGAAATTGGCCGTACCGGAGTTATATTGGCGGTTGTACCGATTTAAGCGGTATGACCGCACTTTACTTGGCGGTATTACCAAATTTTGACTGGTTCAGCCAACTGAGTGCTAATGCGGTACGACCGGCTCCTTGAGCGGTACTACCGCATTACGGTCGTTCTGATTTTTAGTTGGCGGTTGGATAAAACCAGAACCGATGCATTTTGGCTCAGAGCTCTCCTTAACAATCGGTCGTATCGCTTCTGAGAATTGGTCGTGCCACTCTGCGGTTATACCGATTTTTATAAGGCGGTATGAATTTTTCAAAGAGCATGTCATTTCGGCGAAATCAGAAACCCTACAATCGGTTGTACCGCTCGTCCATGCGGTACGACCAGTTGATGCGGTTGTACCACACTTTGGTTGGCGGTCGTACCACTCAGAAATTTCCAACGGCTATGTCAGAGTATTAAATGCGACTGTTCTAGCAGTTACTGTGCTCTAACACAAGAGCGGTTTACCGCACTTTACATGGCGGTTGTACCGATTTTCTCTGAAAGTTAGGGATTTGGTCCCCAACGATCATAATTGTTGGTGGGGGTTATAAATACCCCCCCAAACTGCTCAAGGACTGGTTGCTAGTGTTTATTTAACATCCATAGAGCCTTGAGAGCCTTGAGCATTCACTCAACACCAAAATTCTCTTGTGCATTCATTGTAAGGTAGTTGAGTTCATTCAAGAGCATCCATTCATCCTAGTTGATCCTATTGCACTTGAGCACTGTCAAGCGAAGGTCATCGATTTTTTACTCTTGGAGTTTTGCCAAACTCCTAGACGGTCTTGACGATGGAGCACGGTGATCTCTTCAAGAAGATTGTGAAGAGGTCCGGTGCAAGCTTGTGAGTGGTTTGGTGTTCGCTATCTCCGGAGCGGAGGAAGAACAATCATAGTGATCGAGGGAAGGCTTAATTCGTGGAGCCGGCTTGAGTTGTCAAGCTTCCTCAACGTGGACTAGTGAAGACCGGCAAGTCTTCAATACCCCGGGAAAAACATCATTGTCTCATTGTGGTTATTTCTAGTCTTTACTATTTCCGCATTTACATTTCTAGCTTATTTCGTGAGTTGAATTGCTTAGCTAGAAGTATAACTTGTTTAGACTAAGTTATTAATTAGCTTAAATTGTTAATTTGTTAAAAAGTCTAAAAACCTCCTATTCAGCCCCCTCTAGTCTGTTATCCTTGATCCTGCAAGTGGTATCAGAGCTTAGTCTCTCATTGATTTAGACTTAACCGTCTAAGAAAGAAAATGATGGCTAGTGAGGGAATTGCTATAGGAAGGGCTCCTTTGTTTGATGGCTCTAATTATGCTTATTGGAAAATTAGAATGTCAATTTATTTAAAAGCCATGAGTCCAAGCATTTCAAAAATCGTAAATGAGGGTTATGTCATGCCTCTTAATCCACTACTTCAAACGGATCAAGAGACACGTAATGCTCATTTAGATGCCCAAGCTATGAACGCTCTCTTTGGGGCTTTGAACGCGGATGAGTTCAATAGAGCGAGCAACTTGGAAAATGCTCATGATATTTGGACTGCCCTCTCGGAAATCCATGAGGGAACATCCACAGTCAAAGAAGCCAAATTGCATAGGCTTCGGATCAAATATGAGACATTCATAATGTTGCCTCATGAAAACATCAATGAGATGTATTCAAGACTCAACAACATTGTGAATGAGCTCAAAGGCCTTGGGACTAACCTTCTTGATGTTGATATCGTGTGCAAGATTCTTAGGGCTCTTCCGGATAAGTATGAGACGTTAGTGTTGTTATTTCTCAACTCTCCCGAGTTGCCAAGAATGACACCAACGGGACTTTTTGGGCAACCTCATCACAAATGAGTTATTCAAGAAGGACAAGGAAGAGCTCTTGGAGACATCTTCCTCAAAGAAAAAGATTACCGCTTTCAAAGCCAAAGCGGAATTAAGTGATGATGAGGATGAAGAAGAAGAATCCGACGAGGAGTATGCACTTCTTGTGAGAAGAATGAAGAGGGTCATGGAGAGACGCCCTAATAGAAGTTATAGCTTCGACAAGCATAAGAAGAGGCAATCCTCGAGTGACAAGAAGTGTTATAGCAACATTCGATGCTATAATTGTGAAGAGAAGGGGCACATTGCTTCCCGTTGCCCCGAAAAGAAGGATGATAAGGGCAAGTCATTCAAGAAGGAGGAATATAATGGCAAGAATAAGCTTTTCAAGAAGCTTCACAAATATGGCAAGAATGAAGGCCACATTGGAGAGTGGGATTCCAATGATGAGTCAAGCGATTCCGACTTCGATGAGGATGAGTCCCCCAAGAAGAAGGGACTAGTTGGCATCGCCATCAAGGAAGCTCCGTCGCTATTCTCCACTCCTACTTGCCTCATGGCAAAAGGAGATAAGGTAAAATCCATTGATTGTAATGAACCTACTTATGATGAATTAATGGATATGCTTGATAACTTAAATGAATATCTTGAAAAAGAAAAGTCAAAATATAAGGTGTTAAGTAAAGAGCTTATTTCTCTAAAAGATTCTTATGTGGGGCTAAAGGAAGCTCATGACTTGCTTATCCAAGAATATTCAAGCAAGTCTTGTTCTAGTGTAGGAATTACATGCGATATTATTGATGATATGTCTAGTGTAGAAATTGCTAAAACTAGTGCATCTATTTCATGTAATGATCCTATTGCTTTGCCATGTTGCTCTAGTATTATTGCTAATCATGCTAATGCTGAGCATAATGATGCAAAGCTTATTGTTGAGAACAATGAGTTAAAGGAACAAGTGACCAGGCTAAGCAAAAGCTTGGAAAGATGCTTCAAGGGTAAGGCTACTCTTGACAAACTTTTAAGTGAGCAAAGGTGCTCATTCAATAAGGAAGGTCTTGAGTATATGCCTAAGAAAGGTAAGAAGCCGGCAAACAAGCCCACAAGGTTTGGAAATAGGACATGTGCAACAAAATTGTCATAAGGGTAAGATTCCATCTCTTGGTGTATATGATTCATGCTATATGCTTAGGAAGACTAAGGATGGTAAAGTTATTGCTAGATTTGTTGGCACTTCAATTTTAGACGCTAAAAAGAATGCTATTTGGGTGCCTAAATCCTTGGTTACTAACCTCCAAAGACCTAAACAAATTTGGGTACTGACGAGGATATAGTAATCCTCATTTTATCTTTTATCTATAGTTCTTATTATAGGTAAATATGACGTCATGTGGACCCTGAGTATACCCCTTAATGTTATGAGGGAAGAGCCTAATAGGTGGTCGTAAGTTCTGCTACGACCACCCCCATAGTCGTAAGTTATGCTACGACTACCCCAATAGTCGTAAGTCTTACTACGACTACCTCATAGTCGTAAGTTCTTCTACGACTAGGTCAGCTACGACCACCCTTATGATCAAATAAACCTACAGACAAGTGGGTCTTATTGATTAAGGGATTTAAACAGTCATCATACGCCGTTATTCTTATGGAGTAATGGCACGTAATACTCCATTATCTACGGTATATAGTCATTGAGCGACGTGGAGGAGTTAATACACGGTGATTATTACTAACGTCGCCCATTCACGGAGGTAATGAGGCGCCGCTTTATCTGGAGTAACTGCCGCTCCTTCACGTACTATAAAAGGCGGCAATCAGAGAAAGGAAGGGAGGATCAATCGGGCCATCAGGAATACAAACACTATCTGTAACACTCAATACCATACACACACATGAGTAGGGTTGTTATTCTCTCCGGAGAAGGCCTGAACCTGTATAAAAATCCCCGTGTCGATCTCTCTGCGTGATTCCATTCTAGGAGACCCCCCGAATCAAACAATCTTTACGTAAGTTCGGTTCTAAAACACCGACAGGTACCTAAAAGAACTTGATTCTTGTTTTGTAGGTGAACTATAAAACCTGTGGAAAACATTGGGTGCTTGATAGTGGATGCACTCAACACATGACCGGTGATAGAAAGATGTTCACCACATTCGAGAATGGAAAATGAGTAGACAAAATCACAATTTGTGATAATGGCAAAGGAAAGGTAATAGGATTGTGTAAAATTGCTATCTCAAATGACCTTTCCATTTCTAATGTATCTTTAGTATAATCATTAAATTTTAATTTGCTATCGGTTGCTCAAATATGTGATCTTGGATTAATTTGCTCATTCTCTTGTGAAGGTGTAATCATTTCAAATGCAAAAGATAGCTCCTTAGTTTTCAAAGACTTTAGGTTTGGAAATCTTTATTTGGTTGGTTTTAGCTCAAATGAATCTCTTTTAAAAACTTGTTTGATGGCAAAAACCTCTTTGGGTTGGCTTTGGCATAGAAGGCTAGCTCATGTTGGAATGATTCAACTCAAAAAACTTTTCAAAAATGATTTAGTTGTTGGCTTGAAAGATATGAAGTTTGAGAAAAATAGACTTTGTAGTGCTTGTCATGCCGGAAAACAAGTCGCTAATTCTCATCCTTCCAAAAGTATCATGTCAACTTCTAGACCGTTGGAACTCTTACATATGGATTTGTTTGGGCCAACAACCTATAAGAGTATCGGGGGTAATAGCTATTGTTTAATCATTGTGGATGATTACTCTAGATATACATAGGTATTCTTCCTAGATGACAAAGGTGAAACCTCCGGCATTTTCAAAAGTTTTGCAAAAAGGGCTCAAAATGAATTTGATTTCAAAATAAAGAAAATCTGTAGTGATAATGGTTCCGAGTTCAAGAATACTAAAGTTGAAGACTTTTGTGATGAACTTGGAATAAAACACGAACTTTCCACAACTTACACTCCGGAGTAAAATGAAGTTGTAGAAAGAAAAAATCGTACATTAATTGAAATGGCTAGGACAATGCTTGATGGGTATAATACTTCCGATAGCTTTGGGGTGGAAGCAATTAACACCGCTTGTCATGCCATAAATCGGCTTTATTTGTATCGTCTTTTGAAAAAGACTTTCTATGAGCTTCTTTTAGGAAGAAAACCGAACATCTCTTATTTTCGAGTTTTTGGTTGCAAGTGTTATATTTTGAAGAAGGGTGTTCGTCTTTCAAAATTTGATAGTCGTTGCGATGTTGGTTTCTTGCTCGGTTATTCTTCAAATAGTAAGGCTTATCGTTCTTTAACAAAAACTCCGGTTTAGTTGAAGAAAGGCACGATGTGCAATTTGATGAAACTAATGGCTCTCAAGAAGAGCATGAGAATTTAGATGATGTAGGTAATGAAGCCTTAAGAAAAGCAATGGAATATATGCAAATAGACGATATCAAGCCCGAAGACAATTCATCATCTTCCACTCAAGTTGAACCACTCACCTCTTCCACAAATTAAGTTCAAATTAGTGAAGAGGACAACAAAGAAGATGATCAACCATCTAATCTACCACCAAGAATTCACAATGCAATTGTAAAGGATCATCCAATAGACCAAACATTGGGTGATATAAGTATGGGTGTCCAAACTCGCTCTTGTGTTGCTTCTTTTTGTGAATATTACTCTTTTGTCTCTTCTATTGAGCCAAGGCATGTAGAAGAAGCTCTTGAAGATCCGGATTGGGTGAATGCTATGCATGAATGTAATATCCCAATTAACCTTTGAGAATTAATTGAGTGAGAAAGGATATTAAAATGAAATTAAAAGTGTAATATATGAATTTTCCTAGAGAGGAAAAAGAGAGAGTGCTTTCGGCCCACGGTTTCCTTGGCCCAAAAGGGGCTGGCCCTATAAGGCAAAAGAGGGGGGCTCTCCAAACCCTAGTCTTTCCCTGTGCCTCCTCAACTCCTGCCGCCTCCAACTCTGCTGCTTCCGCCGCAATTTTCTTTGCCGTGCGCTGCCTGGCGAGCTGCTGCCGCGTGTGTGTTGTTGCACGAGCCGCTCATAGATTTTGTTTGCATGGGTTGATAACTTGATATGCATGCTGCTGCTACCTTGCATCGCCTGGTGCATGCATGTGCTTGCTGCATATGCGTGTGCTCTCTGCAGCTTAATTTGATGCGTGTGCTAGTAGCCAAGAGAGAGAGAGGGAAATCAATGCATGCTGTGAGAGAATGCATGCAAGATGTTGATGCTACAGTCGTGAGGCCTTCCTGAAAGTTCTGGCTTAGACTAATTGGTGAGTATTTTATTTGGTTGCCTAATCTCATTGATTGCATTCACCAAATTTTTTATTGCCATCCTAAACAGCCGTGAGCTCTTTGGTGTTGTTGCTACTGTTGCCCATTGATTGCTACTGAAATTGACATCCAACAACTTTGTTTGATGCTGAAGAACAATGTGCCAAACATACAAGAGGAAGAAGGAAGGGAAACTAGACAATCTGCTACATGTGTTTGTATGCATGCGAGTGGAGTTCTACAGTAGAAGAGAAAGAAAGGAAGAGAGGAGAAGAAGAGGGGAGGAGCGCCTCGCGGGAAATATTGAAATTAGCCACATAAGAACCGAAGATCAATTAGCGGATATTTTCACCAAGCCATTAGATGAAGGCCGCTTTTACAAATTGAGGAATGGGTTAAATGTCATAGACTATTCAAATGTTGTTTGAACTCTCGCCTCATGTATTGTGTTTCAATGATGTTATTTGACTATTTTATGAAAGTATTTTTTTCAAATCTTTTATTAAAGATAACTATGATCATAAAAATTATGTTCTTATATAGACATTAGTCTATTATATGCATAACGATCCTTAATGATATTTATTTGAGTGCAAAACTAAGGATCATTTGCAAATATTCTCAATTCCAAAGAAAATCTAGAGCTGTTCCTTGAATCTCTAGGATGATCGGAACAACCGGCGTGTTATGCGCGGTACGACTGCTTTGCGGTACGACCGGCGTTATAACAGCGGTACGACCGCAGTGCGGTTCTACCGGCGGTCCTTTGGTGGTACGACCGCGTCGGTTTGTGAGAGGGCAGTAACTCCCTGCGGTTACTGTTCACCCGAGACTTAACCCCTCGTGACGGTTCAACCGCACTGTTTCATTTCGCCTGGGCTTCTCTCTCTCCAACCCGAGGACTTCCCAAAACCACCACTCAAATCCTCTCAAATCTTCGGCATTTCTTCGTTTCCTTGTTGATTCTTGCTTCTCCAGGGTTCACCTCCTCCATTCCTTAAGGTAAAACATCTTTTAATTCGAGTTTTTATCGCTTTTGGAATCCTAAGTGTCATTTTAGGGTTAATTGAAAATGTAGATGATCTATTGGTTTCTAGTTGGGCAAAAGTATCAAATTGATGTCTAGTGATGTTTGCGCATCCAAACCATGGATTCACTCCATGAAAAATCATCAAAAATTCAATCCTTTGCTTACCCTAGAACTCGGTCAGGATGATCGGTACAACCAGCTCTTGAGCACGGTTCAACCGCAGTGCGGTCGTACTGGCCTCATAACGGCGGTATGACCGATTATCCTGACTAAAAACAGAAAGTTCATCTATTTTTCACTTAATTCTATTTTGATTAATTCTTTGAAATACTTGAACCTATCCTATCCTTGTAAAGATGCCTAGGACACGTATTTTGACTCAAAAATCGTATGGACCACCAAGAGGGCAATCTTCACCTCAATCTTCTGCAGCTCCAGCACAACCACCTCAACGAACTCGACCTGCAGCTTTAACTCAACAAACAAGATCAGTCCGACAGAAGGTTGTGCATGGCAAATGCAAAAGGCCAGCACCCAAACCTAAAACTGAAGAAAGCGAAGAAGAAGAAGAAGATTCTGAGACCGAGTCAGAACAAGCTAGCACAGATGATGATTTGGGAGAGCCTCCAACTGATTTGAGACTTTTTACGCCTGATGAGTATGCACTCAAGCGTCATGTAAATTAGTATAATTTCAAATCAGACTCAGTCAATCCAAGATTCCATACTGTCTTTCAAGAACAAGTTTATGAGAAGCTATGTGGACATCACAGGAAGTTTGCAGATCACAAGTGGATTAAGTGGTCTCACATAAATTCTTTGGATAACTTCAGTGGTGTTTACCAGCTATTTCATCGAGTGGGTCTTCATGATCTTGTAGCACTGAAGCAGAATTATGATGATGAGCTTATCAGGCAGTTTTATGCCACAGTGCATGTCTCTCCAGACTTGATATCATTTAGATGGATATCAGTTACTAGAAATTTGGAGAGCACTAAGGAGGACTTTGAGCGAATTTTAAGCATACAGTCTAGCTCTTAGGAGAAGATCTTTGACATCCCTACTTTATTGCCTCCCACTTGGGATGACTATTATGATTCCTCTGTCAGGTATAAGCTGGGAACAATTACTGGACTTAAGCCCTTACCAAGCATAGTTAACATGATTATTAATCATACTTTTTACCCCAAAAGTGGTAATTTTGATGCAGTCAGGGGACATGCTTGGAATATTATTGATCATATTATGAAGGTGATAAAATTTGATGTTGTGGATGTAATTCTCCAGGGCATAGTTTCTTCCAAGAATGATAGGCTTAAGAGGATTTACTATGCACCATACATCATGGCATTGATTAACAAGAAATTTGAGTATCGTGGTGGATTGGGATCAGTTCATAAGTCTTACAAGCCACGAGACGGTATTCCTCCTCATCGTGGTAATGAGGATGATGCCGTTCTTGATGTCTCTCGCTGCTTTATTCTTCTTGCTCTGCTTTGAAGGTACCCTTGCACAGATTCTTGAAAATCAGTAGATGATTCTTAGCACGTTGCAAGAAATGAAGACTGCTCAGATAGAGTTTCAGCATGAGACCCTCGACAAGCTAGTTGACATAGAGATAGTTCAGAATGATTTTCAGAATGAGGTTCATAATAGGATTGCTGCCATGATGGAAAGCATTAATGATTTGGAGCACATTTTGAGGGCTCCTCAGCGATACACTCGTCGTCCTCCTCCACCTTCAGGAGCATCTACCTCTTCTGTTGTTCCTCCGGTGGCCCCAGCTCCAGTGTCTTAGGCTCCAGCCCCTGTTGCTCCAGCTTCAGCCCCAGCTCCGGTCTCAGCTCCTCCAGCACCAGCTACAGAGTCCGTGGCTCAGGACCCGGACCCAGTTCCTCCTCCTCAGGATTCCGCGCCTCAGGACCCAGTTCCTCCTCCTCAGGATCCCGCGTCTCAGGACCCAGTTTCTCCTCCTTAGGATCCCGCAGTCTGAGATGTTTTTGGTACCTTGATGCCAAAGGGGGAGAAGTGAGGAGAAGTGAGAAGGCAAAGCTTTAGGGGGAGCAAGTCTATTACCATATATGTTTTTATTGTTGGACTCTTATGCTTGTAATTGTTTAAATCTATGTTGCTTGAACTTGTTAGATGTTGCTTATGTTATTATCTTAAAATACAATCTCAACTATTAATATTGCTTTTTCCTCAAGTTCAAACCTGCTAAAGAAACTCTGCCAAAATTTTCACAAAATCTCTACATGTGCTTGCAAAATTTTCTATCATTTATATGCACATGTTTAGGGGGAGCTTTCTTTATTTTGGCTTTAACAAGAAAATAATTCTCTAAACTCTTTAAGCTTTTTTTATAAGAATTATTTTATTGTTAAGTCATCAAAAGAATATACACTCATAATATATTCAAAACAATCTTTTTCACATATTAATTGTGTTGTCATCAATTATCAAAAAGGGGGAGATTGAAAGCATTTATGCCCCTAAAAATTGTTTTGGCAATTAATGACAATGTGTGAATATGGGATTAACGTGTTTATTGGGTATTTACAAGGTTTAATCCGATTGGTGAACTTGGTGACATAACGATGCATGCTAAAGGACAACATGAAGATCTATATAGCTTAAAGACAAGGTATAAGTAGTCTAGGATCCTTTTATATTTTACCGGTCTTAGGAGAATTGTTTGGAAGACCGGATTATAGGTTAAATACCGTACTATTAAGAGGGATCATGACTAGTAGCTTGATAGTATGTTCTTGTGCCATATGAATCAATTTAGGATCATGCATGCATTTGAATTTGAAATTGAATTTAAATTTGAAAGCTTTAAGTGCATTTGTTAGAAATCGGCCGTACCGGAGTTATACTGGCGGTTGTATCGATTTAAGCGGTATGACTGCACTTTACTTGGCGGTATTACCGAATTTTGACTGGTTCAGCCAACTAAGTGCTAATGCGGTACGACCGGCTCCTTGAGCGGTACTACCGCATTACGGTCGTTCCGATTTTTAGTTGGCGGTTGGATAAAACCAGAACCGATGCATTTTGGCTCAGAGCTCTCCTTAACAATCGGTCGTACCGCTTTTGAGGACCGGTCGTACCACTCTGCGGTTATACCGATTTTTATAAGGCGGTATGAATTTTCCAGAGAGCATGTCATTTCGGCGAAATCAGAAACCCTACGATCGGTTGTACCGCTCGTCCATGCGGTACGACCGGTTGATGCGGTTGTACCGCACTTTGGTTGGCGGTCGTACCGCTCGAAAATTTTCAACGGCTATGTCAAAGTATTAAATGCGACTGTTCTAGCCGTTACTACGCTCTGACACAAGAGCGGTTGTACCACACTTTACATGGCGGTTGTACCGATTTTCTCTGAAAGTTGGGGATTTGGTCTCCAACAGTCATAATTGTTGGTGGGGGTTATAAATACCCTCAAATTGTTCAAGGACTGGTTGCTAGTGTTCATTTAACATCCATAGAGCCTTGAGCATTCACTCAACACCAAAATTCCTTTGTGCATTCATTGTGAAGTAGTTGAGTTCATTTAAGTGCATTCATTCATCCTAGTTGATCCTATTGCACTTGAGCACCGTCAAGCGAAGGTCGTCGATTTGTTACTCTTGGAGTTTTTTCAAACTCCTAGACGGTCTTGACGATGGAGCACAGTGATCTCTTCAAGAAGATTATGAAGAGGCCCGGTGCAAGCTTGTGAGTGGTTTGGAGTTCGCCATCTCCGGAGCGGAGGAAGAACAACCATAGTGATCAAGCCAAGGCTTAATTCGTGGAGCCAGCTTGTGTTGTCAAGCTTCCTCAACGTGGACTAGTGAAGACCGGCAAGTCTTCGATACCACGGGAAAAACATCATTGTCTCATTGTGGTTATTTCTAGTCTTTAATATTTTCACATTTACATTTCTAGCTTATTTCGTGAGTTGAATTGCTTAGCTAGAAGTATAACTTGTTTAGACTAAGTTATTAATTAGCTTAAATTGTTAATTTGTTAAAAAGTCTAAAAACATCCTATTCACCCCCCTCTAGTCGGTTATCCTTGATCCTACACGTATCCCATGGGACATACTCGACGCAAGACAAGGCTGCGCACGCGGCCACAGCCACAGTAGGCAGAGAGCAGTGGCTTAGATGACTGAGTCATATTGTGTCCCATATGTATGCGATTATGTTTTGGGATATTCGTATTCATAATTTATTTTGCTATATTTGTACACGTATCTTAGTTGTTATGTATGTACTCCTGTGCCATATTGTATATCGACATGTTCGATGGAGTTGCAATGCGGCTTTTTTCCCTATATATATCGACATGTTCAATGGAGTTGCAATGCGGCTTTTTTCCCTATATATTCCAAGTCACATGAAATCATGAAACCCTCATTTCCGAAACCTAAAATTCTAATCTTTGCGACCTAAACCCTTCATTTTCGAGACATATAAAATTATCGAAATATTACACAATCAAGTCCACTGGGTGAGGAGCATTCAAAATAAAATTCATATTTTTTTGAGCTCATTTTCTAAATTACAAATTCGTACAAACAGTACACGTTTAAGAAAATACGAGACAAATCCTGAACGAATAAAATTATGGCAAATTTATACAAGCAAGTACACTGTGTCGGGAGGTTTCATGTAAAATTTCATAATTTTTTAAAGTCGTTTGCTATATTTTAAAATTCCTACGAAGAAACCCTAACCCTAATGGATAACACGTGGCAGGCCGAGGGCGCTACCGCACGGCGGCCGTGCGGACAGGGGGTCAAATTTGCCAATTTTTTTTTGGGATGACCATTTCTATACGTACGGTGCGAAAACGTGACAATACGGCCAAAACTTCCATAATTTTTGACTGAAATAGCGAGTTTTCGTTTGGTATTTTGCAGAAATGGCGATCGTCGAATCAGTATTTGCAAAAATAGCCGCCACGTCGTCATTTATTACGGCACGGTTGTCGTGTGAGTTTATATATATATATATTTATATATATATATATATATATATATTATATATATATATATATTTAAAAAAAGCTGCCATTATGGCCACCGTGCAAACGATTAATCAGATAACATTTTTTTCTTCTTTTTTTTTTTTTAAATCATTTAAATATATTTTTTGTATGAATATTTTAATATAGCAAATTAGCTCCAAAAATTATGATTTTTTTGTGGTGCCTTCTAACATAGTGTACTTAGTTGTATAATTTTTTCAAAATTTTATCCATTCTGAATGTTTTTCGAAAAGTTATTTAAATATATTGTTTGTAGGAATTTTTTTAATATAGAAAATGAGGTCCAAACATTATGATTTTTTTAAAGACTCCTTATATAGCGGAGTTGATTGTGTAATTTTTTTTCTTCAGAATTTCATATATTCTGAAAATGTCTCAAAAATTAAGTATTTAGGTCTCGAAAATTAGGGTTTTATGTTTCAGAAATTAGGGCTTCATGATTTTATTTGACTTGGAATGTGTGAAGTTTAGTACCACATGGACCAATAGCGAGGGTACCGCTGGTCACAACCAGGGTTATGAAAACCAATTGAAAATCGACCGAAAATCGCTCCTACCGATCCTACCGGACCCCCCTCCTAAAAGTTCAAAACCGGTCGAAATTACTGTTCTCGGGTGAATTTTACTTGAATTTTATCCTTTTCATTTTAACTTTAAAAAATTCAAATTTTGACTGAAATTTTTCGATTTTCGGCCATTTCAGTGCTACCAGTGACCCCTAGTAAAAATTTAAAACCGGTTTTCAAAGCCCTGGTCACAACTCACAAGGTGGCGGGTGAGTGGTGGGAGCACTAATCGACTAGCAGCAACGATCGCATAAGATCGTGTTAGATTTTGAGGGCGGCGGCAGCACAAGGTGTGGAAGAGGAGCCGCAATGCTCCCACAAGCCTTGGGATAGGCAGTCCGTTAGAGTGGAAGCAGAAGGGTGAGGCGCACAGATGAGGAAGACGAGGGCGAGGTAGCACCCACGAGATTGTGTTTTCGTGGGCAACCGTGAGACTAGAGCCGTCTCATTCCGTTGATTGCCTGTCAATTAACAAGAAGAAATCTCTCCACGACAATAATTGGAAAAGGGATCTGTCTATACAACATTCGAATAATTCTCTCCCCAAAATCAGTCGAATTTTGTAGAATTTGAAAGACTTGTGGTTCAAAGTTCATGTTACTTCGCCGGATATCTCAGGGAATTTTTTATATTAATTAATCCTTTTTTCTAATTTTATTTTAAAGTTAACCCCCGTGAACTTTATTTTCAATTCTGACCTCTTTGGTCACGCCATCACCCGTGGCGTGACAAAACAATACTGTCACGCCGGCCCGTATTTGGGCAAACTCTTGTCACGTCACCACCTATGACGTGACAGTGTTGTTTGATCACGTCACGACAGTGGCATGACAAAAAGTGCTATTTAGCGGATTTAACCTATATCATGACAATATTGTTTTGTCATACCGATGGTATAACCAAAGGGGTCAGAATTAAAAATAAAGTTTGTCGAGGATTAACTTTAAAATAAAATTTTAAAAAAGGTTAATTAATAAATAAAAGTTCTATCTTAGGCACCATCGATCACCATATATAACCCTCGGCTGTAGTGCTCCAACTCCCAACTCAACCTCAACGAACAAAACCTGCACGGGAACGTGTATCACAGTGCACTGGTGACTAGTGCGGGCACCATGAATAATCACATGTCAGTGTTGCAACCATCCCAATAATGGAGATGTGTCGCACATTCCGGAGGGCCAGGAGACAATGTGATATGCCTGTTTGCGTAACGAACGGTGAGTACGCCAGTGCTCGTCCATTGCACGATGCTACTGCTGTCGTGCTGCTTTGCCAATTAAACGTCCGTTTGGTTCGTAGCCACACCCGTGGCAATATTTCTTTTCTTCTAACTAGGTCCCACATGTTAGTGATTAAAAAAGTGTGGCAAAATTATATTTTGTTAGTCAAAGTGTGACTTTAATTTTGATGACCTAACTTTAGACGAGTTTGGCAAAAAAAATTATGACAAACCATGGCAATTTTAGTACATTCCTAAACCAAACAACCCCTTAATGTTGCAGTCGTGCTATATGTATGCCCAATTTTTCATGGAAGTTCTTCTTTTTCTGATTGCTAACTATGTTTTGTAGTGATAACTGAGTTAGGAGCTATTTGCTTACCTCTCTGTTATGTATGCCCAATTTTTCGTGGAAGTTCTCCTTTTTCTTATTGCTAACTATGTTTTCCAGTGATAACTGAGTTAGGAGCTATTTGCTTACCTCTCTGTTGCAGTGTTGCCTAACTGTTTTTCTATTGATGTTTTCTATTTATTTCCTTGATTAGCTTGCGCATCAACGTTTCCAAGCTCTGCTTCATATTATGGACTGCTTGTGGCTAATGGGACCTATGCACTAACTGCTGGTAACTGTGTTGAGTGCAATTGTGGGCCAGGGAATCTCAAGTAAAGTTGAAGATACCCACCCTTTTGTTCAATGTAGTTATATTGCTTCTGTGTGTTTTGGACTTTAATCCCCATTTTGTCTTCTGCACCAGTTTGTATAGCATGCCAGCCTCGTTAGCAGCATCATGTTCAAGTTTGCAGTGCCCCAATAGCAACCTCATGCTTGGTAATGTGACTGCTCAGCCCACCAGCGGTGGCTGCAGTGTCTCATCCTGCAATTATGACGGCATTATTAACGGAACCATTACCACATCGTAAGCAGAACATCTGTAATAATCTGTTTCATTAGAATTGAAGATTCTTACCGCTTACTTCATATGTGCAGGCTATCCTCCGACCTTCAACCCACATGCCCAGGTAATTATTGTGTTTGTTTGCCTTCTAGTCCCCCTGCATGATTGGCGACCGCCTTCTGAGTACAGATGCAGTAAATTTGTCTTTTTTTCCAAAATTCTTTTGCAAGGCCATCACTTCATCCATCCATACCTGTGTTTTCTGAAAGATCTGTTAGATGTATATTATTAACTGTGTATTTTTTCTATTGTACAAGGGGTAACCAGCATATTCATAACATGGTATCAGAGTAAACCTAGGGTTTTGATTGCCCATGGTCGTTGCCTGGCTTCTCCCGTGGCCGCTTTTCCCGTGGCCGCTGCCTGGCTCTTCTTCCACAGTGCTTGCTCGTGGCCATCCGTGCCGTATCCATCCGGCCACCGAGTCTTCCGCCGCCGGTGTACTCGCCCGTCACGCCGCTGCTGAACCCGCGCGCCTCTGCCGGTGCTCGGGACGCCTGCGTCTTCCGCCGATGCTCGGGGCGTCGCTGGGTCTTCCACCGCTAAGTCTTCCGCCGCCGGTCTACTCGCCCATTGTGCCGTCTTCCGCCGCCTCGTCTTCCACGTTCGCCGAGTCTTCCGCCGTCGGTGTACTTGCCCATCGCGCCGCTGCTGAAGCTGCGCGCCTCCACCGGTGCTCGGGACGCCTGTGTCTTCCGCCGGTGCTCGGAACGTCATTGGGTCTTCGCCGCCACGCATCGCCGCCGGTGCTCGGGGCGTCGCGTCGCGTCGCCGCCGCCAGCGGCCAGAACGCCCGCCTTGCCGCTTGCTAGGGAACCCTAGTTCCCCCGTGCATGTGGCTTTAGGCAGGCCGAGTGGGCCTCGGTTTCTTAAGTGAGTCGGTTCGGCTCAAGTAAAAAAAATAAAAAATAAAAGAGAAGAGAGACATCATTCTAACAGAGAGCATCGTCGGCCGCCGCTTGTTATATACGTTGCCTTGGTGTTTTGTCGCCGCCGTCCAACGCCGCCTACCAATGGGTACTGTTTTCGTTCCTCGTTGCCCGGTGATCTTCGATGGTCTCAATTATCGGGACTGGTTTCAGTATATGCGCATCCACATGCGTGGTCAACGTCTTTGGGATTTTCTTACTAGCGAGCTGCCTTGTCCGCCTCGCCCTACTCCGCCTGCTGACCAAAGACGTTCATACAAAAGCATCTGAGGTTTTTGAGGATGCCATGGAGACTTTTCAGACTCAGCATGCTGCCTACAAGACATGGATTGATGAGGATGCTCGTGCCTCTGCTATTCTGGTTGCTAGCATGGAGGTGCAATTCACTGGGGATGTGGTTGGTTTGACTTCAGCACAGTTGATGTGGACACATCTGCGCAACCGCTTCTGGCCGTCTGGTGATTCGTTGTATCTTTACATTGTCGTCGGGAAGCGATCGTTTATGGCGAGGAGATGCCACTGTGGACGAGTTCTATGCCCAATTATCTGCGATCTGGCGTCAGATTGACTCTTTGAGACCGGATGTTTGCCACACGTGTCAGTGTTGTCAGCGCCAGCGGTCTCACCTGGAGTTTCGTCGTATCTACGACTTCTTGACCCGTCTCTGGGTTGATTATGAGCAGACTCGTGCTCAGTTGTTGGCACGCCACCCTCGTGTGACCTTGTTGGAGGCCCTTGCCGCTGTTCGTGCTGAGGAGATTCGCCTTCATGTTGCGGGTCTGCTGCTGTCACCGTCGTTTCCTTCGATTCTGGCAGCTCCTTCAGTTTCTACACCTGCTACGTCTCCAGCTACTCCTTCACCAGTGGTGTCTTCACTAGTGACAGCTGCTGTTGGTAGGGGACTACACTACACTTATTGCAACAAGGATGGACATGTACATCAGACCTACTACAAGAAGAATAAGTATTTACATCGTGGTAGCCGTCCTCCACAGGGAACTGGTGGCTCCTCCTCTCAAAGGAGCTCTGGTGCTTCTGATTCTCAGGAGTTTCTCACACTGCTACGTCGCATGGCTACTCTTACACCGTCCGGTTCTGTTAGTTCTGCTGCACAGTCTTCTAGTGAGAGATCACCTTTTACTTCTTCCTTAGGTATATCACCTTCGATTCTTGACTCTGGTGCTTCCTTTCATATGACATCTGATTCCACCAGTCTCACTTCCATTTGTCCTTTAGCTGCTCCTATCACTGTTCAGATAGCAGATGGTACCCCTCTTTCTGTCGCAGGACGAGGCACTCCTTCGAATTCCTCTTTTCATATTCCTGATGTTTCTCATGTTCCCAAACTAACTATGCAGCTCATATTTGTCGGTCAGCTCACTTATCATGGTTGTCGTGTTATTCTCGATTCTGATTCTTGTTGTGTTCAGGATCGACGCACGGGGACTTTGGTTAGTACTGGCCCTCGCTGCCGTGACTCACAGCGTTTCTGGGAGCTTGACTAGCTTCGTCTTCCTTTCGCTGCCCCTGCCAGTCTTGTCGCCTCCACCGTTGCCGCCTCTTCTACTGCATCCTCCACTGCGTCTTTTGCTCAGTGGCATCATCGTTTGGGATATCTTTGTGGGTTGCGTCTATCTTCTTTACTTCATCATGGTCTTTTAGGGTCTGTGCCTAGTGATGTTTCTCTAAATTGTCAGGGTTGTAAGCTTGGTAAACAGCTTCAACTTCCTTATCCTTCCTGTGAGTCAATGTCACAATGTCCTTTTGATCTTGTTCCTTTTGATGTATGGAGTCTGGCTCCTTTTGTTTTGAAAGGAGGTCATCGATATTATATATTTTTTATTGATGATTTTTCTCGCCACACATGGATATACTTTATGTCATCTCGTAGTGAGGTTTTATTTATCTACAAGACTTTTGCCACCATGATCCGTACTCAGTTTGATTCTCCTATTCGTGTCTTTCGTGCTGACCCTGCTGGGGAATACTTGTCAGGAGTCCTTCGTGGTTTTCTTACTGAGCAGGGCACTCTCTCTCAGTTTTCTTGCCCTGGTGCCCATGCCCAGAATGGTGTGGTTGAACGGAAGCATCGTCATCTTCTTGAGACAACTCGTGGTCTTATGCTTGCTTCTGCTGCCCCACCACACTTCTAGGCTGAGGCTGTTTCTACTGCCACTTTCCTGATTAATATTCAACCTTCTTCTGCTCTTCAGGGTGGGATCCCAGTTGAGCGTCTTTGTGGCAAGACTCCTGATTATTCTAGTCTTCGTCTCTTTGGGTGTGTGTGCTATGTTCTTCTTGCCCTCGTGGCGCACTCGTTATTCGCCGATCAGTGGAGTGCGTTTTTCTGGACTATAGTGCTGAGCATAAGGGATATCGTTGTTAGGATCCTGTTGGCCGATGGATGCGGGTTTCTCGGGACGTCACTTTTGATGAGTCTCGTCCTTTCTACCCTCATCCTTCTCCTTCCACCACTTCAGCATCTCTTGTCGAGCCGCTTTCTTTCTTGACTTTTCCTGCCACTCCCATAGTCACCACACCTCCACCAAAGCCTTTGGCCTCTTTAGTTCCTCCTTTACCATCTCTTTCGCCCCTGTCACCCTCTCCAGAGGCTCCTCCCGGCCTTTGTCCTTCTTATCCTCTCTGCTACACTCGTCGTCCGCGAGTTGATGATTCTTCTGATGCGCCATCTTCTTCTGATGGTTCATCTTCTTCGGCCTCTCCTCAATATGCCCTTCGTGATCGCCAGTCTATTTGGCCTCCTGTGCGCTTTTGTTTAGCGACTCTTGCCGAACCGACTTCTTATCATTATGTTGCTGTTTATCAGGAGTGGCAGCATAGGATGGCAGAGGAGATTGCTGCCCTTGCGCGTACTGGCATGTAGGATATTGTCCCTCTTCCCGCGCGTGTTACTCCTATGATGTGCAAGTGGGTCTATAAGATTAAGATCCGCTTTAATGATTCTCTTGAGCACTGCAAGGTCGTCTTGTGGCACGTGGTTTTCAGCAGGAGCATGGTCGTGATTATGATGAGACATTTGCTCCTGTGGCTCACATGACCACTGTTCTCACTCTTCTTCTTGTGGCGTCTGTTGGGCATGGTCCATCTCTCGACTTGATATCAAGAATGCATTTCTCAATGGTGAGTCAGTGTGAAGAGGTTTATATCAGCCACTCTAGGGGTATTACATTCTGAGGGTATGGTTTGTCGCCTTCGCCAATCTCTTTACGGCCTCAAGCAAGCTCCTCTTGCCTAGTTTGATCGTTTCTCTTCTGTTGTCACTGCAGCTGGTTTCTCTGCTAGTGTTCATGATCCTGCTCTATTTATTCACACTTCGCCTCGTGGTCGGATGCTTCTCCTTTTATATGTTGATGATATGATCGTTACTAGCGATGATTCTCAGTACATCACCTTTGTGAAGGAGCGTTTTAATGTGCAGTTTCTCATGTCTGATCTGGGTTCTCTTCGCTACTTTTTTGGGGTTGAGATTATTTCTACTCCTGAGGGCTTCTATTTGTCCCAATAAAAGTATATTCAGGATCTTCTTGATCGTGCTTCCCTTACTGATCAGCATACCGCTGAGACTCCTATGGAGCTTAATGTTCATCTTCGGCCCACTGATGGTGAGCCTCTTGCTGATTCTACTTGCTATCATCACCTTGTTGGGAGTCTTGTTTATCTGGGTGTCACTCGTCCTAACATTTCATACCCTGTACATATCTTGAGTTAGTTTGTTTCTGCTCCCACTCAGCTCCACTATAGTCATCTTCTTCGTGTTCTACGATATCTTTGTAGAACCATCACCCGTCGTCTGTTTTTCCCTCGCTCCAACTCTTTACAGCTCTAGGAATATTCTGATGCCACCTGGGCTATTGATCACTATGATCGTCGGTCTCTCTCTGCTTATTGTGTTTTTCTTGGTGGTTCTTTCATTGCTTGGAAGACTAAGAAGCAGATAATAGTTTCTCGTTCGAGTGCTGAGGCTGAGTTGCGAGCTATGGATTTGTTGACAACGGAGGTTACTTGGCTACGGTGGTTATTTGAGGATTTTGGTGTTTGAGTTTCAGCACTCACTCCTTTTTTTGTCTGACAGGAAAGAGGCTATTAGCATTGCTACAAATCCGGTGAAGCACGAGCTTACTAAACATATTGGTATTGATGCCTCCTACATGCGGACACAGGTGCATGACCAGGTTGTTGCTCTTCAGCATATGCCTTCAGAACTTCAGTTGGCAGACTTCTTCACAAAGGCACAGACCAGAGCCCAGCACAACTCCTATATCTCCAAACTTCATGTTGTTGATCCACCATAAGTTTGAGAGGGGTGTTAGATGTATATTATTATCTGTGTATTTTTCCCATTGTACAAGGAATTACCTGCATATATACCCACATGTACTTGTATATATATTGGTCTATTAGCCTTATAATAAATACAAGCGCTATTCATAACAAGATCCACTGTATACTGTCTAAACAAAACATATAATGTTGAATGATAAAAGGAGCACTAGTTATTGAACTAAATTAAACACGTGTAATTATGCAATTCGGAAATTGTGGAGTTCATTTAATGATATCATCGTTGAACAAGGACTAATCATTTCATCTGAGGCACTTAGTGCATTGTACTTATCTATTATATATTAAAAGTCGATGACAGGTCTTTTATAGTTGCTAAGAAAAAAGAGAAATATCTTAGAAATTTTCACCAAAAAGAAAAAAACACCCTACCCTTAAATTGATGGACCCTAATTTTAAAGGCTTAGAGTCGATAGTTGATTTAGAGATATATTAATTTGAAAAAAAGGTAGCACTATGTTTAATTCAAAGGTTGAAAGTGTAAATTTGCTTGATGGATCGACCTCTCAATCATCTCTTTTTTTCACACATAAGGAGAGAGGTCTCAAAATAAAATTTGCTAATTAAATATGAGTCAAATATCCCAAATTCAAATTTAGATTGCAAAATATAAATTTTAAAATTTGAAATTGTGTAAAGTTATACTATACTACACCAAATTGCTCAATTGCACAGGCCAATCAACTAGTTATCCAAAAGGAAGAAGAGTGAAATCATTGCTTATTGAAACCATGTTTCTGGAATATCATTAATATTGTAATGGTGACCTGAGCCATATCGAGCTTTCCTGGAGTCTGATCAAATAAAACTAAAACCAGATTAAAAGTTTTTGACTTGGTTTTCTACGTATTGGGATACAAAGAACAAAAGAAAATCTACCAACAGTAGTCTTTTATTATAGTTATTGTTTCTTCCATCTGCCTGTTTGTGGTGCGTCATCACTTCCTATTTTGACCTATATTACTTCTGATTGTCCCAATCATCAACACAGGACCGCATCAATTTCCTCCACTCATGGAGCCACCCACTGCGGCAAACTATGAGTGCCTTCCTCCATCACCTGCACCAGGACCTGGTGAGGCAGGTCGTGCTATTCCTGGCTCATCTGTGCCTGGAGGGTCCAGCGTTTCTCCTGCAAATGGTCCTGCTGGAAGTGTCTCACAAACGCCTTCGATGAATCAGATGCATCAAATGCACCTCCTCGTTCTTTCTCTAGTCTTGTACTTGCAGATGTGAATTCCTGTGCAGAGTATTGTTGGATGCGTTTGTATTGAACAGGAGGCATCGTTTGGTTTCAGAGTTTTTAAACCCCCCTCTCCTGCCCACGGTCCGGTGCTACTTTCAGAGTTCCAGTAGGATCCTGCATTGTACAGGCTTGCTTATCGAGAAACCACCCCAAGCACCAAAGATCCATCTATGGAGGTTCCATGGTTGTTGGTGATAGAATAGGAATCCTTTTGTATTTCTTTATATGTTTTTTGAATTTTTTTATCTATATATGGTATATCCCTCTTTGTACTTTCTATATATATTACCCATTGGGCCTTATAAATACACACACAATATTTATAACATGGTATTAGAACTAGGGCACTAACATAGCTTATTCCGTTGCCATCCCGCCGCCCGACGCAATCGCTGGTTCGCCCGATCATTGTCAAACCCGAATGCGCCACGAGTCGTAAACTCACGAAGCCGTCGACGCCACCGCTGCGTTAATTGCCACGACCCAACGCCATGTCACTTTCGCCGGTCTCGACGCCTTAACGCCCGCTCGGTCTCGCAGAACATTGCCATCTGAGCCGTCGCTCCGGCCGCACCGCCACCGCTCTCCGCCGCACGTGAGGGCACCGCCAAAGCCCCGTTGCCGGTCGGACGCCGCCGCTTCGTCGCGGCGGCGAGGAACCCTAGCTCCCCCCAATGTGCATCATGTGTGTTTTTGGTATTTAGCGGTGAAGGCTTTGGCCTTTTAGTGTGAGCCGGGCCAGCCTGAGAAAAAAACAGTACATCGATCTAACCGCCCGCCGTCCATCGCCGCCTGTTAGTCTTTGTTGCCTTGGTCGTCGCGCCATCTAGCACCGCCTACCAATGGCTTCTGTTCCATCAGCTGTGTTCCCATTCTCGGGAACAAAGCTTCATGGGATGAACCACAGGTTGTGGTCTTCACTCATGGAGATCACGCTCGATAGTCTCCGCCTCTAGGGACATGTTATTGGTGCCCGACCTTGTCCATTGTCGCCGGTTCAGCCTCCTCCTAGACAGCATACTTCTGCACCTCCTGCAAAAGATGATACCGCCAAGAAGGAAGCAGAGGTCGCTGATGTTGCTTCTGACACTGCTCATGAGGCCTTTCAGTATGCTATAGACGCTTTTGAGCGCTGGTGTGTTGATGAAGCCCGTGTTTAGGGATGGCAATCAGCACGGGAGTGCACGGTAGTGCTCGCCCATACCCATGCCGTGACCCTAATTTCCCCATGAATGCGCCCGCGAAGACGACGGCGAAGAATCTCGCCCATGCCCGTCGCCATGGTACCGTCGCCATGAACATGCCCGTTACCCATGACGATACACCACCTCTGAATACTATGAATTATTCAACTTTTACGGCTCTGCCAAGAAAGTTGTTGTTGTGTTAAGGCTAAGCTGGAACAAGCGGTACTTATGGTTACCAAGCTTCTTTACCATATAAGAAACATCGGTTTACTGTTTATAGTACATATAAAGAGCTCACACCAAATAATGGCATGGTATCTTTGAAGAAACAATGTTTTTTCAGTGACCTTATGCGCTTTCGATACCTTATTGTGTGTTAATGTTATTTTCTTTTTAAAAAATAGCATCAATTAACATGGAACTAAGAACTGAAGTTCATATCAAATTAATTTTATAATGATCTTTTGATTATCATCCAATGCACCATCTGCATCTCTCGTAATTCTTGATAGTTAATCACCGGCACTCTGTGAGTATTGGATGGTTTCGATATTCTTATCCCAAAGGCCCAAATTCAATCCTTTCGGTTTTCGTGAATAGCTACAAGGAACAAATTTAAGATAATTGAAGCACCATATAAACAATCGTCCAACAGAATCAATCATCTCGGCAAATTGTTCATCGGTTCGATTTGGTGAAACGACTAGCTCAATATTAATGCTTTATGCGACGAAGCACAACTCATAAAAGACGATTACGCGTCTGATCGGGACAAAAGTTCACCGGTTTACCTACAGGCGGCACATGTAGTGGTGCGTCCCGACGCGCCCACGATGGTGCAGGCGGGCTCCTCGGCCGCCGCGCGGTACTCCACGCCGAGGTTGACGGCGCTTTCACGGTCGGCCGGCGAGCACAATTACCACGCCACGATGGCGCCCGATCGCGCCGACCACGAACACTGCCAGCGCGGCGACCGAGTCCAAGAATCAAATGAAGAAGACGCAAGAACTTAAAGGGCAGGCGAGAATGGGATTGATGTTAACCTGGGGCTGGGCGAGGTCGGCGATGAGGGCGACGAGGTCGCCGACGATGTGGAAGACGGTGTAGCCGCGGAGGTCGGGCGCCACGGCGCGGAAGCCCCGGGACGCCAGGGCGGCCATCTGGTGGCGCCACGAGTACCAGAGGTCCAGGCGGATACGCGGGGGAGGGAGCGGGCTTGAGGAGGAGGTGGCGGCCGAGAGCTTGAGGAGGAGGAGGGCGGCGACCGGGAGGAGGCGGCGGGGAGGAGGGGCGGCAAGGGAGGAGGACGATGGCGGCACGGGAGGCGGTCGGCCGGGAGGAGGTGGTGAAGGCCGAGAGGAGGCGGTGGCGGCGGGAGGAGGCTGTGGCGACGGGAGGAGGCGGGCGGCCGGGAGGAGGCGGTGGAGGCCGGCAGGAGGGGGCGACGGGGGGGGCGGCACGGGAGGAGGCGGTGGAGGCCGGAGGAGGGCGGCGACCGGGAGGAGGCGGTGGCGGATTTTGGGCTTGTGGTGTGGCGGTCATGGGGAGGAGGGCTGGCGGTGATAGAATGGTATAAGTATTGTGAGCTAGGGTTTTTGGGCCCACCTGCGGTGTGGGTTGATTGCAGGCGAGGCGAGACGGCAGGTGGAGCTTACTCATACCGCGCCTGCTACATCTGATGGGCGAGAATTGCCCCCATTTTCATACCCACGGGCAAACAAAGGCCCCCATACCCGACTCTATTAGGGTATTTACCCACGAACGCTGCACCGCACAATGCCATCCCTACCCGTGTTCGTACTATCCTGGTGGTCAGCGTTGACGACTCCATCCAGCCAGACATTGTTGGTCTGCGTTCCACTCATCAGATCTGGGAGTACTTGCGCGAGCGATACTAGCAGAGCAACGATGCTCAGTTCTTTTCGCTTCAGCATGAGTTGGAGATGCTTCGCCAGGAGGACTCCTCCGTCAATGACTTCTTCCGCGCCCTGGCCAGTCTCTAGCGCCAGCTGGACGAGCTAGCTTCTCCGCTTTGCCAGGAGTGTCATAAAGTGCAGAAGGCGGATCATGACCGCCTTCACCTTTATGATTTCGTCTGTCATTTTCGCCCAGAGTTTGAGCATATCAGGGCTCAACTGTTGAGTCGCTCACCACGACTAATAGTCACTGAGACTCTTTCGACGTTTCGTGCTGAGGAGCTTCGCTGCGGGTTAGCAGCACAGTTTGTTTCGACTATGCTTGCTACCCCTTCTTCTTCGACTACACCGACGGCTTCTGCTTTGACTACAATCCCTCCTCAGGTTTCTGTTTCTGCTCCTGTTTTTGCACCAACGATCCAAGGGAGGTAGGGAGGCCCTTCCTCAATGGGAGGATAGACCAGCGTGTCAGGACCTTCTCAGCGATGTGACTTTGTTCAACAGTTTTGCCAGGCTCTACTTCAGTAGCTCTCTCACAGCTCAGCATGTTCTGCTAGTCTAGCTCAGACGTCTCCTCCAGGTACTTCTTGGGGTCTAGATTCTAGTGTCTCTTTTCACATGACACTGGACTTCACATATCTCACTTCAGTAGGACCTGCTGTTTTTCCTATCTCTGTTGAGACAGCTGATGATACTCCTCTGTCTATCAGCTGTCAGGGCACTCTTTTGTCAACTAATTTTTCTGTTCTAGCTGTTTTCCATATTCCCCAGCTTATCATGCAGCTTCTCTCGGTGGGTCAGCTTACCGATCTTGGCTGTAGGGATCGTCAGGGTTTCTACATCCTTGACCGCCTCTATCTTCCATCCACTTCAGTTGCTCTTGTCACCTCTATGTCTACCGCCACTGCCACTACTTCCACCACCTCTGGAGTTTTTGCGCAGTGGCATCATCGTCTATGTCACTTGTGTGGGTCTTGTCTTTCTTCATTAGTTCGTCAAGATGTTCTTGGATGTGTTATTATTGATACAATCATATTTTGTTAGGGTTGTAAGCTGGGCAAGCAGTTACAACTTCCTTATCATTCTAGTGAGTCCTTGTCATATCATCCTTTTGACTTAGTTCATTCAGATGTATGAGGATCTGCGTATATTATCACTAAAGGCGGGCATCAATTTTATGTAATCTTTATTGATGATTATTTTTGTTTTACACGGATTTTCTCTATATCTAATCGTGGTTAGTTTCTTGCGATCTATCGTAGCTTTGCAATAATGGTTCGTACTTAGTTTGAGTCTTCCATCCATACTTTTCGATGTGATTCTGCTGGCAAGTACTGTTCAGACGCTTTTAGACAGTTTCTTTCTAAGTAGGGCACTCTTTACCAGTCTTTTTGTCCTAGTGCCCAATGGGGTTGCTGAGCGCAAACATCATCATCTGATTGAGACTGCTCGCACACTTCTCCTTGCCTCTTACGTATATCTCATCAATATGCAGCCTTCCACTGCTCTTAACTCTTAAGGGTGTCAGTCTTATAGAGCATCTCTACTCTCGAGCCCCCCAATACACTCACCTTCATATTTTTTTTGTTGTACTTGTTTTGTTCTGCTACAGTCTCGTGAGCGCACCAAACTATCGGTTCAATCAGTTGAGTGTGTGTTTTTTTGTTATAGTTCTGAGTATAAGGGTTATCGCTGCTATGATCCTTCTGCTCGATGATTCAGGATTTCACGAGATGTTGTCTTTGACAAATCTTGACCTTTCTTCTATCGAGATTCTGCTCCTTCTCTTGTTTCTACCGTTGAGTTTATTTCATGGTTGTCTCTATCTGACTCTTCACCCATTTCTCTACTATCACAGTCTTCCCCTAGTCTGTCTCCACTGGTTCCTTCTGTACCTCCGCCTCTGATGCTGCCTCCTGTAGCACCGCCTCTTGTTCTTGCAGCACCATTATCTCGTTTCTCTGGTATTCACTACTCTAGGCGTCCTCGTCTTTCACCAGCCTCCTCTCCTGGTATCTTGCCGACACCCACATCTGATCCTCCTGATGATGCTTTCCGTTATGTTCTTCGTGACCGGACATCCCTTCGACCTCCTGATCGTCTTGGATTTGCTTCGATAGCTCATGCTCTCTCTGTCATTGAGCCTAGTTCTTATCGTGAGGCTGCCCCTCATTCTAAGTGGCAGCTCACTATGGCAGAGGAGCTTGATGCTCTTCGACGTACGGAGACTTAGGATATTTTACCGACACCTGTGCATGCTCTTCCTATCACGTGCAAGTGTGTGTATAAGATTAAAACCCAATCTGATAGTATTATCGAGCGCTACAAGGCTCGTCTTGTGGCTCGCAGTTTTCAGCAGGAGTATGGTCGTGACTAAGATGAGACTTTTGCCCCCGTTGCTCATCTGACCACTGTTCGCACTCTTGTTGTGATTGTTTCTGTTCACCGGTGGTCTATCTCTCAGCTGGATGTTAATAATGCTTTTCTTAATGGTGTTTTGTATGAGGAGGTCTACATGCAGCCACCACCTGGGTATTCTGTTCCCAATGGGTATGTCTGTCGTCTTTGTCGTGCTCGTTATGGCTTCAAACAAGCTCCTCGTGTCTAGTTTGCGTGTTTTACCTCAGTGATTACTGTTGTCGGTTTCATTGTCAGTTTCCACGATCCTGCTCTTTTCATCCATGTCTCATCTCGGGGTAGGACACTACTTCTTCTGTATGTTGATAATATGGCCATCACTGGTGATGATTCCTCATTTATCACGTATGCGGAGAAGCATCTCAGTGAGAAGTTTTTGATGACTAATCTTGGTTCTCTTACGTACTTCCTTGGGATTGAGGTCTCTTCCATGCCTGAGGACTACTACCTCTCCTAGCAGAAGTATGTCTAGGATCTTCTTGATCGGTCCGATCTGACTGATACTCGCACTACTGAGACTCCCATGGAGCTATCTGACGATGATTAAAACCTCTAGGTATTACTTTAATACATAAAAAAAGACTATATGTCTTCATGGTCGTAACCCCTAAGGCTAACGACCTCACTGGTCGTAAGGATTCCAAAGGTTACATAATGGGTACCCTGGTCGGACAAGGTCCTGTGCCTAATCTCCGACCAGGTAGCTGCTCGGAAAAGTTATGAACTGGTATCTAGATATGACTACAGGTATATTCTTTATCATGTGATGAATGGAACACATGCTGTATATTCCATACCATGCGACGTTACATAATCCTAAGACACTGACAACAACCACCATATGGTTGAGTGTCTTACAGACACTCAACCGCAGAGCAGTTGATACATTATCAACTGTCGCCTCGCTCCGACCAGTCGCGACGCTTCACAAGGGACGCCTTCTCTAGGAGTAACTGTCACCTCTTCGGAAGTTATTTAAGGGTGGAGCACAGAAGACAAAAGGGCGATCTGAGGCGATCTGAGACAAGCAAGACAGCAGCCTCAGATTAAGAGCAACACAATCAGCTTTAGACTCATGCTTTAAGTCTGATTGGTTAGTATAGCAAAGATCATACTCAGTGTAATTAGGATTAGTCCCCAGCCGGGTTGTAGACACTCCTGTAAATCTAGTTTGTATTAATAAAGAGCAGCTCCATTATCTCCCAGGAGATCTGTGTTATTTTTCTCTATTTTATATCGTAAGATCGGCGACTCGATCGTCGACACTATCCCTACAACTTCGTGCCACTGATGGTGATCTTCTTGAGGATCCTACTTAATATCGTCATCTTGTTGGGAGTTTGGTTATCTTGTGAGCACTTATCTTGATATTGCTTATGTTTTTTATATCTTGAGTCAGTTCATGCCTCGTTCTACTCATCTTCACTACAGTCACCTTCTTCTTGTTCTTCGCTACTTGCGTGGGACTATCTCTCGTCGTTTATTTTTCCCTAGCTCTGCCTCACTATAGCTTCAAGCGTACTCTAATGCGACCTGGGCTAGTGATCCTTCTGATCGTCGTTCTATTTCTGCTTACTATGTTTTTCTTAGCTCCTCCTTGATTGCTTGGAAGACAAAGAAGTAAACTGCAGTTTCTCGTTTGAGTACAGAGGCTGAGTTGAGAGCTATTACAGTAGTGACAGCAAAGGCTACTTTGTTGAAGTAGCTACTTGTAGATTTTGGAGTGCCTATGACGTGACCTACTACTCTTTTGTCTGACAGTACAATTGCTATCAGTATTGCCCGAGACACAATGAAGTATGAGCTCACCAAGCACATTGGTGTGGATGCTTCATACACTGGCTTACAGTTTGTGCCCTCAGAGTTACAAGTTGTTGACTTCTTCACGAAACCATAGACTATGGGTATAACATTTATATTTTTTCCTCCAAATTCAGTATGTGTGATCCACCATGAGTTTGAGGAGGGTGTTAGAATAGGAATCATTTTGTATTTTCTTATTTGTATATGTTATATCTGTCTTATACTCCATATATATAGTGTTCATTAGATCTTATGAATATACACACAATATTCGTAACTGTTTCGCATGAGAAGAAGATAACAAAGACATTATCAATGGGAGATTGTGACTTGGGAGGCAGCCCACATAGGGCACAAAGTATAATGCCTAGTGCTGCTAGGCTTTAAGCCTGCCTATCCTGGAAGACAGCGTCTGAAGGTGGCCATAACCATCCCAATAAGACTGCTCTTAATAGACAGTATCTTAGTATAGTTTTTTTAGTGCATGAGGAGTGTTATGATACTATCTTCCTAATATATGGTTTCTTATGGTGTAGTATCTTAGACTATTTCATTTAATTACATGCATAATCTTTACTAGTATTTGAGCATTGTGGCCTATTTGTGGCATGTACTAAAGTAATACATGTTTGTTGACACACACAAACGTAAATACACGGGATCGATCACAATAAATTTTATGCGTTGGATTTCGAGACCGAACCGGTATCCAGACTAGATACTAGAGTACCCTCTATCTTCATTAACTATGATACCATATCATCATTTTACCTACATAACAGAGTTAAGATACCAGCGAGAGTAGAGCTCCGGAGCAGCTAATGGAAATGTGTCGCACAAACCGGAGCGTCTGAAGACAATTGCGCAACGAACGGTGAATTCGCCAGTGGTCGTCCATCTCACGATGCTGCTGCTGTCGCATGATCTCGCGGCGGATTCTTTGCCACAATGATCTCGCGGCGAATTTGCAACAACTTATTTGATTTGCAACAACTTATTTGGAGTTTTCCCCGAGCAAAAACAGGCACTCGCTGACGGAAAACGCGAACTCTTTCACACCCTGTCTCTCTGTTAAGGGCCAATTTGGACCCAGGATTTTCAGAAGTTTTGAATTTTTTTTTTCAGAAAACAGCTCAAGTCCTGTATGAATCGGAAAAAAATCTCGCATTTCAAATGGGGCCTTAATAGGGATAAAGGGTGTGAACTTAAGGTTTTGGTTCGTAGTCAAACATTGTCATACTTTTTCATACTCTAAGTTAGTCAATTTGACTGAATTAAGCGTTTGTTTGGCTCATAACCACACTTATGGCAATATTCCTTTTCTGCTAACTAGGTCACACACGTTAGTGATTAAAAAAGTGTGGCAAAATCATTATTTGTTAGTCAAAGTATGACTTTAATTTTGATGATCTTACGTTAGACGAGTTTGGCCAAAAAATAAAATATGACAACCCCTTGATGTTGCAGTGGTGCTATGTGTATGCCCAATTTTTCCATGTACCTTTCGTGGTGATATCCATTCACCTCCCAAAAAAATATCTAACAAAAAAGATACAGATGGTCGTAAATCAATGGAGCTAAAAATTGATACAAACTCAAATCAATGAGTTTTATCTAAATATATATACTACTTAAAAAGATTGAATTGATACGTGGTGGTATGGGGCGTTCAAGTTTTTTTTTTCTTTCTGAAGGCAGATGGTCGTAAATCAATGGAACTGCAAATTGATACAAACTCAAATCAACGACTTTTAGCTAAATATATGTACTACTTAAAAAGATTGAATTGATACGTGGTGATATCCATTCACCTCCCAAAAAGATATCTAACAAAAAAACATCCCAACAAATAAATTAACTTTTAAAACTTTATTCTTATCCCAACAATCTCCTCCCTCCTCTCAAAAATACAATCGGGCGTGGCGGCGGAGCCGAGGGCACAATATGGATCTAGCATGGCAGGGGCATGACGTCGGCCGATGGAGAGCTTGGCCAAGAGTTGCGGCGGAGCCGAGGGTGTGAAGCAGACCAAACTCGATGACGATGACTTGCCATGCTGAATAATATGATCCATTACTATCCGTAGCAAACCAAGAACATTCAATTAAGTAGTATCTTTATATATAAAGGCAGGCGTTCTTTGATCGATCCTACTTGGCCACGTCGATTGTTTGCGTTTCATCCGTTCGATTTGTTTTCGTCGCTTGTCGGCCGCCCGATCTCGCGTCGATTCGTCCCTGCGATGTGTGCGTCGCGCCGTTCCTCACTGTTGGCGTCGTTCGTCGCCGTTACATCGTTGCGATTTTCCTTCACTTTCGCTTTCGTCCCGCCGTTTACGCGGTATGCGTTCCCGTTTTGTTTGCCACGTGCGTGGTGGCGCCCGCATGATGGCCCGCAAAAGCGTGTGTTGGCAGCGTGGCGGTGCCGCTTCCTTGTTTTGCTGGTTGTTTACTGCGTTTTGGGCGCAACGTTTCCGTCGGTCTTCGTCTTTTTCGTCTCGCCTTGATCCACCATCTTTGCTTCTTCTTCTTCTTGGCGTCTCATGGCTCCGCCGATTCCGCCTTAGTCATTGCATTGTTCGTTGCCTTTGCTTCGCCATGCGTCTTTCTCCTCTTCTTTCTTCGTTCTTATACTTTTGCATTCCGTAATCTCTCTCATTGTTTAGCCGTGTCGCCTCTTCCTCTCTCGGTTTTTCCCCTTTTACGTGTGTTTTGTTGGTTGTCCTCTTCTTATTCGTTCCTTATTTGTAGATTGGTGGTTTGATTGCCTTTTACCTTCGTTTTTTGCGAGCGATCTCTGGTTATCTTTCTTTGTTTTGCGATTCTTATTTGTGGATCCGAGGTCGTGTGAAGCGCTACTTCTTGTGACCTTCGCTTCTCTCTGCTGCCTCGGTCTTCCATGTGTGGTCGGAGCCTTCCAGATCGCTCAAGCGTCCCCTCCTCCTTTGTCCTCCTTGACGCGCCACCGAAGCTCCACAGCCTCGGCCTCGGCCCCGCCGCTGCGCCCGACCGCCCAGTATCCTCCCTCTCTTCCTCCTCCCCTTCCTCCTTCCCCCTCGGCGCCTCCCGGACCTCCCGGCTTTGGTGCGGCTCCCTGAGGCAGCGGAAAATGCGCCGTGCTCCACCTCGCGCTCCACGCCTTCCTCGCCAAGCATGGCACCCGAGGCGCTCGGCGTGCTTTCGCCGGTGTTCTCACGGGGGAAGACACCCACCGCTTGCCAGCGGCTGGCGGCTTCTGCTGCTTTGTTCATGCCGGGGAGGTCCGCGCCGCATGGAAGGTGTTCGAGAAATGGCGTGAGGGGCCTCGGCGAGCCTCGCCACCTTCAACGCCATGATCCTTGGCCGCCCGCCAGGGGGCTCGTCGCGTCGGTAAATGCTTTTCATGATCATCACGGAGGTTGGGCATTGTCGGCGTTCAACAAGGATAAAAAAGCTATCGATCTTGTGAGCTAAGTGGCCAACCATATTGCTTTCTTGCTATATTTAATGGGCGACTAGATTATTGTTCGAAGTTTATTCTTTGCAATCTTGATTGAAATAAGTTTCTTTGAGCTTCCTGTTCAAAAAATAAGTTTCTTTGTGCTATGAAAAACAATCACAATGGAGGATTTTCTTTCTTTTTTTCAAAATTCCATTTGTTGTTTTGCACAATTGTGGCTTTAAACTAATTATTATGTACATTAATCAATTCTTTCGAGCGTTAATTTGCAATTCTTTGTTCCTAGACATTTCAAGTCGCATGACTAGACCCTAGTATTGGTTCTCTTGCTCCATGCTTTACCATTATTTGCACTTGTATCTATAATCATTAAAGTCATTGCTAGAGTACAATTGGATGCTAACATATGTTTCATAATGCATTGGTTGTGGTGCTTCTCTGAGATAAATGCTTAATCTTTGTCAGGATCGTGAGACAAAGCGTTGATAGAGTTCACTATATTGTTATTAGTTGCTATCTGGTGAACTTTGCTAAGCATGATCTTTACTCACATGCGAGATATCGATAGGCGCCCTTGCGGAAATTGCAAGTGGAAGGACATTCTTTGTAGATAACTACGATCGCAAAACTAAAGAGACCATGGTTGGCATGATCACGGTGACAAATGAAGTTGCTCAATGGCTTGGCGGTACTCATCAACTCGGTTAACTTAATTTTAGCAACCGTCTTTCTTTTCTATGTTTTTATCTTGAACTTCTTGCTTTCTTCACTTTTACTAAGGGAATTGGGTTACAAAATTATGATATTGAACTTGAAGACAATATTAACTTGCTCTCTTGGCCTTTTGTAAATGTCTACTATGGTCTTGCTTGTGCAAAATGGCTCTTCTCATGTGATGAAAAGTATGTATTTTGTTTGTCGACCTATGTTGTACCATTAACTTTAATTGGCATTATCATCTTTTATCTTTCTCTTGCTAAACACAATTATTTGAAAAAAATCTTGCGAAAAAAAACTGAAGAATTTGTTGTTAGAGCTTACAAGGGAGGCAAAAGCGAAGGCTACTCACAAATCAACTTCCCCATTTTCCAACGTTATCTTTATGTGAAAGAGACCTTGTTGTCTATGAGGTTTCACCTTAATAATTTCTTTTCAATTCAACATCGACTTTCTTATGTTGTGCGATAATTTGCTTTAACTAAATTCGTTTCTCTTAGCACTTGTGGTCCATTAAGGTCCTGTTTTAAAGTTTTTGAGCTTATTTGTAAGCCTAATAAGCCCTTAATTTGGGGGAAGATGGTTTGAGCTTCTTAAAAAATCTGGGCCATAAGCCAAAACTTGCCTTGTTTGAGAGGATTTAAGTTTATAGTAGCTTTGATCTCAAGTTCAAACCCCTAAAAAATTGGGCCCAAAGAGTTTCCATGTATCACCCTACTATTATAGTGGCTTGTAGTAACCTACACTGGACATCACTATTTTTTTTTTACTTTCTCAATTAATCATTCCTGTTCACCTGACATGTCAAATTATAAAAGTACATCTCTCTTTTTGTAGATGCTGCAGTATACACCACCACCTTCAGCTCAGCTGTCTATCACGGAGGGGAAAAAAAGAAAGAGTATATGATTCTTTACACTAACTGTTATGCTTCTTTTGCATAAAACACAATGTCATCACCTCACATACTTTTCCTGTGGTATGCTCAGCCTAGAGACAGTGCATGATGTACGCAGCTCTGCACAAAAAAGACTCTTCAATGTAACAGCAGCTTCAGATCAGGTCAACAACATTCGTATCTTTGTCTATATAATGATGAGGTCATTTATTTCCGACTTATAAATAGGTTAAGTTGGATCGTAATTTTTTTTTTTGCAGTCTGTTAACGTACAGGATACACCTCCCACCAAAGAACATACTCCCCATGCCGCTTCTTGATGATTTAAATCAATCATTGGAGAGAAAAACGCAAGATAAGTAGGTAAACAACGTCATCACCAGAGATTACTATGCTCGATATTATACCTCGTGCGCTTTCTGCGTGCTATATGTCCAAACTTTTTACTTGCTCCATACAATCTCAAGATTGATCCTTTGTTCGACTCGATTTCGATAAAATAACATTATATCAACCATTTTTTCATCGGCTTAGTGCTTTGATCAAGTGTATACTATACCTATTTTGTTCACAGGTTACATATTAACACATACAAATATGTTATAGCCTATCTTCTGAGATACACTTCTGAGATACATTAATTCGGCCATTATTCTCGCATGTGCGAAATCTTTATGTAAAGTTGTATACCGTTTGTTCACCGATTTATTTAAATGCGTATTTGAGCGCACATATCGAAACTTGTGCTACTAAAAAATACCTTTCTAGACTTAGTGGATATAAGGCGGCACATACTACTGACCGGCTCTACTCTATTCATGGAAAGTTAGTTTTGTAATTATGTTATATCTACAAACGATCTGAGACTACATGTTGACATTAAAAGACTTTTTCCCCTCATAAAAGCCTCACTCATCGTTATTTTTATGCGGCTCACGTTGCGGTTCGTCGAAGAACTAACAAATGTGAGATTCGATGTAGCGATCTATCTATCGATGTTTATCTCCTATCTGTTATATGTGTCTTCTAAAAGTCTCTCTTTCGTTATGTATAGCGAGAAAATGGAGTTTCAGTTGGTCTACCCATAACCATCGGGCGATCCCATACTACATAAGCACTCTTTTGTAAACTATGATGGCAGACTTTGCATAGTTCTGCGGTCTCTTAGTACCTACAAACCAAGTCTATGTGTCGTAGTACCGCGAGAACATGTTCAAATACTTTGCAAAAATCGCATGTAATATATGATCTGAAGTGAGACTTTGCACAATTCTGCAGATCTCTTAGTACCTACAAACCAAGTCTCAGAATATGTAGTACCGCAGAGAACATGTTCAAATACTTTGCAAAAACGCATGTAATATATGACCGATCAACAGATCTTAGACTCTTTTTATATACTCTCTACTATATTGCTACCTTTTCTTCTTTGTTCCATGCTTTGGTTCCTCACAACATACGTGTAGAATCTCTCAAATTAATATACAGTTAGCGGATCTACATAGGAGTTATCTGCTTTTTTGCCTCACAGTGTATATTATATGTTATAGCCTATCTTACGAGATACACTTCTGAGATACATTAATTCGGCCATTATTCGCATGTGCGAAATCTTTATGTAAAGTTGTATACCGTTTGTTCACCGATTTATTTAAATGCGTATTTGAACGCACATATCGAAACTTGTGCTACTAAAAAATACCTTTCTAGACTTAGTGGATATAAGGCACACATACTACAAATGACCCGCTCTACTCTATTCATGGAAAGTTAGTTTTGTAATTATGTTATATCTACAAACAATCTGAGACTACATGTTGACATTAAAAGACTTTTTTTCCCCTCATAAAAGCCTCACTCATCGTTATTTTTATGCAGCTCACCTTGCGGTTCATCAGAGAACTAACAAATGTGAGATTCGATGTAGCGATCTATCTATCGAGATATATATATATATATATATATATATATATATATATATATATATATATATATATATATATATATATATATATATATATATATATATATATACTTCCAAATCGTCATCATACATCAGTTTTAAATTTACTTGCATGACATCGCGCAGGTCTACATAGTATAATATACAACTTAGAGATTTGCACGTCCAATGGACTTGATTGGCCAACTGGACCACACGGACTATATACCAACTCTGTACATACGTAAGTACGTAGATAAAAATAACAGTCGTCTAAGAAAACAGTGACCGATGTACAAGGATGCACATATTTAGGAACTGTTTTTTTTAAATCTACGGGTACCAGTTGCAATTGTTTCTGTGACGCCCCGTGTGATTACTCTAGAGGTAATCACACTTAAGCATATGAATTACTATTCGTGTGTTCCGTAGAACACTGTTCTAACGAATAGTAAGTCTTTATCAGAGTTACGCAGCAGAACAATAAGATAGAAACTATCATTTATTGCAACAGTTAGCCACGCAAGGCTAGAATCTTACATTATAGGTAGTAATTACAACTGCAAAAATAGGACTAAGTCCCTCGCTTGTCTGCCAAGCTCTCTTGGTCACCTACTCGTCCCATATGCCAAATAGGGCGTCCACCTCGCCCTGCTCCTCGTAGTAAGGGTCCTCATCTCCTGCGGCCTCATCCGCACCTGCACGTCTCTCGTCCCACTCGGGATAATTTCTAGCCGGACTAGGATCTAATAAAGGAGAATACTAGCAAGATTGAGTACAGATGTACTCAGCAAACATTAATAGCAAAAATGCACTGGGTGCCTCATCTCTATTGTCATTACATTTTCTAATTCACCTCTTTTTTGAAAATACTTTAACAAGATTTAGGTTGCAGTTTTAATTCTGAAAAGACTACTTATCACTTAGAGAGAAGATAGACCCCTAGCGGTTCTCATAGACTCCAATCCAGGAGACTGGTATAAATTCATGATTTTGTATAGCATTACACAGGCTTGTACCACTTTACCCATAGCTACTCTGAACTCTCTCTGAGCTAGGTCCACCGTATTTCCTTTGATGCGATTTCGAGTTCAAAATACAAAATGTTTTTCAGGTTACGTGATTAAGTCTTCACCCACTACTTTCCATCGGTGACGGTCCAGTCACGGTGTTGACCTCGTCATCCACCGAGTTCCACTAATATTGGTTGGGGCGGCTCTCCTCCGTGCCCAACACTCCACCTTGGGGCGGCTCTCTTCCGTGCCCAATACTCCAATGTAACCCGTTGTGGAGAACATAATTACGTAACAAGGTAGCATTTTCTGTATGCCGAAACGGGAAAATGGTTGGCACTGAATTTACGGCCTCTGATCGAGTAAGAGTTTTGTTCGTCCTTATATTTTAACCATATATAAAGGGGTCCCACCTCTTACCTCATCGTCGTCGTCGAGTTCCCCTGCCTAGGCCCCCTTTACCAACCTAGTAGTTCTCTTTCCTCATCTCATTCTCATTTCTTATCTTCTCATTTTCATCTTAATCTCATTTATTTGATTTGATTTTTAGAAATAATTTTGATGCAATACATATATGATACAACAATATACGATTTACATTTAATATAGCTATATTCATATTCAAGAGAGTAGCTTGCCTTCAGAATAGTAGAAAAGATCATCGTCGATGAAATCTGTATCAACTAGGGGTGCAAGTGGGGCAGGCTAGCCCGCTAAACTGCTAGCCCACCCCGCAAAATCAACCCGCTAAATCCAGCCCGTCAGCCGCTCGCATAGACATTCCGATCCGGCCCGCTTGCCCACTGGGTCAGCCGCGTCCGCCTGCAGGCTGCGGTCATCACGACCTCGCCCCTCGCCCCTCAACACATCTCTCTGAACCCGGTCGCACGCTCGCACCTCCCCCCACACATCTCTCTGAAGTCTGAACCATAGTCGCCTCCGCCGTCGCCCGGCATGGCCGACTCCTCCGCCTTCACATCTCCGCAAGGCATATATACCTTCCGTGGCACCCCTTGCTTCCTCGTATTCCCTTCCTTGGTGATCCCAAATTTGTCGGTCGCTGTGTCCTGTCGCTGTTTCAGTGGATCTTGATCGGCCCAGCGTGGTGCTCAGGTACCTCCTTTCTCCGTTGTTGTGCCCATTGATTTGCTGTTTGGTCAGTTTTCGGTGAGGCATTCCGTCGAGCAGCTAGGCTGCGTTGCCCTGGCTGGCACCGAACCTTCTTGAAGCCATGTTTCCTTGGCCTTTGAGTTGGTTTCGTCAGCGTGCCTTGATGCATTGTGATCTGTGTTGTACTCTTTGGTGGATTTTGTCCTGTGGTTTCACCCCATGGATTGTTAGGTCTGTCTTGGTGCTGGTTCTGAAATTTCTTATATTTGTTTTGGTGCTGGTTTTGGAATTTGTTTTTTTCTTTTAGCATGTGGTTTTCATAGAACCGTGAGTTGCGCATGATTGTAGGTGTCGAGAGGAATGAGTTCAGGACTCAATGTGTCTAATCAGTTGTCTTCGTCACCGGTTCTCCTATGGGGTTTTACCAAAGCCTAAGCCCTGGATTTCCTGGGTGGCCAGTGAACTGGCGATGGCCAATGGGTTTGTGCCTTTGTGGTGGGTGGCTGGTTGGCGTGGGCGCCGCCAGTCACAAGTTTGCTGGTGAGAGATGGTCATAGCCAGAGACTGGTCCATGATATTATTCCGAAAAGTTGGTTATGTTTTGGGCTGGTGGCAACAGTCATCATGGATTGGTGGAGTGCCAATGATCCTGAAAACCACAGGGGAGGTGGGCTGTTAGAGGGGTGAACAAGGCCACACGAGGGAAGAGACGTGAGGCGGCCGGAGGAGGAGGGTGGTGAGGTGGTGCCCTTGAGATTGTGTCTTATGGGAGCCTACGAGACAAAAACCCTTTGAGACGATAACGGTTTGAACATCTTCAATTTATAATAGCTTCAAAAGGATAGTGTGTCACATCAGTTTAAGGTACCATCCCAAGCCCCCTTCTCCAATGCAGATATGGTACATTCAGGATGAGCCCACGAGATTTGAATTAGCGAAGCTACAATCCATCCACAGTTTTTTTTTTTTTAAAAAGCTACAATCCATCTCTGCAATCCTCTTGGGAACGGAATCGGCCTATGCGGTGAGCACACAATTTAATTGAAGCTACCAACATGCGTTTTGAAGTTGCTCGTTGGTTTGACACTTTGGCATCCCTCTTCTATGCGAGAGCACCGGAAAGGTCAGAGCTTTTGAAGTTACTATGTATCATTTCTATATCAGCACTAAAAATGCTCTAACAGTAAGGAATCTTTCCAGGACAATAGTTGGGAATGTGTCTGTCAATTTTTTAGTCAGGTGTCTTTGATAATTTGATTGACCTGTGGTCCGAAGCCTATGTTACTTGCCCATATATCTCAGGCACCATCACTTTATATAAACCCACGGCTACTACAAGTTCCAGCTCAATCTCAACGAACAAACCTGCACGGGAACGTTATCGATCACGTGCAGTGCAGTATTGTGTACGCACCATGAAGGACTTGTCAGTGTTGCAACTTCTATCTTATCTTTTCTTCCTAGTGATCTTGTTCACCTCGTCGGCCACCACGGCCGCCGGCCTCGCCGTGCGCGCCGACCTCACCCACGTCGACAACGGCCGCGGCTTCACCAAGCGCGAGCTGCTCCGCCGAATGGCCGCTCGGACGAGGTCCCGCGCAGCCAGCCTTCTTTCATCCGGCGCCCGCGTGATCCAAGGCGCCCACGCCCACACGGTGACCACGCCGGTGACCCGCGGCAACATCGGCGACGCTAATGCCGAGTACCTCATCCACTTCAGCATCGGCACGCCGCGCCCGCAGCACGTGGTGCTGACGCTGGACACCGGGAGCGACCTCGTTTGGACACAGTGCGAGCCCTGCGGTGTATGCTTCGACCAGCCGTTCCCGGTGTTCCACCCCTCCGCCTCCAACACCATCCGCGGCGTCGCGTGCTCCGACCCCATCTGCCAGGCCGGGGGCCTCCCGACTTCTGGGTGCTACCTCAAGGGCAAAGGGTGCTACTACCTCTACTCGTACGGCGACAACTCCATTACAGCGGGCCGCATCATCAAGGACACCTTCACCTTCAAGGCGCCCAACGGCAAGGGCGGCCCGGTGGCAGTGCCAGAGCTCGGCTTCGGCTGTGGCCTGTTCAACGTTGGCCTGTTCAACTCGAACGAGTCCGGCATCGCCGGCTTCGCCCGCGGGCCTCTGTCGCTGCCGTCGCAGCTCAAGGTCGGCAAGTTCTCGTACTGCTTCACGACCATGCTCGAGTCCAAGAGCAGCCCGGTGTTCTTGGGCACGCCGGACAACCTCAAAGCGCACGCTACGGGCCCGATCCAATCCACTCCGTTCGTACAGAACCCTGCGAGCCCGTTCTACTACCTCTCGCTCAAAGGCATCACCGTCGGCAAGACGCGGTTGCCGGTCCACGAGTCGGCGTTCGCTCTCAAGGCCGACGGCTCCGGCGGGACGATCATCGACTCAGGCACGGCCGTGACGACCTTCCCACAGGCCGTGTTCGGGCAACTCCGGAGCGCGTTCGTGTCGCAGGTGCCTTTTCCCGTGTCCAACTCGTCCGGCGACCTGTGCTTCTCCGTGGCATCGGCGGCGGAAGCGAAGAAGGTGCCCGTGCCGAAGCTGGTCTTCCACTTCGAGGGCGCGGACTTGGACCTGCCGCGGGAGAACTACATGGTGGAGGACCACGAGTCTGGCGAGCTGTGCCTGATAATCGACGGGTCGGAGGGCAGCGACGAGACGCTCATAGGCAATTTCCAGCAGCAGAACATGCACATCGTCTACGACTTGGAGAGCAATAAGCTGGTCTTCGTGCCTGCGCAATGCGACAAGCTGTAACTTCCTTCGCTAGCACATGTATGCATGCATGTGTGCTCCTATTGCTTATACAGCTCTTCTACGTACGTATTCGTAAATAAAAACGAGCACGTCGAACATGTGTGCGTGTATACATACTGTCAAAGTGTAAGCATATTGATTGTCTTCGGAACATGCTCCGGTGAGTTCGTAGTTTCGTACTCCTTTCTAGAGTTCACGTCACCCGTTGCTGCCGGGTTAGGGCTCAGATTCACCGGTGCCCCCAGCTTAGGACGGGAGGGGACAGTGATGGGGCGGCGCTGCCGCCGCCTCGGCCACGAAGGAGAGCGGTGGGTGGCGACCACGATTGGGACGACAAGATCCGAAGAGTCGTTATGAGGCGGGGAAGGTGGTTGTCGACAACTGCTACGGTGGCGGTGGGGCTGCCGAAGCCGAGGAGGAAGGGAGGTGGGAGGCAAGGCGGAGGAGTTGGGGGCGGGCAGCCGCATCGGGACTCGGGAGGCGAGAGCTGCGGGGGTGGGGGCACAGGGTAGCCGAGTAGGGGTGGGGGCGGCAACTGCTGGAGATGGAGGGGAAAGGGTAAGGGTTGGGGTTAGGGTTTTTTTTATCGGATGTTTTTTTTTACCGGACCCAGCCGATAATCGGAAATTTTCGGCCAATTTCGGCTAAAAATTTCAAAAAAAAAATTGAATTTTTCATATTTTAAATTCAAAAAAAGTCAAATTCGAACAAAAATCATCAACTGAGCTAGTTAGCATGGTAGCAAGAGTCAGATGGGCTTGTATTACTTCACTCATTCATCAACTGAACAAAATTCAAGAAATTTGATTTTTTTTGGACAAAATTCATCCAAATTTCAATTTTTGGAACCGGTTTGAATATCAACCGGGAAGCTGATAGAAATGATAATCGCCGATAATCGGCCGATAGAATGAACCCTGGTTGGGGTATGTATATGAGTGGTGAGAAGATGTGGAATGTTGATTCTCAATCCGGTGGTCGACCATAAAATTCGTCTGATTTAGGAGTGAGAATTATTCGAGTGTTGTATAGACAGAGTCGGGTCTATTTGTCTCTTGGTACTTATTTTTACTATTAAAAACACGTTTATGATACACATTTGCAATTCTTTTCGACAGCTTAATTAATTAGTCCTTGTTTGAGACAGTGCAGTTTACTGTAGAAGATAGCTTCATAGTAAAACTAATAGAGAGGGGGATTGAGCTTCAGCCTAAAACCGTTTGAAACTTTAAGCTCCCCAAATACGACGTGTTTGGGAAAATGGAAGAATCTTTAGCATTAAGAAACCAAAGCCTAATTTCAGCCTTTCACGACGAAGCTTCCTCAAACGAAGGCTTAAGCTTCCCTTATAAGCTCAACGGTTTTCCACATTGGCTCCCTGATTAATGAGCATAGTTCAATTTTTACTAACTGCGAGTTGGGTGTGGATTCTGCACAATAAGATTTGGGAAATTCGAACTCGTGATCTGTAGGCCGTGAGCCTTATAGCTAATTGCCCCCACTCTAGGAAAAAGTGGCTGAGATGTTGGAACAATCTTTTGGTGATTCTAAGCTGTAGCTTAAACTCCACAAACAAAGCCATAGGTATAGTTTGGTGATTCAACTTATTACTGTAGAGACCACGTGATATGGTTCGAATCTACGTATTGAACAATTGACATCATTGTTAAAAAGTTCGGAGAGCGAATTCTCGATTTTCCAAATTGTCGGATTGCCGTCAGGCGTCAGGCAGTCTGACCGGCCATGGGGGCGGCCAGATCGGTAATGCAAAAGTTTGGGAAAATGGACACCGAACACTTATGTGGGAGTGTTTGGGGATGTGTTTGCACCAGGTACCATTGAAAATGAAAAATGGACACGAAACTAGATAGAGTTTTGCCGAAAACCCAGAGAGAGGTGTTTTCTCAAATAGGAAGTGATTTGACCAACCGTTGGTTGGCGGTCAGACCTACGGCAGACTGACCGATCCCCTATTCCGAAGAGTGCGGTCTGACTGGCTAGGGCGACTCCATGCACAGTGAGTTGTACAGATTTTGTGGAATTAGCCAAAATCATGAGATTCAGTGCATATGCCCGGAATCGATTTATTGGTTTATTATTGTGCAGGGACGATTGAAGTCAACTACGATCAACGGCGGGGATGATTGAGACTAAGCTAGTAGAGTTGAGGTCCAGAACGATCGAGGATGCCGGGTGAAGTGGTTGGTCTCAAACAAGGCGCAAGATGGACAAGAATAACAAGAACAGAAAGTTCGGTGTAATGGGTTGCATCAAGTGGCTTGGGCCGGTACAAGCGTTGAGGTTGTACGGTGGGAACCAGATGAGAGAAACTTGTCAGCATGAAGAAAGATATTGATGAACCTACGCATGGCGAAGCATGGGAATACTTTACGATGATTGGACTCGATCAAGAACGGAAAGATCGAGAAGGGGTATTTTGGTATCTTCCCTAAAATACAGGGTTGGTGACCTTGGAGAAACCACGACGCATGACGGTGCAAAGGAGAAGCGGTTTAGGTTATGAGAAGGATAAGATCATGAAGATATGAATTCGGAAGACCCTGATTGTTATCCGCTTTGAGAAGCGTGCGTGAGTGTAGACCCGTTTGTGTGTGAGCTTAACGGGTGTCCGTTAGAGTTTTCTCTCTAGACCTAGTCTGCACTATATAAGGGTTGGTGCAGCATTTGCACAGCCAAGCCTTGAAAACCCTAATTTGAGATTTAGGAAAGTGGAGAGAACATATGAGGATAGGGTTTGAGAAAGATGTATTAAGAGAAAAATTATTAGATTGGGTGCTCATAAGTGAGCTTTTATCCTCCATAGCGGAGTGACTGTAAACCTTCAATCCTCAATGTCAATCCAATCATATTCATACAAAGATGAGTTATCTCTTGTTTTTGCTCTCTTTTTTTATGATTTTTGAGGTTCTTGTGTTTTAGTGGTTTTGTCTTGGTCTTTTGTTATGATCTAGCTTGCTATGACTTTTGGATCTGATCTGGGGTCATCTTGATCATCTTTCATCCACAAGCAAACGTTTAGATTAAGTTTAGGTATTCCCTAGTTTTGTGCCTTCTTGCCCTCAGTCAAGAAATTCGTAGAACCTTGGCTATGATCGTCTTGATCTTCAATTGAAATAGGTTTTTACCTTCTTGCTGAGCTATGTCTGAAACCCCAAGTGATTTGAATCTCTGAGTCAAAAGTTAGGTCGTTTTATGAATCATCCGTCATGCTGTTTTTCAGTCAACATGTGAGCGGTCAGACCGGCTGAGGGGCAGTGAAGTATGATTTTCTTGGTTTCAGCTCAAGTCTTCCACTGTGATATTGAGATATTGATCTTCGTAGTTTTACATAGCTACTGGAGTGAAAAAGAAATTGAATACCAGTGAGAATAAAAGTGGGCTTCTATTCACCTCTAGTCGCTGTTTCGGTCTAACACTTACTGCGTACAAAGTAAGTAGTCTTAAACTTACCTAGCTACAATTACCAATAAAAAAACACATTCTGTGTAGGGAGGCGGGAGCTCACATTTCCCATGGTTTGTGAAGTAGACGCTCTCCAAACAGGACATCACCTTCGGTGTCTAGACTACCGAGTGTAAACCGTTGTCGAGGAATATTTACGATGGCTGGTGGTGAGCCACGATTGACAACCTGAAACATACCAAATTATTTGCTCGTCTGTGCGCTTTAGGCATCACCGAATTGACGTTTTTAATTTTGCCGGTTGATACTTGAGACCCAAAGAACATCTATATCCTTCGATGCAGGTCATTGTGGCCACAAAAAGAGAGTCCATCGCCGTAACCGAGGGCTCAGACCTACAACGGCGAGAAATTTTTTATCTAGTGTTAGAATTAATCTCGTTTTTTAGAAGTCGTGTCCGTTTCTGATTTCTGTCTTGGAAAGTTGTGAGTCCAAGTAGATATTGAGTCGGATGTTGAGTCCGAGTAGTAGTAGTATATTGAGCCTTTATAAGGATCAATAGTCGTGCATTGTAAAGGTCAAGAGTTTGAGGAGTTGAATTGAAGAGAAGGAAAATTTCTAACAAGTGGTATCAGAGCCATGACAAAGGATGGTTGACCCTAGAGTAACTTGGTGGCATGGCGGCACAGCAGCGCGGCCAATGGAGCGGCGGCGTGGGTGCTGCTACGACGCAAGAGCGGCGCTGCACGGCGGAGCGGTGGGCTCCCGTAGCGCACGACAGGAGTACGCAGACGGCGCTCAGCAAGGCGCATAGGGCGCAGGGGGACAGCGAGTCCCACATAGATGAAGGGTGCGGCGTGCACGCAGTTGGCGCAGGAGGCGCAATAGGCGGAGTCTCAGGAGGAGATCCAGATGGTGCGCAGCAAGGCGTACAGGGAGCTGCAGGGGTGGTGAGTCCCATGCACATAAAGGACGCGGTATACACGAAGTTGACACAGGAGGAAGAGGCGGTGTAGCCTCAGCTGAGATGTATGCGGGGAAGTGGACAGACTTGGTCCAAGAGAGAAGAGCGGGAGGCTCAGGTAATGACGAAGCCCAAGTGGTCGTGGGAGGCAGTGCTCTGCCCAAAGCAGCGGCAAGAAAGGACGAGTTCGATCCAGTGCGAGACGCAGATGGCGTTGGTTTGTGCATGGCTCATGATGGAGCAAGTCATATGAAGTGTAGGGCGGTCGGCCCAAGAAGTAAGTGCTGCAGTCAGCAGTAAAGAGGAAGACTTGGAAGTTCAGATGAGAGAGAAGATCAGCATGATCAAAATAAAGAAACGAGATTAAGGGGGTGATTGTTAGAATTAATCTCGTTTTTTAGAAGTTGAGTCCGTTTCTGATTTCTGTCTTGGAAAGTTGTGAGTCCTAGTAGATATTGAGTTGGATGTTGAGTCCGAGTAGTAGTATATTGAGCCTTTATAAGGACCAATAGTCGTGCATTGTAAAGGTCAAGAGTTTGAGGAGTTGAATTGAAGAGAAGGGAAATTTCTAACATCTAGAAGGCCATATGATGAGATCTAAACATTAAGAGATGTCAAGTATAAATATTTTACTATTCCACGTAAGCAAACTAAAAACTATATAAAAAACTCCATAAATAAATAAAAAAAGAGGATCAACCGATCAAGGCTACCCCTAGTCCACTTCCTCTGTCCCGGTTGTGTGGTCAATTGACACCACAACTTTTGCAAAACAACTTAATATATTGTAAAATTTATATGCAAGTTCGCAAAATTTTATAGAAATGACCTCACTAAAATATATTGTAGCGATAATCGATCTCACATGGTAGAATTCATGGATCCGCCTCCGGTTGGATAAGCTCAAAAGATTGAGTGGTACATGCTTTCTCCTAGACCGAGCATAAAAGGGAGCATCAGGTGTGTACAAGTATAACGGCACAAACAGCGCACCTCGTATGCATCAGAAAGAGACCGCGCCACCGAGACGGTGGTCGTGCACGGACGCGGCCGGGGACGACGACGCGAGTGGGCGCGGGCGCGCGCACCCGTGCGTAGCTCGTAGTCCTAGTGGAGCTTCACGCCGGCCTCGCCTAAATGTGGGAGAGCTTCGGCCCAGACTTGGGCCGCAAAGGAGCTACTTGCGCGTGGCGCGTTAGGCTTTTTGGTAGGCCTCTGCCGCTTGGACGTGGTAGTGAGCGGTGGGCTCTACAGCCTGTACTCGAACTCGGCACTTGGATCACAGATATTCTACGCGATCGACGTCCGTGCTAAACTTCTTGAAAGAACCGTAAGCCCGCGGTCTTTGGGCCGCAATTGAGTTGCTTGGACGTAACGTGTCGGCCTAATATAGTCGGCCTGGCCGCTTGGACGCGGCAGTCGGCTGTACTCGAATTCAGCACTTGGATCGCGGATATTCTGAGTCCGCACGCAGGCCGTAGGCCGTTTTGGAGTTGTTTGGGCGTCAGCGTGTTGGGTTTTCGGCTGGCCAGGGCGCTAAGACGATGAGCTGCGTTGTTGCACTTCGTTGTGTTGAGAAATAACTGTTGCTGTTGTCGTGATATCGACGTAGATCAACCATACAAGAACAATTACATAGGAGATTTGGATATAATGGGAGACACAGAGTGTAGGGGTATAACCCTTTTCATTCATCAATCAATATCTTATACATAGGGGGTCCTTGTATTTATAGCCTACATGGGTGAAAGCCTACTAGGAACAGTTTGGTCTTTTGCCTATACAAAGGTTTCGTAACACTCCTCCTTGAGCAATAGGTAACAATATGCAAATGTCTCATCAAAAACTCCTTCCAAAAACCCATTGGGAAAAAAGAAATTGAGAAAATAGTGTATTAAATTCATAAATTGCATTACACTTGTTGTCTCACTAAAAACCTTCACGTGAGAAAACTTCAAAAACAACTCACCAAGGAAAAGAGTACAATGTTTAATCTTTGGGATCCAATCTTCAAGATTTTGGATAAATCCTTAGGATTTGATAAGGGTTATAATCTAGGGATTTACTCCCCCTGAACTCTACAACTCTTTAAACCATCTCATTCCAATGCCATGAATGCATCTTTGGAAACTTGATGCATGCAGAGACTTAATGAATAAATCAACTGGATTTTCACAAGACTTTGTTTGCAGGATCTTTACCTCACTATTCTTTTGGATTTCATGAGGATAAAACATTTGGGAGCAATATGCTTCGTGATGCCGCTCTTGATATAACCCGTTTGTATTTGTGTAATACAAGAAGTATTATCTTCATAGATAATTAAGGGGGTATGGTATTAATGTCACAATAATTCTAGACATGGTTAATCACACGTCTGAGCCAAACACATTCAAGTAGGGCATCATATAATGCTATAATCTCTAAGTGGATGGTAGAAGTTGTAACGGCCCCAAAAATCTGGGACCGTTAAACTCTTCACAACCGCTCAGGATGTACAGTTGCGAAGTAAGCAGCGTCTCAAGCAAGCTTTCAATTACAACAAAAATCAGACTTTTATTAGGCCCTCTTTGTTTAGGCTTTTTGTCTAGCTTAAAAGCAAAAAAAGCCCAAACCTAAGCAAAGGGGTGCCTTTTTTGTCGGGCTTATAAAAAGCTTAAGCCAATTTAATCCTAAAAGCAATAAGCCATGGGAGATGTGCTTTTTTTGGCTTTTGTGGAATGGAATAAACCTTTGCCACTGAACTTCGTTAAAATTACCCTCAAAATGCCATTCGTATATAAGTGAAAACCCTTTCAATTTTTTTACATTCCACCCTTTCTTTTCCTTCAGCTCTCGCACACCCGACGCATCTCCCTGCCCCGAACACCGCCGCCTCCCCTCTTCTCCCCAACGTCACTGCCTCCCTTCCCCATCCCTCACGCCGCCTTCGCCCAGGTCTCCGTCCTCTGCCCGCCTCCTGCCGACGCCACCCTCCTCTATGTCCCGCCTTCGGCTTCTTCACCGCCCATCTCGGCCGCTTCGGTCTCCGCTGCATCCGCCCTCCGCGCCCCTCGCCGTCGTCGTCTTCACCAAGTGCAACCGCCGAAGCCTCGTCCCCAATCATCGCCTGCCACCTCCTCCCGGTGAGGGCGACCCCCTAAGCGTTGTCCGCTTCGGTCTCCACCGTATCCGCCCTCCGCGCCCCTCGTCGTCGTCGTCTTCACTAAGTGCGGCCACCGAAGCCTCGTCCCCGCCTCCTCCCCAATTATCGCATGCCGCCTCGACCCCAATCATTGCCTACCACCTCCTTCCGGCGAGGGCGACCCCCTCAGCGTTGTTTGCTTCGGTCTCCGCCGCACCCGCCCTCCGCATCCCTCGTCGTTGTCGTCTTCACCAAGTGCGACCGCCGAAGCCTCGTCCCGACCATGGCGCCCTCCGACCACCTGCGCCCAACACCGTCATCTATCTTCCTACCGGCTCCTCCACCCAACGATGCTATCCTCGTCCCCAAGTGCTAGCTGCAAAGTTAATCTGACATGAACGACATCTGATTCATGCTCTCTGTTGGTAGATCTTGGTGTGAGATAGATTTTTTGGTTTGGAAATGTTACATCGGGAAGAAATTCCCCTTTGTGTTGTGGTTGTACATGATGCTCATGCCCATGTTCATGCTCATGGTCATTGTGTGTATGTTGAAATTGCCACTGCTCACTGGGAGAAAAATCTTTATGCTAGATAGTTTCGATTTGAGCAATTTGAAGCTTGTTAATTGGGTTGCATAGTACTAGCACCCTGTTGTTCGACTTGAAAATTGAGTTGCTCTAAATTTGACTCTAGTTCACTTTTGTGTTGATATAAATTCGAAGGAAAAAATGAGTATGATGCTTGATACATGTCGAGGAATTGCAAATCATGTCTGAAGATCAGCTAATAACGGCCACTAAAGAATAGAAGATGAGCATAGACGAAGGCGGTGCGCGATGGTTCAGATGAAGTGGATGTAAATGTTTTTTTTTTGTCATGATTTGTTCTTTTTATGTAGTTTCAACTGTAAACCATAATCGACTGTATCGTCGTATTTACAAACCCCATACAAAAATAAATTTAAATACATGCTTAAAAAGATACTTTAAACTCTAAAGGGTAATTCAGACCTTTCATCCTTCACACACAACTCAATAAACCAATATCCTACAAAAAGTCTGACTACCAAACAACAAAGTTTGACTTAAAAGCTTAGAGGCTTATAAGCTGATTAAGCCAAAAAGCTGGCTTTAAGCTACAAGCCAAAAAAAGCCTAAGCCTAAACAAAGAGGACCTTACATAAGATTAAGACTTAATAGCCAGTTTTAACTTGACATGGGCATCCAAGTCCAAAGTTAATATAATACAAGACAAAAGAACTTCAAACCACAGGCACACTTGAGCACGATCGAGACCTAATAACAGTAGTCGCTGTCATCCACAGGTCCACCAAAATCCTGCTCAATAAGATCCTCTGCATTTTCTCAGGTTTCCTCTGTAGATGTTTTGCAGATATTGCAAGAATGAGTACTACTACTGTACTCAACAAGCCATATGGAAAAGCTAAATAATTACATACAAGGAGTTCAATAGATGGTTAGGGTTTACCTTAATAGTCATATGTGGATACATTTTGCAATTAAAACAGTTTATCTTTAAAACAGTAAAAATAAATAAATAATAACATTAGGGGTTTCTCAACAATTGCACAAACCAACTTAACATCTCAAAAACTCTACTTATGCCTCTGTATTGGAATCACCCATGAACATAGCTTCATTAACCAGAAGCACGACGTATTCGAATACCTTTAAATATACACTCTGTAGAGTTACCCAACTTTACCCACAAGATATTTCAAACTCATACTGTCATGCAATATACACACAACACGATAGCATGCAATTGAGTTGAGATAACAAAGCATTTTCACTGCTCAACCCTTTTTAGCCTCTACCCAGTAGGTTCTACTTCATACAGCCCTCGGGGGACCATCGGCCCACTGTGGAATTCGCACTCCGAGGCTGACGGGACCATATCATTGTATAGACCAGCGAGTGTCCGTATAGGCCCACTCCTGTCTCACCCCAATTTCTTCTGCTCTATCACTCAAGAGCAGTTGACATCTTGTAGATATTCAAATGGAAGAGCAGTGTGCTAAGCCAAGGAGTAATGACCACACATGTGGTTGAGCGGTTTTCTGTGTCTGTTATTTTGCATAAGTTTTTTGTCCTTACTTGTCATCCAGTGAGGTGATGGCCCAACACCAACTCGTGGTTGTCCACTTCCAGATCTCACTGATGACTCACTTTTCACACAAGTCTATTGGGTTGTCCAACTTTCTGGACCCAACTCTCAACTCTCCTCCAAAACCATTGGTGAACTGCCAATACTGCTTTTTATGATTATAAACACATTTTTGTGACAAAGCTACTTATATAGCTAATATTTTATGTGAACTTGTCGAGGTGAATATGGCTTACAAAGGATTTTAACCTTGTCAAGGTGAATATGGCCTACAAGTACTAGGTGGGTTTGTATGTGGGGTAATAGGATTTATCTATTTATCATGGCATTCAAAAGTACTATTTAAATATTTAAAGTAATTGGCACAAATACAATAATGATATTAATAATAAATATATGAATTATAGGCACAAAATGATCAAGGAATGCGACTTGCCTTCTTGCACAAATTATTCTTGATACTGGTCTTGTCCTGTGTCTTCTGGAGTTTGGTCCTCAAAGTCATGACCTAGCACGAAAAGAAATAAAATAAACCAAATAAAATCTGGCTCGACAAGGAATGTGTTAGGAACAATATGCAAGTAAATAAAATCAAAAAGAAACTTAAAGGAAGGTGGTGTGGGAGGGTAGGTACTTATTTGGAGTTTCATTTGGACTGAACGGAGCTGAGAAATGAATTCACAGGCTCGAAATGGTTGAAAAGGATATAATATGTCTATTTAGGGTTTCGGGCGAATATTGTCGAATGATGAATAGTATTATTTTACTATTCATGAATGAAAAACCAGATGTGAACAGTAATTAGGGTCATTGTTTTCAGCTACAAATGAACAGCACTAGACCCCTTTTTTGGGTGATGAATAGTAGCCATTTTACTATGTAATGAATAGTACTTGGCTGCTTTGTTTGAACAGTAAATGGGTCAGCCGGATGTGAACAGTAATTAGGGTTATTGTTTTCAGCTACAAATGAACAGCACTAGACCCCTTTTTGGGTGATGAATAGTAGTCATTTTACTATGTAATGAATAGTACTTGGCTGCTTTGTTTGGGCAAAAAATGTCGGATGATGCATGATCTTTGCATTATCGACCAACTGGGTCTAAACTGTTAATTGGTAAAACCTTCAAGGTGAATTTAATCGGTAGTCATCGTATCAACACCTTCTCGGCTTGACTAAGATTTTCAAAATATCAAGTATGATGATCAGTGTTTAGTATATGCTCCCCCCGAGGCCAACTTCTGTTGAAGTCTTGTTGCTCTAATGCCTTTAATACATTTTTCGAAAATGAATATAGGCAAGTATTTTGATCAAATCAACTAGATTACCACAATGCAGAGTGATACGGGGGATGCCTAATCTTTACGACGTAGAATCGATGATAACTTTGGATCCGTAACTCGATTTAACCGATGGCGCCAACCATCGTCAAAACAAAGAACTCGCAACAAAAGAATTCACCCAACCACACGCTCGTAATCCTGTCTACCCGACCACACAAAGTAGACGTGTCGCCGCTCTTGCAAAACACAAGGAATCACAAGAACAAAGGGATGGAGAACACTCAATTCCCCTCTAGGTTGCACTCTATGTCAAACCCTAGGAAGAACAAGTGTATAGCTCTCTTTCTGAAATAATAAATTTATATTCGTGGTGGTTCCAAAAAGTCACGAGTACAAAAAATATATAGTGCCCAGGGCGACTTGACAATGATTGGGGATGGAACCGAAACAAACTCATACCTTAAGTTCGGACTAAAAAATAGCGACTTCCTAATTTATCTTAGCACTATTTTGATTCCCGTACGAGAAGCGTCTGCAAGACTACAACCAATCTAATGCGGACATCATGTTGGTCAAGGCCACGAGTACAGCCCATGCTTAACTCGGTAACGTAACCAGGGCTCATAAGTCTTAAAGCTTTCCTTGGGTTGCATGATCTCCTTTTTTGCACATGCACAGCATGCATATATTTTTAATGCACCTTTTTCCTAAAGCTTCTCACGTAGCACCCTTTTCCTAAATCTTTTCACATAACATGTAACACACATGTATGAGATGCATGCATGCATGACTCGGATGGTAGGGAAGGCCTCATGTGGCACATCCGAATTCACCTTCTTGCTGCAGCTAACAAAGATCTTATTCAATGCTTCTTGCTCCATTGTTCTCGGTCATTGCATGCTTCTATATGTGTATAACTGCACAAACAAAACATATAACTATTAGGCAGTACCATATTCTTATTAGTAAAATTAAAATCATTTAAGAGCAAGTTCACCTGTTGGTCAATTAATTTAGCTCGTGCTCGTGTAATAGGTCTAATCGGGATGTCCTCATCACAGAGTCTTACAAACAAATATCCTATTACTCATCTAGAGATTTTGGGATAAATACTATTCGGGAGTAACATGCTAAACTTACCAAATACCACTATTTGATTATGCAACACCGCAACACAAGTATATTATCCTTACAGAGGATATAAGGTAATACTAGTTGCAAAGTCGTATGCCTTCTAGATACGATTTTCCAAAACCTTTTAGGGTTTGATATTTTGTAATTATCTTCGGGTGGTTAAAGTTACAACAAATAGTATGTTCTACAGAACTATAAGTTTGGTTGTATCACTCTAGAGTAAAATATAACCAGTTTTAGTTTTGGCATTCAGAGGAATATTTGCCAGTATCACCAATGTATGTCATACCTTCATGGCAGGGACGGAGCCAGCGTCCTATTGGTCGGCAGATGTTCAAGCCATGGCTTGCTCACCTGCAATCGTGACTCGTGAGGATCGGAGGCCCAGTATATATCATGCTTTCATAAACTCGCTGTCACTCCGAAGTACGTGAGAGCTTGGAGAGATATCAGAATTCAGAATGGTTTCTTCAGATATGGCCATATGGGAGACTTCTAACTTGTATCACAAGCATTTTTTGGTGGGGACAGAAATGTGAAACCAATGCAAAAGACAAATGGAAAATTTTGTAAGCTAAGGTCCCTCTTTATTACACCTTCTAATCAAAGATCGGCAAGTGATGATTTCTGATCAATTTATCACATGCCCGTGACGCAAAGCATACCGATGATTAGTTCTGAAGCAATCTTATTCTTAGGATACGAACTTATCGTATGCGTGCGATTCTTGCCGCGGATCTAAATATTTGATGTGATAACTAAGTCGGTCCCCAATCACAGAACATGAGATAATACAAATGAATGACGACACCAAACAGATCGCCGCTTTTGTAAACGCCAACTTGCCGGTAGATAGATAAGAGTCAAGACCAAATTGCCAATGAAAAACTCGCGAAATTGTCCCACTCTTTTCAAAGAGTTTTCTGCCGATTTTCATCTTGCCGGTTTGGTTGCGACGGTGAGGCGTCTTATTCTTTGAAGCGATGACACCATGTTTGGGTTTATCCTAAAGTCATGCCGATGCCGTCGTCCTTGGCACAATGGCGCAGTCTAATTGGAAGCACCATTTGCGAGTTGTTTGCACTAGCAATTGTTTTGCGAGCTGTTTGCACTAGCAGTTGCCATCAATTCCGCTACGCTCTGCACCAGCCAGCAGTGCCTCGATCGCGTCACGTCAACCGGAGCTTTCCTTTCCTGTCAAGCTTGCCCAGGCTTTCCAAAGCCGCTGGCTCCGCCACTGCTTCATGGTACTAGGGGAAACCACCATTCCAATAACTTCTTGTGAAGATGCACTTTATAAGTGCTTGTGTGGCGCACTTCTGATCTTTAGGTTCCTCATTACATTCTTTCAGGTCTTGATGGGTCATTGTCCACTTCTAACGATCATATGATCATTGGTGTGATTAAGAGATCGACTTGGTAAGATATTTTTTCTTCAGGGAGATGCCCTCTCTTCCAGGAGATGCTCTTACTGTAGGTAAGAGACTATTGGGTATGAGTGTTATATATGCAATTTTGTTTCCTTTCTTACTAGGAATTTTTAGCCCTTCGAAGATCTCATCAAGGATTTTTAGAACCCATTGACTGCATATTTTATTTATTCGTTCATGCCATTCGCTAGAATTATTATGCAATGAAACATTATATCATTCATAATAGGAGAGTGTAACATCCCAAAATTCTGTTACCAAATTTAAAATTAACAAAGTTATTATTTTATTTCATTTTTTGGATTTTAAAAGAGTTTTCTTGGTTTTCTGAATTTTTCTCGTTTTTAAAGTCAAAAAGAAAATTTATTGAGTTTTCTGGGATTTCCTTGGATTTAGGTTAAAAAGGAAAAATTCAATTAACTTCCTTGAATTTTTCGGATTATTAAAAAAATCGTATTTTCCATAAATGAACAGAAATTTATGTGCAGAAATAAAAGCCAACTTTAAGTTCAAAATAAATAATTCAGGGAATTTATGTGAATTTTTGCAGAATTTTTGAACTCAATTTGCTATTTTCTAAATGCCTATTTGAATTCTTGCAATTTCTGTAATTCAAAAGGTATTAAAAATCCGGAAAAACCTTACGGGCCGAATTTCCTTTCCTAGCCTGTTCTCCTTCTCTCTCCCCCCCCCCCTCGACCCATCCCTCCCACGCGGCACGCCAGCCCACCTCCCCTTCCCCTCTTTCTCTCTCTCACCGCTCGGCCCCGCGTATCAGCTCCTTCCTCCCCTCCCCTTCTTCTTCCTCGCGCCAACTCGCTCGGCCGCCATTGTTGAGCGTTGAAGCTCATAAAGGCAGCCGTTACCACCCTGTTTTCTTGCGCATTCATATCCATCTAATACCCCCACTCACCCCGCACTCATTTCATTTGTTTCCTCGCGCGTTAAAACGCATTTGCTCGTCGCTCACGCCGGCGTGTAACCATCACCCATAATCTCCCTCCTCCGGCCTTCCCTTGACCTATACATGGGAGCACCGGGAGCCCCTTTCCTCACTCATCCTCTCCCCCCTAATCCCAACTCCCCTCTCTTCCTCTCCCCGCCGGAATCGCCGTTTCTTCCCGTCGGCCGCTGAGTGACGCCGCCGCCGACAGTGGAGCTCCGCCAACGTTGTTTATGCCATCGCCTTCATCATTGCACGTTCTACATCGTGCCCGCGTCGTCTTCACCAGAGCACCACTAGAGCGCCATCACCGCCACGTACCCGACAGCGTTGCCGCCTCCGTCCTCGCCACCGGCCATCGCCGCACGCCTAGGAGACGACACCGTACACGCCGTACTCCCTATCGCATCCTCTCACTTTTGCACCCCTCGTCGCCCTCCATCGCCCCGTCGTTCATCGGCGACCACCGGTTCCCGTGTGCCATCTCCACCCGTCCACCTCGTCACCGCTGCGTTGACACCACGTCAACGTCAGAACCCGCGTGGCCGCTTGCTTGGCAAGCCAACACTATTTCACGCGCTTGGTCCACCATGTACCTAGTCCATAGACCAGGGCCCACATGTCAGTGGTTGATTTTCCTTTTCCTTTTGGAAAATAATTCGGCCGAAAAATTTAATCCCCTCGTTGATGTCATGCTGATGCAATAAGGTCGTTCTCCTTTTCAAGCTCCGATTCCAGTGATTCAAATCTCTAAATTCAATATCTATCTCCCATAACTAAAATTATTTAATTTGGAGTTAATTTGGAATTTTTTGTATTTTATTTGATTTTGGCTTTTTTCACGTATAGATTTTGACAACTTCGGAGAGTCATATTTCTAAGTCGTTTCAGAACAACATTATTTGAGCAAGGAAATTTACATCCTTTGATCATATTCGATCCCTTATTTCAAATTATTTAATTTCTATTTTAAATTATTACCGAATTTTAAAATTATAATTATTCCTATTACCATTGTACAGCTAACTTTGACATTGAATTAAACATACCTTGACACCTTCGATGAACTAGAACACTTTGGAAAAATATATATGCCTAGTCTTGTTTAGATAAAAAAAAATATTCAATTTGGAGAATTTTAGCCAAAGATTCAACTATGGATTAAAAATGAGTCTATGTCATTATTATGCCATAGAAATTTACAAATGATTTGAAAAGCAAAATAAAAACTGGATTGGACTTGGGCGAAAATGGATAGTTGGTGGGTGCAAGTTTATGCATAGGATCAATTCAGTGAATGTTCGAGGTCTAGGTTTAGAAGTCGCCAGGTCAACTAAGGACCGGTCTGAGAGTCGCATCTTCCTAAGCTCCACCGTACTACCACAAGTCTAGAGTGGGATAGACCTGGTTAATTAATTTACAACGTTCCACCATGATTGTGCCATCCGGATGTGTGGGTGTCAGAATGGCCTTTTTTTTATTATCCCACATGGCGCAAGAGGGGAAGCGGGCTTCCGTTTGGTGTGAAACCTTACGGTAGCGAAACCTTAGCGGACATGACTTCTTTGGGATGACACATTGTAAAGGCCTTGTGATAATTATTTAGTTACACACCTACGGAAGTGTGTGAAGCGGGCATTATAAGTTGATTATGTTTTATGGGTAAAGTTGTACAATCTCTGCAAAGTGTAAAACTATTCAAATAGCTGTGTACATGGTCATGAATATCCTCAGCAAAGCCACTCAAAGCTAGACTTTAATTTTTTATTTCAAAAGGTTTTATCAAATGATTTTGGATAGTTTATCCAATTGGGAAAGTCGAACAGGAAGCTTTGGTGTTAGGGGTTAATCCTTCACCAGAAGTGCATCTTACACTAACTTAACAGTTTAAAATCAAAGAATTTTACATATCGTATAACTGCTTTGGAACTTAGTAAATGTATTTAAAATGCCAAACATTGCTTTTGCACAAATAACCATATAAGCATTCCTTTGATATATCCCTGCATGGATTATAATCTGTTATTAGGTGTAACTTGTGGAGTACATATTTGTACTCACCCTGTCTGAATAAAATATTGTTCAAAGGAGAAAAACTTTGCCAGTGCTGAATATCTCGACGACTAGGCCGCTACCCCAGTCAATTGCATGTGGCAGATTAGCTGGGCTCTACTACTTCTTCATCGTCTTCCGCTGTGTTCTTTATTGTTGGCTTGTGAGCCTTTCTTACAATCAACTATCATATTTATTAATAAAGTTGTGCGAATTATGGATGTTACCATATTTATTTACTTTGTACACTAGCTACTGTTACATGGACTAGTGTTGAATACACAGAGGATCTGGGGGGGGTTACTCCCGAGTCCAACAGAGAATAATAGTCTCTACGTGCACCTTTGAACCATAGCTTTCAACACTTCATGTCGGACCCCGGGCCGCTGGACCCGAGACCCTTTGTGTATTCTGAACTAGTCCCAGATCAGTAGCTAGCTCACACAGTGACATCATCGATGACAAACATATCCATACACGAAATATCTATGAAGTAGACAAAGTAATATTACTTAGTAGCAAAAGGACCTTATGGTCAAGTCTTACAGAGGTTGCCACGTAGGGCTTAACAACAAAATATAAACTTACAGCAGAAACCAAAATGTCTTGTGGTAGCCATCCGACATGCCCACAGGCAATCAAGTGGAGGACGCGACCTAGTTCACATAGTCTTCGAAGTAATCTTCCTTGTAGAACTCGGTGCTCCCTAGTTCATCTTCGGTGACTGATCAACAAATGGCGTATAGCCGTGAGAACATAAAGTACTCAGCAAGTCGTAGGAAAATGTATACAAATAGTATTAATGCAAAGCTTGAACAAGGATAGCTTTATGTTTAATTTGCAGAAAGCAGTATTGACATTAAATACAATAAGTAGATTGTAAAGCATAATTCAAAAGATTAATACATAAGTAATTAAGTTCTTTGAAACAACTAGTGAACATCTCATTCACTTCCCAACCATCAATGACATCCAGATCGTTTCCCAACCAAATCATTCCAATATTTTATGAAAATCTACCCCTCGTGTGAAATCACCAGACATTGTACATAACTGGGGACACGGCTATTCAAATAGGTTTATACTCTATAGAGGTTGTACAGCTTGACCAACAGAAGATAATCATCTTATAATGTCAGACATTACACGCTTCTGAAGGCGTGCAACTAAGTGATTATCACAAGGCTTTTACAAAATTCTGTTTTGACCCGGTTCTGCTCGCTAAGGATTCGCTATTCTGGGCCCCTTCTTACGCCAATTCAACAACCCAAACAGAACCAAATCAAAATATTGTTAATTAGTTAGCCAGGTCCACCCCACCATGGACATGTGGTTGTACAGTAAAACCCAAATCAATGGCGCACAAAGTTAAGTCCTTAGTGTCTACTCAGGTGAGGCAACCACATCCTGAATCATCTCCTTTACTGCATGATCATTCGCCTGAGTACGAAATTATTTTTGGTTCAACCCCCGGCCAAATGGCAACCCTTGCCATGGCACAACAAATTTTAACAACAGTGGCCGCGCCATAATTCTATATTCCATTAAGCCAGATTCCATCTTTTTTATGAGCATGCGATCATGAATCCCATCGCGCGATTTAAAGCATGGCTAAGCATAATACGCACCCAAGTTGGTAATTGAATATCACCAACTAATATTAACCCAACCTATGGCTTTCAAGGGTACATATCATTTACAATTATACAAGGTGGTCATATGACAATTTGGCATTTAACTATTCCTGAAAGCATTTATTATAAAACTAGCAATGCATGCTAATATAAAATAATATAATTTTTATAAAATAGGTACGACATGATCAAAGGTCTACGACTTGCCTTCGTTGAAGGCTTGAGTTGCTTCGGTCGTCAGGTCCAAGAATTCTTCGGAAGCGCCGAAATCTACACATGCGAAAAGAGCAAAATAAATATAAAAATTCCAAATAAAATCCAAAAATTACCAAAGTAGAACTAAAAGAAAGGTATTGATTTTATATCAATTTAGAAATTTTAATCACTCAAATCGGAGCTCGAATGAAGGAGAACAGACTCTCGAAAGATTGAAAACACATAAAATGATGAAATCGGGATTTTTTTGGAATTATTTTTCTTAAGGAAATTCTTTTGTTGCATCACGATGACGTCAGCGCCTGAAAAGGATTTTCTGGCCAAATTCTTTTCCTACTGGAAAAGTGGAAATGCCACGCCAGCTGCCACATCAACTGCCACGTAGGCAAACGTGCCGACATGGCCGTGACATGGCACCACGTAGTGGTGCCACGTCGACACCGAAGTGGCGGCGTGCACAGACGGAAGGGCACCGACGAACGGTGGTGACTCAGCCGTCGATGAGGACAACGTCGGAGAGCGGGGGCTAGGCTCGACGGAGGTGGCCGGCAAGAGGGGAGGAAGCGGCGGCGGCGACAGTTGGAGGTGGCACTAGGGTTCCGATGAACTCCCGGCGAAGCGGAGAGGAGCACGAGGTGGAATGAGAGCTTGTGAGTCCGATGGAGAAGACCACGATGCCGAAGGACCACAGACCGTGGCACTAGAGGCGGTGGCGCGAGCTCTGGCCGGTGGCGACGAAACTCGAATAGCGGCAAGGTTCGGGCGAGAGAGAACAGGGAGGTGGGGGGAAAGAAGAGGAGGGGTAGGGCACACGGTGATGTAGCTATGGTGGCGAGGCGGAAAGGGGAAGGGGAGAAGGGGAGAAGGGAGAAGAAAGAGGGTAGTGGAAGCTTTGCCGTGCTTTAAATAAGGGAGAAAGGGGGTGGCGGCATGATGGTGGTCATCGGCGCCAGCAGCCGTGGCAGCACCGGAGTAGGCCAGGGTGGCACAGCCGTGGCGTCTGACAAAGTGAGGCCAGGCGCGCGGCGCTGTGGCGCGTGAGGCGAGGTGGCGCGCGAGGCAACATGGCTCACAGCGCGAGCGGCAGAGACGCGTGGCATGGCGCTCACACAGTGCAGGTGGAGGCGTGGCGCTCGGGGAAGAAGAGCAGGAGGGAGGAAGGGGGGAGGCTGACAGGCGAGCCCCGCTTAGTAGTGGGAAAGAGGGAGAGAAAGAGGGGCGGCCTGCGTGGGCGGCCTGGGCCACGGAATGGGCCGAGCGAAAGGGGAGAGAAAAGGCCGAAGGAGAGGGTTTCGACCCAAATCAAATTTTCGGATTTTTGAGGGTTTTGGTAATTTCAGAAATAGAAATAATTCATTTAGGATTTTAGAAAATAGCAAATGGAGTCCAAAAAATCTAGAAAAATTCACATAAATTCTCTAAGATATTTTGGACTTAAATAAAAATATTTGCAACTTAAAATTGGTATTTAAGTTTGCAAATAAATTATTTTGGCTTTAAAATAAATAGGAAATACCTTTTTAAAATCCAGAAAACTTGAGGAAAATAATTAAATTTTATTTTTAACCAGAAATGAAAATTTGGGATGTTATACTTCATTATATTCATAATGACCCATCAAGCCTGAACTACCTGGTTCTAAGACTTTTATTTAGCAATTTTGGTTCAGCCTCGTATGCTTTCGTTGTGACCCAATATGAATGCTTCAAGCGCTCAGCCATGGACTTTGGTTCTGAATCCATGTTCTCATAAGTGAAACTTTATCAATTGTAGAGGCAAAGTGATTTTCAACAACTTCTCCCATATCCCCCAAATTAAGGGTATATCAGTGTTAACCATATCTTTGTCATTTCCCAAATAAAACATTCATGGTTGTTTCGCATTCCCAGCATTGTAATATGTGAACATCAAATTGCTGGAGCTTTCATCTTCATGATGAACCTCTTCATGAGGTATTTCACCTTTAAGATGAGTTCTCTTCAAGAGATTTAAAGGAGTAATTAATAATTGTTTTGACTAGTGTCGTTAGACCTTAGACCCACAGGCGTCCCTACAGATTTAGATCAAGGACCAATAAGTCAATTTCACATAAGTGGATATACTATTCAACCCAGAGTATTCCACTCTTAGCGATGTATTTACTGCAAGTAAACACTCTATTAATTCCTCCATAATTAGAAAGTATCTGGCAAGCTCCCCACTTCTTGTGCACAGGAGTATAAAACAAACCTTAAGTTTAGCTTGACTAGTGTGTGTGTGTATTAGTACTAAAGATCTTTTTCTTCTGGAAAATACGACGACATTCGAACTTTTGGGCATTTCTCTCCCCTCTAATGCCGAGTTTCTATCTTTATTAATAGCATACCGCAAAATACCCCTATCATGGGCACATGATTGATTCAATTTCAGATCCAGCATGATCTCCAAGAACTGGTGGTGGTCCGAAGGTATATGCTACAGTGGTGATAACATGTAGGAAATGTTTGATTCCTCCAACACGCACTTATTTCAATAAGAGGTTTACTTATTACATGCAGTGAGCTAGACTTTTATCAGTGCAGTGGCAAGAAAACAACATGATCCTAATATTCTGTAGGATATTCCAACTTCTTGTTGGTTATTAATCTGCAACGAAGGACCCATACGGGGGTCCGAGAGTTGACAGACCTATTCTATATAGTAGCTTCTTTATTATTTGCCCAAATTTTGATCCAGTTACTCATACCACATTTTAAATAATTTGAATCGTTAAAATTTAAATTTATAATTACGCAACATATTTTCTTATGGTCATTAGCAATGTGTTCTAATAGCATAAAACTGCAGGATGTTCTTGAGGAACATAAATATTTGACCATAGATAATCTGTATGGAAATACTAGATTTTCTTCTGGACTTCAAATCTTAGTTGAATCACCCAAATAGTATAACTATTCCACAGGAATATTTATTGTTCAACAGGAACATCATATTTAATTAAGGGTGATAAATTGTATACCTGGTTTTAATTTGTAATGCTAGAATTAACACGGCCAAATTTAAATCTTTCAAGATCAACAAAATCCAATAGGTTATTATATTTTATTTTGGGATTTATATTTGCTTCAAGCAAGTGATATGGCTTCTGGTGGTGATGCAGTTGCGGGCCGCACTTACCAATTTAAGCATGTGTCATTATCGATGAGTATGGCACGCTTCGGTGCATAGCCAACATGGCATATGTGCGATCAAGTCTTGGCCCTACCAACCCTTCTTTTTTTCGCTTATCTGGCCCAACCCAACCGGTCTCGCTTTCTCTGCCTACCCATGCTCGAAGCTTCCCTTTGCCCCTCAGAAGATCGAGGTGGCCGACTAGAGGGGGTGAATAGGCGTTTAAATTCCTTTAGGCTCTAAAACCGATTTCTAATGCGAAGCTAATACAAATACGGTTTTGCACAATTAAAACCTAAATCAACTAGGTTCCCCTAAGTGCACCAACAATACAAGTCTATTAATAAGTATATCAATTAAGCATATGACTTGTAAGCTAATCAATTCTAGCAAGGATGAATAGCACAACGAACAATTGCAATCATACACAATGAATAAGCAATTTAATACAAGGTATATAAATTGCACAATGTAAAGCAAGCATTCATACACAATGAATGTAAATGCAATAGTAAGGCACAAGGATGCAAACCACAATGGACACGGTTATGTTTTACCGTGGTGAATCGGAGACTTGCTTGGTCTCCCTAATCCACGTTGAGGAAACCCAAACTAATTGGGCGGCTCCACGAATTAAGCCTTCCTCCGAGGATCAAACACCTCGCTCCACTTGGGTTGCTCTTTCCTCCACTCCGGAGATGGCGAGCACCACGCCACTCACAAACCGCCCGGGTCTTCTCACAATCTTCTTTGAGAAGCTCACCGGCGCACGACGCCCACGCCGCCTAGGTGTCGGCAAACACCAAGAGTAACAAGACTCTAACTCTCACTTGAACCAATCAAGTGTCAAAGCTCTATGGATACGAAATCCACAACCTAAGGCAACACATGCACTTAGGGTTTGCTCTCTAACCTCACTAAGTGCAACACATGCACAAAAGAGTATGAGAGGCTTGCACTAGCTCAATAGAACTCAAAGGGGCACCAGCCGCTTTCCCTCACACGGCCAAGGTGGGTATTTATAGCCCACACACATAAACTAGCCATTGGGACAAAGTCTGCTGAAAAAGTTAGGAAATCGGAACGACCGCCGTTATGGGGCGGTCGTGCGCTTTTCCTCCAACGGCTATAAAACTAGCCGTTGGTCACCAATCGAACGACCGCCAACTAAGGCCCGGTCGTACCGCAACAATCGGTACAACCGCACAAACACCTGCGGTCGTACCGCTCCACAAAGGAGCGCCAAATGCGGCTAAGTCCCACGAACACCTGTTCTGGAAATTTACAACCGCCACAAAGAAACGGTTGAACCGCAGCGCGGTCGTACCGCCAAAACACCTGCGGTCGTACCGCTCCAAGGGTTTTCTCAAAACAAAGATATGCAACAAATGCATCTTCTCTGGAAAACTTGAACCGCCAACAAATAATCGGAACGACCGGCCTACGGTCGTACCGCTCAGTACACGCCGGTACTACCGCTCCACACCCAGAGCAACACATGCTCAAGAAAGCGGTCGTATCACAGATAAGCGCCGAGATGACCGCATCCCGGTCGTACCGCTCACAACACGTCGGTTCATCCGATTTTCCTGAGAAAACACAGATTGCATTCGCTTCAACTCAAATTGCAAAACACATTCGCCAATTTGATGCGCAATGCAAACAAGGGTTCAAAGGTAAGATTCTCAACAAGTTGCAAAACACATTTGCACACTTTTAGAATATCCCACCAATTGCACTTCGCTTCAACTCAATTAGCAAAACACATTTGCGAAATTGACGCTGATGCAAACAAGGATTCAAGTGAGATTCTCAACAAGTTGCAAAACACATTTGCACACTTTTAGAATCACACCACAAGGAATAAGGTACATGGACTTACACCATTTGCAAAACGCATTCGCAAACTTAAGTCACATGCTACAAGGATTAACCATGAGCCACAACTATTTGCAAAACACATTCGCAAATATTGGCAACATGTTAAAGTGAGCTAGAGCAAACACAATGAGCTATCAACACATGACAAACTCAAGCTACTAGTCAAAGACCCCTCTTAATAGTACGGCAACCTATACTAGAAATCCGGTCATCCAACCAAACACCATGACCGGTAAAAGACTAGGAACACATCCTTAGCCCTAGCTAGTCATACCTTTGCCTTGCGCAAACACTTGAAGCTTGATGACGCACATCCTTGCTTCAACTCCGGTTCTTGACTTGATATGCATCAACTCATGATGCATCTCTTACTTGACCTTCATCAACACATGATGAAGCTTTACTTCGGATCTTGACTTGATGCTTCATCAACACATGATGACATCTTCCATCCCGAGTCTTGATATGCATCAACACATGATGCACTCTTCACTTGACATCCATCAACTCATGATGGGTCTTCACTTGACTTGATGATCAACACATGATCATCTCTTCTTGACTTGATGACTATCAACACATGATGTCATCCCAAGTCATCAACCACCGGAACATAACCTATTCATCCAACTCATGAAAAATGTTAGTTCCACAATATGATTATCATTAATTACCACAACATACCATTAACTCATAATGGCGGGACAAGATACCACAATCTTTCCTCATTGGTAATTGATGATAACCACTTCAATAGCAAATAATTGAATAGAGTTTGGTATGAGTATATAAGTACTACATAAGTTATATATACTCAACATGAGTGTATACTGAACTACACAAGTCGTATTAACTCAAGAATACATGAGCATATATTAACTACATAAGTCTCATATACTCATATGAATATATTAACTACACAAGTTAAACATATTCAAAGATATGTGAGTACACATGAACTACACTAGTTATGTTCTACTCACATATAAGTATATATAGACTACACAAGTCTTATACACTCTTATGAATAGATTAACTACGCTAGTTAAACAAATTCAAGAATATGTGAGCACACATAAACTACACAAGTTATGTTATACTCACATATAAGTGTATATAGACTACACAAGTCATATATACACACTTGAATATACTAACTACATAAGTTATATATATTCAAGAATATGAGCATATATAAACTACACAAGTTATATATACTCACATGAATATATTAACTACACAAGTTAAATATATTCAAGGATATGAGTATATACGAACTACACAAGTTATATATATACTCATATGAATATATTAACTACACAAGTTAAATACATTCAAGAATATATGAACTACACAAGTCTCATATACTCATATGAATAAATTAACTATGCAAGTTAAATATATTCAAAGGACATGTTTCAAAGTAAAGATCCCAATTATATATGGACAAGGAAATATGGATCAATACTAATGAAACCACAAAACATATATTGAGCTCCCCCTAAATGTGTGCATACACAAATGTGTAATGGAAACATATGCACATATTCAAGTTAGACTTTTGGTGGAGTTCAACCTATATTTTGGATCCGAGGAATGCAACAAGATATATGAATACAAAGTAGAATGCATACATCTTTTGATCTTTATATCCAAACGAGACTAAACATGATTTAACAAATAGAAATGTTAGTCTCACAAATAGATTCATCATTATGAATGCATACCTGTTTGGATTTTCCTTTTGTTTATCCAATGAATTGGATTTTTCATTAATCACATGCATGCCTTCATGATTATTACCTTTTATATCCAAATAAGACTACACAATATGTATATCAATGAAAGTGTTAGTCTCACAATTAGATTTGTCATTAATCACCAAAACCCCATTAACACATAATGGTAGGTCTAGATTCTTCAATCTCCCCCTTTTTGGTGATTGATGACAAATCCTTTATAAATGACAACATTTGGATATAAGTCAACATAGGATAATCAATTAGGCTGTTTGACTATATGCAAGCATTGAAATGACAAGAGAATCTTGGTAAACTCCCACTTTTGGCACCACAAGATTCTCCCCCTTTTAGGCAACTCAAGAGATCAAGAGAATAACAAATAAAGCTCATACAAATTAACATCCAAATGTAGCTCATACAAATTCTCCCCCTTTTGGCATTAAGCACCAAAAACCGAAACAAATCTTAAGCAAAAAGGAGAGTCTTTGCAAAACTTATCAGCTAGGCAATAAAACTCAGTTTATTTTGAGCAAATAAGCATACTCCCCCTTTTGTCATAAGACAACAAAAATCCAAAGTAAAACGAAGCCATAAGGGAGTCTTTTTAAATTGGTTTTCCCATATAATAGATTACCCATTTAAAAAATCAAAACATTTTTCAATAATACTTTTTCAAAACCTTTTAGGAAAACTCCCCCTTACACAAAGGTTCCTCTTGAAAACAGACATTCTTCTCCTTTGACACACAAAGGTTTTCTTCTTGACGATACTTCTTTGACACACAAAGAGTTTTCTTCGTCCAATCCATATCTTTTCTTTTGACGCACAAAAGTTCCCTTTATCCAATTATCTCCCTCTTTGTCATCCTTTTGAAATATGTCCATCCAACACTTAAGATGACTTCTACTTCTTCCACTTGATCTTTGATTTGCATCCAAAAACTCTCTTTTGACATTAGGCACAAAAGCATTCTCCCCCAATGTCTTTATGTGTACCCACTTGTAAGATAATCCTTATACATCACTTTGTAGATACCATGAGTCGACAATACCACTTGTTGGTAATACATGTAGATACCACTTGAAAATAATACTCTTGTAAATCCACATGTTGATACCACTTGAAGAAAACATGCGTCGACAAGGCTTGAAAGCAAAGATGATACCAAATAATAATTAATTCCACTTGTAGATACTTGGTACCACTTGGAGAGATAAGACTTAGATAGATACCACTTGAAAAGATATATCATGAAATGAAAGTATCGGAGAGATACCACATGAAAAAGATATATCATGAATTTTAGGTATCGGAGAGAGCTTGGTTTGAAAAGAATTGATTGGCAAGGATTGAAATAGATATCACTTGTAGGTGGGTATAAGAAGTATACCACTTGAAGGATATCACTAGAAAGAATACCACTTATAAAGACAAGATGATATCATTTGAAGAATACCACTTGTAAACATAAGTAATATGAATTCCATGCCTAGATCAAGATGATCAAAAGGTGCTACCACTTAAAGGAATACCACTTGAATGATAAACATATCACAAGGATCAAAATGGTATTTGGAGTCAACAAAGCATGAGTGGGTAGCTTGCAAGGATTGCAAGGATCAACACGACTTGAGAGGATAGCCAAAAGATTTAGATTTGAATCTATTCGATGTCAAGATGATTTTGAGAAGCTACTCTTGGAAAGGATACCACTTGAGTAATTGCACTTGCAATCAAGGACAATTAGTAGTGAGTAGCTTGCAAGGATAACAAGGATCAATCTTGACATGAGGAGGCAATCAAAAGATTTAGAATTGAATAGAATTGAAATGGAATCAATTGATCGCAAAAACAGAAAAATCGGTACAACCGCAGTTCAATTGCGGTCATACCGTTCTTCGGTCGTATCACCGCGTGCAAAGGTCGGTCGCATCAAAATCGGTTGTACCGCGCGAATAACGTCGGTTGTTCCGATTTTCCTGGAGATTCAAGGATAGATCTAGGAATAGGAAATTTTGCAAATGATCCTTTGTTTTAATATTCAAATAAATGTTACTTAGGATCCTTATGCATTAGATTGGAGATAGTAAACTTCAATGAATATAGTTTTTATGAATTAGTCTTTTGAATTTTCGAATAAAGCTCATTTTTGAGAAACTTCTATACAAGAAGTCAAATTTGAGCAAATGAGGAAATTAAAGCATCAAATTTCATGTGTGAGTTATGAATACCATTATGGACCTTTTATGTGAATAATTTTGGTTCATATGGCAAAACTCACTTAAGTGCTAGAAGGTGACCACTTAGGTCAACCTTGAATTTTGGATGAGTTTCAAAATCGAATAACTTTTGATAGGTTGGCCTTTTGGAAATATTTTGAATACCAAAATTGTTTAGAATAGCCAACTCTATCATTTTCATTTTGGGACAAAAGTCAAATTCCTTTTAGAATAGATTTTACACAAAAATCTAGTTTTGGTCAAAAACAAGTTTCTAAAATCTAGAATTTTGGCTAGAAACTCATTTTCATTTTAAATAGGTTTTTCTTGAACCAAAACCTTTGCAAAACATTTGGAAATCATTTGAATACATTTTGCAACTAGTTTTTCAAAGTTTATACTAATAATTTCAAAATTTTGACTTTTGGCTAAATGGCTCATTTTGAGAAACAATACTAGCACTTAATTTATTTGGGCACACTTAGGGATGTGGTATACATGGTTATGATTTAGCACTCCCCCTTAATGTGCCACCACTTTCTTGCTCAAGAAATTAATAACAACGAATTAGCACAAGAGCAAGAACAACCCTTTTTAAGATTTTACATGAATACAACCTACACAAGGTATAAGAGTCTAGATACTTCAATGTAAATACTTGTTACCAAGATAGCATTGGCTTACGATATGAATTGACTACCCTCAAGCTTGGCTCCAATTTTGCATATGGTGGATTTCACTTCTTCATATATGAGCCAAACCTCCAATGCTTCTCCAAGTACCTATTAATCCTTTTAAGCGCATTTTGGTACCCAAACTCGGTTGGGTCCTTGAATGTTAGTCACAATAGATTTGGGCACCCAAATGGCCCTAGCAATAGTCTTAGGTGAACTAACAATTCTAGCAAACACATTGCCATTTATATCCTTCCTAAGCAAATAATGATCATTATAGATGATAGGCTTAGGAGTGATACCTTTGGGACATTCTTTACTAAAATGTCCTTTCTCACGACAATTGTAGCAAGTAGGGCTTTTGCTTCCCTTGATATCTTCTTATCTTGCTCAATACCGCTTGCCTCTTCGTTGGATGTCTTAGCTTGACTTCCTTTTGATTTGGGCACACCGAGGCAATGTGACCATTCTTCTTGCATCCAAAGCACTTGATATTGTTGAATTGTTTTCCTCTTTGCTTTGGGTTGCTCTTCACCTTCTTCTTGGTGACGAAACCAAGTCCTCCTTGTCATTTTTCTTATTTGGGCACACGGAAGAAATGTGACTCTTCTCATGACAATTAAGGCACTTAATATTCTTTGTGTGTCTTGCATTGTGCCTCATCTTGCTATTTTCTTTCTTCTTCTTGGGAGTGAAGCCAATTCCACTCTTATCTTGTAAGCACTTTTGCTTGCTCAATATTTCATCGAGAGTGGCTTTTCCTTTGTAGCTTCTTTCCAAGTCAATTGTCAATTTCTTGACTTGGGCCTTGAGCTCATTATTTTCTTCTACAAGGTTAGTATCACAAGACATAGAAGAAATAGAAGCATCTATATTTGAGCAACAAGGCATATCAATTAAATCATCACAAGAAGTGGATATATTGATTTTAGATGAATTGCATGAAATAGGAGCTATGCATGGCATATCATCTAATAAATCACATGTTATTCCTATATCCACTTTAGAGCTAGTATAATTTTTAAGAAGGAGGGTTTCATGTTCATTCTTTAGAACATCATAATTATTTTGAAGCAAGTTCAATTCTTTCTTCAAAACTTTGAATTTTGAAACCTCCTTTCCCATAAAAATATTTTGTTCTTCTAGCATATCTATCAACTCATCATATGAAGGTTCATCATTATCATCATCATTATATACCTTCTTTTTACCTTTTGCCATAAAGCAATGAGGCGATGTTGATGGAGTTGATATGTCATTATTTTCAAGCTAGAAGTTGATGTGGAGGAGCTTGTGGACTTTTCATCATCGGAGTTTGAGATTGAGCATTCATATCCCGATGTCCACTCTTGAATGCAATCCTCATTAGTTGAAATGGACCTTTCATAATATTCTTAAAGATAGGTCCACATCTTATGAACATTTTTGAGATCACATACGGCATCAAACACATCTACACTCAAAGCACTAAATAAAGCGTTAGTTGCTTGAGCGTCGAGATGTAAGCATTTCTCTTCCTCATTTGTTGGAGCATGTTGATCCAATGGAGGAGAAAAGCCAACATCTACAATCCGCCATATATTTAGGCCCATGGCCTTGAAATAACATGACATGCGGATTTTCCAATGAGCATAATTTGTGCCATCAAATTTAGGTGCTTCACCTAGGTGCACACTATCTCTAGTCGTCATCCTTTACTCTCTAGACGGTTAAGTCTAATAAATGAGAGACCAAGCTCTGATACCACTTGTAAGATCGAGGTGGCCGACTAGAGGGGGGGTGAATAGGCGTTTTAAATTCCTTTAGGCTCTAAAAACCGATTTCTAATGCGGAAGCTAATACAAATACGGTTTTGCACAATTAAAACCTAAATCAACTAGGTTCCCCTAAGTGCACCAACAATACAAGTCTATTAATAAGTATATCAATTAAGCATATGACTTGTAAGCTAATCAATTCTAGCAAGGATGAATAGCACAACGAACAATTGCAATCATACACAATGAATAAGCAATTTAATACAAGGTATATAAATTGCACAATGTAAAGCAAGCATTCATACACAATGAATGTAAATGCAATAGTAAGGCACAAGGATGCAAACCACAATGGACACGGTTATGTTTTACCGTGGTGAATCGGAGACTTGCCGGTCTCCCCTAATCCACGTTGAGGGAAACCCAAACTAATTGGGCCGGCTCCACGAATTAAGCCTTCCTCCGAGGATCAAACACCTCGCTCCACTTGGGTTGCTCTTTCCTCCACTCCGGAGATGGCGAGCACCACGCCACTCACAAACCGCCCGGGTCTTCTCACAATCTTCTTTGAGAAGCTCACACAAGACGACGCCCTCCACGCCGTCTAGGTGTCGGCAAACACCAAGAGTAACAAGACTCTAACTCTCACTTGAACCAATCAAGTGTCAAAGCTCTATGGATACGAAATCCACAACCTAAGGCAACACATGCACTTAGGGTTTGCTCTCTAACCTCACTAAGTGCAACACATGCACAAAAGAGTATGAGAGGCTTGCACTAGCTCAATAGAACTCAAAGGGGCACCACCGCTTTCCCTCACACGACCAAGGTGGGTATTTATAGCCCACACACACAAACTAGCCGTTGGGACAAAGTCTCTTGAAAAAGTTAGGAAATCGAACGATCGCCGTTATGGGGCGGTCGTATCGCTTTCCTCCAACGGCTATAAAACTAGCCGTTGGTCACCAATCGAACGACCGCCAACTAAGGCCCGGTCGTACGCAACAATCGGACAACCGCACAAACACTGCGGTCGTCGCATCGCTCCACAAAGGAGCGCCAAATGCGGCTAAGTCCCACGAACACCTGTTCTGGAAATTTACAACCGCCACAAAGAAACGGTTGAACCGCAGCGCGGTCGTACCGCCAAAACACCTGCGGTCGTACCGCTCCAAGGGTTTTCTCAAAACAAAGATATGCAACAAATGCATCTTCTCTGGAAAACTTGAACCGCCAACAAATAATCGGAACGACCGGCCTACGGTCGTACCGCTCGACACGCCGGTACTACCGCTCCACACCCAGAGCAACACATGCTCAGCAGGTGCGGTCGTACCGCTGTACAAGCGCCGGTATGACCGCATCCCGGTCGTACCGCTCACAACACGTCGGTTCATCCGATTTTCCTGAGAAAACACAGATTGCATTCGCTTCAACTCAAATTGCAAAACACATTCGCCAATTTGATGCGCAATGCAAACAAGGGTTCAAAGGTAAGATTCTCAACAAGTTGCAAAACACATTTGCACACTTTTAGAATATCCCACCAATTGCACTTCGCTTCAACTCAATTAGCAAAACACATTTGCGAAATTGACGCGCGATGCAAACAAGGATTCAAGTGAGATTCTCAACAAGTTGCAAAACACATTTGCACACTTTTAGAATCACACCACAAGGAATAAGGTACATGGACTTACACCATTTGCAAAACGCATTCGCAAACTTAAGTCACATGCTACAAGGATTAACCATGAGCCACAACTATTTGCAAAACACATTCGCAAATATTGGCAACATGTTAAAGTGAGCTAGAGCAAACACAATGAGCTATCAACACATGACAAACTCAAGCTACTAGTCAAAGACCCCTCTTAATAGTACGGCAACCTATACTAGAAATCCGGTCATCCAACCAAACACCATGACCGTAAAAGACTAGGAACACATCCTTAGCCCTAGCTAGTCATACCTTTGCCTTGCGCAAACACTTGAAGCTTGATGACGCACATCCTTGCTTCAACTCCGGGTTCTTGACTTGATATGCATCAACTCATGATGCATCTTACTTGACCTTCATCAACACATGATGAAGCTTTACTTCGGATCTTGACTTGATGCTTCATCAACACATGATGACATCTTCCATCCCGAAGTCTTGATATGCATCAACACATGATGCACTCTTCACTTGACATCCATCAACTCATGATGGGTCTTCACTTGACTTGATGATCAACACATGATCATCTCTTCTTGACTTGATGACTATCAACACATGATGTCATCCCAAGTCATCAACCACCGAACATAACCTATTCATCCAACTCATGAAAAATGTTAGTTCCACAATATGATTATCATTAATTACCACAACATACCATTAACTCATAATGGCGGGACAAGATACCACAATCTTTCCTCATTGGTAATTGATGATAACCACTTCAATAGCAAATAATTGAATAGAGTTTGGTATGAGTATATAAGTACTACATAAGTTATATATACTCAACATGAGTGTATACTGAACTACACAAGTCGATTAACTCAAGAATACATGAGCATATATTAACTACATAAGTCTCATATACTCATATGAATATATTAACTACACAAGTTAAACATATTCAAAGATATGTGAGTACACATGAACTACACTAGTTATGTTCTACTCACATATAAGTATATATAGACTACACAAGTCTTATACACTCTTATGAATAGATTAACTACGCAGTTAAACAAATTCAAGAATATGTGAGCACACATAAACTACACAAGTTATGTTATACTCACATATAAGTGTATATAGACTACACAAGTCATATATACACACTTGAATATACTAACTACATAAGTTATATATATTCAAGAATATGAGCATATATAAACTACACAAGTTATATATACTCACATGAATATATTAACTACACAAGTTAAATATATTCAAGGATATGAGTATATACGAACTACACAAGTTATATATATACTCATATGAATATATTAACTACACAAGTTAAATACATTCAAGAATATATGAACTACACAAGTCTCATATACTCATATGAATAAATTAACTATGCAAGTTAAATATATTCAAAGGACATGTTTCAAAGTAAAGATCCCAATTATATATGGACAAGGAAATATGGATCAATACTAATGAAACCACAAAACATATATTGAGCTCCCCCTAAATGTGTGCATACACAAATGTGTAATGGAAACATATGCACATATTCAAGTTAGACTTTTGGTGGAGTTCAACCTATATTTTGGATCCGAGGAATGCAACAAGATATATGAATACAAAGTAGAATGCATACCTCTTTTGATCTTTATATCCAAACGAGACTAAACATGATTTAACAAATAGAAATGTTAGTCTCACAAATAGATTCATCATTATGAATGCATACCTGTTTGGATTTTCCTTTTGTTTATCCAATGAATTGGATTTTTCATTAATCACATGCATGCCTTCATGATTATTACCTTTTATATCCAAATAAGACTACACAATATGTATATCAATGAAAGTGTTAGTCTCACAATTAGATTTGTCATTAATCACCAAAACCCCATTAACACATAATGGTAGGTCTAGATTCTTCACCCCCCCCCTTTCTTCTTTCTCTGGCAGCGCCGCGCCCGCACATGCTCACATGCGCCACCCCTGTTAGTGCACCAGCTCCGGCCTTCCCGGTCCTTGCTCTAGCGTCAGCACCCACGCCCACTCAGCGCTTGCCCATCTCGTGCGCACGCGCCTTGGCCCTCCAAAGTAACCACCGTGACGTCCGTCCTCGCCGCCCCGTCGCGTCCCACCATTTGCCACAAGCACACCCGCGCCAACCCCTCCTGCTCGTCCAGAGCCCGGTCGCATCGCCAGAGTGCATCCCTGTCAGCGCCCTGCTCGCCATAGCACCCATGCCCTACCCCTGACACGTCCCATCCGCCACCGGCCCTCGTTTCTGCTATGCTGCGCTGACACCACCCTCGGGACCAAGCGCCGCCTAGCCATCAAGCCCAACGGCTCCTTCTCCTCCACCTTGGCTATAAGGAGCCCCTGCCTCTCCCTTACCTCCCTTCCCCACCTTGCATCGTGTCTCAGTTGCTGGGAGCACTGAGAAGCCGAAGTAACCGAGCTTTCCCATGCCGCCGCCGCGCCCTCTTGCCGTTCCTCCACTCCGGCGAGCCTCTCTCTGCACCACCCGCGTCACCGCGTGTCCCAGCACACGAGGAACTCCTTCCCCTTCTCAATTTCTCCAATGGCTGCAGGTTTTCACCGGAACGTCGTTCATCTTCATTGCCAGCTGAATTGAGCTCCTGTCGCCGCCATCTTCCCCTCGGCGCCCCTCGGATCAATTCCTCCCATCTAGAGCACCGCATCGACACCCCGACGCCTCCCCAACCGTCGGCCGAAGCTCCCCGCCGTCCTAGGCCGCCGCCGCCGTGAACCACCCCGTGCCGCCCCGGCATCTCGTTGTCGGCCCGCTCCAGTGCTCCCCCGCCTCCTCAGATAGCTCGGTGAGCTCCCATGTACCTCTCTCATGCTCATGCTCGCCTCTCCTTCCCCTCCCCTTGCTCCGGCCGCCAGCACCTTTGTTCGGCCACCGCGCCCGTCCGCTCCCACCGCCGCCGGCTCCTCCTCAGCGCCGTCCCGGCCACGATGACGCCTTCCTTGGCCTCCTCCTCTCCCTGGCGTCTCATTTCACCGGCCTCCGCCGCCTCCAAGCAGCCAGCCAGCTGCCTCTGGCGCCCCCCGGCTTCTGTGTTGGTTGAGCCTCCTCTGTTGTGGGCTGCCTCCCTATCTCTATCTCCCTCTCACTCTTATGGCACGTGGGCCCTTCTCCTTATGAGCTAATGAAGGTAGTGAACTCTAATTTAGTTCATCTGTTAATTTGTAATTCATACAAAGCTTAATGGTTAACTTCCAATTATCAACCCTCTGTAATTAATGATTGTTCAATTGATAAACTTAAGTTAAATTAATCTTCCACTGATGTTTAAAAGCTATGAGATACAAGAACTTAATTTACAAATTTTGGGAAATTGAATTTGAAGCTATTCAAGTATAATTTCGATGCTCTCAATATCTTGCTCATGAAAACTTGAATTCTAATTGCAAATCCTATTAAATATTCTATGGTCCAAATAATAACCATCGCATCTTTTTCCCCGATCTAAATTTATCAAAGATAATTAAAAATAATTAGTGTAAATATAAACTCGGCAAGAATATCTAGTATCATCTCTATAGCCCAAAAATCATGAAGACCTTTCAAATGGTAATTTAATAATTAAGGAAAAAGAATCTTTGAAATCTTAAGTCCTTTTATCTTTATCTCAAATATAACTTATGCATGGTTATATGCATGTGAGGACCCCGGCTTATTTGGCTTGTAATGCTTAGTCATCCATTGACCCTAGCATCACAAACAAAATAACCCGTGTCTTCGAGATATGTATACTTCCCAGAAATGCAGTATACACACCCCTTTACAAAATCATGCATCAATTCCATTCAAGACATAGAACCAAAGCACGAACTAGATTAAATAAAAGACATACATAATAGCGAGAGTTATTACAAAAGAGCCGACCGGCTAAATACAACTAAGAGAAAAACAAAAGCGGAAGCGAAAGCCATAAGATGGCGATAAACAAAAGAAAGCCATATGGTTTGCCTTTAGCCCACAAGGCAACCAACCAAGCCACCAACCTAGTCGTCCCAACCACCGCACATCTCACAAAAGTAGGGCCCTTGGGGCTCCACTTCTTCCTCTGCAACAATTACAGTTAAGCAAAGCAAATGAGTACAAAAATGTACTCGCAAGACTGACGTGTAAGGGTAACAGACCTATACATATGCTACATGCAAGCTTTATTTAAGTGGAAGGCTTTAGGCTCATTTTAGCATAAAGCAAGTTTTTATTTGCAATATTGTAATAGATTGAAAGCAATTTGACAAAGCATTTTTAATGGTTGAAGTAACAACGATACAATAATAAGAACAACAGAAAGAACAACCTAGAAGTGACTAACCCAATAGTCACCACAACAATAGTATGAATCACCAAATTCATACCACCCAACAAGTTTTAATTAAATGGTTGAGTCTAGTTCTCGAACGACCTTGCCAAGCATGTCCATAACCTAGGACGAGGCTATTCGAATAGTTTTATCCCTGCAGGGGTGTACCAATGTACCCACACGTCAGACCGCCTTTTTGCCAAGCTATTTAGCACACTTCCTTTGGTATGCCGGCACGGCTAAGTCCTACGAGACATTTCCAATGGATGATGCTAATTAAGAGCCGCAACCCAACAAAGAAAAGGACACATTAGCCAGCTCAAGCCGAATTACAGATGCTCCCCTCATATAATAATAACATTTTTCTTTTAACACCACCAACCAGCTCATAATTAACACCCCCCAAAGTACTTAGTCAAGAGGGGTTCCCAATACCCTCGTGTGGTTAGCACGCAATATTGCTCAGTTTAGTGACCCAAGTAACTCGGTCCTTAGGGACCTAGGCACCATTCCATCACACCATGAGATCACACCAACATTCATTGTGCCCAAGTCAATAACAATTTTGTTTTCATTTTTCTTTTATTTCTTTATAAAGTAACAAAGCACAAGTGCTGGACATAATAGAATAATAATTTTTGTGTGATCAAGGTCATCGACATAATGTCGACAACCGCCCATTTCTACCGTTATCTAAGCATTTCTAAGTATTATCAACGCAACTACTAAGTGATAAGAGTCCATCCATCGAACTCTAAATCACAGCAAGATAATCCTAGGCTTAGTAGTAGAGAATGAACATTTACCTACAGAGTATGCATCTATAGACTCAACTAAACGATAATTTAACACAGAGTAAGCATGCATACATACAAGTTAAACAAAGTATTAGACTTTAAAAGTAATGGGATTAAATGGGATATGATCAAACTGCTTGCCTTGCTGGAGATGCTCACTATGCTGCAAAGGATCACTCACGGGATCAACACACTCGTCGGCACCTAACGAAAAAGCGCAAAAGAACCGATAAGAACGATGAAAACCGAAAGGACTCAACAGTAAACTTTCTCCAAACGCTTTGAAATTTTTACAGCAGCAAGAGCATGATTTTTAAAGAATTTAGCAATAAGAACCAATTGATTTGGGTTCTCAATGCCAAAGTTATGGCCAAAACAATTCTGCTCAGCTTGGAAATTGCTGGAAAATTTAAATCGGTTACTGTTCATCCGAATTAAATTCCCTAGCACAATTTTCCACAGAGGTGCTGCACCTGGGATTTTTATGGGAAGTCAAGCACCTCATGAGATGAATAACACAATTGAGTTCACCTCATTTGGAGCTTTGATGCATGTTTTATGATTTTTCAAAGACATGCAGAAGAGCACAAATAAAATGCACCCACAATTCTTTTGAAAATAGTGACATGCCTAAATCCTATTCTACCATTTAGTGCACTAACAGAGGAAGCCAACACAATTGGATTCACTCAAAAAGGATCTATAGAGAATTACTTATACAATTTACAAGTTAAATGCCATTTTTAGAGCAACATTAAAAGTTAATTTTGAAACCAATTTACCAATTCATTTTCTGGAGCTGAACTCAACTTACAACCATTTTTAGATTAAATTTTAGTTCAAACCAGAGCTACCAAAATTTGAATCAACTCAATAGGAGCTAAAATGAAATAGCTATGCATTTTCAAAGTTTATTACCTTTTTCAGTTCACAAATAATTCCATCGGAAAATCCTAAATTCCCATTTGACGTGGACGAACCTGGGCCGTTGATCCTGGATCGGACGGCCCAAGTCCTGCTGGCAACGTGCGCTCGCACCCGCGCAGATCCAACGAACATAGGTCGTTGATCTTGAATCCAACGGCCCGAGTTGGATCGCGAGCGGCGCGTTTGGAAACCCCCGCGCGCGAAAGGAGGCGGAGGTCATGGACCGTTGATCATGAGATGGACGGCTCGCAACCGACGCGACACAGTGCACATGCACGGCCCGCAAGATCTCGCCCGCAGATCTAAAACTGGACGGTCCTAATGAGCTGCTACAGTTGTTGGTTTCGTCCGACAACGAAACCAGCGGCGAAGAAATGGTCACCACCGGCGACTCAGGCCACGGTGGTGCGAATGGATGCCAGGTACGGGTGCACAATAGCAGTGCGCACCCACTGGTACCACTCACACCCGCGGTGGTGGACCAGAGCGCCGGCGAGCCGGAGGAGAGGCGGCGGTGCAAAGCACGGCCAAACAACAAATAGCATAAGGAGCTCCGCAGCGGTTCATCCAAGCGAGTGCCAAGCATCTAGGGGTTACTTAGAAGGTTACCTAGGTGCAGGGAGGACCCGAGGAGGACTGAGGAGCTCTAGCGGCGGAGGACCTTGCCGGCGCCGAGGAGGACAATGTGGAGAAGAGGACCTGGGCAAAATTAACAGCACCGGGTCATCACATTGGCTCCCATAAAGCTAAGAGATGCTCCCAGAGCAAGGAATTGAAAGGAGGAGGTCCTTACCGGCGGCGAGGGGGAAAATGGTGCTCCACGGCCGAAAAGGGGAAAACTCCAAATTAGGCCGCCTCTGAAAATGTCCAAACCAATTAAGTTAGGGGTTTTGACCACAGAGGGGAGAGGCTCAAATTGAAGCAAAGAGAGGGATAGGAAAGCCACTGGGGCACTGCCTTCACCGAGAGCTCCAAGGTGCAACAATGGCGGTTGGGGGCTCACGGGTGCTGGAGCTCACTAGAGCAGAGGAGAGCTTAAGTGGTGTTTAAAGAGTGCCAAGGAGGTACTGAGGGACCTTATAAAGCCAGGGAGCAGAGGCCATGAGCTAGAGTTAAGCTCCATGGTGAGCTTAGCCCACAGCTCGGTCCATGGCTCCACAAGGACGTGGAGGTGATGGGGGCAGGTCTGCGCACGACTTTGGAGGCGGAAAGACTGACCCGCATTTAATGCTTGCAGCAAAGAGCTGTTGTGAGGTGACCAGGCGCTGCTCTCCCCCTGCCATGGCGCACGCGTGTGAGCCTGAGGAAGGAGAAGAACAGGCGCTACCCTCGACCGTTCGATAAGAAAATGGGGGAGGTCGTGACCCTTAGATCCAGAACGGTGTGGTCTGAAAAGGAAAGGGGGGGTCGCAGCTGCAAGATCTTCATCGCACGGTTCCGACAAGGAAGGGGAGGTCACAGCCATTGGATTCACATCAGGCGGTTGCGAAACGAAAAGGGAGGTCGCACGCTGAAGGAGATAGGAGGTCGTGACCATTGGATTTGCATCCAAGGGCGATCAACAGAGGCAGGAGGTCCTGGCCGTTGCGCGCGACCCAGACAAGCGATGGGAGGTCATGGCTATTGGATTTTAATCCAAGGGCACACAACATGGAGGGGGGGTCGTGGGCATTGCGCACGACGCAAAGGGAGGTCATGGCCGCTGGATTTTAATCCAAAGGCGCACAACAGAGAGGGAGGTCAAGACCGTTGGATTTACATCCAAAGGCGCTGAACAGAGGAAGGAGATCATGGCCATTGCGCACAGCGCTGAAACGGGGGAGGAGGTCGTGGCTGTTGGTTCTTGATCCAATGGCGCACAACGGGGATGAGAGGTCGTGGCCAGTGGATCTCGATCCGATGGTGCACAACCTAGAGGGAGGTCGTGGCGGTTGGATTTTGATCCAACGGCGACGAAATGGAGAGGGGAGGTCGTGGCGGTTGGATTTCAATCCAACGGCTACGAACAGCCGAAATGGAGAGGGGAGGTCGTGGTGGTTGGATTTGGATACAACGGCGCACAACAGAGAGGTGGGAGGTCTTGGCCATTAGGCAAGACACTGGAAAGGGAGGGGAGGTCCTGGCCGCGAGATCTCCATCTGACGGCGATGAGAGGAGAGGGAAGGACGTGGCGGTTGGATTCTGATCCAACGGAGCACGACCTCGCACGAAGGAGGAGCTCGACTGAGCTAAGGATGAGGTTGGGTTCGACCCACTTGGGAAGTGGCTCGGACCCAAGGAACAGTGCTAGATTTGAATTTAAATTTAAAGGCTGAAGTTGGAGGAATTTTTAGAGGTAGCAAACTAACTCTAAAAATTCCAAAATTTTAACTAGAGCTTCCTCACTCCAGGATTAACCTGACATAAAATTTAGTGGACAGGAGGTTTAGGTTTTTGAATTCCCCAACTCTTGACAAGAATTATAGAAGTGTTCAAGGGTTTCAAGATGTGAGAAAAGTTTTAATTTGTACTCATTTAATTACATTTGAAACACACACCCATAATAGGTTACATTTGAAACACAAACCTGGGTTTGGTTCCATTTGTACATTTGGGATGTTACAATGCACAACCCTGTGTAGGCAGCAAATAAGTTAAAGATAAGGTAATTAACCAATATGCCTTTGCCATCTAATTTAAAATGCAAACTTAAATTTAATGTCTTGCTAAAAGTATCATCTTGCCAAAATATCAGTCATCATATCTTTATCTCTAGATTTAAATCACCGGTGGTAATTAAGAATAATTAATGTACCGACAATTCGAGTCACAACCTTAAGAAGGGAACTCCAATAAAATATGGACTCCAAGTTTAACTCGTCGAATTAAAAATTATGCTCTTCGCATCATAAACTCACACCTTGATCTCTTTTGGTTAACGCTCATCATCTAATGCACAGTGTTCTTTGAAGACCCATATCTATCAACCCAACTCATGTGGCTTCCTCAATATCCAATAAGTAAAAGAAGCATTTTGAATCTAAGATCAAGCCATAAGTTTTCCTCGAATCAGGCGATATCTTGCCATCTTCCAATCCGAAGTGGAATATTCCTGTAACTTTAATCCTTCCTTGTTTCCTTCCCGACAGAATTTCTCCGCCGTTTTCCTTTTCGCTCAAGTATCATTTGACCTTGTCAAACATCCCTCATTCACCAAAATCTTCTCTCATGATCTCAAGCATCGCAAAACTTAATCAAGCTCAATTGAATTTATTTGGTCTTTTAAAGTTCTTTGGATTTATTTGGTTTTCGATACATTATCGTGTAATTAGAAGTTGAGTCCCGAAGAAACAACAACTCGAGCAGGATCAAGATTCGGATAAAGACGCGGACCAAGAATTCAAGACCATTGACTAAGAAGGCTCTAAGTAAGATCAAGGCCGCAGTAAATTGACCAAGGCGAGTCAATGCTTTGATCATATTGATCCTACATTTTATGTAAATTATATTCATTTCAATTACCAAAATTGCATGCTTTACTTCTTTAATCAAATGTATGTTAAAGCTTAAGGTAGTTAAATACCCATTTGAAGATTAATTAATTACTATGCCATCATTTGACAAATTGAATCTATTATTCCATGTCACCCTGGTAACTATATGGTAAATACTAATTATAAGTTGTACTTAAGCGACATGCTAGTCTTACTTAAGTACCAGGACATTAAATGTCCCAATCATCATCTTTTAAACATGAAAGTGGTTTTGGGCAGTCATTGTGGGTAAATGACTAAGATGGTTGAGTTGATGTATTTTACTCCTCAAAAACTCTAATACCTTGATGTTACTGTCTGGGCGGATAGTATGATGAATGGTATGTTGATGGGTGCTAATGCAGCCCAAGGAATATTGAATAAACTGCCCAGACAACCATAAGGACTTAATCTTGTCATGACCTCCCGTGTAAAACAAGTACATGACTAAGGAATCGTGTGGGGTAACGAGTATGACTACCTCTTGTGGGTACAATGTACAACCTCTGTAGAGTCTAAACTGTTTAAACAACCGCGCCTACGGTCAAAGGCGGACATGGGAATTTTACTAGAGTTAGTTCTATTTCAAAAACCTTTGTGTGTGGTATGAAAAATGTGGTGGGCTCACCTAGCCCTAAGATTGGATTTTTCCTAGGTTTTCGAACTCAGTGGTGTTAATGAGTGGAGGTAGCTCCAATCAAAAGAAGCATACAGTATAGGTTCCGACGGAGGGGACCTCTACTAAAATAAATATTGCACAATTACTCTCTTTAATAAAATGCAATTTGGTTAAAATGCTAAGTGATAGGAATTTGTCATTATGATAATTAAAAACATTGCTTTAGCAAATAAAAGAACCCGAGTCATCCTTGTTAAGCCTTGCATGTATATTATTGCATTGTGTGTATTGGCTCGCCAGCATGGAAGTTGTACTCATTCTCGCTCTTTCCCTTAAACCCTCAGAAGCAGAAAATCTTGAAGATTGCGACTACTACGAGGATTCAGAAGTTGGAGGCCCAGGAGTTGATGGGGAGTAGATTAGTTTTTTTAGTCTAAGTCTCGCCTCAGTCCAACTGACTTCGTTGGTGCTTGCGTGCATCCTATATTATCTGAGTTTTCGGGTAATATTGGACGCACATGGGTTTCCCCAGTCGCTTGCCTGTGGAGAGATATGCCCTCACCCTTTTGCTTCCGCTGTAGTTTCCGCTACTTTTGTGATGTAATCATTTGGCCTGTTCGGCCCTTATTGTAAAAATTGACCTGATACGATATATGTAAACTCTGATGTGTTAAATTAATGAATGGTATGGTTTTACGCTATGTATGAAATGATTCAGCAATGTGTCTGTGAGTGCTATCTACTGATCCAAGGAATATCACAATAATTGCACAGAGGATTTGGATTCTCGGAATCCGGGTCCGACACACATAATACCATAAAAATATGATGCTCCCAAGGTGTACTAGGTCTAAGGTTTTACAATTTATGGAAGCTCATATACCTAAAAATTCAGTTTCTAGGATTTAAAATGAAATTTACAAATTAATTCTCGGGATTATTAAAAACTTCAGGATTTTAACCGAAAAATAGCTTAAGCCACACATTACCAGAGCAAATTATTAGAAACTCAGGGGTTTATCCGAAAAAGAATCAGTATATCCGGATGCCACCGAAAAATAAAAACCTTACGGGGGGTTTGTGCAAAACAATCTTGATACCGCAAAAGTTCTCGTAATTTTCTAGAAAGCTGAGGGGGTTTCCGCAATATTTCTAATGGGCCACATTTCTTCCGGCCCATTATGACCCAACCGGTGGCTATGGTTAAAACCCTAGCCGCCCGGCCTCATCCTTGTCCCGCACAAATGGCAACGGCGGCGGTTGTAAGCGCACGCGGGCGGAGCAGCATGCGCGCGGGGGCGTATCGACGGGCTTTCGGCATGGCGCACCGGGCATGGGAGCCGGCGGTGGCAGCAGTCAGAGCGTGTGCTGCGGGCGTGCGTAGGGGCTCCCGGTGATGCGCATCTGGCGCGGAGACGCGGCGCGCGACGGTGCTCAAGCAGGACAAGCGGCGACGCGGCTGCGCACAGGCGTGGCGGGACCGGCGTAGTGCGGACAAGCGACGGCGCAGCATCATGCGGCGGCGTAACGACCGCGGCGAGCGCGGCGGTGCGGCTTCGGGAGCGACGGCGACGGCAGCGCGTCTTTGGGAACGACGGCAAGCCGGCGGGGTCGGCGGAGACGAGCCGGTGGCGGAGGCCGCGCGTGGTGCGAGTGGTTGCGGGCCGGGGTGGCACGGCGGCGGGCGTGCGACTGCCGGCGCGGGCGGCTGCGAGCGGCTCCCGCCGGCGGCACATCCCCTTTTTTTGTTTGATTGTTTGTATGAATAGTAATCCATATTTTAATCATATTTTGTAAATAATCGATGTACGGTCTAGAAATTAATTTACAGAATTAAATCACTAGGAACAGATTAGATCGAATGAAGCAAACAAATCACAAATCAATCTCTCATTATGGCCGAGAAAACAAGATTGATGTAATCATCGATGTATAGGACGACATACCCGATCTGAAAAGCTTCGTGCTGATAACGTATTGAGAAATAACGGTAGTCATCGTGACATCGGCGTAGATCAATCACATAGGAGACCTAGATACAACGGGAAACACTGAGTATAGGAGTAGAGCTTTTTTTCATTTATCAATCAATCTCTTGTACATATGGGGTCTTCATATTTAGTCTATAAGAGTGAAAACCTTCCAGGAGCAATTTAGTCTTTTGCTCATACAAAGGTTTCTTAACATGTTGCACCGTACTGAGCTTTTTTATAGCATTGGGCTACTCTATCCGAAGTAGATCTGTTCACGGTGGCTCGGTCCGTGGCTCGACCCGAATTTGGGACTAGAATTCCGGCTTGAAAGCATGATGAAATGCAATTAAAATAATAATAAACTATTTTTTATTCATAAATGATTACATATTATTTTTAATTTAAAAAAGAATTAAAATAATATTTTTTAATGGAGATGTATTTTTCGGACCGGGCTGAAAAGCTGGCCCGGCTGTCGTTTGAACGGGTCTAATCCGCCCCTCGTTTCCCTTTCGATCTTGTCATTTTTCGTGATTTTTTCCGGGGAAATGTCAGGTGAAATCCATTCCTGAGCAACCGTTTACCGGAAATTGAATTTCCGAAGGTATCGCAAAATAATTCACGTTTCAAAAGTTGGGTGCCAAAGCCCAAAAGCCTTATCTTGCATCGACTATCCTCTGGGCCACATAGGCACTGAATTTTTCGTGATGTTTTTCCTTATGCTAGCAAATTTGTACTATTGGTGCTGCTGTATATTTCGCCGCTACAAAACATATGAGGAGTAATTAATTATTGTACTAGATTCTGAAAAGAACGAAATGTAAGAATTTTTAACAGTAAAGTCACCGCACTGCATGATCTCATTTCAAAGATCAAGAAGGAGAGTAGATCTTGGTCCCTTGTGAGGGGTAAATGTTTGGAGCGTTTTTCTCAATTGTAATTAGGCTTAGACTTTAAACCTGTTCTCTGTGGGTTGACTCTCCGTCCTATCTTTATTAATATAACAGGTAGGCCTCCTGCCGGTTCCTTTTTAAAAAAAATATTGGTACTGTTCAATTTTTACGAGGTCTTACTTAACTTACTAATTGAATGGTTAACGTAAAGCAGCTCATCGATGTTTCTTATCCAGTGAGTCGTGGAAAAAAAACATGCCCAACTCACGGTTTGGTATCGCATCGAACTCAGAGCTCGGTTTTACATACTCATTTCTTCGCATGACAGGCACACAAGCAAATCATTTGCACTAAACTAATTAACGCGTCGCTGCCACTTAAGCGCAGTTATTCTGTAGTGTCTGACCTATCCGTCCATCTTGTCCGACTTGGCGTTGACAAATTTAGTCATTTTGTATGTTGCTGTCAGCGTATGGCCTAACATACGGTCGGTGTCACCGAGTGAATAGATGAATTCAGCTCGATCAAGATTCTTCTCCTAACACAGGTGCTAGCTGTTGAATTCTGGTTGCTTTCACAAGGAAATGGAGATGTTCATTGCACTGGATATCGTAGGTTTCCCATAGTTTTCATTGACCTCCACCCATACTAATAGCGAGAACTCATAATCAGTTTGGTTCAAGTGACAAGTCACTCTCATCTACTCCACAAATGATACATTGGCCATTTGGTTGGTGATTTGAACTACTATCTACGTGGATTTCATGGGGATAGTTTTTATTTTTGCTACCAAATCTTGTTTATGCGTTTTGTTTTTTTTAGTCTTTGGCTGAATTAGCATGGTTTTATTTATAATAGCAAAAGTAGTTCTCGCTCGCACAAAATTGCAAAAATAGCAAAAGCCACATGCCGCACTCCTAATCCGCGGTGGGAACATGCGTATGTCATCCTACCGCGAATTGGGAGCGCGATGGAGGTGACAATTTTGTCATTTTAGACGCGGAAGGCTATATTTGTTGTTTCATTTCAAAAAGAGGCTAAATAGACCAAAAACTCTTTGTTTTTCGCCAGTGGCTCCCTTATTGACAAGTATATCTAGATCCATGTGTCAACGAGAACTTAGAATTGTGGCTTTTTATTGGCATGCTTAGAAAGGAGTTGTTTGATTGATAACCTGGGTTATGCTAACACAGTACAAAACATGGTGTATAATTGCTTTACCATGTCTTGCGTTCTAAACACTCAAATTGCTTTAGCATGCCTAGTAAGAGCCAAGCGAGGCGCTGCACTCAAGTGATAAAGGAAGAACAAACGAAGAAGATAATGAATTGGTGATTATGATTATGATGATAGAGGATAAAATAAAATTTCTTGATGGAGAAATTAACCTTTTTCTGCCCCCCAAAAACTAGTGCGTTTTGCATCATGTCTCATCCCGACTCAAGAAAACAAAGCAAATCACCTGCAATTGGTTATCATTTGAAAAATAGTAAGTACACGCTTTAGCTTTTTGCCTAGAGGAAACGGGGGTCGTACTAGAGCTAACCACTATTGTTGACTCTGCCGCCATGCAGTTTCCGGTGCAGACAAAGACGCTTCCACCTCCAGGTAGTTGATGAAAACTACATTTTACGGGAAATTTATCAAAAGAAGTGGTAGTCATGTCAAGATTGACACAGCTGCTAAAAGAATGCCTTGTGAAGATTATGATCTTTTCACCCTGAAGCAATAGTTATTATGTCTTGCTCACATGAGCACGTAGACCGTTTGATCAGAAGTCAATGCTCAAGATGAACGTACGCGTGAAATTTGTATATTCTCACCAACACATTTGTGTACTTCCATTTCTCACACATTCATCCTGCCTACCTGTTTTGCACAAGGCAGTCGAGGAGGCGTCAAACAACACGCTGTTGCCGTCCTTGGCTGACTTGTGCAGTTATGCTATGCTTTTTAAAGACTTGAGCCCAATGTACAAGTTTCGTAATTAGTATGCAAAAAACGGAATAACACCGACGGAAAAGAACAAATGCAATACCAACAAAAGTGTTAGTTTTTTTTAGAGAAACAAAAGTGTTAGTTTTTTGGTTATGAAGCAATCTTCTTTTAAGAATGTAGTTACTGACTTCTGCCAAGAAGTAGGCATCAGTGGCACATCACCCAACTACTGGTCCTGCAAATTATCCAATGCCTCATCCAATACGACTTAGTCTCTAATCAGCGAGAGCTGCGTGCTAATGAAACATACATAAGCAACGTAATCCCAGTACTAGCTCTTGGTGATCTTCGTCAGTGCCTATAGTTACTAGTCATGAAGCAGCTCGTGATGCTGCTGGTCTTGATCGCGCTGCCGGCGCGCGCCGTGTCCGTCCCCGGCGCCGGCATCAGGGCGCTGCTCACGCACGCCGACGCCGGCCGCGGACTCGAGAAGCCCGAGCTTGTGCGGCGCATGGCGCACCGGGCCAGGGCAAGACGGCGGCTGCTGTCGCACTCGCAGGCTCAACCGGTGCGCGCGCAGGTGCGTGCCGGCCTCGGCGCCGGCGGCGGCATCGTGACGAACGAGTACCTGGTGCACCTGTCCGTCGGCACGCCGCCGCGGCCCGTGGCTCTCACGCTCGACACTGGCAGCGACCTCGTCTGGACGCAGTGCGCACCCTGCCTCGACTGCTTCGACCAGGGCCTCCCGTTCCTGGACCCCGCCGAGTCCTCCACCTACGCCGCGCTCCCCTGCAACGAGCCACTGTGCCGCGCGCTCCCGTTCACGTCGTGCGGCGGCCGGAGCTGGGGCGACCGGAGCTGCGTCTACGTCTACCACTATGGCGACAAGTCGATCACCGTCGGCCAGCTCGCCGCCGATCGCTTCACCTTCGCACCCAGCAGCCGCAATGCCGATAGCCTCTCCACGCGTCGCTTAACCTTCGGCTGCGGCCACTTCAACAGGGGCATCTTCCAGGCGAATGAGACCGGCATTGCCGGCTTCGGCCGGGGGCGGTGGTCGCTGCCGTCCCAGCTCAACGTCAGCAGCTTCTCCTACTGCTTCACCTCCATGTTCGAGTCCAAGAGCAGCCTCGTCACGCTCGGCGCGCCGGCTGAGCTCTACAGCCACGCGCACAGCAGAGATGTCCGGACCACCCCGCTGATCAAGAACCCCTCGCAGCCGTCGCTCTACTTCCTCTCGCTGAAGGGCATCACGGTGGGGTCGACGCGGCTGCCGGTGCCGGAGTCGCGGTTCCGGTCGACGATCATCGACTCCGGCGCGTCGATCACGACGCTGCCGGTGGACGTCTACGAGGCGGTGAAGGCGGAGTTCGTGGTGCAGGTCGGGCTTCCGGCCAGCAGCGTGGAGGGGTCGGCGCTCGACCTCTGTTTCACGCTGCCGGTGACGGCGTTCTGGCGGCGGCCGACCGTGCCGGCACTGACGCTCCACCTCGACGGCGCCGACTGGGAGCTGCCGCGCGCCAACTACGTGTTCGAGGACTACGGCGCGCGCGTGATGTGCGTCGTGCTTGACGCGGCGCCCGGGGACCAGACCGTCATAGGTAACTACCAGCAGCAGAACACGCACGTCGTCTACGACCTCGAGAACGACGTGCTGTCCTTCGCGCCGGCTCAGTGCGACAAGCTCGTAGCTTCACTGTAGTGTTTGTAAAAAGAAAAGTAGAATTTTTTTACTACTGGTCACTCATCAGGTGAAATGCGCCTTTGTGGTGGTAGGAAGTTGAAGCAATAGAGTAAATTTTGTGTGAAATTTGTGTTGCTCGGCTCGCTTCTCTTCCATTGTAGCAGGGACGGGTCCAAGAAAATGAGCCACTGGGATCGTCGTATACTAATTTCACTTAGATAGTTGGGGTCATCTCCTACATATGCATAGTGTCGCCATGGGTTTGGGCTGAAGGTTGCTGAGTCACAGGACCCCAGCACTTGAGCTGTGGGTCCGCTCCTGCACTGAACTGTGCCAAATGAGCGCGTAATCCGGACCGTCCGTGTATCTGATATGACGTTCTACACGCATGCGCCGTTCCAATAGAAGGCCAGACGCTTCAGCTGCACACGGTTTGGAGGTAGCCATACATGTTGGGAGTAGATTTTTTTTTTAGACCTGTTGGAAGTAGACTCAAAGGAAGGCATTAAGGTGCACTGCACCGAGGTATGCTCATGTGCTGGTCACGGGCATCCTATTCCTATCCTCAAGTCAACCGACAGAGCAGCTCTCGATGTTATTTTCTGACTGTTGGGAATACTCGGACTCAGAGCGATGCATTTCACTTTCAGGGCTTTGTCGGCCGGTCAAAATTTGCGAACTAACTCGTGCCCACTGCTACACCGCCATGGTTCTTTTAGATATGCAACAAATTAAATATAGAGACAGGTAGTCACCAGCCCACCACTCACCAATTCTGCATTTATCTGAACGACTCGGCGTGTTCATTCGCATCTATGACATTTGGGATCATAATCTAAGAGGTTAGAGACGTTGGCATGCCTTTGTTAGGTTGGTGGTACCTTGGCAATAATGACATATGGCATCAAAGTCCAGTAGGGGGTTACAAGGTTGGCTGGCTGGGTACTACTTCACTGGTACCATTCACAAGCATGGCATTTGGGATCAAATACATACGCACGGTTACCGGTGCCATTCACAAGTGACAACCATTACACTAACACATATGCGAGGCTACTAACTCACAGGTAGCATTCAAATCACAAGCATGACATTTGGGATCAATATACAGGTGATGGTTCGAGTGCCAAGACTGCATCGGGCACAGGGAGAACCGGATATGTTAGTGTAACTCCCTCAGTTCTTGAATATATGCCTTTCTAGGATTTTACAAAAAAAAAAAGACATGTATACAAAAGATCTTGCCCTTCTTTATTTGATCACTCGTTGCTCTTAGATGTTTTGTATACTTTAGTCCATACTCCATATTAGACTATTAGTAATTGACCTTTGAGATATAAATGAGAGGGATATGCAAAGAAAAAAATGGTAAAATGTAAGAATAGCATATATTGAGGAACAAAATTTGAAAGCTATAATTACATGTATTTAGAAACAGAGTATATAACACACATCAATGGGCGCATGACAGCGCTCTGTTCACGAAAGTACACCAAATGCTTTTGTAAAGTACAAACACGCCATAAACATAAGTAGCTCTGTCAAAAGGTCACCATGGCTCTCACGAGAATGTAAGCAACACATCAACGCCAACAGGCAAAATTCAGAGTACATTTGAACCCACATGAGCCACTACTTTAAAACAGGGATAATTCATGTGCAGGTAGCCTACCGGTAAATTGTCAATTACAGATGTCAGTTAGTGACAAGTCTCTTTGCTTTTTCTTTCATCATCCACTCATAGCAATTGTTTGTTTTCTATTACAAAACTAAACTAACAATTGCAAAGATGATCATATACAGAGCATATCTCACAAAACCTGCCCTCGGATAACTAAATTAGTGGATGAATTCACCCATTTTGCCCTTCATCCGAGTGAAATGGGCCTGAGGGATCAAATCTTCTGGTCGGAAACTCAAATTATAATTAAGATTGTTAGTTTGCACCACTCTTACAACCTTGGTCCGACCGTGCCCCTGTAGCTGTCACAATTACACTGGCCAGCCCCGCTTGCTGCATGCGCTTTCCGCATGGATACCGAGCTTGAAACAGTATTCCTTGGCCATCCACGAAGGAGCCACCTTTGATTTGTTGCTATCCACCAGGCCCTTCTACTACATCCTGACTCCATTGCTTCTTTTTGGGCATGGAACTACGGCGAGTATAAACATATCTCTTCGGAGGGCATTGGTTCTGCAACAAAGCTGGGTCAGATCTCAATGTCATAACAAGCTCCTTTTCAAATGCACCTCTATGACGCAATGTCATGTACTTTAAGCATCGGCAAAGAGGAGGGGTAAAGGAATGTAAAATCCTCATAAAACGTACGAACCGTTTTATCGGTTGACTTCGTTTCACCATCTTCTGGTTTCTGCGAGGCAGTAGCTGGTCTTTCTGGAAGATTCTTATCAGCAAGTGATTCCCCATCATCCAACTTCCGCTTATATGATATTGTTGATGTCGAACTGTCAGCTGTGTTCCTATCAGTGTCCCTGTTATGCAGAGAAAACCTGACGGTATGCTTCCTGGATATAGTACTATCCACCGTGACGTCATCCAATCTCACCGTGACGTCATCCAATCTTTGCATCGTTCCACTTTGTGAATGATTATTAACAGAGGTAGTGGCAGATTCTGAACTTGCTCCAGGTCCAGATGCATGATAAGAAGTCCGCATCGAAAAGGCAGCAGAGTCCCTTCTTGCAGCAAGTATATCATGTCCACATACAGCCAAATCTTTCTGGTGTATTACAATAAAAATTGGCATGTAAAAATTCCATAATTAATGCAGCTCGATGAACTGATCCAAAACAGAAATTAGCAGCACACAAATACAACACTTTCAATTATCATAGTGTTATTTGAAAAACTTAAAGATGACAATCCAAGTGATTAGGAATCCCAGTGTTCATTTATGCATGTGTTCATACTTCATAGACCTAGGTATTTTCCTACAAGGAATAAGGCTATTACTTTTCACACAGATATGTAGAAGCTGGAAATTCATAGATGGATTGTTAAGATGTTCAATCGTGAACAATCCGCGTATCAACTGGTGCCACCCCTGAAATCAAGCGATTCTTTGATGTGTACTCTTTCACTGGACCTCTAAAGTATATTTGATACAGTTTGGATAATCACCCTAACTTTGAAATCCACAACTCAAAATATTATTTTTACTTTCCTAAGTTAAAAGAACCAGGTAACTGACATCACCTGGACATTATGTCCACCCGCTACTAGGGATGCAAACGGTACGGGTAATTCCCGATCGATCCGGTATCGGATTCGAGAAGGAAATTTAGTATCCGCACGGATTTGGTATTGGTACCTGATAGTCTCGGATTGGGTAGCGAAATCAACAGAGCTAATATCCAACCGAATAGCATCAGTAAGCAAATAGCCGGATATTATCCAGCCAGATATCCAAAATCACACCTGCACCTTCTGTCACCACTGCTCATCGCCGACGACCTGCCGCCTGCGCCTGTCCCCGCAACTCGCCGCCACCGCCCGTCGCTGCGGCTCACCGCCGGGAGCCGCAACCTCCACTTGTAGCCGTCACCCACGGCCTACTGCTGCCACCTCGATCCATGCCGCCATCCATGAGAAGCCCCACTCCATCTCCCTGTCTCGATCTTTGGAGTTTGGATTGTCTAGCGACTAGCGAGGAAGACGAGTGGACGACAATGGTCCTCTCGAGCTAAGGTTGGGGCTGGGCTGGTCATATTCCAAGGCCTAGCTGGGCCTTCTTTTATTTCCTTTTTTCCTTTTTACTTTTTTTAGTTTCTTTCTTTGTTTTTACCCCTCTTAAAATTTGGTGTTTCTATGGCAGTGTTTTGATGTACAGCATATTCAATTTGATTTGTATTCACCACCAATACTATGTTATGTGATAGTGTGATAAATATGTACATACTCATGTTGAATAGTTGAAGCGATGGTGGTACGGTTCAATGTATATTCCTTTATATGTGCGCGTACTATCCGCCTATATTATTCGTTTCCAACCCGAATCTATGATGTATCCATTCGGATGGTACCGTGTCCGAAACTCCGTATACTCTGAATTCGTATTCGTAACCGACCTGACCATATCCAGCTCCAAATACGGTATGAGCAATATCCGTCCGAATCCGACCCGATTGCACCCCTGCTCACTACAGCTGCAAATTTCATTATTACCCCATTCGTTTCAAAATATAAAGACCGGTTTTGTTGTGGCATGTCTCCGGGATTAAACTTTGAAGTTTGAATACTTTGCAGTATATTAATAACTACAAAATTATGATTATGTGAAACTACCTTAAATTACAAATACAATGGTACTACTTTTGTGCAACCCATTTTATTATCTATGTATCATTTGATCATTTGTTCATCAGAGTTTACAAAGTCTCCTGAAAATGTGGGGGGCTTTATATTATGAAACAGAAGGGGTAGTTCATTAGAAAAAATGAAAATATCCACCACTGCAACGCTGCTGGCAACATCAGATTTAACAAAATAATTGGAAAAAAAATGCAATTCATTATTTCATTAAGAGAAACTCGGCACTAACACTACCAGTCTACCACAAAGGAAATAAACAAGTAATTCTTAGAGAGATTATCCTACTGCCTAACAAAGTGACAAGGTTTAATTTCCTGAGAAACCAAAAGGGATAGCACATAAACACAATTAACAGCTACTGTACCTTCGCCTTTTCTCTTTTAACAATCCTCTCGCAAAGAAGGCGTAATATTTCCAATTCAACCTGCCACAAAAGAGGAAATATTATGTTAACAGAAAGTACATTTCAACCTAAGGGGTTCATCAATTTTGACAGAAAGGGGAAGGTGTCTCTTTTACTACACAAGTCTTACATTAGTGGTATTTGCAATTATTTACACCCCTTACAAGATGGATCTCACACAAATGATATCAGTGCAGAAATGAGCAAGGAACTTTAATGACTACAGGTCTTACATTAATGGTATTTGCAATTATTTACACCCCTTACAAGATGGATCCCACACAAATGATATCGGTGCAGAAATGAGCAAAGAACTTTAATGACTGCAGGTCGTGAGCCATTACTTATGATCCATAACCATATGTTGAGCCAATTCGGTGGATTCAATTAATTCAGACATATAAAACACTGGTTTAACTGTGACGTGCCTTGGGTAAGTAACGTATAGGGTAGGAGTGGGAGGTGGGAGGTTTAGGCCCGGGCTTGCGCCTGGGAGCCATGGTGGAGGGAGGCAGCATGCGCGCCTGGAGGACGGGAGGAGCAAGGGGGGAAGGAGATTAGGGATACTAATTTGCTTGCTTTATTTCATCCTCTCCTCTCCTTTAAAAAGAGTCTTTATAAATAAAGAGATCGAAAGGATCTCAATCTAATCTAAAGAGATCGAAAGGATCTCAATCTATTCTTTAAAGAGATCAGAAGGATCTCAATCTAATCTTTCTAAACAATCTGATCTTAAGGATCTTTTCTTACTTGCAAGCAAAGAAAAGAGGGTGTGGACCCTAGGCTGCAGCCAGCCAGCTGTGCCCTTAGCGCGTTGGCGGTAGACCTAGCCCCACATGACATCTCTCGCCCCCTCGACGAACAGCTCATCCTCGATCTGAAAATTTGGGTAACGTTGCTGAAAGGAACACAAATCTTCCCATGAGGCAGACGAAGCCGAGCCTTGCCATTGAATTAAAATTTGACAAACACCCCGAGCAAGACAAACACGAAGAGCTTTTGTCGGGGGAGGCAGCACTTTCCCATGAAGAATGACCGGAAGGGCGGGCGGGGAGGCAGCATTGTCCACAGGGCACCAAGGTTGCCGCCCGTGATCTGGTCGCAAAGGGCCACCAAAGTCGGGTCGATGGAGGTGATTGTCCGCATGATAGCGAGATCGAAGTGTGGAGCCAATAAGGCAAAGGAGGCGCTGATGTCTGAATCACGGTGGGAGTGTCGGTCACTGTATTAAGCCAGCATGGTCAATATTCCACCGAAAAATCAAAGCTGAGCAACCTGCTGACCCATAGGTGTTGGGGGATGGTTGCTAGGCGTTGATCCAAGAGAAACTTCAAACTGCAGTGGTCGGTCCGAACAAGGAACGAACGCCCCCAAAGATAGGGCCGCCAGTGTCGTACAGCCTGTACCAGGCCGATCAATTCGCGCTCATATGCAGCAAGCGTGTGATGATAGCTAGCAATCGGTCGGCTGAAGAAAGCGATGGTGTCGCTGCCTTGGTGAAGGACCACGCCGAGGCCTGTCCCGAAAGCGTCGCACAACACAATGAACCGTGCTGAAAAATCCAAAAGCTGCAAAATTGGGGTCGTCGTCAGCGCTGTCTTGAGAGTCAGCGCTCGTGTTGTCTTGGGTTGAGGCCAGGCCATGACAGCCTTAACCTTCTTGTCGTCCATGGCGACGCCAGCCGCCGAGATAATGTGGCCCAAGGGCACGGAGGGCTCGCCAAGGAACATTTACTGCGCTTGAGGAAGAGCTGGTGATGCCAGCTGGAGGTGGTCATCCCCGAGGAGGCCCATGGCGTCGAGGCGAGGGCGTGAGCGTCGCTCCGCGATGCGAGGTGGGCAGCAACCGAGATTAGCCGGCACAATTCATAGGCGCGAGCCAAGCTCATGGCCACCTCCAAGTTATTCGGGCACTGGAGCTCGACGCCGATGCACAATGGGTCGCCGAGCCTTAGTGAACAATTGGATCTGATGTAGTTCGAAGAGGTCGCTGGCACGATTGAGCGATGTCAGGAACCGATCCTGGTAGTCGGTGACTGTACCCGTGCACTGGCATGACGCCAGTTCCCCCAAGTGTTTGTTGCGCAGGGGTAGGCCAAAGCGGAGGTTAACGAGCTCAATGAAGCACCTCCAATTCGGTGTCCCGCCATCACGTTCCAGCCGATAGTACCAATGTTGGGCGCCTTCAATGAGGTGGTAGGCGGCGAGCCATACTTTTTCTTCCTCTTAAGGTTCGCTGTCTGCGAAAAAATTGCTCGCGAATCGCTTTTGCCGTCAAAGGTCTAAATATCCAACTTGTAGTAGCGAGGAGCGCGTTCGTTCGAAGCAGCCAACGGTGGCTCCCGTGTAGCCCTAAGAGAGCCGTCGAGTATGGTGGCGATCGTCTGGCTGCTCTCGAGACAGGTGATGGCTTCTTGTGGGTGTTGCGCCATCTCCAAGTTCTGTACCTTGTCTTCAATGGTGTCGAGTTTCTTAATCTGCGCCAGGATCGCTGCAAGCTGTGCAGACACAGCATCGCCGTCGCCCGCCATGGAGGAAGGGGCAACGCCTGAATCTGATACCAAGTCGTCACGTGCCTCGGGTAAGGAACATATAAGGTAGGAGTAGGAGGTTGGAGGTTTAGGCCCGAGCTTGCGCCTGGGAGCCTTGGTGGAGGGAGGTGGGGTGCATGGCAGGAGGGAGGCGGTGTACGCGCCTGGAGGCCGAGAGGAACAAAGAGAGAAGGAGATTAAGGATACTAATCTCCTTTCTTTATTTCGTCCTCTCCTCTCCTTTAAATATAGAATCTTTACAAATAAAGAGAACGAAAGGATCTCAATCTATTCTTTAAAGAGATCGAAATGATCTTAATCTAATCTTTCTAAACAATATGATCTTAAGGATCTTTTCTAACTTGCAGGGTGTGGGCCCTAGGCTGCCGCCGGCCGGGCTATGCCCTTGGCGCATCGGCAGTAGACCTGGCCCCACATGACATTAACAGTTAAAATACAGGGAAACAACTCACAACGTAAAGTTTAATGTATGGTCAGATATTCAGTTTAGCTATGTTGGCACTACAGGGTTGATGACAAACAAAAGTGTCAAAACAAGAATTTGTTGACCATCTTCAGCTCAACAAAGTATTCCAACGGTCCCACAGTGCACACTGATCAAACACCAGAAGTAGTAGTAATGACTTCAGGCTAGCTTTGAGTACACATTATCAAAATCTAAAACAAACAAATTGAAGTCGGTATTTCTTTGTTGTTATCCTAAACAAATCAGCATAATTGCTCTAGACTACTCCAGACACTACTCTTCAAATCCATTTGTCTTACTTCCGTATAAATATCCTCAAAAGAAACATTTACAGGTTGCACAAAGGTAAAAGCAAAAGCATTCTGATAGCCATATATGTCAATCCGATTCAGCTTGCTGGACACAGTTAAGCAGCAAATTACAGTTGCTGATTAGTACCAATAAATAGAAATGGTCACCACGGCTTGTGTTGAATACCACACAGATTGGTATGTTACTCAAACTCCAAGGTTCTAGCATAGTGTGATTTTCACCTAGAAACTAAGAAGTGCAACAGGTCTCCTCTTATCTAAATGCAATGTACCTGATGAGTACTTGAGATGTTTTATTACTATATAATGCAAATTCCAACCACAACAGAGCAAAGGCAACACTTGGAGCAAGACAAAAAGTCAGAAATACCATGAAATAGATTGGTATTCTGGAATGTTATTACCCCAGTTATTAAAATAAAGTAAAGTAGAAAATATAATGTTTATGTTATACTCTGATACCCGTTATGTGCAGCAGCCCCCAGATGAGAGTTGCGAGATACGGCACGAGCGTGTACGATACAAAAAACAAAGTAGATGAATCCCGTAAAGAACCGAAATAACGACGCCGAAGCAATCACCACGAGAAAGATTTGGCGAAGCAAACCGCAAATTTCTTAAGTACGACCTCAAAAGTGAACAAGGGATTGTCACTCTCTCACCACCCTCTCAAACCTTTTAAGATCCTTGGATCTTTTGCCCTATACAAGAATATAGTGCTAAAGAATAACCTAGCATCTAATCCTCTCCTGCATCTCTTGCTTTTGATGAGTTAGTTTGTGACTTGTGTTCTCTATGACCACCCCTCGTGGCTTTATATGGTTCCCCTTGGTTCTCCAATGGGAAGTAGGAATCATAATCCTATTAGGATTCATATAGGAATCCATGTAGCACACCTCTCCAAGTTCTAGTATGTTAGGATATAAGTCACCTTACTCAACAATCTTCACCTTGACTCTTATCCTTTGAAGTCACCGTGCTCCAAAAATTCGCTCCAAGTCGGTTCCACCTTTTTTTTCCTTTTCTTTGTTTTTTCCTCCCACCTTTGGGAGTACCCCACCACATGGGCTCATGCACATCACCGCGATATGTGTCGATGTCCAAGCTAGCCTGCTCGGACCCTCCACCTGAGAACTCTTTTGTTGTGTAGTTTGATTAACCACACCTCTTGTTCCTACAACCCTCCATACCATAGGTTTGTACCACTTTCGAGCTCCACCTACTCATCGGTACCGTGTAGTTGGTCCCAGAATGTCTTCTTTGTTCCAACAACATTAACCACACCTCTTGTTTCTACAGCCCTCCATGACATAGGTTTGTACCGCTTTCGAGCTCCACCTACTCGTCGGTACCATGTAGTTGGTCCTAGAACGTCTTCTTTGTTCCAACAACTCGCACCTTCGCCTTTGCATCTGCTAGATTTTGCAACAAATATTTGCAGTTCCGCACATAACTGCAAATAAAATATGAGTACCTACCGTTGACGCACGATTTCCTTCTCCTGACCATGATTTTTATCAGACCTCCCATTGGTTGCTCATCCCTTGTGATTAACCATCAATTAGTATCCTCTATTGCTCCAGATACTTTTCATGATAACCTGCCCTCTCCAAATAATTAGCATGACTCTACCTCGAACTGATACCTCATAACCTTTGAGTTTAAGCGACCTCACAGATATTAAATTCTTCTTTAAGATAGGAACATACCGAACTTACGTCAATGTGCGATGTGCTCCATCATACATCTCTAATGTAACCGTTCCCACCTTAGTAATTGCATATTTCTTACAATTCGCCAAGTAAATAGTTCCATGCGTCGGGCGTAGAGATCATTCCTCAAACATCTCACTCACCGAACATATGTGAAAACAACCTAAATCTAATATCCATCCATGAGAAGCACCTGATTAACTGACAAGTACGTTCGAATCATCTTTCGCTACCACCACTGAGCGTGAACCACTTATCTGCTTCAAATTCGGATGGTCCTTTATCATATGATCTTCCTCGTAACATAGATAGCATACACGTGTGCCCTTACTCTTGCCCTTCTTCCCGTGACTTTTGCTTTTACCTGCAACACCTATTGCAATCAATGCTTGATCATCCGAGAATGAAGATTCCAATGGCTTCTTCAAGGACTCTCCTTCAAGTAGATATGCCTCTTCCCGATTGAAGTTGAGAGCAATTATTTAAATCGCGATTATCACGGCATCGTGGATAGCAGAAGCTATCCTACATCGCGGTAGCATATAAAATGTTGTTTTTATAATTTTATATATTGTGTAAAATATCACAGAAGCTGCAAGAAACTTTTTTTTCATTTAACAGTGGGCCCCATGTGCATGTGCACAAACAGTAGCACATTATCCATGCAAGTAAAGTATGCAACCATGACAAACTAGTTCATACGACACTTAAGTTACATAACACAATAGTCTAATTAATAGTTGTTACAAACAAGTTTGTGACATTTCAATAGTATTAATTCAGAAATATGTTTGATAACTATTGATGCGACGGCGGCCGGCAAGAATCGACGCCGAGGGGAGTAGCTCAGCTCGAGACCTTGCGTGGAGATGAGCTTGGATTAGTGGCGGCTACACAGGGGTAGGGCTTCAGGCCTTCATGTGTGTGTGTGTGTGTGTGACCAACAAAATCTTGCCATACATGCGTAAATCAACGGTTTTGGCAGCCGCTACGCGCTAACAGCTATAGCGGTCCACTAAATCTGCTATAGCGGTCAGCCGGTCACAGCTGTGTAAGCGTGCTTCCCCTACTTGGCCTAGCGTTTGGGTGCCCGAAAAAGCTATAGCGGCGCTATAGCCCGCTATTTTAATCATTGGTTGAGTGTTTTCCCAACAAGAATATTCATCACCCATTGCTCCCATGACCATGATAGTGGTAGAGATGACACAAATATAACGACCTCGTCGTTCTTCCCGATTTTCTCATCCACACTAGTCAATTGTGTGATAAGCTTGTTGAAGACATTGAGATGGTCAACGAACCGTGTGTCTTCCTCCGTGCACAACCTGTACAATTACCGCTTCAACATTCACTGGTTTGTTAGCGACTTTGCCATATACAATTCTTTTAAGTTACTCCATAATTTCTTCGGCGAATTCTCCTTAATCACCGAGTACTTTACCTCATCTGAGAGAGATGGGTTGTATTGACAGTCTTCCGCTCCATCATTTTCTAGTCTTCAACGAACGACTTTTCCGGTTTTTCCCCTTCAAGAGCATCAACCAACCCTTGCTGGATAACGACATCCTTCACCACACATTGCCACATGTTGAAATTTCCTCCGCTATTAAAGTTCTCTACTTGGTTCCACATCGTAGATATCGATCTTGATTTTGTATCACTTGACGCTTTGCCAACCTTCTCACAAATCATATTAATATGGCATTGGTTCTGATACCATTTGTTATACTCTGATACTCCTTATGCGCAACAGCCCATAGATCGGATTAAAGTTGCGAGATACGGCACGAGCGTGCACGGTACCAAGAACGAAGTAGATGAATCCGTAGAGAGAACCGAAATAACAACGCTGAAACAATCACGACGAGAGAAAGATTTGGCGAAGGTGATCGCAAATTCCTTAAGCATAACTTCAAAAGAGTGCAAGGGATCGTCGCTCTCTCACAACCCTCTCGAACCATTTAGAACCCTCGGATCCTTACCCTATACAAGAATCTAGTGCTAAAGAATAACCTAACTTCTAATCCTCTCGTGCACCTCTTGCTTTGGATGAGTTGGTTTGTGGTTTGTGTTTTCCATGAACACCCCTTAGTTCTCCTACAAAAGGAAGTAGGAATCTTAATCCTATTAGGATTCACACCCCTCTCCAGGTCCTAGTAGGTTAGGATAAGAGTCACCTTACACAACAGTATACATGATTGAAGCAAAACTTTGATACTTTTCAATAGATAAAGTATGTAACGGACACATTTACCCTCATTCGTTTCATGCTCTTGACCTCCTCGGGGCCATATTGTTGATAGTCAGCCTGTGCAAGTTTATAAAGAGGAAAATAAGAATATTTTTTACTTCAGACTGCTATAGAGAATATAATAGCTTGGTCCATTTCCTATGGTATTAGCAGATCTATATAAAAGAAGCAGATTAGGAGGGAAAACAGCTCCTCGCGTCTTAGGTACAGAGTAAAGAAAATAATCTCCTCTAAACATTTAAAGCAACCCTTACTTTTCTTTGTTCAATACTGTGTTTGCCACAATATGCTTTATGTCGCAACATACTACCAAAATTTTTGGTATTCATGTAAAGACCAGCATCTCTAGCACATGCAGGATGGAAAGTAAGCAGACAGTCTACAGTACTGCACTGCATAATTGAAAGAAAGAAAGAAAAACTTAGCAAGATTGAACTGGTTTGTCTTTCAATCATAGATTAGAAGGTACAAAGGATAATGTAGAACTTCAAACCTTCAAGCATGTGCCAACTTTGTGGTGGCAGATAGAGCATGTGTATTTATCCTTGAGAAGGTTCTCCTTAGATAGATTGAATAGTCAGAATATTATAATAAGAATGTTCACGAGAACTTATAATGATGATATTGAATAGTCAGAATATTATAATAAGAATGTTCACGAGAACTTATAATGATGATGGCTTTTGGTGGTATCATCATAAAAACAATGAAATAAAATTACGGAATACGACCTATTTATTTTCAATATGAAAACTCTGAGCAAGTGCAATGCTGGAAAGAGATTAGTACCATTCCATCTACTGCATTATATTGTCCCCTTCTGAAGGTACTCTCCAACAGCCACTACGAAATATTGACAAATTTAAGAATGTAGATAAGCTAAGCAAAGCAGCGATATAAAAAATAAAGATGTCAATCAAAGTACCTCAGCACAAAAAGCATGAACCCATTGCCTCTTTGTAGTCTTTCTAAAAGCACCAGATTGGCCATGGCACAAACTACACTGCACCAAGCGTGATTTTGCACCATTGCAACCTGATTGACTACCAGAGATAACAGCCTCTGTTGGCATCTCTTGGCAAAGTTCGCACTTCCAGGTGCCTGCGGGATTCGTCAGACTCTGGTAGCAATCTAAGTGGACAGCAGCCTGCTAAACAAGTAGGGCTAATAGTTTCTTGAAGTGCAACATGGGGAAAACAGTGAAATACAAAAAAAAAATTGAAATACAAAGCACCTTGCAGCTGGAGCAGACAAAAATTCGGTTCAATACAGTCTCACATCGCATGCATACATCACACAGAAGAGCATTTTTCTTGGAAAATTTTGCCAGATCAAAAATGCCAAAATTAGTATCTGCTGAGAATTTACTATTAGAAAATGATGAATCCTTTGTTTGTGGAAACAAAGTCAACTGGCTAACTCTTGAAGACCCGGTATTGACTTTGGGAATACTCTGCAAACAAAGGCAAAAAGAAATGAATATGCATAACACACAATCAATTGAACAAGCACAAGCACAGTATGAACCTCTTGTTTGGCAGATATTACATCATTTTCTGTCTCTTTCCTCACTGTTGCATTCCGCGAGGTGGATGCAACAGAAGGTGCAGCTGCAGCTAGGATAGCCTGAGCTTCCTTGTGTCTCCTCTCTGTGTTCCCACGTTTCTTGGCTTCCCTTATATCACGAAGGTATTGATTCGCAAGGATATGGTCCCATTTTCTTTTGTTGAAATAATCCAATTCATGAGAAAGACTCTGGACAACCTTCAGTATCAAATCTTCTGCAAGATATAAGAAGGACTGGAGCATTGATTCAGAAAGCAGAAGAAATAACTCAACTACGGAGTTCATTTTGCACTCTCCAGACCAATTATAATGAAATAGGACAGCAACCAACAAGGTTTGGAATTTCTGTAAACAAATAGCATAAGACCTGACAAATGCACTTAGCAAAGACAAAGAATGTGCCCTTACCATATCTCTGCTTCATAGCAACATCATTGAGTAGCTTGGATTGTAAACAAACTATTTCTCCTTCTATTTCGTCACGAGGTGAATGCTCCAGAATACCTGATGATTTTGCTTCAGAAACTTGATCTGCTGCAGCTATGTCTGCTAATTGCTCTAGTTTTGTTGATGAACAGCCAAGGTTTTGATCATGAGGACAAGATAATTTCTCTACATAAGTTGGACAATAAAGCAGATTTTAAGATGTAAATAGAAACATTGCAATTGGTATTATTTGATTGATGGGGTGAAGCTAAAAGGAATACCATTATAACATGTTCCATGTTTATTTTGCTTCAAAATATGGTCACACAAGTTTCTCAACTTTTTCTCGATGAATGGATGAATATAACAGCAGTAACCATTGAAGCTACATGGAATAAACACGGGATTAGGTTATTTAATCGATCAAATTGCATGCGTTCAGAGAGGGAGAGAAAGACTCAAGCAGAAAAAGATTTTTTAACCATACTTGAGAAAACGTTGGCCAGAAATCTGATCATCATCCGAATCACGACAATTGCGAAAGCCATTTTCTACTGAATCAGCCCAGTCTTTATTAGCATTATTATCACCCTCAGCAAAACAATAATCAAATGAAGAGATGCCTTCCTCCAGTTCTGAGCCAAGTTGTGTATCAGTTAAGTTCTTACTTTCACTTCTAAGCAATGTACCTGTCCATGACACCAGAAGAATCACTGAGTTTACAAGAATATATGACTTGAGAATTCAGTGCCTCCCTAATCTTCAAAAAGGACTAGTTAGATCCTATGGCTACCAGATTAAAAAATCAAGCTCAACACTATCAAGGAACCTCTAAAGTGAGTATGGCAAGCAGCTACAGCACAGTTAAAAACTAAAACTAATAGAACAGTACCATTTTTATTCCTGACCTGTCAAATATCATTGTCTACAGGTTGTACACTGTACATACAGTTTGCCTAATGTTTGCGTATTTGGTGCATGTAGTTTGACAACACCATACTGATTTCAATTGATGAAAAAAGAGCAAGGTGAATTTTAGCAGCAACTAGGAAGAATACGAGATATGCACATTAGCTAACACAAAAGGGTCATGCCACAGTTAAAATCAAGAACCATAGGCATAAAATGCATAGCAACCTTTAGTATCATACATTATCCAAATAAATGTAAAATAAATAAATAATAGCACAGGCACAGCATCGTCATGGCCATTTTAGAATTTCCAAGAAGAAGTGTCCTTTATTAGTTCCTTTGGACAGACGACCAGAAAGAGCAGTGATACATCACGGAGTTAAAAATTAACAAGCAGCAAACAAACTCTACTCTTCACAATGACAGTAGTTGTACACTCAAATGAATCTAATTTGTTACCTTCTACCAAAGAACCCTCTTTAAGAGACTTCACTTGAACAGAAGGCACATGAGTAGAGTTTTGCAACAACTTGATGATTTTCAACTTGAGACCAGGGGAGAAGGTGGTTGTTTCAGGCTGCCAAGGAATAAATTAAAAAAGAGTTAGGATACAAGGACACAACAGTGTGGCATTGTGAAACACAATGGCGACACCACACAGAGGCAGCTATACATACTTTAGAAAGATATACATATAAAAGATGGAAAATGCAAAACCACTTGTACATGTAAGTGAATGTGCTATCTTAGCCCTCCAAAGTGCTCCAAGATTTGTGCAAGGACACTACGATAATTAGAAGATAGGGTGTTGTTTTGAATTTTGGAAGTTTGAATCAATCTCGATGCACATTTGATAGTGGTGATAATACATGTACAAGTGGGAAAATCATTCTCATAAAAGATCAGTTTTTTTTCGTCTTTCTTAGTTATACCTACAATAAGCTTTTGTTAACTATATCAAATATGTCAAATTTCTAAATTACAGTTTTCTCTATCTCTAGCATTATGTTTTTTTATATAAAACTACAAGCTGTGTTACATGTAAAGAACATATAGTAGGAATGGTCAAACATTAAGTGTGGTAAGGATAATATATCAAATTTTGCCAGCATCATGTATATGGGAAAGTATTGTAAATTCAAAAATGGACCTATATTTCGCTAGTGAGCGTCAGGGCCATGTTGAGTGCATGTATGTACCAAACAATGGCAAACACAACACCTAGTAGAACGCTCGTGCAAAGATAGGGAAACAATTTATGAAGTAATAAAAAATAATATTCCAATTACCACAAGAGCAGCTTCCAAAGATTCCGAGAGACCCAATTCTGATTCTATATCATCAACACTAACCTTTCCTTGGGCAATTAGCTGCGAAGTCAGTACAAACATAAAACTCAGTTAAGTACTAAACATCTGTACCCTAATCTGGCTTTGTAAGATTAGCAGGTAGCTTTCTTTCTATCTTAATGGAATGACAAGCAAGTCTTTTCCGTGTTCGCGAAAAAAAAGGTACCTTTCTAAGAACTGTAGAAACATCACCAGAATTGCTCATAAGATTCCCATCACCTGTAGGCCGATCAACAACCATATCGGCGCTTTGAGTTTCTTGACTTTCTACGCTTCTAACAGTAGATGGCGAAGTAACAAGCTCCGTCTGCACTTTGTTTAGGCTTGAAGAACAAGAGCTAGTGGATGCATTGTTCATGAATGTGTCCTTATTCTTGCTTGGAAATTTCGGTGGTTGTTTCTTCCCAGTGACCGGGTTTGCATCATCCAGCACAACTTGTGTGCTATCCTGTTCAGCAGCACTTTTGTCTTTTTGATCGAATGCAGCACTTTTGTCTTTGTGTATGGAGCTGATGCCTTGGACTGTCGAATGCTTTGAGCAAAATGCCCGCATCACAACCTACAAACAAATAAACAAGAGAAGTAATAGCAAGCAAACCAACTAAGGCAAACAGCATTTACGAGAAGAAAATGTTCTAACATTATTACGCCCAGATTTTCCCCAAATCTCCATCTGATGCTTTGACTCTCTTGCACATACAGGATGAAAGCAAGTTCGGCATGTTCCTGAAAAACACATAAACTTAGTAACCTAAACATGCAATGATCATAAAGTGAAAAAATAATATTCTTTACACATGATTTACGAAATAAAAGGCAGTAGTGACTAGTGAGAAAATAAATTGCGGGAAGAATGTAACATTAATTTAATGCAACACAATTTCCATCCTGTACTGGCAAAAAAAAAACATTAAATCAAGCCATGGCCCACTTAGAGCATCTTTAGTGTATTAAATCGATGTCGATTCAAAGTCATGCTACGTAAGCATTCTAGAAACTAAGCTTGTTTTTCTCCAATGTATTGAACCGATTCCTACTAATAGCTGGGACCCACATTACATTAAAAAACCATAAAATAATAATATCATCTCTCAACCGCACTATCTCCTATGTAGTTGTTTCATGCTCATATGAGTTGTTTAATGCTTTGAATCGACTCCTAAGTAGAGTATGGTTCCATACTTTTTTTGTTGGAATCGACCCCTCCAATGTATTGAATCGATTCAATGGCTTCTCTCTCCTCATTTGAACCGGCTAAAACACAACATTGGAGATGGTCTTATTGTTCAATTCTAAGCAATGCTTTCAAGAATAGTGTTGAGCAATGAAGAATTGGGGGCTAAAGTTATTGGAATGTTGGGGAGAAACTTCACGTTAAAAGCAAATCTTGATATTTTTCAACTTTCAAACAGCACCAGCCTGCCCATAGTTACTATTTTTTAACTTTCAAGGTGTAGCTGTCAAACAGACTAAAGCTCCCCACTGTCAATCATGTATATTTGTAGAATGTATTCATTGATCTAATGACACCCGTAACCAGTGTTCCAAAAATCGACGCCTAGAGCCGATTAATCGGCCTCTAGGCGGTAGTCGGCGGGTCACCGCTGTGATTTCCACCCAATTGGGGCCCTAGGCGCCGGCACCACTTAGCCGGTTCAAGGTGGAGGAAATCGCAGCAGAATTCGGCGTCCCGGAAGCGACTAGGCGAGCTCTAGGCGACCAACTTGCCGAACATTTGCCTTCCCCACCTTCCCCGCCGTTGATTCCTCCTCTCCCGCCGTCGATTGGGCCGCCCCCACCGCTGAATCCTCCTCGCCCGACGTCGATTCGTCCTCTCCTTAGCAGCAGCGCTTCCTCCGTCGCCGGCCTCCCGCAGTAGGACACCAGGTACCTCGTCTTCGTCGTCCCTCGCCTCATCGGCCTCTGCCTGTGCTCTGCTCTGTTGTGTTGTTGCCCTATGTTGTTGATGTTGCGGGAGGAGGAAGAAGGGAAGGTGGGGGTGGGGGTGGAGGAAGGGAAGGAGGTGCCTGGCACGCATCGGCGGCTGTTGATAAGCAGAGGCGGCGGCGGTTGTTTTGTGGTTGAGCTGATGAGAACCATAGCCCATCCGAGAACTGAAGAGGAAGGCAAGGAACTAGGCCGGCCCAGCAGGCCCAGGCTTCAACACATAAAACCCAGCTCCTAGGGTTCCACCGCCGCTTTTCCACTCGATCACGGGTGTAGCAGCGAACGCCAGATCCACCTCAACCCACCCATCGCCGCCGGCCAGATCTACCTTGTCGGCGGCCGCATTCTCCTCGCTGTCGCCGGATCTACCTCACCACTGAGGGTGGCCCAATCGGCGGCGCGGAGGCGACTAGACGAGCTCTAGGCGACCAACTTGGCGAACAGTTGCCTTCCCCGCTGCTGATTCCTCCTCTCCCGCCGTCGATTGGGCCACCCCCATCACCGAATCCTCCTCTCCCGCCGTCGATTCGTCCTCTCCTCAGCAGCAGCGCTTCCTCCCTCGCCGCCGCCAGCCTCCCCCACAGGAGGACACCAGGTACCTCGCCATCGCCGTCCCTCGCCTTGTCGACCTCTGCCTGTGATATGCTCTGCTTTGTTGTTGCCCTATGTTGTTGATGTTGTAGGGAGGAGGTAGAAGGAAAGGTAGGGATGGAGGAAGGTGCTGGCCACAAGCTCCTCGCCACCGGCCGCATCCACCGGGAGTAGTTGTGCCGTCGCACGTAGATGGAGATGTGTGGAGTTGCATCGCCGCACGCGAAGGTAGTATGGAGCTCGCTGTCAGCTGGATCCATCTTGCCCTCGCCTCCGGCACCTTGCAGAGGTAGCTACACCACCGCCACCATGAGGGAGCTACGCCGCTGCAAGAGAGGAAGTTGCGTCGTCACCCTGAGCTCCTCCACCACCATCGCTGCCTCCACACCGCCGCTGCACGGCTGCCTTGCCCTCGCCTCCGGCACCTTGCAGAGGTAGCTACACCACCGCCACCATGAGGGAGCTGCGCCGCTGCAAGAGAGGAAGTTGCGTCGTCACCCTGAGCTCCTCCACCACCATCGCTGCCTCCACACCGCCGCTGCACGGCGGCCCCCCCCCCCCCTCCTCCCTAGTCGACCACCTAGGCGACGCGGGTCTGACAACCAGCTAGCACCTTTTAGAATTTTAGAACACTGCCTCAAAATACCAAGAAATATAACACAAGCATGTATATGCACTACTGATCGAATTTGCCTAGGAAATATCTCAATTAGATGCTCCACAAATAAGTTTAATTGATTTTCTTTTTATAAAAGCAGAAGATCACCCTCAAGAAGCAATAAAACTAAAAGCCCTCTAACCCCCTATGAAAAATCTTACATTGGCGATTTCTATCATCACATGAATTAATTACCAGATGATCATAATAAATTAATTTGTCAAACCAACCTGAGAACAACTCAAATCAACTTGATATGCTAACTTCAATAATGGAAGAACTATCACATCATATCACAGATAACTAAAATATTATCCATATGCATGCTCTCAAATTTGTGAGATTTAAAAATGGTTATCTTCTTCTCCTGAAGTTCTCAACTTTTTTCGAAATTAGCCTGAGCGTTTGGTGCTGTTTCTAATGATCTATGTTGTTAAGGCCTCCTACCTTCATAGACCAGTTAAATCATGGAAAAAGTTGGCTAAAATACTGCACTTACTCAAGTGTTTCTAATCGAACACCCATGCAACAGAACTCAAAATGTTGGCTCTTTACACAAATAGCATGGGAACTGCTGGCAGAGACAACTTTGCATGCATGAATCTCCCCAAAAGCAATTTTTTTGGAGAGAAGAGAGAAAGAAGTGTGCATGTATGTGTGCATTGGTTGGGTTGGGTTCGGGGGTGGGTTGAAGATTGGAAAGTTTGAATAGAAGGTCGGATGCATGATTATTAAGGTGGTAAGGCGAGGCGAGGCGACCCACCCCCTCACACCTTTTAAGCGTCAAGGCGCGAAGCGAGGCGATGCCTTGCACACAGTTTAAGGCGTGCTAAAGCGAACCGACGAGGATGCAGATCATGAGGAGAGGAGGCGCACTGACAAGATCACGAGAAGCGCCTCATCACATGCTGGTGTGCTAAGGCGCTAAGGTCACGGGTGTGCTCCAAAAATCCCCACTGCGCCTCGCCCCACCCCCGCCTAACTTGCCCCTTTGCCCACCCTTTCTTCTACCTTCCCTCACGTCTGGCTGCCTCCTCGCCTTCTCCGCTCCTCTTCCTCTCTCACATGACGGCCACGCCACTCGCTTCCTCGGTGTTGGCCCGCGCCCCTCCTCCTCCCCCCTCTTCCTCTCCGGACTCGGTGGAATGAGGAGCTCAAGAGGGAGCTGCACATAGCTATCAACAGGGCCAATGGGTTATTGATGGCGACAGCTCCTTTGTCCTTTGCTCCGGCCGCCGTCGGAGAGGGTTACCTATGTTAGAATAGGACTCCTTATCTGTATATGGTTTCCTTATCTGTATATGGTAATCCCCTTTGTAGAAAAAAAAAGAAAGAAAGACAGTACACCGATCTAACCGAGTACGTCGATCTAACCGCCATGGCCCAACAATACCGTTAGACTTCGTTGCCTTGGTCGCCATACCGTCCAAATACCGCCTACCAATGGCTTCTGTTCCATCTGATGTGATCCCATTCTCTGGAACAAAGCTTAATGGGACGAACTACAGGTTGTGGTCTTCACTCATGGAGATCACGCTAGATGGTCTCCGTCTCGGGGACATGTTACTGGTGCCCGACCTTGTCTGCCCTGTCGCCGGTTCAGCCTCCTCCCGACAGCCTCCTTCGCATCTCCCGCAGAAGATGAGGTCGCCAAGGAGGCGAGGCTATCGCCATCGATGTCGCCGCGATGAAGCCTTTCAATATGTCATAGACACTTTTGAGCGTTGGTGTGTTGATGAGGCCCGTGTTCGAGCCATCCTGGTGGTCAACGTCGATGACTCCATCCAGCCAGACATTGTCGGTCTGCGTGCCACTCCTCAGATCTGGGACTACTTGCGCGAGCGATACCAGCAAAGCAGCGAAGCTCAGTTCTTTTCGCTTCAAGGTGAGTTGGAGAAGCTTCGCCAGGAAGACTCCTCCGTCGACGACTTCTTCCGAGCCCTAGCCAGTCTCTGACGCCAGCTAGACGAGCTGGCCTCTCCGCTTTGCCAAGAGTGTCATAAAGTGCAAAAGGCGGATCGTGATCGCCTTCGCCTTTATGACTTCGTCTGCCGTCTTCGCCCAGAATTTGAGCTTGTCTGGGCACAACTGTTGAGCCGCTCACAACGACCGACAATCACCGAGGCTCTTTCGACGCTTCGTGCTAAGGAGCTTCATGCGCGGTTAGCAGAGCTTTGTTCCTACCAGATTTGCTACCCTTTTTTCTTCGACTACACCGACGGTTTACGCTTCTGATTCCTCCTCGTGTCTGTTGCCTCTGTTTTTGCACCAACGGGGTTCATGCAATTATTGCAAGAACTTCGAGCACGACTACGGCGTTGTGCGGTCGCAAAAGCGAATAAAGCGCGTGGAGTTGATGCACCAAGGGAGGCAGAGAGGCCCTTCCTCGACAGAGGACAGAACCAAAGACGTCAGATCTTCTCGGCGAGGTGACCTGTTCAGCCAGCTTCGCCAGCTCTTCGTCGGCCAGCTCTCTCTCACCAAAGCGAGTTCGCTAGTCTAGTTCAAACGTCTCCTCTAGGCACTTCTTGGGTTCTGGATTCCGGTGCCTCTTTCCACATGACACCGGACTGAACATCTCTCACTTCAGTAGGACCTCCTATTTTTCCTATCTCGATTCGAGACGGTAGATGGTACTCCTTTGTGCATCAACAATCGAGCACTCTTTTGTCCATCGACTTTTCTGCTCCAAATTGCTTCTCATGTTCCTCGGCTTACCATGCAGCTTCTCTCAATGGGTCAGCTCACTGATCTCGGCTGTAGGGTTAGTTTTGACTCACACCAGTTTTGTTCAGGATCGACAGACAAGGACGGTACTTGGGACTGGCCGGCGCCGTAGGGATCATCAGGGTCTCTACATTCTTGACCGCCTCCACCTTCCGTCCACTTCAGTTGCTCCTATCACCTCTACAACCACTGCCACTGCTGCCACCACCTCTGGAGTTTTTGCACAGTGGCATCATCGTTTAGGACACTTGTGTGGGTCTCGTCTTTCTTCATTAGTTCGTCAGGGTGTTCTTGGACGTGTTCCTGTTGACACGTCCATGTTTTGTCAGGGTTGTAAGCTAGGCAAGCAGCTCCAACTTCCTTATCATTCTAGTGAGTCCTTGTCTTCTCGTCCTTTTGATTTAGTTCATTCAGATGTCTGGGGACCTGCGCCTATTATCGCTAAAGGCGGGCATAAATCTTATGTGATCTTCATTGATGATTATTCCCGTTTTACATGGATTTTCCCTATATTTAATCGTGGTCGGTTTCTTGCGATCTATCGTAGCTTTACGCGATGGTTCGTACTCGCTTGATTCTCCCATCTGTACTTTTCATTTGTGATTCTCTTTGGTGTAATCTTTCGCGCTTTTAGACGATTTCTTTACGGCGAGGCACTCTTTACCAATCTTCTTGTCCCGGTACCCATGCTCGAAATGGGTTTCTTGCGCAAACATCGTCATCCGATTGAGATCGCCTCGCTCTTCTCTTTGCCTCTCACGCTCCACCACGCTTACGATTTGAGAGTCGCTTTACTACCAGATATCTCGTCAATATGCAGCCTTCCACCGCTCATAAGGGTGTCAGTCCTATAGAGCGTCTCTATTCTCGAGCCCCCCCAGTACACTCACCTTCATGTTTTTGGCTGTACTTGTTTTGTTCTACTACAACCTCATAAACGCATTAAACTATATGCCCAGTCAGTTGAGTGCGTGTTTCTTGGTTACAGTTCTGAACATAAGTGTTATCGTTGTTGGGATCCTTCTGCTCGACGGATCAGGATTTCACGAGACGTTGTCTTTGATGAATCTCGACCTTTGTTCTATCGAGATTCGGCCCCTCCTGTTTCCACCGCTGAGTCGATTTCATGGTTGTCTCTTTCTGACTCTTCACTAATTTCTCCACAATCACAGTCTTTCCCTGGTCTGTCTCCAGTGGTTCCTTCTATACCTCGCCTCGATCTTTGCCTCCTGCAAAGACCGCCTCTTGTTCTGCAGACCACCATCTCGTTTCTCTGGTATTCACTTCTCCCGGCGTCCTTGTCCTTCATCAGTCTCCTCTCCTGGTGTCTTGCCAACGCCCACATCTGATCCTTCTACTAATGCTCCTCGTTACGTCCTTCGTGACCGGACATCCCTTCGACCTCCTGATCGTCTTGGATTTGCTCCGATAGCTCATGTTCTCTTTGTCACTGAGCCTAGTTCTTATCGTGAGGCTGCTCCTCATTCTGAGTGGCGGCTCGCTATGGCAAAGGAGCTTGATGCTCTTCGACGTACGAAGACTTGGGATATTGTACCGACACCTGTGCATGCTCGTCCGATCACGTGCAAGTGGGAGTACAAGATTAAGACCCGGTCTGATGGTACTATCGAGCACTACAAGGCTGGTCTTGTGGCTCGTGGCTTTTAGCAGGAGTACGGTCGTGACTACGATGAGACTTTTGCTCCTGTTGCTCATATGATCACTGTTCACACTCTTGTTGCGGTTGCTTTTGTTCGCCGGTGGTCCATCTCTCAGCTGGATGTTAAGAATGCATTTCTTAATGGTGTTTTGCATGAGGCGGTCTACATGCAGTCACCACCAGAGTATTCTGTTCCTGATGGGCACGTCTGTCGTCTTCGTCGTGCTTTTTATAGCCTCAAACAGGCTACTCGTGCCTGGTTTGCGCGCTTTACCTCGATGATTATTCGCCGGTTTCCTTTCATCGCCGGCCCCATGATCCCGCCTTTTGTCCATATCTCATCTCGGAGTAGGACACTGCTTCTTCTGTATGTTGATGATATGCTCATCACTGGTGATGATTCCTCATTCATTACGTATGTAAAGAAGCATCTCAGTGAGCAGTTTTTGATGACTGATCTTAGTTCTCTTACGTACTTCCTTGGGATTGAGTTCTCTTCTATGTCTGAGGGCTACTACCTCTCCCAGCAGAAGTATGTCCAGGATCTTCTTGATCGGTCTGGTCTAACTGACACTCGCACCGCTAAGACTCCCATGGAACTATCCCTACAGCTTCGTGCCACTGATGGTGATCTTCTTGAGGATCCTACTCGATATCGCCATCTTGTTGGGAGTTTGGTGTACCTTGTGAGCACCCATCCCGATATTGCTTATGATGTTCATATCTTGAGTCAGTTCATGGCGCGTCCAACCCATCTTCACTACAGTCACCTTCTTCGTGTTCTTCGCTACTTGCATGGGACTATCTCTCGTGATTTGTTTTTCCCTAGCTCTACCTCACTACAGCTTCAGGTGTACTCCGATGCGACCTGGGCTAGTGATCTTTCTGATCGTCGTTCTCTTTCTGCTTAATGTGTTTCTCTTAGCTCCTCCCTGATTGCCCGAAGACTAAGCGCGATCGCAGCTTTCTGCCTGCCGCAGAGAGGTGAGTTGAGAGCTATGGCAAGCGAGTGATGCAGAGGTTACTTGGTTGAGGTGGCTACTTGCAGATTTTGGAGTGCTGTCTTTGGGACCTCGACTCTTTTGTCCGACAAGACAAGTGCTATCAAGATGTTTCGGGACCCAGTGAAGCATGAGCTCACCAAACACATTGGTGTGGATGCTTCATACACTCGCCACAGTGCAGGGAGGAGTACTTGCTTTCTGACTTGTGCCATCGAGTTACTGAGTTCTTGACTTCTTCACGGCCACAGACTAGGGCACAACATTTGTATTTTCTCTCCAAACTCAGTGTGTGTGATCCACCATGAGTTTGAGGGAGGTGTTAGAATAGGACTCCTTATCTGTATATGATTTCCTTATCTGTATATGATAACCCCCTTTGTACTCCTGTATATATATTGCCTATTGGGCCTCTTGAATAGATGCACACAATATTCATAACAACCTACACCTCCAGGTTCCTCTCCCCCTCTCACTTCAGATCTTTTTTTCCCGAGGCTCCGAGCTGTGCAACGGCAACAAGGAGCCGGGAGGAGGAGCCGCGCGACGAGGAACCCAGGGAGGAGGCGGCAAGGCGGGGGCGACGCCTTAGCACACCGGCAGCGCCTTAACGCTTAGGCAACGCCTTAATAACCTTAATCAGATGAAGAAGTACACACAGCCAAATTGGAGACATTTTCACACATGTATTTTTCATGTGCTTCAAGCCAAACAGCTGAATCTTGCCAGAGCACATCTAAACGATGCAGAACTCTCAAAACCTTGGCCAAAGCATTGCTGAAGGATTTGCAATTTGTATCCTTAACGAACACCTTATCTGCACATACTACATTATTTGAAAGAAGCGAGCAAACACCACACAGTACTTCACATCAACTCATCTAGGAAAGAGTCATGTCATGTGCCTAGAGTCTTAGACGACTAGGTAACTGCACAGGGCGGAACAACCCTAGGGGAACCCCTAGGCATTTTACCATTAAAACTTTCTATGATTCAAAAAATAATACAAAAAATGAATGTTTTCCAGGGTCATGTCCAACAAAAGTAGCATATTAGGTATGCTCATCAAATAAAACGGATCACTGATTTTCCAGATACATCGAAGGAAAACTGAACTAATTTCACCAAACATTGGGTTTCTTGTCCTATCAACATTCAGATTTTCTTCTATTAAAAATTGTAGGGTTGCTGCAATACAGAAATAGCTTTGTTACTTGTTAGCCTATTTCATTCCATCATCAAAACTCAAAAGGTGTTATCACGAAAGGATCTCAGAATTATAAAATATGCGTGCGCGCCAACAGACACACACACACACACCTGGTTAAGGTTTTTCTTTTTCGTATTTCGTAATCCAGAAGTGAAATTTGAATATCACAAGAGAAAATAAGGAAAGAGAAAAGGAAAGTATTATTTCAGTGAGACAAAGCAGCATAAGAAAAAAAAAAGGTCAATAGCTAGAAGTAAAATTTCGCTGTAAAGAAAAAATTCAGCGTGACTAATGATGTCATAGGATGCACTGCATCCCTTAAATTAGAGGCGCTCTGCTGTACACAAGGACTACAGTTCTAAGACAGAAGTGGTCTTTTGATAATATAAAGTGATCAAGTGAAAATACATACCATGGCTACACCGAACACATGCACCATGCATAACCTTGCAAAGACTGCAAACCAATTTTGTCCGGTTCTCTTGGACATCACCAATATTAGTGACAGGTTCCATTGATTCCATGTCCTCTACAAGAACCTCCGGTGTCCAGAGACTACAAAACAAGTGTACAAATTTTAGGTTGCCCCCATCTGCAGTTTGACCAGGCACCCTTTTTACAGGTTTCAGAGCACCTTTTTCCTTCGGGCAAAGCACACAAGGCGTTAACACAGTCCTGCCCGCATCACTCCATGTAAACCTCCGCCCCGACCTGATACTCTTACACCAGGCACACAACCAACAGCCATTTGGCACAGCATGCACGCCGTAACACTTCTGGTGCACCGACACCTCGCAGCTATTGCAGTGGAGCATCCTATTGGATGTCATATCACTCTCTCCCAAACAGCATACATCACAGCTTGAACCAACCTCACCTTCCAAGGGTGGTAACAGCACAAGCCGCTCTAGCCCAGCATCCGCACCTAACAGCTTCCTCTTCTTGTTCGGGCGCTCTGAAGTAAGCACAAACCTGTCTCTTGCTCCTAGGAGCCAATTCAATGAAGAGTCCGAGCCCACTCTGTGTTCTGGTAAAACAATGCCATCACTCCTACCTTGATCTAGTTCAATTTCCATTGGCTGCTTCTCTTGCTGCAAAATCACCTCCTGCATATCCTGTTCGCAATGCTCTTCATTAGTCCCGTTGTTACTGACCAGCTCCATATTGCCCCCAATAAAATCTGAGCTCTCCTGCATATCCTGTTTGGTATGCACTATGTTATTCTCCAACTCCTCGTTGTCCTTGCCCAAACGTGAGTTCAAATGCGAGCTTTCATCCGCCACAGCCACATGAGATGGATCAAAATTCTCCCCTAAATCCTTGCCACTGCCCACAAATGGTATGAGCAAGCATGGATCGAGCCGGTTAGAGCTCAACAGGGGCTTCGGCACTAATGCCTCAAAATCCTCCAACGTAATCTCTCGGAAATACGGCTCCAACTGCTCCCAAAAAACTTTGCACCCAACACTCACACTCGACTGCTCCACGGCAGCAGCTGCTGCTGCTTCCGGCTGCTGAGCCTTCTTATGCTTCTTCCGCACGTCGCCGAGCGTCGCCCATCTGGCGACCCGCCCGGGCAGCAAGGGGTCCCGGCCGGCCGCCTCCTCTACTTCGAACGGCGAGCGCAGCGACAGCGCCTTCCTGGCCTGCTCGCACGGGCCGACGCCGCCCACCTCCGTGGAGGCCCCGGCACGACCGCCGCAGGGGACGGGTGCATCGTCGCCGGGACCCCGGGAGGAGGAGGTGGCGTCGGCGTCGGCGGCAGAGGGAGCTCTCCGGCGAGGCGCCACGGCGGTGGGGGGCGGAAAACCTCGAGGGCTAGGGTTTCTCTCTGGTTACGATTTTTTTTTGGAGTTCAGATCCGCGAGCGAGAGGGAGAAAGAGAGACGCTTCCGTAACAAGAGAAGTGGGAAAAAATCGAAGTGCCCGTTTGTTTGTCGCTTCTCCCCGTAGTGGGCTGGGCCTGGGCGTCCTTTACCTCGTGAAAGGTGCCTTTCCGGTTAAAACACTAAGCACACCCAGACCCGGCGCACGTCGCGGCTGCAATGTGGGACCCACCTAACTGGTGACGCGACGCGCGTGCGCGTAGCGGTTTCCCCGAGGGGATATACCTGGTTTGGTGAGGCTCTCTGTTTCGTCGCCTCACGGGCTTCGATTCTGCGTGCATTACTGACATGTGGTCCCTGGTGTCACTACGTGTTCACGGGTCCAGCGTTCAGTTACTGAGTTAGCGAGGAGAGGCGACGGGACGCGTGGTGTTCGCTTGTGAGACGTGGACCCACCTGGTTGCGGTCGTGGGCGGACGAGTGCACGTACACCCACCGATTGAAAACGGTTGGGGCCTCCCTTTCACGTGGATGTGGATGGATGGCAGGTGGGGCCGGGTCTCCGTCTTTATGGGAGACTGTGGTCGCCGGCTGGGCTGACTTCTCCATTGGGAACGATCCATCGAAGCGCCTCGCCTACCCACGAGGTGGGCCTTCTGTGTTGCAGGCCGCGTTATTTTGGGCTCCGGCCTATTTGGAATTCTTGTTTTTTTTATTGGGACGTAAACTTTTCAATGAATCACAAACCTCCCTGTCCATAATTTCTTCAGTTGCGTTTCAATGCATCAATTTTGCACAAAGGACTGAACAGAGGACTTCATGTCTGAGTTCATGTTAAAGTGGAACCAACATAGTGTACCATCTCAAACCCTTTAAACTGATCATTCTAAACAAATTGGCCCTTAATTTTGCACAAAGCCATGCCTGTATTAAAGAATCAATGAACATTTTGTCAGTAACCGTTCACACATTTATGAAACATCTTACCGGGTAAATCGCCTAGGAGTTCTTCGCAAAAAAAAAGGCCACGTCGCCAGAATTTTTTGAGCCGTTCTATCACGTTGCACTTGCTTCTCGGCCGTCCGATCTGCCTCTGCTTTGGCACACGCACAGTGCAGTAGGCTGGCGGTCGCCACGCGGCCCCACGCACCGGCGTGGCTCGCGCACCCAAGGGCGCCGTGGCTTCCTCACACAGTGCCAAGGCACGTCACATGCCACTAGTATAGACGAGACAACTGAAGCAACCTACTGTCCCACTGCGCGAGGAACACTAGAGCAGCTCGCTCAGTGGGAAGGGAAACAAGACAAGGGGATGACTTATTGCTAAGATACAATTTTTGCAGCAGCAACTACACTCCTTTACAGAGTGACAAGCAAAGTCATCCAGCTTCAGACGCCAGAATCCACAGGTATATTGAACCAGAACTGCGATATCGGGGCGCTGCAAGCCTGCAAGGGAGGTTTATCAGCAGTCAACAGCTCCCAAACGAATCCTTTCTCGACACGGCTGGCAGCTGAGTGGCGTCCGCAGTTTTCCTCGTTAATGCTGAATGACTTGGTATCAGTTTGCAAAGACGATGTCTCCTGCCTGAGTTTAACATATATCGGTTCAACTGGGAGCTAGCGGCTTTACTGTCCTTTCTTTTTCCCATTTCCACATCAAAGAGTATTCCTCAACAGTTGGAGCTACCCATACTCCCGATCGGCGTCGTCGGGTAGCCTCAGGCACAGGAAGAGCAGGAGGAATTGCGATTTCGCCCGTTTGTGAAATCTGGCGCGCTCCTTGCGGTGGCGCAGCAGCGGACATGGCGAGGTGCGCCCGCCGCCGAGCAGGACACGAATCGAGGAGCAGCCATGCGTGTGGACGCTTCCGTGAAGGCGCGCGAGGAACGAGGAGACGCACGCCGGCCGCCGGGGTGGGGAGAAGTGTGCGCGTGCTCAGCGCCTCAGCGGCGGTTGCGACGGGAAAAACGAGATGGAGGCGGCCAGACCTGGCCAAACGGTCGGTCCGGTCCGGCACGGTATGTGTTTGAGTTGGTATTATTCATTCTAGTTCGGTTACTATTTATGTCGTGTTGGGTCCGTGGATGATGACATAGACATGGTCTATCAGCCATTCATACCGAGTCGGGCCAGTCCGAACCCGTTTAGCCTATCGAACCAAGTGTGGTTCGTTTGGCTGACAGAATGTACAAATTATTTAAAAATCCAAAACAATTAGAAAAATTAGAAAATTATGTAGAATTTAGATGTAGATATAGATTTCTTTAATTAAAAAGAGACAATCATATTGAAAATGTAATAGAGTTTTATTAATGTTCAAATAGCTAGCTCGTTAAAACATTTGTCATTTAGCTCATAAGACATGAAAAATTAAAAAAACATGTAAAACAATCATAGAAAAAATATATATTTAAAAAACCAAAATAAATTTATATATACTTATAAAATGAACTATATAAAATTTTAAAACCACAAAATAAAACCATATAAGTATTAAAAATGGAAAGAAAGTCATATAAATATTAATAAATAAAAATTATATATGTATATTAAAATAGTGTTATGCCTAACGTGTCGTGCCATACCATGTCTGGGTCGTGCCGAGGTGGCGGCCAAGCTATTGTCTTGTCTTGACCACCCGTGAATAGTCGCGGTCGTCTTTGTGCCTAAGCCGGCCAGAGTGTCATGCCTCATGCCGGGCAGGCAGGTGTGGTCCATTTGGCCAGCTCTAGAGGCGGCCGGTATAGTTTTGCAGAAAAAGTCCTTTCCAAAGTAACTAATTGGGAAAGGAAGCACCTAATCGGGTCCCCACGTAACCGTTCGATCCTATTTTGATGGTCCAGACTAAGGAAGGCCAAGGTGGAGGCTGGACTGACAAAAAAACTTGTTATGGGCTCGAATCAAAATTGATTTAATTATAGTAGTTAATTTGTTAAAATTAAAATGGATAAATTTGGAATAAAAAAATGTTAATGAGGTTCGGCTCAATAGTAGCTCGTTGGCTTGCGTTTAAAATAACCACTTAAACAATAAATAAAACAATTTTAAGTCGAACAATATTAATTTCAAATAAAGCTCGATGATAGTTCGTTAAGCCCGATAGCCAGCCGTGGAGGCCTAGAGATGGCAACTTTTCGTAAGAAACCCTCAAGCAATGAACATTCACACGAAAAACGTTCCGAAATGGATCCTCCAGAATTATCGCGATCAGAACTTCAGCTCCGGGTGATTGTCCCATCATATTTGGGCAGTGTAGATTAGGGAATACTAGGACGGTTGGCTCGCTTCGCTACGCCCGTGTCGAGAATGTTATAGCGGTGTACAGGGTGAGGTGTTCTGGGTGCATGAATTACCATGTAGTTTGCAGTCTTGTTAGTAAGGACCTCTGAATCTAAGCAATGTCCTTACAATATAATCGGCAGCAAGGCAACATCTTGTAAAGTTAAGTGCTTTGTAAATACTATAGACGGGATAAGATAGCACCAAGGTAATTGAAGTAGAAAGTGCATATAAGAGGCATGGCAAAAACAAATACACTCCCCGAGGAGAGTAAGAAAAACCTCTCGTCACATCACTTTGGGCATTACTAAACAACTTGAAATGTAGGTTTTTTTGTCTAAATTATCTCCTATCTTTGGCTTGGTTAATATGTAATTCATAGCTACACCTACATGGTATGGTTAATGGTGAATTACATTATGTAAATGTGTGTATAGCCGTTGCTAAATGGCATTCTTCTTTCCTTTTTGTGTATTTGAAGAGTTTAATGCCGGCACATTCAAGATGTTAACTGTAACTCATTTGTATAAGCTATTAGAGAGGATGTCATCTTGAACTCAATTTCAAGAAGCGATGGGTGCTGGTCTAACTGCTTATAGTGGTCTATTATCTTAAAGTCTAACCATAATTTAAGGTGATCATATCCATAAGTGTTTCTTTCCTTCATAAAATGTTTCATATTTAAACTTCTTCTAAAAAAAAGTATGAGGCACCAAGGAGTTTAGGAAGAACAAACAACAAAGAAGATACAACCTAAACATTGCATTCCATGAGTATCAACTTACTCGTAGGTATTGTGAACAACAAGACATTCACCAATATTTCTGCACAGGTCAGAAATTTTATGAATTGACAATGCAATATTAGGAAATAGTCAACTTCGACTCTAAGTGTGTGCGCGTGCGCGCGTGTGTGTGAGAGATGACCTGGAGCATACGCATGTGAATAAAAGCTCCAGAGGGGTTTCCCGGATTAACAACAAGTTTAGGTATAGGGTCGTTTTCTTTCAAAACATTTTCTAACCAATCTGCATTTTTAGACATAATGTAATGAACTATTTCCAATTAACCTGTATATAATTTCTGAGATAACATCTATAGATTGCATAACAAATCAAAGACTCATGTGTTCACTTAATCGAACAATCAATTTCTAAGACCATATCTATAGGGCGCAGAACAAACTGAAGACCTACGTGTTCACTTAATGGAACTATTCAAAGGCATATTACTCTTATGAACTAAGAGATAATCATGTAGCAGGAATATATCAACTACAAATGAAGCAGAAGCTCTTAGAACCAGCACTACGTATGGCAATTTGTTTATGTTACACACACTATACTACTATAAATAATAGTCATCTTACCAACATCAGGATGAGAGTGTTGGGATTGGTTGCACCAGCTAATATGTCAGTTACGCCTATCATCTACAATGACATGTAGCCATTAAAGTAGCTAGGTAGTTTTGCGCGCTACGCTGCGCTAGGTGAATTTCAATAGTGTTCAGAAGGCGAAATACATTTAACAATGTGAAAACATAGCAAGATTTGCCTCACATAAGAAATGAATAGATAGAAACAACACTTAAACAAATAAGAAATGTTTAGGCCAGGGTAGCAAACTTGAAACATCATAGATGAATATTAGCAAAGTATCTATCCATATGTCTGAAGTGAGATGCGGATATCGATCATGGAACAATAGATGTACAGACAATAGATGAACAATACGCAGAATGGGGAAATAGGAAACACTTCAGATCATAGGCAAGTTCGGGTAACAACTATGCACTGCAAATGGTTTACCCACTCCCCTCTTCATGAAGGTTGCTGATGTAGCATTGCCTCAACAGTGCTAATCAGGACGACTGGAAAAAGAAAGCGACAACCATTTAGCACCCAATAATAAAAATAAGGTCCGTTCAAATACACAAAAAATGTACAAAGACACGATCACCGGATAGAAGTTTCTTTCTGTTAGCACATGAACAAGATAATAACCTAAAGCAACACCTTCATAAATTAGAAAGATAGATAAGATTTCCTTAATTTCGAAGGAAACATTGGTATGGCTAATTTAATATTGTCTTAAACCTTTAAAGGAAATATCAGCTAAAATAACCTCATACTGTCTAAAACCTTGCAACAAAATATGGGGCCTAACTTCATATTGACTCAAATAAAGATGTGGCCTAACCTGAGACTACCTCAAATAATATGAAATCAGCTCAAACTCTTCCAGAAAATTGAATACAGATAATTTCTTTGTAGAACAAGTGTCTTCCAACAGGAACAAGAAACTCCTAGATTATGACATGTTAAGCAAATGACTGTAGAGACATCAAAAAAGAAAAACACAAAAGAACCTAGAATACATGCTGGAGCTGCAGTAAAACCGAAGCATACATATTCCTAGATATAGATATCAATCTACATGGAGTTTCATAATATTTTAACAGGTTCCAAGTTTAACAGCGTTTCAAGTTTGAAATATATGCGCTAACCAAAGCCGCAAAAGAAACAGTGATGGCTCTGCAGCAGAAGCCAGAAAGAGACTGGGTCATCTATGAACCATTGAACCTGCACATATCGGCTGACATAAACATCTACAAATTTTGTTTATAGTTAACCATCTAAATCAATCGCAATGTGTTCATACGAAGCAAAAAATTCTAGCAGGAAGCATTCTAGGATGTTATTTTTCCCTGGATAGTAAAGGACTGCATAATGTAAGGCGCATATAAGATAAGCAGCCTTCTTTTGTTTGCATTTGTTGTCTGGTGCTAATCCGAAGAGACCAGGCAATTTGCTAAAATCAAAGCATACCAAAGCAAGCGGCGAAACGATAAAAACACAGTGTAAATAGCGACTGCATATAAACACTGGAGTATATATACAACAAAAGGGCGGGGTCCACAGTAAATAGGACCTTTGCTCTGTATATGTTAGGTTTAGATAACATAGCGCGAAGATTAGACTCCATTTTTTACGTATAGATAGTAATAAGCGACTATATAGAAACCCATCCAAAGTATGCAAGGCACTGTTAGTTTCTAAGATCTTTGAGAAGTAGTTTATTAAAAAGTACCCATTTTGCAGCATTTAGATTGTTAAAAGGAACTTGTCAGTATATTTTACAATCGGTAATGTTTACATGCTCTTGTCGAATTACATAAAACACGGTGGCAAACGGCAAGAGAACTGATCATAATTCTGGTGCTTAAAAGAGGATTAAACTACACTAATGATTATAGTATGCTAAATGAAATATCACCGTACATTGTCAAGCGTAATGTTTATTGTGTCATTGTTCGAAGCAATTTCCTACCAAGCTTGATCTGTTAAAATATCAGAAAAGCAGTAAGTTCGAAAAAAACTTAACTGAAACATCCGAGCTACAAAAACAAAGGTGTACCTTTCGATTTGCTTGAAGCGTGTAGGAATATTTCCAACCAAAAAGTTATGTGAGAGGTCCACATAAGCTAGCTGAGTTAATTGACACAGACCAATTTGATCATCGCTGTTGGTGGACACCCTGAAATAAAGGGGACACTTGCTTAGTCATATCACAAGTCAATTGATGTCCAAATAGAAGTATATCTGTTAAGCATTTGGCAGCTTGATCAAACATTTCTTGTCTCATTAAGCTTGTTTGCAGACAATAAATCATAGTTACATGCTTTCACAGTAAATATTGCAGAATGGAGTCAATGTTGATTGATGCTGACTTCTTAACTAAATTGCTTTATTCCTTTGTATAGAAGAAACGTGCTTCCATGCATTTCCAGATCATAGATGCTGAGAGCATTTTTTTGTTTTGAGAAACTCTGAAGAACATTTACTTGCATGCTTGAATCATTACTTGCAGGAATAATCCCTGTAAGACTATTATTGCTCAATCGTAGCTCGATGAGGTTGGTAAACTTGCCAAGCTCACAAGGGATAGCACCATTTAACCGATTCGCGTAAAAGTCTCTAGGGCATAAGTGAACAGATGAGTTAACTTCACATACTTAATAAACTTTGACCCTGAAAATACTGTGTCGTTTCAATGGAGTGTAAATCATGACTGCAATATTCCTGCACAATGAAGTGTAAGTGGAATGTGACTTCTAATTAGTCGAATGTTCCGTAAGAAAAAAAATTGCAACTTATCTTGGTATCTATATTTTAAGCCTTTTTAATAAAACAGAATAGTTTTTGCTGTAAAATTGCCTTTTCCTCTGCTTGCATCGTCATTAATACCTCAGAAAGAGAAGGAGTACTACAGTATACTACCCGTAAGCAAAATGATGTCCATGACAAAGCATACTGAAAGGACTGCTCACGTCTATGTATTATAATTTATACATTTAGAATTCCCACACATGTCAGGTAAGAAAGAAAAGAGCTTATACTAGAGCGCATTAATTTCTAGTATCAAATTATCTTGATGAATCCCATCCAATACCGTTGGAAAGTCTCTTCCACCTAAATAGGGTCAACCAATCAACAAAAGGCAACAATAAAAAGAAGACTATATTTCGAATCTCAATTATACACTAATAACCTCTTTCTCAAACTTAATATAACCATCATCCTCAACCGCTACCGACATCGTAATCACCGTCTTGGTGCAATGCAGGTTGGACGATTGTTCAAGTCTTCTTCGATCCATCATCGTCATCAATGAACCAACATGTTGCAACTCTTCAAGTTTTTCTTTGGGAATCGGAGCAATTGATTGTCTGACTCTTCACGAATTCCAATCACCGCCCATATGTAACCAATGACACCATAGGTTCTAGTCTGTTGATCGCATCATAGACAACAGCCCAATGATTATAAGATGACAATGACAAAATGTATCACCATTCACCAAAATACACGGAGATAATTCCCCACAACCAACACAATAACTCCAAGCATGCATAAAAAATATTGCATCGACTAAGAATAGAGTAATACCACGGATGCCCCTAAGTCGTCAGTCTTCAAATAGAACGGTAGGGTGGTCAAGATTACTCCTCATACTAGAAAAAGTCGCAAGGAAAGAAACCCATTCACTAAGTAAAACATGAGGGTTACAGTCCAAATCATCATAAGAACAAAATGAAGTCTTATATGAATAAAAATAGAAGTTTTAGGGTATGCAGACTAACGTGGACTATTTGTAACTCCAGAGTTGGTGTCAACAGATTCAAGCTCCTCATTGCTATCTTCATTTGAAGGCCGAGGAAGTAGTGACACTTTTGAATAGATAGGAACAACAACATTCTTTCCAACTTCAACCCGAGATGATACAAATACGGTTCAAAGATGCACTCAACGCTATCAAGAATGCAGAAAAGCGAATTGACATTGCAATACAAAATATAGCAATGTACCTTAAATGACAAGATGTCGCCAGGCTCAACAATAGCCCCCGCCTTAAATGAACACCATCACAGACTAACGAGTTACTCACATTGCATCCATCTTCAATTATGACATTATCCCATATATAGGAGCCATGAATCAAAACGTTTTCCCCAATATTGCAGCCTTCCCCAATGACTGAACTTGATACCTTGCAATGCTCTCCAATGCTTATCGCATTGGCAATAACAGAATTTGCACCAATTTGTGCACAATGTGATAATGTTACACCTGGCAAAGACATGAAGAGTTCATATGTAGAAAGGTAATTGTATTTGATTTACCAGAAGAGTAGGGAAGATACATATAGTCCTGAACTATTGATTAAAACCATGCCCAATAAATAAAATCACAGTTTAACAACGGCCCATGCAATACTAACGATACAGAACACAACAACATTGATCAAATTATCAACTTAAATCTGCAAAAGGGAAACCCATTTATCCATTTCAAATAGAACATTTTGATTTGATAAAACCATCTAGATTTTTGAACATCTTGCTTCTGTTGAAGAATGAATCAAGGAACAACAGCAAATCAACGGTCTAGAAACAAAAACATTGTTCAATCCTCTTTCCATTCCGTATACCTGATGCCTTGTAGATTCCCTGCCGGTGAAGTTTCATTTCTAGGCAGTTGCCAAAAGATAACACATCAGGCACCATAGGGTACGTCCACCTTTGGATTATATCTTTGCTCACTGTATCATAGCTCCTGAAATTATCTATTCTTGCGGTATAGCTTGAGCATATTTCATGAGAACAAATTTTGTACCCCATAATCTGAAAGGTTCGGCAAGGCAGTTCGTTTGTTACAAAAGAAATATAAGAGGAGGGGCGTCCCATATGATACTGCACTAAGGTCAAACGACATTTTTTTGGGTCTTACTGAGGTCAAACCGGCAGTGAAAGGACCTACATCGTCAACCATGCTAAACAATATATCGAACTAAAGGTTAAAATAGTAGAGGTAAAGCACAGGAAGAAACAATTACAGGAATCGGTGTCCCTGCACTATCATAGCTCAAATATGTGGAGTACTCCCCCGAGCCTCTGCGGGCTACAGATTGACCAAAAAAAAGTCTGAAACTCTATAACAAAGTGCTCTGCGTAACATTACACTACAAACTAAAGCACGACACAGTAAAAACTGAATAGTCCATCACCTGCATAGACGTAAGTCGGGTACGCTCCATAGTACATGGTAGCTTCCTTGTAGTCGTGCATCCAAGGAGTCCCGACCACTCCATCACCGGCTTTTGGTTCGCGACAAACGCCACCATGCCCGTCACTGGAGCCTCCAATGATTGCAAGAACAACGGCAAAGCCGAACAACCCATAGTGAATGTCTTGTTTTCAGTTTGAGCGCATATTAATAAGCTTCCAGGTCGATAATAATAACGAAATACAATAAGATTTATTAATATAAACTGCTAATTGTATGATAACAAACCTACCTCTGGTTTCCGGTCCCGATGAACAACACCTTGAAGATGGCAAAATGGTACAGCAATAAAAATTTGCAACATAAAGCCGGTTATCATTAAAACACCAGCAGAATTATCATAAGAATTGTTCGAAACACTGATTATGGCTCTATAAGTACCTCGCCAGTATCCTATCCAGTAGTTCACTTCCTTTACATAATCTGAAACAGAAAAGATACATGTACAATAAGGTAAATATGATGGAAGTTACAGTAAGCACCATTATATATGTAACTTAAATTCTTAAATAGTAATAGTAAACAATTGATCGATCATAGATGAGCTTTGATCTTGATAAGCTGGCATGATTAATAAAATGACAATCTGCATTATCAGGATCATGCAATAGAATTAGAAAGCTTGATAGCAATCATGGGTAAACCAACTCCCTTATGGAATAAATTGTTGAGATCCAATGGATAAATTAATAGAAACAACAATAAAAGAGATGTCATATACAGTAAATGTCTTGTTTTCAGTCTGAGCGCATATTAATAAGCTTCCAGGTTGATAATAATAACGAAATACAATAAGATTTATTAATATAAACCGCTAACTGTATGATAACAAACCTACCTTCGGTTTCTGATCCTGATGAACAACACCTTGAAGATGGCAAAATGATACAACAATAAAAATTTGCACCATAAAGCCAGTTATCATTAAAACACCAGCAGAATTATCATAAGAATTGTTCGAAACACTGATTATCGCTCTATAAGCACCTCGCCAAGATCCTATCCAAGAGTTCACTTCCTTTACATAATCAAAGCGTAAAAGATACATCTACAATAAGCTAAATATAAGCATGATGGAAGTAGCAGTAAGCACAATTATATATGTAACTCAAATTCTTAAATAATAAACAATTGATCGATCATAGATGAGTTCTGATGTTGATAAACTGGCATGCTTAATAAAATGACAATGTGCATTATGAAGATCATGCAATAGAATTAAAAATCTTGATAGCAATCATGGGTAAACCAGCTCCCTTATGGAATAAATTGTTGAGATCCAATGGATAAATTCCTCCTAACAGAAAATTGGTTTTGAATTATTTGAATCAATACTTGGATAGCAGGATTGAAATAAATAATTTCATGGGCTTTTCATATTTGGACAAAACTAATGGCATAACATGAATCCAGTAGTTCACTTCCTTTACATAATCTGAAACAGAAAAGATACATCTACAATAAGCTAAATATAATCATGCTGGAAGTTGCAGTAAGCACCATTATATATGTAACTTAAATTCTTAAATAGTAAACATTTGATCAATCATAGATGAGCTCTGGTCTTGATAAGCTGGCATGCCTAATAAAATGACAATCTGCATTATCAAGATCATGCATCAGAATTAGAAATCTTGATAGCAATCATGGGTAAACCAGCTCCCTTATGGAATAAATTGTTAAGATCCAATGGATAAATTCCTCCTAACATAAAATTGGTTTTGAATTATTTGAATCAATACTTGGATAGCAGGATTGGAATAAATAATTTCATGGGCTTATCATATTTGGACAAAACTAATGGCATAACATGACAGGAATAAACTAAACATTCCATCATGATGAATTCCATTTGCAAAGACAAATCATGATTTATAAACCTTCTAATATATATATATAGAAGGGCAAGAATCCCATAAGTTGCAACAACATACGAAGACAGAAGATAAAAAGAGCGAGCTCGCGTGCCGATTGGGGGCTGCAGAAGCGACCGGAGTGGTCGACCTTGGCGTCTTGCATGACAAAGGCGCAAAGGTGGGAGACGCGACCAATGCCATGGAGGAGGAGACGGCCAAGGCGGTGCAAGCAGGTCCGGTCGTGAGGAGGCGGTGGTGGGGTCTCGCTACTGTGGAAGACAAAGAGGAGGAGGAGGAGGCGAAGGCGGAGACGGCAGCCAGTGCTTCCATTCTGCTGGGCGTGGTGGCGGCCGCGAAGGGAGAAGGGAAGGAAGAGGGACGCAGCGAGGAGGAGGCGTTGGGATGAGGTGGCGTCACGGGAGGGAAGGGGCGTTCTTGAGAGGGAGAGAAGAAGGCTGCGTGGGGAAGACGGATCACATGGGAGAGAGGGGGCGGTGCACGGCGGCCCGAGGCGGCAGGCAGCAGGCAGGAGAGGAGAGCAGAGGCAAGCGGGGAAGGGAGGCGGCGGGGAGGGAGCGGAGAGACAGGAGGACAGGGGAGGGAAAGGGAGCGTTGCTGAGAGGGGAGGAGAAGGCGGCTGTGTGGGGGAAGACGAATAGCGCGGTGGGAGAGGGGGCGGCAGAGGCGGCGGTAGCAACGCAGAGAGGGAGCGCATAACATGGCAGGGAAGGAAGGCGGCGCGGGAGGGAGGAGGAGGAGGCATTTGGCGGCTGCCAAGGCAGCAGACACGGGACGAAGGCCAGCGGGGAGGAAAGGAATCGAGAGCGAGGAGAAGAGCAGAGGAAGGGGAAGGCACGCGAAGAATCGCGAGTTTGGCTCCGCTGGCCGCAATCGCTAGGCCTGCTGCGAATCGAACGGCGACGAACTGCTCGCACTCCATGCGATCCCGTGCGTCCGGAGATGATCCGACGGATGCGGTTTTTCCGGGCGACGTGGACGTGCTGGTTGAGCTCCAATCCCAGGAGCTTTAATAAAGGTAAGATATGATGGTGGACCACGCAACTTTGCAGTTGAGACCCTGTTATAGCGCAAATGTGCAACTTGGCCCCCGAATTGGATCATACATAAAAGATGGATCCTATTCGTTCTTGCACCACCCGATCGTACGTGGACGACCCAGATTGGGGTGCAAGGGAAGCTAGCGGATGTAGGGTCTATGGTTTATATATTAAAGGTCTATTTGGTTTGGATAAAGTTTGAAATGTCTTAAACATCATGTAGAGTTCTAATGTCATGTCTGTATTGATTTAGTGTAAATATCAAAATGGTATTTTTGGCAGAATAATTGATTAAACGGTATAATTTCTTTACAATTTATGTCTGACCAGATGTCGCATTCATTTTGGATCCGATACATCCACATCTTTTTTTCCCATCAAATCATATTACAATTCATAATACAATTTACCCAAAATTTGAAACACTTCACAAATTTGCCATTTAAACATCTTACCAAAAAAACACAGAACACCAGGTGAGCGGCGGTCGGGACCGGAGGTAGGCAACGACGTCGATCGGAGGGAAGCGACAGCAGTGCCCTCCCAAGATAAGACGGGGGCATAGGGACTGTCATGCAGCGGTCGTAAGCAATTGGAGGCGGAGGCTTGGGCATAGAGGCCGGTGACGTCGGGAGTCCGAAGGACGGGGGAGGAGGAGGCTGAGCGGCGTGGCTCGGGGTAGTAGGTGTAAAATCCCAATTTTTTGAATTTTAAAACCTTTTGTAGTAGTTTAGCCCTCTGAGAAAATTCACCAAAATTTATTGAATTAATAAAGCTTAAATGGGACTTTTTAAAGTCAAAACAATTTAATGTGGTTAATATGAACATCAATTAATTTTGAAATTATTTTATTTGAGTTCTTTGTTCTTGGAAGTATTTTCCAGAATTTTATGGAATTTTTCCGAGTTCATTTGCTATTTTTAATTTGACATTTGGATTTTCTATATTTTCTAAAATAGAAAACCTATTTAAAATCTAGGAAATCTAAGTGGGTCGTTTTCTTTTCCGTGGCCCATCTCCTCTCTCCCTTCGGTCCAATCCACCCGTTCCTACCGCTGCCGCCCATCCCATCTCCCTCTCTCTCGCCGCTCGTGTGTGTGGCCTACCATTAGCAAGACATGTGGCATGTCTTGACGAAACTCATCCATCTTAAATCGGCCGACATGTGGGCCCGCTTCGTGTTACTGTTCATTGTCTTCACCGTGCGTGAGCTAGACTCCGCCGCCATCTCGTTCTCGGACTCTCCCGTTGCCCCGTCGCCCTAGGCTATTTAAGCCCTTGACGTCTGCATCTATTTCTTCGCCTCAGCCCCGGTCGCTAATCCCCTAAAGCCCCAAGCCCTAGATCATCGCTATCGCGACAGATTTGGAGATCTAATCCTAGCGTCGCTGCCTCGGGATTTCTTTGATTTTGTCGCCATCAGTGAGCTCATGTCGTCGTCTACACCATCGGAACCGCCTTGGCGTGTTCTACCCCGTGTGTGCACCATCTCCGCCGGAGAAGCATTGTCGCATTGTCGAGCCCGCGTCGCTGCCCTGCCTCACCACCTCTGTCGCGTTCCAGTCGTCGCCGATGACCATTGGTCCTCGCACGCCACCCGTTACCTTCGCTCGAGCCTCAAGAACCCAGTGCGCGTGTCCAAGACCTAGCAGGCGCCCTTCACCGACGTCTAGCCATCAACTCGAGCCACCGTCGTTGACCCCTTCGCTGACCTTCATCGTCGCATCTAAGCCGAGGGATGGATTCGCCGAAGCATAAGCATGTCGACAATGACCTCCTTTCGCCTTCTGTCGCCGCATTTTCCGTCGTCGAGCCGTGGCAGCCGTCGATTTGACTCGAGTGGCTGCTTGCGAGTCTGTCATCTTGCCTCCACGCGTGCCACGTCAGTGCCAGCATGTGTCGCGTTAGCCTCGCTTCGCGTCGTTGCCACATCAGCGTCTCTGTCCTACGTGTCGCCCCGTCACCATCTACGTGTCTACACGTGTGCAAACCCTAGACACCTCAGCGCCACTGCAACCAAACCCTAAACCTAACCCTATGTGGACCTAGTCTATCACGAACCAAGCCACTGACATGTCAAAGCCCTAACCCATAGATGAGTGGACCAAAATCCATGGACTCAATCTATAGACCGTGGATCCCACCTGTTAGTCAACATTTCCTGTTTTGGGGATTTTATTTTAATTCTGAAATTCATTGTTGACGCAATAATTCGTAATTTCTTTTACAAATAAAATTCCAAAAAAATCCAAAATAGTATTTCCTCTCTCTTTTTCTTATATTTAAATATTCTGAGAGCTTGTTCTTCCTCATACAAACTCCGATTGAGCCCATTCGAGTCTCTAAATTAAAGATATACCTTATTGTGGTTTTTATTTAGTTTATTTGTTGCTATGTTTTGTATTTATTTGTATTTTCACTTTCGTTTGCGAGTAAACGTTGATACTTTAGGAGCTTTTAAGGAATGGGAAGTTGATCAAGCTCAAGACCAGTACCAAGACTTGTTTCAAGGCAAGTTGTACCTTTGAATATGTTGAACCCACTTTTTCAAAATTACATTGATTCAAACTATTGCGTGTTATTTCAATTATTTATTTCTTTAAATGCTTTGAAATTAGCTATAGACCTACTTGATTATATCCACCTTGCTCATTGTATCACCATGATATTTTGTCACCCTAGCTTGGTTAATTACTTGTTGGTATTATCGCAACACCAACGTGGGTTAGTTAGACACGATTAGTCTGCTTAGCCATGCAGCAGGTCATTGGTATCATTTTGAGTTGCGAATCTAAACCTGACTAAGTGAATATGGAATACTTTGTGGAAAGCTTCGTGTAGTATGTTGTCAATCGTTGATGGCATGTGTTGCACTTAATAAATAGGGTGAGAAAATATTTAGACTGAGGCAGGTAGAAGGAATTGCGATATGGTGGAGTTGTGTGCATTTGGGAAATATGAATGTTGGTAATTTAGAGTAGTTTGGCAGTCTTGTCATGGTCAATTAATGACTTTAACTTTGTGCACCATTGAACTGAGCCATAACTGTACGACCACATGCATGTTATGTGATAGGCTTAACTTAGTAAGTTTTGGAGTCTCAACTTTGACTACTCAGGCAGTAGGTTAAGCTATGTGTCAGGGTGGATGTGTGATTCTTTCTGAGTGGCTGAGTCACATTTATGAGCGATTCGCTATCTCCAAGTTCAACAGTGCGCGATGGACCAATAACCTCTATGGGGATTGGTGAAGAATCTAGACCCACCAATATGAGTAAATGGAATATTTTAGTGATTAATGACAAATCTATTTTTGAGACTAACACTACTATTGTTATACCTATTGTTTAGTCTCAGTTGGATAAAAAGGTGAAAATCAATAGAGGTATGCATTCGATATCATTTCGTATATCTTGTTGCGTTCCTCGAATCCAAAATATAGGTTGAACTCCACCAAAAGTCTAGCTTGAATATGTGCATATGTCTTTATTACACATTCGTGCATGCACACATTCAGGGAAAGTTCATTCTATGTTTTGTGGTTTTATTAGTATTGACCCATATTCCTTTATTCGCATATATTAAGGATCTTTATTTTGAAACATATCACGTGAGTATACAAAACTTGTGTAGTTTATATATACTCATATAACTTAATATTCAATTATTTGCAATTGTGATGGTTGTCATCAATTACCAAAGAGAGAAAGATTGGAGTATCTTGTCCCACCATTATGAGTTAATGGTATGTTATGGTAATTAATGACAATCATATTGTGGAACTAACATTTTTCATGAGTTGGATGAATAGATTATGTTCCATGAGGTTGGAGAGTTTGGATGACATGATGAGTAGATTATCATCAAGTCAAGACTCGGGATGAAGGAAATCATCATGTGTTGATGATGTTCAAGTCAAGATCCCGAAGTGAAGAAGATCATCATGTGTTGATGATATTGACGTCAAGAGAGGATTCATGATGTGTTGATGGTGGTCAAGTAAAGAATGCATCATGGGTTGATGCATACCAAGTCAAGAACCCAGACTTGAAGTGAATATGTGCGTCATCAAGCTTCAAGAGGACGTGCAAGGCAAAGATATGACTAGCTAGGGCTAAGGATGTGTTCCTGGTCTTTTACCGGTCTTGGTGTTTGGTTGGAGACCGGATTGGTAGTATAGGTTGCTGCAATGTTAAGAGGGGTCTTGACTAGTAGCTTGAGTTAGTCATGTGTTGATAGCTCATTGTGCTTGCTTTAGCTCTCGTTAGCATGTTGCCAATCTTTGCGAATATGTTTTGCAAATAGTCGAGGCTCATACATAATCCTTATAGCATGTGACTTTAGTTTGCGAATATGTTTTGCAAATGGTTTAAATCCATGTACCTTATTCCTTGTGGCATTGATTCTAAAAGTTGATAAATGTGTTTTGCAATTTGTTGGGAATCTTGCCCTTAAACCTTTGTTTGCATCACACATCAATTTGGCAAATGTGTTTTACAAATTAAGTTGAAGCGAATGCAATCTGTGCTTTTCTCAGAAAAGGCGGTAGTACCGATGTTATGTTGGTGGAAATACCGCACTGAGGTAGAACCGGGGTTATGTCGCGGAACTACCGCAACCCGGTTGTACCAATCCCTTCGTGGTACATCTTTTCCAGTAAGACATTGTTTGAGCATGTGTTGCTCCCTTGAGGTGCGGTAGTACCAGAGCTTTGAGGCGGAACTACCGTGTCGCGGTAGTACCGCGTTTGCTTGGTGGAACTACCGCATCTTAGTGTATCTGATTAGGTGAGTGGTACATTATTTCAAGAGAGTCCCTTTTTGGACCTCGAGTGGAAGCGGTCGTACCGCCTTTGTGGATCGGAACTACCGGAGAGCGGAACTACCGCGTATGCGTTGGCGGTAGTACCGCGCCGCATTTCCAACCGCTATTTCAGAGGCGTTGTTATAGCCGTTACTGTGTGTCAGTAGAGGTGCGGTAGTACTGGCCATTGAACGATGGTACTACCGCTCGTGCTGATTTTTCAGCAGCTTTTCCCCCAACGGCTAGTTTTTGTGTGTGGGCTATAAATACCCACGTTGGCCGGTTGTGGGAGAGAAGCTGGTGCCATATACATTCTCTTGAGCTAAGAGCAAGCCCTCTCCTCTCGTTTGTGCATGTGTTGCACTTAGTGAGCTTAGAGAGAAAACCCTAAGTGCATGTGTTACATTAGGTAGTGGATTGTGTATCCACCTGAGCTTAGACACTTGATTCGTTCAAGTGAGAGTCTTTGACTTGTTTATCTTAGTGTTTGCCGATACCTAGACGGGATGGAGGCGTCGTGGTTCGGTGATCTTCTCAAAGAAGGTTGTGAGAAGACCCGGGTGTTTGTGAGTGGCTTGGTGCTCGCCATCTCTGGAGTGGAGGAAGAGCAACCCTTAGTGGATCGAGGTGTTGATTCATGTTGGAACCGGTCCAAGTGGTTGGACTTACATTGGAGATGTTTGACTTAATTTGTGGAGCCGGTCCAATTAGTTTGGGCTTACCTCAACGTGGATTAGGGGAGACCGGCAGGTCTTCGAACACCACGGTAAAGCTTTACTTTGTGCAATTTATATTCCCTGTATTAAATTGCTTACTTGTATTGTTTGTGCACTTAGTAAAAACTAGTTGATTTAGGTTTTAATTGTGCAAAACCGAATTGATTTACTATTCCGCATAAAACTCGGTTTTAGCCAAAGAAGATTTTGAAACCGCCTATTCACCCCCCTCTAGTCGGCCTCCTCGATCTTACAATTGGTGCCAGCGGTATGCACAATGTGAGTGTCAATTATTGAGATGAAGTTTTGGAATGGTTTTGTTATGATTGGTGCTAGTTAGACTGGTTATATCTTGTGGGTAGAGTGTACAACTACTGTAGAGTGTTAATCAATCTTTTTGAATAGCTACGTCCACGTTCATGAACATGCTCGGTGATTTCACACGAGGGGTAGATTTTTATAAAACAATTGGAGGGACAGTTGTGTGAATTAACTGATGTGGTTGTGTGAAAGAAATTGATTAGGATTCTTTGTGAAAAATACTTGTTGAATTATTATTGTTTATTTATTTTAAATTACACTTTCAATATATTATTTGTATTCAAATGTAAGTGTTGCTTTTGCAAAATAACCATAGAAACCATTTCCTTTGAAATAAACCATCATCTATAATTGTATTATGTGGTACAACTTGTTGAGTACTCATTATTGCTGCAAACATCATTCAACTAAAGTGGAGGAGTCTTTGCCTGCTTCTGAAGAAGAGTTTCACGAGAAGGGTGATCGCTAGATCTTGATCCCAATCGGTTTCCTGATTCAAGTCAATGAGTTTCTGTTGGAGTTGCTTTCATCCCATTGCTGGTGCTTTACTTAGTGCTCAGCCATGCGTGGCTTAATAAGTGTAAACTCGACCATAAGGTCACAATCGTTATTTATTAATCAAAATTAGTCGTTTATTCTTATATTCGGCTTGTGTGAAATGATATTCATCTATGTTAACACTGTGTGCATTAGCGTGATCCTGAACTAGTGTATTATACACGGATGGTCCATATTTGCATATTTGGGTCTCGACAGGAGGTATTGATGTGGATCCGGCCGGAGGCGGCTTCGTGTTAGCGGCGCGTAGCGCGGGGAAGGAGGAGGCGATGTTGCATGGCTGGGGAGGAGGCGGTGGCATGGATTCAGGCTTAGGATGGCGGCGCAACGTGCTTGGGGTAGGAGGCAGCAATGCACGAGGCTTGGGGCGCGTGGGGGCTTGGAAGGAATGGGGGTACGGGTGGGGGAGTGGATGGAATCGGTTGGGTATTTAAGAAGTGGCATTTGGTGGATAATTTTCTTAAAGTTTGAGTGGCAAACATGTATATCCCTCCCGTAATAAGCCCAAGAAGCTAGTGTGGAGATGCTTCGGCTTTTAGCTATGCTTTCGCTTTGGCTTACTCGATAAGCTTGTGAGTGAAAGCATCTAGACCCCTAAAAATTGTTTTGATAATTAATGATAATATGTGAATATGGGACTAACATGTTTATTGAGTATTTACAATGTTAAGTCCCAATGGTGAGTTTGATAACTTAAAGATGCATGCTAAAGGACAACATGAAGATCAACATGGCTCAAAGACAAGGTACAAGTAGTTTAGGATCTTTTATGTTTTACCGGTCTTAGGAGAAATAGATGGAAGATCGGATTTTAGGTTAAATATTGTACTATTAAGAGGGATCATGACTAGTAGCTTGATAGCATGTTCTTGTGCCATTTGGATCAATTTAGGATCATGCATGCATTTGTTTTTTGTTTTGGAAAAGCCAACTCTGCTTTGTTAGGACAAACGGTAGTACCGGCGTTGGTTCAGTGGTATGATTGGGCTCGTGGTGCGGTACTACCGCAACCCGGTTGTTCCCATTTCTAGTTGGCGGTATGCAATTTCCAGATAGACGCCTTTTCAGCTTGGTTTGCAAACCCTCTGCGCGGTAGTACCTAGGGATGTTCACTTTTAAACCGAACCGAATAAACCGAGCTGAATAAACCAAACCGTACCGGTCAACTTGGTTTGACCGATATTCGGTTCAGTTTTCCAAAAATTGGTTTTCGGTTTTTTCGGTAAAAACCGGCTGAAAACCAAAAAAACTGAAATGACGTTTTTTCTACCGCGTAGCTCTGGGCCTCTGGCTGGCTGGCTGACTAACTGGCTCAGTTGCTCGCGCCTCGCACAGTGTGCACTCGCGCTCGCGCTAGGCCCATGAGTGTGAGCGAGCCCATCTCAGATTCTCAGTCACATGTGGCCATCACGATTCATGCCATCACCCAATTGGCATTTGGCAGTGGCAGTTTGGCAGCAAAGCTTTTGGATTTGGGCATTAATGATTGATGCTTGGCAGTTGGCACTTGCCTTGCCTGCTTGCTTTGCTACTTAACTACCTGCTTGCTTGCTTTGCTACTTATAACTTAACTACTTGCCTGCTTGACTAGTACTCGCACTTGCCTACCTGCTGGCCATCCGTAGTTAAGTACTTAAGTAGTTTGCTCTTTGCTGTTTGCTTGCTGCGATAGTGCAAATGTGCGATGCATTGCATAGTGTTGTCGCTACGTGCAACGTCGTCGTTCACAATTCGTGTCAACTTTGGTAAATATGGTATTTACCGATACTGTACCAAAAAACAATGGGATTTACCAAAACCGAACCGTATTTTTAAAAATATTGTATTTACCAAACTAACAATGCCGTATTTACCGAACCGAAAAAACCGAACGAACACCCCTAGTAGTATCGGAGTTTATTTGGCGGAACTACCGCGTAGCGGTATGACCACAAATTCTTTGGCGGTACTACCGGTGCACGTTCGGACCGTCCGAACGTGCAATCCAATCGTGCGGTTAAGACCAGTGGTCCGAATGTTCATTTGAATCTGAGCCGTCCACGTCATCAGTCCGATCGTCCAAGGCTGGTCTGGTCTCATCTGTGTAGCAGTAGTACCGCAGTTCTTGAGCGGAACTACCGCAACGCAGTCATACCTCATTATATGTGGTGGTACGTATTTTCCAGTGAGCATCCTTTTTGGGTCTTTTGAAAATCGGTAATACCACACTTGTTGAGCGGTAGGACCGACCAGCAGTAGTACCACGTGATGGTTGGCGGTAGTACCGCGCCGCAATTGAAACGGCTATGTCAGAGCAGTTAAGGTCACTGTTGTAGCCGTTATAGAGTGGTAGGTGAAGTGCGGTAATACCACATGGTACATGGCGGTAGTACCGTATTTCGCTGAAAGTTGGGGATTTCCTCCCCAACGGTTATATTTGTTGGTGGGGGGTATAAATACCCCTCCACCTGCTCAAGGACAGGTAGCACGACTTCATTTAACATCCTTAGAGTCTTGAGCATTCATTCAACTCCTCAAATACACTTATGCATTCATTGTGAGGTAGTTGAGCCATTTCAAGTGCATTCATACTAGATTGATCCATTGCACTTGAGTGTCATCAAGCGGAAGATCATCGGTTTATTACTCTTGGTGTTTTGCCAAACACCTAGACAGTTTGACGGAGGTTGCACGGTGATATCTTCAAGAAGATTGTGAAGAGGCCCAGTGCTAAGATTGTGAGTGGCTTGGTGTTCGCCATCTCCGGAGCGGAGGAAGAACAACCACTAGTGATCGAGAGAAGGCTTAATTCGTGGAGCCGGCTTAATTCGTTCAAGCTTCCTTAACGTGGACTAGTGAAGACCGGCAAGTCTTCGATACCACAGGAAAAATAACGTTGTCTCTATTGTGATTATTTCTAGTCTTTACTTTCCACATTTACAATTCTAGCATTTTTATTGTGTTGAATTGCTTAGCTAGAATTGTATGTAGTTTAGACTTAGTTCTTAAATTGGCTTAAATTGTTAATTAGTCAAAAAAATTTAAAACCCCATATTCACCTCCCCTCTAGTCAGTTATCCTTGATCCTGCAGTAAGAAGCTGGCCCGTTTGGGGTGATTTTGGCTTTTCTTAAGCCGAGGTTGGCTTAAAGCTCCTCCAAACAGGGCTCTAGTTTGCCATAAGTCCCTTAGACAGGTTTGACCAAGCGATGCTAATATTTGGTTGCCAACCACAAGTTAAACATGCCAAACTTTTTTCTAGCTAGGTCACACACGTCATAGGCATAATAAGTTATGACAAGATCCCTTAGGCAAGTTAAGTCGTGGCTCCATGTACAAAAGTTTGGCAAACTATGGCACCCTTAGTCCATAAACCAAACTAGCTCAATTTTTTTACCAAACTCGTCTAAAGTTACGTTATCAAAATTGAAGTCACACTTTGGATAACAAAAAAAATATCATACTTTTTGAGTCACTTACGCGTAGGATCCCTCTGGCTAAAAAGGGATCTTGTCATAGATGTAACTACAAATCAAACGGATGTACGACTTAATCAAATTTGACTAACTTAAAATATGGCAAAATTTGGTTATAAACCAAACATGCCCGTGGTTTTACACACCTCACCTTATAATTTCTTCGTCACCATCTGCGTACCTGTTAACTCCCCACTTGCCCGCCCCGTGCCCGAACAAATGCCGCTGCCAACCACTATCTCAGGCAGTCAGGCCGAGGCGCAACGGTGGGAGGTTTTCCGTTTCGCGCCGTCCGTACAGGGTTCAACACTGTCCGCTGCTGGAGCTGCCCGCGATGGCCGACTTTGAGCGTCTCGATGGAACAGACCATGTGCGCGATTGTGCTGCACTATTTACGCATTTCACGGTACTATTTGTGATCTACTGATCTGTTTGCTGGTATGAAGTACTAACTGTGGATGCAGCTAACAAACGAACTTGCACACCGTTCGAAAAATCATGAACACGAGCTCACTCACCCACTAGTTGGTGATAGATCATAAACCTACATATCCAGGCACACACATATTGATTGATACGATGATACACGTCAGTATTGCAGTGCAGTGCGTGCAGCTTGCACACATAAGTCTATCCTTGCCTGATCGACCGACGAACTCACGAACCTATGAGGGATATATCTTGGACGTCGCCTTGAAGGCCATCTCCATCGCGGCCGTGGCCGCGGACAGCGCGTCGGCCTCACCCGACGAGCCGCGGTACTTGCCGACGGCCGCATCCATGACGGCGTTGAGGTGGCCCTGAGCGACCTCCACGGCCGCCTCGGTGCCACGGGCCACTGCCTCATGGTCCGCCTCGGCCGCCGCCCACGACACGTGCGCCTCATTCTCGAAGAGCACGAGGACACCGTCGAGCCGCGCCGGGTCGAAGCCCCGGCCATCGAGGGCCATGCCGGCGAGGACAGAGAGCTGCTCGAAGAGCGCGTCCATGTGCTTTGCTCTCCCTTCGCTCGTTGTGATGTCAACCGCCACTTCGGTCTAGAGTTATATATACATCGAGCGATCCTTTTTGGTAGAGTATATGTTCTACTCTTGTGGGAAGAGGAGATTCGACATTCGAGATTGGAGAATTTGCGGCGCCTTTCGGTGAGCAAGGATCAAGGAATGTCATAAAGGTAATCGAGACCTTTTCGAAGTTGCCTTGCTCCTGACATAATGAAAGATGCCACTAGCACAGGATAGTTGAGTTTCGTACAGTTCCATTTGTTGTTTCAAGCGATTTTTTCGTTAACAGCTAAGTTTTTGCAAGTGCGTCATCACGACAAATTGGTTGAACCGTTGAACGATGAGATCATTGAGATGTGTGCTTTCAGTGATCGTTTATGTTGCCATCTTGCGACTTGGCAGTTGGCAGCTTCCCTCGTTGTAAATTGTGGACTAAATACTAGTGTAACATATTACATCAGTATTGCTTGCCTCGGCTGGTCGTTAGCTATAGAAAACAACTATAGTGTGGACATCACGTAGATGATCCTAATCATAGTGTTGAACTAATGACAATGGTGTCGAGGTGTTTGTGGTTCAAACTTTCGGTTTTCGCGAAGTTTCTACTGACTGCTAGGTAAGTGACGGTCTGACTGGCCTTGGAGTGGCGGTCAACCCGACCAAAAGTGGCTGTTTGACCGGTCAAGTTGAAAAGGTTGGAATTCTGGGAATCGCCAAAACCCACTTGCATAGGGATGTGAGGTGATGTGTTTGCACTAGGTCTCATGGAAAAATAGAGTTTCAAGGTGAAACTAGATAGGGTTTGAAATTTCTAGAGAGAGTGCAGTCTCGGACTTGGAAAAATTCCCAGAGCGGTCTGACCAACCAGGCGGCGATCTGATCGGCCAGAAGGGGTTCAAGCGCTGGGAGGCGGTAAACTTTGTCGAGTTGGTCTTAGGAGCTTGGGATTGGTGCATATATTTGTATTATACTCTTATAGACTAATGTGGATCAAGTTGCGAAGAACTTGTATCCGAAAATAGCTGCTTGGTCTATTGTTGTGCAAGTAGATTGGATTCAACTACGGTCAATGATGAGGAGCACCGGGACTTGGTTAGGAGAACCAAGGTCTAGAAAGGTCATGGATGTTGGGAGAGACTGTTGAACTCAAGCAGGGTGCAAGATGAACAAGAACCATGGAATGCAAAGTTTGAACAAAGACTTTTTGAGGTAAAGTGATACTTTTGGGAGCGAAGCTTTGAAGGTATGTGTTCTTGACTCATCAGTTGTGTCAAGTGATGATTTTATGTGTCATGCGGTGCTACGTGATGGTTTGGTTGTCGGTGATGGTTGTAGGACTCCTGAGCTACGTCATGGTGAGGCGGATAAGATCGAGACTAAGCTAGGAGAGCCTTGGTCCAAAACGATCAACGTGCCACCAGAAGATGACCGAGGCTAGCGGGGTAGTTACAAGCCGAGAAGACGAGGAACCGGAGTGGGGAGCTACTGGTGATAGACATGATGGGCAACCGCAAGGTGGACCAGGACTTAGCTCATGGAGGAGTTGAGATCTAGAACAGTCAAGAAAGCCGGGTGCGGTCATGGTGCATGGTGAGGCATGTTGTGCGCCAAGCGACTAGGGTCCGTTTGCAAGCGAGGACGGTTCGTTAAGATCTGGATGTGCGAGAGGCTAGGCGGGATGTCATTGGTGCCACATGGATGATGACGAAGCATGTGTGATGCTTCGATGTGAAAGAATCGGGAAATGTCGATAGAGCGACATTTTGGTAAATTGTCCAATACTGGAAAAGTGGAGGTGTGTGAAACCATGGTTGTGGCCTAAGTAGATTAGGTCAAGGATACTCCATAGAGTGCGAATCATGATGGATTTGGTCTAATGGAGCTAAAGATAAAGACAACGCTTTAAGAAGTATGCGTGAGTGAGACCCATTTGTGTGTGGACTTAACGGTGCCCTATTGAGATTTTCTCTCTAGACCTAGCCTCTACTATATGAGGGGGTGGTGCAGAATTTGCACACTTACCTAAGCCAAGGAACCATAATATGAAATTTAGGGAAAGTGAAGAGAGGAGGCTAGGGTTTGGGAGGTGTATTGAGAGAGATGAGAGCACTTGTGTGTGCTGGCCTATCGGTTACGTCCTTCAAAAGTGTAACATCCGAAAAGTTCCTAAATGCAAAAATACGGGATTTTTTTAAAAAATTGCAAGTTATCTGTTGCAATCATTTTACGCCTGCATTTTCAGGAGTTATTGATCTGTATTTTCTTTTGCTAACATAAGTGATAAAAGCATAAAACCTAAATACAATCCTAAAAATAGAACTTACTTAAGGTATTGCCCTTTTAAATATTACATGCAGTATAAACCATAAAATCAAAAGCATAAAACTGCAAACCTGATACTCTAAATGTTCAAAAGCCCAATTAGAATTATTTAGCAAGTATTAGAGTTGATCTATCATCGCATGGGAATTTCTTAGCAAATACCAGGTTTTAGCAAACCTAAAGTTCTAATCCTTTTTCCCAATTTTCTCTAATCTTTTCTTTTTTCCCTTTCTATTGTTCCTCTGGTCGAAACATGTTGCAACCACACCATCCTTCGGTCAACTTAGCTCAGCACCCGTAGCCTTGCTTCCTCCTCCTTTTCATCAGCCGAACTAGCACACAACGGTCACCACCTCTCTCTCTCTCTCTCTCTCTCTCTCTCTCTCTCTCTCCCGGCATCACCAGCTTTGGCACAAACGCCACATCGCAGCCATGCATGGAGGCTTGTCGATCATCCGTCGCTCAAGCCATCAAAGCCACTGTGCTACTGAGAGCAACACCGAGTTCCGCCAACGAGAGCATCTCCTAGCCATGCCACTGCCCCACATCGCTCGCCAGCGCCCATCCTCACCCCTGCCTGGCCACCTCCACGTTACTTACATGCATTGTCGTGCGCCCCCGTGTCACCTTGTCCCGCAGCCATTAGCGCCCTTGCATCGTGTGCCCATGCCATCGCCTCGCCACTCATGCCCACCCCGCCTCGTGTCCCTGTCACGCTCGCCACTGCCGCTCACGCCCATCCCGTGTGCACCTTGCGTTCTCTGCCCCCATCGCCTCGAGCTCGCCTCGCCACCTCCATTACCCCTCCCTGCCACTCTTCCCCTCCCTTCTCCATCTCACCGTGAGAAACCACAAACAAGCACAAGCTCCACTCTTGGTCGCCAGACGCACCGACGCCGCCCTCACCACGCCGCTATCTTGGGGAGCCCCTCCCGTCTCCATGCGCATCATATCGTGTTCTGGGACACGAAGTTCCAATCCCCTTAATCAATTTCTCCATTCATTCGCATGTGCTCGTCGGCGACATCGTCTCCCCCATCCCCGGACACAATCGTCGTTTCCGCCGTCGTGCCTCCTCTGGCGAGCTCTACGTCAATTCCTCGCGGTTGGAGTATCCCCTGGCCTCCCTCAAGGTTCCCCCACCTCCCACTAGAGCTCTCCACCACCCGGCCGCCACCCCCACGTCGCCCTCGTCGCGCCACCGCCTGCTCCCGTCGCCAGCTCGCTTTCGGCCTCCTCAGCCTTCACCAATCGCTTGGGTGAGTTCCACTCGTCTCTCTCTTGCTCATGCTTCCCCTAGATTTCCCCCTCCCACTTCGGCGCCGCCACCCTGTCTTCCCCTCCATGGCCGACTGCCTCTTGCTGTTGCCTGGTCGTCCCTGTTCACTTCTGGCCGCGCCTCCATCGCCCCTGAGATCGCCTCATCCGGTCGGTTCCATTTTCACCATCCGTGGACGTTGTCGTCCCTTCACTCGGCGATGACAAGCGCCGTCAAAGCCAGCCCAACCCTCCTCTGTTTTGACTGCAACTCTCCCCTTTCTCTTTGATTTCTCTCAGTAGTTCTCTGTTGGGGTGTATGACAATTGGTCCCCACGTAATAGATATCCAGTTACAAGATGCAGTTATGTGGCTAGGGGCTAATCAAGAATGGTTAGAGTTTAATTGAATAATTATTTGAGTTAAATACTATAATGTATAAGTTATGTTTAAAACCTCAATGACAGTAAGGCCCATCCCAATTAATTGATTAGTTGAATCTAATTGGTAGGGTTACTGATTAAACATACAAATGAAAGTTACACTTATATTTTCTTAAGTTAATTAGTGGTTAGTTTTAGGTGATTAGTTTTGATAATTAAATGACAGTCAGTTGTCTTTGGAGTGAGATTGGAAGAACAAAGCCCAGCTATAAGTCGCATGTTCAGTATAGTGGCCTCATTGGCACACGATGTAGTATTGATATCAGTGGATTGCTTAAAGGGTTGATCAGAGTTCATAGTGTTGGATATCTCAGTTGATAACTGCATAATGACTAGTTTCATTAATGACTGAATCAAGTTAGTAGACTATGTAGTAGTTTCATTAATGACTGAATCAAGTTAGTAGACTATGTAGCAATGTTGATCAGTGAGTGAACTTTACAGTTGCTAAGCGTAGGTCTAACTAATGGATAAATTAACAGGATAAGATTAAGTAGTTAGAGGCTAATTAGTTTGCCTTTTGCTGCTAAACTCAAAGAACAAGGATTTAATAATAAGGGTTTAGTAATAAATCATATAGGGTATAGTTGTCCCAATAACTTACAACCCTAGGTCATTGTCATAATAGAGATGATAAGTTAAGTAAACAGTTAATCAAAACCGATAAGGACATTAGATATTAATCAAGTAACATCGGTAGGCACTTATGGGGTAATGTGCAAAAGGTGGCGCTACTCCAAATTGGAAACCAAGTTAAAGTTATTAATGTCACTAATAACTAGGGCTTCACTCATTTGGATACCAGTTAGACTAAGTAGTGCTAGGTGATTAGCTGGGAAATAGTGGTAGATCAATTAGGGTATAGCTAGCCATCGCATGTAGTTTAGCAAATTAAGGATTAATGGAAGATGATAACAATAGGGAGTCAATGGCATGTGAACCCTTATCAGGTTAACAATAATATATAGTTGATTAACAAGATCATGGCTAAGCTATCCATAGTCATTATACGAGATAGTCGTGAAGGGTAGATGGTAGCTACAACCTGGCTTCATGCTAGTGATAGTAATCAAGGTATTAGGGTCGATTGCTAAGCAAAAGCTAGTAGGCTAGAGGAAGAAAGTGTGATTTTGGAGTTTTGCTCTTGAGGATTTTTGACTTGATTCTTACTGTAATTGAGGGTGCTAGGATGTGTGGGAAACCATTCTTAGCCATCTTGGATTGATTCCTCCCACGAGCCCCTCTCAATCATCGTTTTCGTATTTTGCCTGGTTTTCGTGTAACCTTAACTCAAACGGAACTTTGGCAACAATCTTCAAGATCTTTGATTGAAATTGGTTTCTGACATCCTAGAGAATGTGTGTTTCAAGTTTCATGAAGTTTGGAGTTGTTGATCAAAAGTTAGATCAATTTGTGATTTTGAAATCGTGCTAAATTCAGTTTTGTACTGATTTTACTGTTCAACTGGTCTTGCCACATTGTTCACCCAATCTGATCGCACTGTTCATCCGACCTGATCGGTCAGTGGGGATTTTGCTGAGTCTCGATCTTCTCGTTGTCTTGTTCTTGTTTGAATTATTATATCTAATCCTCATAGCTTCATATAGCTTTTAGAGTGAAAGAATATTGAACCCCTTAAAGCAAAATAATTTAAAGGGTTCGTCGATTGTGTGGTGCCTATTCAACCCTTTTAGTTGCCTCCTCGGTCGAACATAAAGAAATGCTGTTGGATTAGCTGCAAGATATTGATTGCTTTTCTGAGTATCATACAGTAGCAGGTGTAAAATGAACAAATGTACACTTCCGAAAGACTTTAAAACACAAACTCCTCCACAAAAAGATCAAAGAGGAAGAACAAATCCGTTACAAAATGTCGAGTAACTTTGCATTCCCATGGCATGCTTTGGCCCTGTTGGAATGGCTAGGCTTTTTTGAAAATCGGTTTTACCGGTCAAGGGCTTTCGTCATGAAATGAACGATCGTTTTTTTTATTTGTTGTTTAGGTGTTTGACTTTTAAGTAGGCTGGCTACAGCTTCCGAGATGGGAAATGTCTGAAATGCCCCTGAGGACAGTAATGGCTTGTTTGAGGCCGTTTAACGCAATTAACGACATTTGATGACATTTAACGACTATTAACGATGACTAACGCAATTGACGAGAACTACCGCAATAAACGACAACTACCGATATTGTCCGCGATTAACGACAATAAACTGTAAACAACGCAATAAACCACAATTAGCGTATCTAACGACAATTATTACAATAAATATTTATTACAACAAATAATTATTACAAATAACTATTACATAAATAATTATTACAATAAGTAATTATTACACACAATTATTAAAGTGAATAATGAATACAACAAAAACAATTATTACAATGAATAAATATTACAATAAATAATTATTAAAAAGAAATCCATGCTAGCATAATTTACATTTTGATAATGCTTAGTCAACAACAATTCCATGGCATACATGAGTAGCGAAATTTAATAAAGATGAACACTAAAAATTTAACCAACGCAATCATTATTCAAATTCATCTCAAGGCAATTATGAACAATTTTTACATAGACACAAACATTGAACATTGCAATAACAATCAGTGAAGGTAATTATGGACAATTTGTATCAATTTAGCTGTATGTGTAACAAAAACATGCATTAATGGATATAATTACAATAAGAGTAACCGAACAAATTCAATAGATGTTGAGGCATCAAGAGTTACTTCATAGTCATTGTAAACTACTTCTGAGCAAGTTTCACTAATCCTATAGATATCAAGTACACCTTACTAACATCAATTAAGTCATAAAACTGATCAATCACCGAATTGAAGCATGTTGCACGAATTTCTCCACCATGTGAATCAAGGAGATCAATAAGTTCTATTGCCATTGCCATGCCAAGAACTGTCAATGTTTGGATTGATTGATACAATATACATAATTAGTGACAAAGTGGCAATGTTTGGATTAGTTAGTTCAGTACAACAAAATGACAATTCATGCCCCCTCCACTTTTTTACGTGCTTGGGACCGGCATTGGTAGTGTTAGGCACTTTGTTTAAGTCTGTTAATGTCTTAATGAAACAATATCAAGTACTTACAAAGATAATCAATGTCATAAATAAAACTAAAATAATCAATGTCATAAATAAAACTAAAATTTGCCCATAGCAGACAAATGAAAGAATATATAGAGATAGATGGAAAAAAAAATTAAAACCCAATTCTTTCATTCATTTCAGATCCCATGTCAAAAATTGTTGTGAATTACAAGCATATCCCATGCTTGAACAAGAACAGACACTTAGAATCGAGATTAACACATGACATGATAAGCAAAAGGAGAATCAACATACTACAGAACAACTTGAGTAACCAATACAAGACCATGTTCCATGCAAAAAATCCATCCATTGATCGTGCTGGGATCCATTGACAGAGGGAAAGTCCCACATGTCTAAAAATCTTAGCACCTAACAACGATTCTATTAGTGAATCAATTCTATAACGAGCTACTAACAAATAAATGAATGTGTGTCATCATCAAAATCAAGTATTCAATGATCCAAACTAGAAGCAAGAGAAATCAGATCAATCATCTTCACAGCAACTGCATATTCATTCATGTTCCAATATACACTCTAAAAATTGCATGGCAGAGATTACAATTCACAGCAGTACATCATCATAAAAAAAGGGACAATGTTTGGATTGATTGATACAATATACAGGATTAGTTGACTATTCAACAATCAAACATCAGCTAGGATCCAATCCTAAATTGTCTGATTAATATAAATATACAAACACAATAAAGATGAATGATAGGAATGTCTAGATATCTGAATATCTTATGTGCTATCAGGTTCTGATGGCATGATCCCACAAATGAAATAATTGACATGCAAAACTGGGTATTATCCAGACAGTAAATGTACAAACACAGTAAAGATGAACACAATGAACACACAGGAGAATCAACAATCAATTTAGGAAGAGGTGGGTGGTTTGAGGTGGGTGGCTCGGGGGGAGGAGTGAGCCGGTGGCGGCAGTGGTGGTGGGGGATGAGCTCAGGAGGTGGTGGCGGTGGTGGGCGTCGGAGGACGGGCAAGCAAAGGGGAGAAGAAGAGGGCGTGGGGGGAGGGAGTCGGGAGGCGGATTGCAGCGACGTGAGCCGCCGGAGGAGCCGCCAGATCTGGCGAGATCCAGATATGGGCGGGAGAAGACGGCGACCACTCGGGGGGGGGGGGAGGAGGGGGAGGAGGAGACACATGGGAGGAGGCGACGGGACGGGATTGAGCGACCGTGGGTGGGTGGGGTTGAGGCGGGGAGGCGGCAGGGGCTTTATTGGATGGCATTTTGCGGGTAAATACCAGTGAACTCGAGTGGCTAATAGGAAAGAGAGGTGGTAGCTTCCAGCTTTCGGCCTTTTCCCATCTAGGCAGAAAGCGGCTTAGGCGAAAGCAGCTGTGAAAAGCCGACCGTTTGGAACGGCTTTCGGCTTTCAAGAAAGCCGAAAACCGAAGCCGTTCCAAATGGGGCCTTTGTTTTTTAGAGCAAGGAGGTACCCCCGGCTTCTTTCATTGAAACCAGATGGCATGCTTTGTTGGTGTTTAGTAGGTCTAAAATAGCTTGGTCTCATGGGTTCCGCGGTCCCGTGGGGGCATTTGAGAATAGCGAGTGCAAAATATTAGTCGTAAAATTCGATAGCATCAACCAAAATTAGCAATGATTTGGTTTGTTAACAAAGCCTACAAGCTTCCTTTTTTATTCTAGAAAAATTCTATGAGGTTTCTATTCACATTAGGATCACAATTTATTTTATTCCCAATCCTTTGTGAGTAATGTTATGCCTAAAAACTTCGACATCAATCGTTAAGACTTGAGACAAAAACTGGCACAAATCAAACAACCTAAATTGGCATATTTGTTTAGTGTCTCAGACAATTATTAGCATGGTAAGATAAAAACACCATATATATCGTGACACATAAGAAAAAACACCCCAAATTTCCCAAACTAATTCCACAAAAATGTCGAGGAGGGCTAGATATCTAGTGCACAAGCACCATTTTTTGCACATGTGCACATTTCTTTTTGTTTGTGCATCAAATCAACATTAAAAAAAATTATAGATGTAATCTATGGTGTGTTTTTGAAGTTCAAGCTCAAAGTATACTAGAAGAAACAAAAAGATAAGTTTGTTGTGAATAATAACATTTTGTCTATTTCTTTTTTCCTTTTGTTTTTGTTGTTAGAAAATTCCCGCATTTTGTTACTCTTATTGTGGAATGAGTTTGAACTTAGAATTTTATATATAAGTAGAGTAATTTCAGAAATACATCTACAATTTTTCTCAGATTTTTATGCTAATTTGATACCTAAACTAAAAGTTTATGTACATATACACCAAACCAAATGTGCTCGCGCACTGATATCTTCCCCTAAGCAGTGATCCTCGGTCAGATCGGATTTGTCCCCTACACACCAAACACACATACATAGCCCTTCGGAAAAGCACACTGACTCATGCATAATCTGTTGTTGGACTGCTGCTGCAGCGTGACAGTGCGCATCGTAGGAGCATATGGACATGGACACAATGAAGTGCAGGAAGGCTCCTGAAACCTGAAATGTGCCAGTACCATCGTCTGTGATGTTCGTAGTTTCGTACGCCAGGTGCGAGCGCGGTGCACGCACGGAGCCCAAAAAGCTGGTTGGTTCGTTCCCGTGGGTCCTACGCTCCTCAGATCGCGGCAGTGCGAGCGCCAGAGTGGAAATGCCGAAAACGCGAGCACCGCTCCTTCCCCTCCCACTCCCACGCCTTCCTTCCCCTGCCTCCGCCAGCCTACTTCCCCCCGAATCCCAATTTTCCAGACCCCCAAAATTCGAATCGCCCGCCTCGCCCTTCCCTTCCCGTCCCCCGCGCCGCCGATGCCCTCCAAACGGCCGTCCCCGCACGCCGAGATGGACGCCGCCGCACGCCTCCACCCCTCCCCGCCCCGCTCCAAGAAGCGCTCCTCCCGCGCCAAGCCCCGCGCCGGCGACCGCCGCCGCTCCCCGAACCCTAACCCTAGCTCCCGCCGCGACCGCGACCACGGCGCCTCCGCGCCCTCCCGGAAGAGCGAGCGCAAGCGCAAGCCCCGCTCCTTCGCGGACTCCGCCTCGCTCGCGATTGCCATCGCCGCGCCCGCCTCCTCCGGCGGCGGCGGGGGTGGGGGCCACGGGATCCAGAAGCTCTGGACGGACGCCGACGAAGTCGCGCTGCTCACCGGCGCGGCTGCCTTCCGCGCGCGCCACGGCGCCGCCCCGCGGCTCCCGGACATGGGCGCGCTGTTCGAGTCCCTTAGGGGCTCTCTCTCCCCGCACCTCGACCAGGCCAAGGTGTACTACAAGCTGAAGCGGCTCAAGAGCAAGTTCCTGCACTCCGCGCCGGCGGCCACCAGCGGCCCGCACGAGCGCCGGGTGCGCGACCTCTCCGCGGACCTCTGGGGCGCCGAGCTCGCGCCCCCTGTAGAGGATGACGTGGAGGCCGAGGAGGGGGACGCTGACGAGGGATACATTGCTGGGGATGTGGAGGTGGCGGTGAGGCTGCCTGTGGTGAGCGAGGTGCTTGGTGAGCACTGGAGGAGGAATGCGCGTGCCCTGTCAGGGGTGTCGCTGGAGAAGGGGTTGGCGCTGCTTCGGGCGGGGGAGGGCAGGGTGGTTGAGACCAAATGGAGGCGGCAGCTTGATGCAGAGATGCGCACACAGGTGCGCCGGCATGATTTGGCAAAGGAGGTCTATGGCTTGCTCACTGACGCCGTCAAAGGCCTAGGGCCTTAGCTGGGGGTACAGATCCCACCATCCTCTGTGTTCTGTAAAAGTGAGCGATTTCCTTCTGGAGTTTAACTTGCCTTGGACTAATTAGGTTGCATTTTCTTCTCATTGCCAATTCAGTATTGGATTAAATTACAATATTTTGTTTAAACTTAAGTCGCAGATTGGCATGTTTTGTTAACTACTGGGATTTAATTTTCGGAAAATGAGCATGCTTGTCTGGTTACTCTACTTGCGAAGTATAATTGTATTGGAAGTTTGGTTTCTTCCCCATCCTACCTCTAGGCTCAATGGTAAAATAGCCCATTTTCTTTTCTAAGAGCACTAAATTAGCAAATTTTGGTATATTGTAGATAAGCTAGGATAGGTATTTTGGTTTGTAACTATCGAAGCCAATGTTTATAGCATGATGTTGGTCTGAAAAAACAAGGAATTTTACTTGCTTTGGATTGTTTAGATCATTGGGTACATTTTATGTTCATCGTCAATTTACTATTGGATTAATCGATTCAGTTAGAAGTTACAACATTTTGTTTAAATTTAGTTCGAAATTAGCATGTTGTGTTAAAGTATCGGGATTCAATTTTCCAAAATGATAGCATGCTTGTTTGATTTTCTCTACCTGCAAACTGCAACTGTATTGGTAGTTGGGTTTCTTTCCCATCTGAGCTCACCCTCAATTGTAAAATAATCCATTTTATTTTCTGAGAGCACTAAAGTTGCAAATGATAAGCTAGGTTAGGTGTTTGAATTTGTAACAATTGAAGCCTAGTATCTCTGATAGCTGACAGGATATCATTCTGTAGAAAAGTGAGTGATTTCCTTTTGGAGTTTAACTTGCCTTATTTTCCGCTCATCGTCAATTTAGTATTGGATTCAGTTACATATTGGTTTGAATTGACGTCAGAAATTAGCATGCTTTGTTTACTGTTGGGATTCAGTTTTCCAAAGCGATAGCTTGCTTTGCTGCTTTACTCTTCTGGCAAAGTAGTGCTGTGAGCACTAAGTTTGCACATTTTGGCATATTCCTGATTTGCTAGGGTGGGTGTTTGGGTCTGTAACTGAAGAAGGCAAGGTTTTCTATTATGATGCTGGTCTGTAGAAAGGCGAGTGATTTCCTTATGGAGTTTAGCTTGGCTCGGACTAATTAGGTTACATTTTCTGTTTATCTTCAGTTTAGTATCAGGTTAAGATACAACAATTTGTTTTAATTTAGTTGTAAATTGGCATGTTGTGTTAATGTTTTGCGATTTAATTATCCAAAACAATAACACACTTGTCTAGTTTACTCTACTTGCAAAGTAGAACTGTGTTGGCAGTTTTGTTTGATTTCCATCCTAGCTCTAGCCTCAATGGTAAACTTTCCCTTTTTCATTTCTGAGAGCACTAGAGTAGCACATTTGGCGTAGTCTTGATGCGATAAGTTAGGTATTTGGATAGCATATTGTGTTAAAGTATTGTGATTTAATTTTTCAAAGTGATGGCATGCTTGTCGTGTTTAGTCTACTTGCAAAGTAGATCTGTGATTGCAGTTTGGTTTACCCTTGATTGTAAACTAGTCCATTTTATTTTCTGAGAGCACTAAATTAATACATTTTGGTATAGTCTTGATAGGCTAGGTTAGATGTTAGGATATTTTACCATTGAAGGCAAGGCTTTCTAGCATTATATTGGTTCTTGTGTGATTGCTAGCTTTTGACAATGTTGACAAAATACTATGTTCTATCCCACCAAATCCAAACAAAAAAAAAGAAGTATTCTGAGTGAGTTACAAGAGAGTTGATATGAATATATCACTTTCTCAAAATGTTGCTTGGGGTAGAGAGAGCTCATTTGGTCCTTCATGTTGGCATGATTTCCTTGTCTGAGGCAATGTAGGATGCCTTCAAAACTTGCCCTTTTTGGACAATATTAGACACCTAGCATTGCCAAAGAAGTGCAAGAAAATTATTTGCCAGCCTAGGCAAGAGAGCCCAACAACTGGATTTTCAAGAAGGTGGTCCCCACCAGCATGAACAACAAAATTTATCAACTAGATAAATTGGTTTGAGTGGCATGTTTAGTTGTGCAAGCCAGCAAGGGCGTGGGACACTTGGGCTGTGCTTTGTGCATCTCTACTCTGTGGTTTATGTTTAGAGTTTTACATTTTGGCAATAGTAGTGCTGCAAAGACACATATTTTAATAGAAACAATGAAACACGACCATTGGATTTGGATTTAGTGGTTAGATGGAATATGGATTGATCAAGCATGCATATCTAATATGTTGTATATTGATCAAGCATGCATATCTAATATGTTGTATGCGTATTATATGTAGACATTAGTGAGTCAAGCTCGACAAAGTTAGGCATAACATGAGTTCATGTTGTTTAGTCGTTTGAATATAGAGGATTGTCTGAACTCATTATGTTGTTTATGTGCGGAGCTGCAAGGTGATAAGGGGTTGCTTGCTTTAGACATGGGGAGGGTCCACTTGGCCCGGGAAATCCTTGAAATCTTCATGGACCTTTGCTTGGTACCTTGGATGCTTGGACATTCATCTTTGTGGATCGATTTGGTCTCACCCAGACATACAATCCTGTCTTAGGTAGTCGATTTTGAATGCTTGGCACATAGGAAGTTTACCCTAGGAGATAAGATAAGTGAAAGAGCTTGTGCCATTGTTGTGGCCGCAAGATTGAGCGAGAATTGTTCCACTATTGCGTGGGCAGTTGCGTTGTAACATCTAAAAGTTTAGACATCTACCATCTAGCCCTTTTCCGCAACGTGTCACCATAGCCCTATCATCTCTCCTTTGCTGCTGTGTTGTCTCCATCACTTCTGTCACCACTACACTAAATTCATCTCATGGGATTTTACCTTGTGGTTTCCGTCACATGGGCCACTATTGCGTGGGCAGTTGCGTTGTAACATCTAAAAGTTTAGACATCTACCATCTAGCCCTTTTTCGCAACGTGTCACCATAGCCCTATCATCTTTCCTTTGCCGCTGTGTTGTCTCCATCACTTGAGTCACCACTACACTAAATTCATCTCATGGAATTTTACCTTGTGGTTTCCATCATATGGGCCACTGTCATATTGCCCAATTTGCCTGGGAAGGAGTTGCACCCTCCATCATATTGGGATAGGTGTAGTGCTATAGTGTTTGATACCCTATGTAGTAAAAAATCATGTCTTTTGGTTTTGGCAGTGTTCTAAAAATTGAATTTAGGCGGTGGCTGTCCGTTGAAATTTTGGCAAAGTCGACGAGCTAGGCGCCCTCCCCGCCTAAGTGGTCCAAGGCGGGTCTGGGCAAAGGTTGGCAAGGCAGCCTAGGCGGGCGCTGAGGGGCCTAGGCGGGCACCGAGCTGGCACTGGATGTTGTTGGAGGGACTGAGGGAGGGAGGGAGAGAAGGAAGGGATGCGTCGACGTCGGATGGAGGTTCAATTGCTCGAGGAAGACGAAAGAGTTGAGTCTATGAGCGAGATAGGCCTTGGCTGCGTCCGGCCCACTAGAGCTCAATAGAGTCCAACAAGTGATAAGAAAACCCTAGCCAAGGATGTGCTCCGCACTTCATGCGTTGCGTGAGGGCGGCGGTCGACGCACATGAGCGGGAGTGGCACGAGCGAGCGCAGCGGGCGGCAGGCAGAGGGGAGTGTGCCGTCGTCGAATCCACCTCTGCCGTCGTCGATTCCATCACGCCGCTAGTCGAATCTAGCTCCCCTGTCGTCGAATCCACCTCGCCGTCGGCCGAGTCCACTTTCCTCGCTGTCGAATCCAACTTCTCTGACATCGATTGTCCTTCCCTGTCGCCGCCATTGACCTCCAGGCTCCCACTGCGTTGGTACCGTCGCTGCTCGTAGCCTCCCACTCTCTCTCTGTCTCCTGTGCTGCTTCTTCCCTTGTGTGCTAGTCGTCCGCCTAGGCGACGCGTAGGTGCCCTAGGCGCTAGGCGCCATCCTATTGCCCGACTAGCGCCTTACGCCTAGCGCCTTGGCGAACCATGAGTTTTGGTAATTGGCATGCTTCTTTAAATTGAAAATCGACATGCCATGGCAGGTATTAACTGAGTTTGCCGTTTTCCATATGTACCTATTGAGCAAGGCATTAGTCCGCAAGTGATTCACCATAGCGACCACAATTCGTTAATTGTAGGTATTGGATTGTAGCCTAATATGCCTTTGTGCCCTGGTGGAAACTAAAAGCAATTGACGCGAAGAGATGAGGGGATGCGATGAGCCGATGACCCACTAGCTGTAAACTCATGCTCAGGTCTAGACGTCTGGTCCAGTTCCACCCATAGGACCCTCTTGGTCTCATCAGTCATCATTGCACCAATCGGTTACATAATTTTTTTTTCTCAAGATTGAGTCAGACATATTGGTAGAGCTGTTCATTCGGTTTGTTCGGTAAATATGGTATATACGGCAAATACTGTATTGTTAATTCGGTAAATACAATATTATTTAAAATACGGTTCAGTATCGGTAAATACTAATTTATTTCGGTATGGTATCGGTAAATACCATATTTACCAAAGTTGACGCGAATTGTGGAATGATTCGACAACATTTTAGTGCAACACCCAACAACTGAACCACCTATTGGACAGTTGACACACATTCAACTATTCAAGTAAAAAATGATGGCGCAACATATATACTACCACTACTATTTACTAGTAGTCATTAGTATACATGTATACTAAATACAAATTACTCAGTAGTCCACAGTACTAATTACTAGTAGTCATCTAGCACAAGGCCACAAACTACCGGACTACCAATTCACAGATGGGCTGGCCCAATTAGTCAGCCCAATCAGTGCGGAGCTGCCCTTTCTCTCTCCCGACACATGACGAGGCGTCGAGGCACATGATCGAGTCAGCCCAATCGAGTACTTCGGTTTGTTCGGCAATTTTGGTTTTTAGCCGGTTTTTACCCCAAAAAACCGAATCCTAAAAAACTAGATTTCTACATACTGAACCAAATACCAAAAACCGGTCAAACCGAGTTGACCGGTACGGTTCGGTTTGTCTGGTTCGGTGGCATTGTGAACGACCCGAGTACCCGACATGTAGGCTCTCTGGTAGGCCATCTCTAATACCATGTTAAAGGGATGTTTCGTAGGGCTTAAGTCCTTTGAGAACTCGGCTTCTTGAATAACTTGGTGAAGAGGGCCTTCATTTTCTTATTTCAGGAAGGTCTTAAGCCTTGTTTGGGGGAGCTTTGGCTTTAAGGTGCTTGATGCTTAAGCTCCCCCAAAGAGGTGAAGCTTCTTGGGCTTCTCATATAAGCTTAAGCCATCTATGTACTAAGAAGTTAAAGCTCCTTCCCAATAGCTTCTCTAAGAAGCTGACTTTTAGTGGAAGCTAAGCTTTCCCAAACATGGGCAAGGTTCTTGACAAGGCCCAAAAGTTACAATCCGTTCGGGATGGCTTAAACTTGTGGTGATTTGAAGTTGTCTTTAAGTTGAAGTTCAAGCCTTCCCAAATATAATATGGCCATGCATTGATGTGTTCACCCCAAAACTTTAGCTTTTGAGGAAAGGTGGGGTAACATGTATGAAATGTTGATAGGAATATTGTAAGGAATTTTTTTTGCGGTTTGGTGCCCATGGGTGCATGCACCCCTTTTTGCGGAAAGTGCATGATGCACTGTCAGAAAAATGCCCCAAAAGAATCATAGGTATAATGTTATGCACACGGCACCACCTATAGCATCTCAAAGTCAAGTTTGTCTATACTGCACAGTAACAACAAAAAGCAGTAGTGAATCAATGAATCATGCACTATACATATGTACTACACATAAACTTGTCATTTTTGGTTCTTGATACGAGGGATAAAATATATTGAATTATTGCAAATGTGTATGACATTACATGTACTACATCCATGGACTTTTTTCTGTTAATTTTGGAACTGTGTCACACTTTTCACAAACGGGGATGCAGGTCCCCATGGGCACTAGAAACTGCGTTCATGTTATAAGTTATGAATTGTATGGAGCTATCATGTGCTACTTCTAGTATTACTTAAATGAATTTATAAAAAAGATGCAACAAGAAATTACACATTAACAAACTACCCACTCTGTTTCCAGATACTTGGCCATCGAGTGAATTTATGTTCTCCAATACTTGGCACTTCACAATTCCTGAGGCATTCTTTCCCAAACTAGCTTTATTAATCTGCCCATTTCCCCTGCTTTGCCACCTCGCAATTTTTGCTTGCAATATTAATGGAGGGTATTTTTGTCACTTTGTATCTAAAATATGATTGCCTAGGTATGCGTGTTTTGGTAAAAATGCATGCATTTGGAACGGAGGGAGTAGTTAGAATTACATAATGAATGATATCTGTCATGCATTTTGTGCTCTTCCTTTGTTTCGCAATTTTAATGGAATTGCATAGGTTTTGTAGTGGATATCAACTCAAACAGTGGAGAATGGATATATCAAACTGGAATAGTTTGCTTCTTGCACATGCTACTTTATTTTAGACAGTATAATTAAAGGAGTGTTGATCAAGCACAATATAGAACCTGAGTTTGATGAATATGGGTAAAGGCTGTCTGGTAGTGACTGCTTTGTTCACAAGTTATGAAGTTAATGATCACTAGGTTTGGCTTTTGTATTCAGAAGTTAATGAATAGATGCTTTTACAAAAATATTGGTGTGCCATATCTTTGCGGTGTTATTTTCCAAATTCCAATTTACTCATTTTAGCGGTGTTGCCGAGCTAATTCCTTTAAAAAGTTGTGCAATCCTAATTTTGATAGATAGCCCAAAGTTAATTCAGCTTTAGCTTTCGAGAAATGAATTCAGTGTCAGCTGTCTGTAAATGGATATAAGTTTGCTGGGTTTTCTTATTCCAATATCTTACGTTGCCGCTTCTTAATTCCGTGCACCATTGCCATTTTGGTATTATTACCATGTGACTGCCCACCACAGTTTGTTTCATTTGTCATTTCTTAGTAAAACGATTTGTCTTAAAATGAATATTTGCAAACCTCATTTCATGTTGTTGGGGTAATTAAGAAATGACAATACATTATCTTGCACCATTATTGCTATAAGATTAACATTTTATTTTCCAACACTGGAGGCATATAGCTTTATGCTTTGTTGCCATTTAAGTCAAAGATGCTCTATAATGTTCTGTACGTACACATCTGGCTGGTAACGTTGGAACCTGCTGGCCTTATTGTCATTTTAGTAATTGATGGCATGCTACAAACCTTAACTCTAAACACATATGGCTAGTATCTTAGGACGTGAAAGCAGTATCTTTTGTCTCAGTTGGATGCTGCTTGTGTTTGTTCTTCCATTGAGTAAATTCCTATTATAATTGTTCTATAGCTACTGCAGGTTATGTAGGATTCAGCATATTTTCTATCTAAATTGTTACGTACATGCTACTCAAATGCTGTTAGTTGTGCATGTTAGAACCAAATTTCATGCTTATCCTTGCTTCAGTAGTGATATTGTACTCTGTTATCCCCTAAGCGATAAACAAGTCTTCCAAAGCTTCTATTGAAGAATCCTTTTGTTGGCTTTTTGAAAAATTTCCATAGTTTTTGTTCGTAGTAAAACTGCTGCTAAACCTAATTTCCTTCTGCAGGTGCAGTTTGGTGGAGTACATAACTGGATACGTAGGTGCGATGTCTTTTTTGTAGGCTGATCAACCCATCCTGTACTTGGTTGCTGACTGACAAGGCCCAAACACGGTGTGACGTGCTGGGCGGCTTGCACGACTCTGTTGTGTCAATTTATGTCTAATTAAGTGAAAGTAGTCAATGGTTGTGTCAGACACTTTGGTCTGGAGGTACTTATTTTGTTAATCTGCTCGCTTTAGGTTTTAGATATGCAAAGAAAGCTCGGTCTACGATCACAACTTTCATCTTAATGTTACATTCTCTGTAAATAATTTGCTAACTATTATTATGATGTCAGATGTGTTTTGAAGTGTAAGAACCCGATATCTCTTAATCTCTGCTTGATTTCGAACCGTCTGGACACTTGATATTGCACCGTCTTAGGATACTTGATGTTTGATTCTGCTCATAGGTGTATGATTTGGTTAAATTGCGACTTGGGAGTGATTTTGCCTGGCAGAAACTGTTGCTGGTACGATGCTTTTGCGTATGGCAGAGGTGTGGGATTTGTTAGGCACAAGATGTTTTCTGCCTTCGCAGGTCAATCATTGATGATATGGCATGTTTCAATTTTCAAACAGCAGATGGGTCCGAAGGCAGTCTGCTTTAGCTATCTGTAACTGTAAGCCAAATTTCGAAGCAACAATGATTTCCTACTGCAACATTTGTCTATGCTATTTCTTACGGTTTTACTTGTAAAAAAGAAATGCTTTTTTGATGCAAATGATCCCATAGACTGCATTTATTCATTGAACAAAGACTGCGACTGAATACTGATATACACAAACTCACAACCAAGTTCTCTGAATCGAGAAGCATATACTCATCACAAACAAGATTTTTTTTTATTTAATCCTTTTTTTAATTATATTTTAAAAATAACCCTTCGCGAACTTTATTTCTAAATCTGACCCTTTTGGTCACGCCACCTCCCGTGGTGTGACCAAACAATCTTATCACGCCACCAAGATGGCGTGGCCAAAGGTGCTGAGTAAGCCCTCGTCCGCGCCAACAACGTGGAGGCTTATGTGTCGCTTGTCACGCTTTATTTCGTGGCGTGACAGAGACCGATTGTCACGCCTTATTTCTTGGCGTGACAGATAAAGTTGTCACGCCATGTATCACGGTGTGACAGGGGCTATTCCAATTTGTTTGGATTCTATTTGTATGAAAAACAGTTGAAGATGGTACATAATGCCATGTACATATAACATATCTCTATTCACAACTTGAAAATAGAGACCTCTGTACATAAGCAAATATAACACCATCCTTTTTAGCTGAGAGTAAATGTAATATATAGACCTGTAATCTTTTTGTACTTTGAAAACCTTACACACTTTACAATATTTTTAGAGCGTGTCCCAGAAGTGATACATAATGCATCATGGAAAAAAAAATGAGTTTACATCCTAGTGGAAAGATGTGTAGAAAGTATGCTAGACAAGATGCAGGTGAGGAAAGATCGTAGACATCCTAGTGGAATGATAGGTCTTTGCTTGCAGACATAATCGTGATCGAATCATAGGTTTGTGGTCGTAGACCAAACCGTAAACTTTCGGAACTCGTTTTTGTCATGTTGTTGGATGCCTTACTACGTGAAGAATTGAAAGCGAAAAGACGACGAGATTTAAAGTTGCGAATGAAAATAGACTTCATAACAAAGTTTGGAATAGCATAGCGCACAGGGTTTGGTTACATGCATAAGAAACAACATCATGCGCGATGCAATAAACCGAAGTTCTCCTACGATACATAGGCGCCTTTTTTGAATGAAAATAAATTAGACCTTCCGAGACCTAGTACGGAAAGGTGCCTCGTACAACCCACATGGAGTGTTCTCCAGCTGGGTGCCTCGGACGTGGCTGGCCGTCGTTGTAGTGGCACGCACATATGCAGTTAGGGTTGGCGCAGCAGCATGTAGGATCATAGGAACTTCCTATGTTCATGACCTCTTCGTTGCCCTCTCATGCGCATCATTGGCGAGGTCATCATTTTGCTCCTTGAGATCTTCAATTTGCCTCCAAATCAAAGATTCGATTCCACAATACCTCCACGTACCTCACAACTTAGTAAGCGTGGGAGGATCGATCCAATGGGTAAAGTTACATTTCGCCATCTGCTGTAAGGGATGGTTAGTATGGAGGATGTATTAGCAGTAAGTAACCTGAACAAAACTATTTACCCCAGAGTATGGGCATTGAAAGAAACATCGTCCGCCATCGAAAGGGCCGTCTATGACCTGCACGATAGCGTCCTCCCGTGTCGCATTTCGCCACTTAGGTTGGGCACGCTTGTTCGGCACCAACCGTAGTTAGGGCAAGTCCTCCTCCTTTCCATGCGAAGGTCTTGCTTGGCGATCCGGTTGGATCGGTCCTGGCGTCTGCCATGGTATGTTAGTGTATGACGGAGAAGGTTCTTCTTTGTATGGTTTGAAGGATCGAGTGGTCCTTCCGAGCATGGGTGCACATTTTATAGCCAGCGGGATGCTAAGACTGACGGGGTAATGTGTTAGGTTGTAGATGACAAGACCTAACGGGCCGCTCGCTTGCGCAGAGATAAGACCAAACGGAGCAGCTTTGTGCAGTGACAATACCAAAAGAGACTGACCTTAGCGATGACAAGACCGGACGGGGCAGCTTTTGCGTAGTGACAAGACCACATAGTGCAGCATTACAGTGACAAGGCCAAAGGAGACAACCTTGCAGAGTGACAAGACAAGATGGGACAACTTTGTGCAGTGACAACTCTGATCGCCTCACCAGCTTTTCAGAACGAAAAGACATTACTCTGCAAGGAAAGACGTGGAGTGTTATCATGTCGATCAGAGAAAGGATGGTTGTCAGTGCGCAAGGCTGTCTCCTTTGATCTTATTTCTGCGAAAAGCTGCCCTGTGTGGGCTTGTCACTACGCAAAGCTGAAACCCTGAACCTAAAAACCACCCTAACCCTAACCCTAAAAACCTAAAGCCCTAACCTGACCCTTGACCTAACCCTGACCCTCAATCTAAAACCCTAACCTTGAATCTGAACCTAAACACCGAAAACCCTAACCCTAAAAACCTAAAACCCTAACCCTAAACCTAACCCTGAATGAAACGTAAGACCCTAACCCTAACCCTCAATCTGAAACCCTAATCTTGACCCTTAACCTAAAACCCTAACCCTAACCCTAATCCTGAACCTAACCCCCTAAAAACCTAAAACCCCTTGTCACGCCACCATGCACGGCGTGGCCGAAGCATTGTGCCACGCCAAAATGCTTCGTGTGCCAGAGAGCTTGCCAAAAAGGGTCATCGCTGCCGGGGCTAAGTCCTGCCACGCCACTTACACTGGCGTGATAGGGCTGTATTGTCACGCCACCCTTAACGGCGTGGCACAAACGGGCTGCCACGCCAATATGCTTCATGTGCCAGAGGGCTTGCATTTTGGACCATCGCTGCCGGGGCTAAGTCCTGCCACGCCACTTACATCGGGCGTGACAGATCAGATTGTCACGCCACCCTTAACGGCGTGGCAAAAATGGGCTGCCACGCCAATATGCTTCATGTGCCAGATGGCTTGCATTTTGGACCATTGCTGCCGGGGCTAAGTCCTGCCACGCCACTTAAATCGGCGTGGCAGATCGTATTGTCACGCCACCAATAACGGCGTGACAGCATCACTCACCTGCATTGAATCAACCAAACACTTATTTCATTCAAACAAAGAATAAGAATGTAACAAAGAAGAAGAAGCAACCATCATCCATATCAGCCGTAATCTTTTTTTCTCATCCAAACAGGAAAAAATAAGGCCATCCGAAGTTCATTACAATGATTTCATTCAAACAGCAAAAAGATGCAACCATCATCCATACAAAGTTCCATAAGATATGAACTGTACAAAATGCAAGCACACAGTCATTCATCCCATCGCTTGCGCTTTGGCAAGACCACCCCGTCGTGAACCTCGCTCTTCGGGTGTTGGCCTCGCGTGCCCTCGGCGACGTTCTGGAACTAATGTCCGCGCGATCACGCCGTTTACGGCGGCGTGGTGGGGTGTCCTGAGTCGCCTGTGTCGGGGGTGGTGCATCAACCAGGTCCTTGAGGAGCATCTCGTCGGGAATCCTAGCAGCGACGTCCTCCTCCCCGGCCTCCTCCTCGGCCTCCTCCTCCTCCTCCTCGGCCTCGTCTGAGCCACTCCGAGCCGGGCTAGGTAGCACGACCTCTCCCGATGCCGCCACACAGCTCATCTTTGCGGCCAGTCGCCGTCATTGGCGGCGAACCAACTACAAGGTTGAACAACAAAAAGGTAGTGAAGTTTAATGCAACAAAATATATAACAAGGGATAACATGTTAATTTAACGTAGTGTGTGTTACCTCAACGAAGTCCCGGAAGCGTTGGAAGCTCACCTCCGAACCCTCCTATAGCATGAGAACCTTCCCGGCCTCGTTGCTTATGCGGGCGAGCTGCTTTCCCTACGAACGGAAAAACACATTCAATTAGCTTACGCATGGTGACATTGCTAATTAGTGGTATGATACAATGTACTTACGTAGTAAGCGTTGATGGGGGCCCTCTCCGGCTGAGTGCCCGTCCGTGTGAACTCATCGTAGTTGTCCACGATGTCCTCCTCGTCGTCATCACCATCATCTACATCCGCATCGGTCATCGCCGGTCGAAGCTGGAGACGCGCGACGCCGTAGCCACCGAGGTATCGGCGAAGTTATGCCTCGATGGATCAGGTCACGCCCTCGGACCGATTTGTTCGGTCTGCCACTCCAACACGTAGGCTCGGTGATAATGTGACCATCCGTGTCTGCGGTACCTCCGCCGGTTCATCTGCGACGGCGACAATCTAAAAGTTAGCACAAAAAGCGCTACCGAAACTGCACATAAACGACGAGGACGACTTACCCATGAAGGTTTATATCTGTCGAGAACACCGCTGGTGGCCATGCCTGAAACTTCCCAAATTGCCTCATCACCCGATGGGGCAAATGGTACTCCACTGCATGGAAGTAGATCAATGACGAGAGGGTCAACCACGAGTCCTGGCCCTGCTCGCACATCGGGTTTAGCGCAAGATCATCGACCTCGTCTCGGACGTATGGCAGCCACGTGACCTGCAGCAAATAGTTTAGCTCAATAGATCAATGCAGCAAGTAAAATAACTTATAAAACGAAGACAGTTACGTGTGATGACGTCTAGCTCGTTCAGATATCGCTGAGGTATCGCGACCTCGGACGCCCAATGGTGCCATGATAGAGCTCGGAGGTAGGCTATCGTGGGTCGTGAGGCCTCGTCTTCAATGGGCCATGGCCATGCCCGCATGGAGATATATATCAGTCGTATTTCTTACGGAACGAGACTTGAGTGATTAATTAAAAAAATCCGTACCTACAAGGCAGCACGAGTGGGTCGACCCACGGGGAAACGCTCCCACATCCAGATCTGCAGGAGGTATGCGCAGCCACCCAAGTTGCCCTCCGCGACTCACGATCGGCATGCATCGCACGAGATCTTTGGTACAAACACGCCAAAGGTAGTAGAACCCCAACCGTAGGTCCTCGCTGTAAGTGAAATCGCCAAAATCGGCAAGTAAATCCAGGAGACAGCGTTGCCGGTACCGTCCGGGAAGAGGAAGGATCCAAGAAGATGCCACATCCACGCCCGTGCGAAGCGCTCTACTGTGGCGACATCTGCGTTCGGCGGGCACACGTTGAAGTGTGCGCGCAGCCATGACGCAAGCACCGCAAATGGCCTGTTGTCTCTCGAGTCCGCAGGGGGTCCTCCGGTCGCACTCCGAGCCACTCTCCCACTCGGTCTCGCCAGCCCGCGCTGTTGACGTCCCCAGTCACAGGCTCACCCTCTACGGGGAGGCCCAAAATCATACCAACGTCCTGAAGCGTGATAGTCATCTCGCCTGACGGTAGGTGGAAAGTGTGGGTCTCCGGGCGCCACCGGTCCACCAGTGCGGTGAGCGCAGAACCATCCATACGAGGGAGCCGTTGACAACTATCCGCGCCAAAGCAAGGAGACCCTGCTGAGCGGACGTGTGGCTCGTACCGCTCATCCCAATCTAGGGGGGTGTGGGTCCGAGGGCGAAGTGGCTGGAGTACCTGCAAGAGAGATACATAAATAAATAAGTGAAACAATAAGCACGATGAAGTACAAGAGCAGCAAATCTCACCTGACTACCGTGGGCTATGCGGCGAGCGCGGTGGTTGTCGTCGTACTCCGAGAGGAGCAACGCAGCGTATTAGCATCTTCTTGCATCTGCATTACAGGATAGGATTTTTGTAAGATCACATGAGGTACAAAACAATGTATACAATGCAAAATGAAAGTAAGTACACATGACGTTCAAAACTATATGTGAACTGCAAATGAAAGTACTATATACGTAAAGAACAACCATTTTTGTGTTGACAACATCATTGAATACCTCAAGCAGGTGGGGCGACATGTGAGCGCCGCCGCCTGACCCTGCGTGGCTGGGATTCCCTACTGACGTGTTTTGCCCTTGTGTGTCCGTACTGGTGGCACTCCGAGCACCTGTTGGTGCTGCTGGCGTCGTTGAAGTCCCCTAGAGAGTACATGTCCTTACGGCCTTACTGTGCGAGGTCCATGTCATTACGACGCCTCTTCCTCTTCCTTCGGCCGCGTAGCTTGTTCATCATGTTTACGTCGGCAATGTATTCCTCCCCCACGTACGGTGGCCAATGCGAGGGATCTAGGTAAGACTCGAATCGCTTCTCCCAAGTCTGTATCATGGCTTGCTTAGAGAATTCTGACGCAATGAAGGTAAGGTGACTTACACCGCGCATGCGACAGGCGGTGATGACGTGAGAGCATGGGACATGCAGCATCGTCGGGACCATGCATGTACAGTGTCCCTCAGTCAGGTTCACTCTATGGTTTCGGCCACCGTAACGTTCGCCCCCTATCGATGTCCCCCCCGCTGCCTTGACGGCGTATATATGCTTAATAGGATCGTATTCCTCCGCCTCCTGATTGCATGACTCGGCCTCTGCGATAGCAAGGTGCTTGGTAGCGACCACACCCCAACGCCACGGCGTTAAATGCATCCTTGCGGGTCCACCGATCCACAAAGTACTTGTTGGTCTTTCAAAGGAGTACTCCAAGATAGCGAATCGCATCGCATGGATGCCCTTAATAACGTTGTTGAACACCTCCGATATGTTCATTGTCATCATTCCATACCGACAGCCATCTTTATCGTATGCCTGTGTGATACGGGGTCGCCCGATCTTCTCGACGTAGGATCAAGATACACACGTGTGGCCTCTCGAATCGTAGTGATCCTCCGTTGCCAATGCAAGAACGAACACTCTTTAATTCGCAAGAACACACGCGTTGGACTTTACGACCACCAAGCGAAGCCCTATCGCGCTCCCAATTCCCAGCGGAAAGGTTGAACGATCTTGATTTAGACGAACTCTCAATTTCCCCTCATGATAAATTGGTCACCATGGAAGAACTCTCAAAAGCAATCTATTATCAAAATATCTCCTCTGTCCCGTACAAAGGAGGGCACAATATTTATGGCGTCCGCGAGTATCACGCACGCGCTCAGCCCAAACCGACTCCTATTCAGCCGGTCCTCCAACCAACTCAACAAATAAAGAAAGCATGGGTTCGGCCAGGTCCTTGGCTCGCAGGCCCTACCGAGTGTACTCTACAAATAAAGAAAAACATGACATAGTTCGGTCAGAACCTTGGCTTGGAGACCATGTGAACCGAGTAGACAATCTTGACCATGACTTGATGAGGTGACTAGCTATTCTCGTACATGACCAGAACTAGACTATTTGTGGTTCTTCTTTCTTTCTTTTCTTAGCCACACCTTCTTTAATTGCTGGTCGAAAGTAGTAGCTCCATCTAGTGCTCTTCTATGGTTTTGGCCTCGGTTCTCTCCTCATACCTAATTATACACAAAACACTAGAATTAGGTAGTGGTAAATTCTCATCAAAGATAAGCTCTTTAAAGAACAAGTTCACCTGTTGTTGTAGTTTCTTTGCTCGTGCTCTTGTAATCGGCCCTGTTGGTTCAATGAGAGGAGATGAAAGGGCAGGTTCAGCAGGGATGTCCTCATCACTGTGCCCACTTCTCCTTCTCTTGCAAGATCTCCTCCAACCACGACTTACCCGCTCATTGGTCACCCCTCACTCAAATCAACTTGACCTCGAATTCTCTTCTCCAAGCATCCGCACAACAGATTTGAATTTTTGGTGAGATCTTCCTGCCGCATTGCTTAAAGAAATTAGCCGCTAAATGACGATGCACCACCTATGCAAAGACATCCGGTGTCCATCAAGTCCGCTCTTCACGGCGTTCATAATGCCGTGGTGCTGCGTCCGAGATGATGCAAACTCGCCGTCCGTGCCCAACGAGGCGTAGACGAACTATATCCAGGAACCATTCCCAGCTTGCATTGCTCTCACCCTCTGTCAATGCAAATGCTAATGGAATCAGTTGATCCTCCGCATCAATACCCACGGCGAGCATCAAGGCACCATAGTACTTCCCCGTCAAGAATGTAGCGTCAACAGATAAGACAGGTCTGCAGTGTTTGAAGGCCTCTATGCATTGCCCAAAGGACCAATACACCCGCCGAAGGACGTGTTTTGTAACCCCTCCATCGAGTTTCGTACGGTTGTCGTGCCAAGGGTGAAACACCATGCCCGGATTCTTGGCCTGCATAGCGGTTAGGATTCGAGGAAGCAAACCGTAAGACTCCTTCCAATCACCCCACAATAACTGCATCGCTCTCTACTTTGCCCTCTATGCTTTCCCGTACTTCACACGGTACTTAATGAACCCGTAGATAACCTCGATAAGGGTGGCGACGGACACATCAGATCGATGACACAACCGCCATAATACGCCTAGCAATGAAATTTGCGGTCGCTGGAGGTGCTCCCGGACACTTGTGCGGTCCCACAAGTGTGAGGTCGCTTCACATTTGCTATTTTCCATTGGTTGTCCCTTGTTTTGCGCCCCATACCTTCCATCCACACCCCTTTCGCACCTCACAAGGTACCTCTTGTTCACATCGGATCATTGCACTATGAACAGACGATGGTGCCGCGACCGAGTATTCTTGCAACCCAAACCTTCATGTCCTCCATGGTTGGAAACAACAAGTTCTTCCAGATATGTCATTCTCCGGTCCGCAATGCCATCCCTACTCCTCAACCCATTAGCACAAACCACCTTATCAACCATAATCGACATCATCGAAAGAATGCATCGACGGGACCTCACCCATCACACTGCGAAGAACCCTAGCTTCCTCTGAGGAGAAAAGAGGTGCGGGACCATCATCTTCGGTCGAGCTCCATCCTTCGTCAGACTCCACTTCACGGGTTGTTCCATCGCGAAACAACTCCTCCTCAAGTTCGTTGTTCATTACAGCGCCATTGAAATCAGTCACAGGGTCAATAACATGTTGCGGGGAAGATACAAGCAGATCCACCGACAGGGGGCCATGGTTGGTCGGACTCATGCTAATAAACTCTTCGGAAGGTCCCTCTTCTATTGGGGGGTCTTGTTCCTCCGTGTTGCCATTCACCACATCCAAATTGTCTGGCAAATCCTCAACAACGATTGTCCTTTCCACTGCCACCTCCAACGCCCGGACCTGAGATGTTTGCACAATTTCCTTGTACGTGTGCCAATCATCGGCGGACAGGATTGGCACCAAAAAGGCGTGCATCTTTGAACCCTGCCCTGCGTCATATCGTCCTTGCATTCCGACAACGACCCCGGGCTCATTCCATCCAAATATCGACTTAATCCTAGTCACAAGAGTTTTAAAGTCCGGTGATTCGGAAATAGAAGGATTGGCCGCTTCCATGTCATTGAAATCGATGAGAACTTCCGGTTTGGCAAATGGCCCCACCAAGAAATACACGTATAACTCGTCCATCTACATCCAACAAAATTTTGCAACGCCAAGATCGCATGCCATATGAACGAAATACCGCAAGTAGGAAATATCACAATCAACATTGGACATAACAAAAGCTCGCTTTCTGAAACATGCCAACAGCTTTGACTAAGTACAAACATATGCATAATTGACGGTCGTTTCACAATGACTTGAGGTGTGTTAGGCCATACACAAGGGACGAATAACACCAAGAAACAAGGAGATGCAAAAGATCCAAAACCTACACTACCGAGTCTCTCGTGCTCACCACGCCGAGATCCCGCTCGAGACCGCCTAAACCACGTGTTTGGGACCGCCGAGCTTGCCTCGAGTGCGACCTACACTACCCTAGATCCACGTGCCTGTGCGCCGAGATTCTGTTCTCGAGACCGCCCAAATCACGTGTTTGGGACCGCTCAGGCTCATTCTGAGCGCGCCTAGGACTTCGCTCCTGGGTACGCCAGAGCTACACGCTCGGAGTGCCACGAACCACTCGTTCGGAAAATCTTATATGCAGAAAGGAGGTAAGTCAACCTTTATTTTCTGGTTTGCTCAATTAGATTCCAATTATTTTTGCTCTTGATTTCCCGGTTTCATTTTTTTTACGAGACTTCATTAGCAAAAGCCGACACAACATTCTTCAATTTTCAACGATTGCCAATTTGGAATGCTACACAACGTCAAGTATTTGCCAACTTATCATTGTTACAATCCAGGTTCCAGGAGTACAGGTATTCTCGATGAAACAATCTAGAAATGTAGGCTTCGACTAAATCTTTGTGTTCTCATAAACTAAGCCGGTAAATCAAATAAAAGGAGGTATAAAAATAAGCCATGTCACTCAACGGCCACGATTAATAGATTCTTACATTTCATATCCAGTGAAATAGTACATTGATTAAAGCTAGATATATACATTGCATTGTGGAGGAACCGTACTCTCTCACTCCAATTAATAAGTAATTGGAAAGGAAAAGGAAAACTGTACTACATATTCTCTACTCCTCTCTCAAATTCTCTTATGATAATAAACAATTAGTTCTCTATCCCTCTCAAATTCTTTTAGGATAATAGATAATACCGCCATGGTCCCCAAAGGCAGATGCATCTGCACAACAACCATACCTTAATACCTCCAAAATAATTCTCTTTTCTTTTTGTCCCAAAGAAAGATACAAAGATCATAATATTTCGTTATAGTACACTACCAAATATGTATACTACTGTTGGTCCCATAGTCATGAAACATACATAAAAGTTAGGGAGGAGGGCGGTAATCACGGATTTTCAATCCCTGGCTAGAATTGCATGTCTTTTCCAGATTTCATTTTTTATGTAGATGTAAGCAAAGAAGTAACACGTCAAACAGAGAAAGATACACTCATAAATAAATCATAAATTTAAACAAAGAGCCATAAAACACAGATCAGGGATCAAGGAGGCCATTTATTTATATGTGCTTAAACTTGAACTAACCTCAGTGAGTCGCTCCTCTGCTTCACGCTTCGTTAATGACTGTCAAGGTCAACCATATATCCAAAATCAAACTCTATACTATATTGCTAAACAAAAACCTTGAAGTAGTAAAAGAACTTCATCAACAATCCATGGAAATGGCCGGTTTACGTCATACTCAAATATTATGAGGCTAACTCAATTCATTGAGAACTTTCTTATGACATCTAAAAGGTCCACATGTATTTGATTTCATGTAAAAAAATCTCTATGTTACACAACACAACATTTTGACAAAAGAGCATTCTCTTGAATTCTAATTAGGATCCAAATTGACAGAACGACGACATCGAAAATCGTATACATTCTCAAGAGCACACAAAGTTCTGAAGAATAAAACAGCTCTCAATAACCCAGGTGAATAACTTTGAATGGCAGGGCAATAATGCAGAGGATGAGGGCTTTTACTTTCATAAACAATTAGGAGTACATATGGCATGATTGAGAACTGGTATCCTGTATGAAGTATGCTACACTGTGTATCAATTTCAACAAATTATCTCACAATCACAAGGTATACCTCGAAGAAGCCGGTGGGGGAGCAGAGGACCGGCGGCGGGGGAGGCGGCGCCGGGGTAGGAGGACCGGCGGGGAGGAGGACGGCACGGGAGGCGGCGCACAGCGTGGAGAGAGCCGGCGGAGGAGCCAGCCCGGGAGGCGGCGCGTGGAGGAGCGGTGGCGTCCACAGGCGCGGCGACGGCGGCAAGGCAGCGATGAGAGAGAAGGGAGGTGAGAAGATAGGAAAATGAGGAACGGCCTGCCGCCGACTATAAGTCCCATTCACACGCCGGGACTCATAGCGTGACCATATGCCTTGTCACGCCATGGGTTCCGGTGTGTCAGGTGCCACGCAAGCTCTCCACGCTGGCGCGGCGCGCGGGCGAGGGCTTGCGTGGCACCTTTGGTCACGCCACCTCTAGTGGCGTGACAGTTCTATTTGGGTCACGCCACGGAGGTGGCGTGACCAAAAATCGAGTGGAAATAAAGTTTGCGAGGGATTAATTTTAAAATATTAATAAAAAGATTAAATAATAAAAAAAATTCCACAAACAACAACATGCTTAAATATGAAACTGAAATAATGGTAGCTTTCCAAGGACCTAGGATAGTAGGCTTAGGCCAATGAGAGCTCTCCAGCTGGGATAGGCCTTTTCACCAATTTCTTCCATGATTCGTTTGTTTCGTGTATGACCTTCAGAGCATATTCCTGGGTAAAACAAATAGTTCCAATAGTACGCAAAAATTCAGAATGCCTTATAGGCAGGTTAAATTACAGAACAACATATCTTGCTTGTAGGCTTGTTGCCAAGACCAAATCTGTTTGTAGCCTTTCTGATGTGGCGTGGGATCGAGGAGGATGAAGATGCAAAGGGCAAGGGTAACCAGCGAAGGCGAGGAAGGGTTGGCTGGATTTGCTCTAGCCGGCAAAGGCTCTTGTCGGATCCCTGGTTTTGAATACCCGAGATCCTCATATGTGTATCGACAGTATCGTACTAGTTTCATGATCAGTAGCTAGTACACACTCACAACATTGACATACACATCTACACATACATACAACATTAAATAAATATGGTACATAATTTAAACGATTACAAAGTTTACATCACCAGGGCTGACTGTGCTACGACCGTTAAAGCAGTTGGATCAGCACTCTGCGCAAGTAACCTGTTCAGTTCATGGCCAGCCAGGGCCAGGGCTGAACCTGAAGGCCGGTGGTAATGGATGAATATCCAATCTAAATTATAGAAAACCCAACTCATGTTTAGATGAGACAATCCATATTTGATTCGAATTTAGCAGGGTAGCATCCATATCTAAACATGCATAATCGACAACAACCCTATTGTAACATAGGGATAACAAATCGGTTCCATGACTTTATTCACATTGGCTGTACAAGAAATTATGCAAACAAAATTATATCTAATTATCCATTCAATTCATTTTTCCCCACTTGGACCTTGGAGTATGGATAATCCAGTCCAGTCTCACTTCTAGGTCTCGACATTTAGGCTAGCAAGCTTGATGTCAGGCTTGGTTTGTTTTCCTTTTTGAAACAAAGAATGTTCGATTTGGCGTGGGCTAGTCTGATAATGCATTTAGAGTAATCTATCGTAACAACAATACATATTCCAGTTGGCTTAGGCGTAATTAGTTGTCTGCATGAGTTGCAACCAAGCTCAACCATGCATGATACATCATCTTTTGTGGAGATGGTGATTGGTTTTCTAGCCAGCATGGTTGAGCCAGGTTACGAGATCGATTCTAACTAAAGTCTCTCTCGGTCAGGCTGGACGGCAACCTCTTCTAATGATGTGATTATATGAGTAATTCATATTTATTAAGCAATTTGTAGTATGTATTAACGTTGATTAAGGATTATAAAGGAAGAATTCAGACTACTAAAGAACAAGTTTTTTTTTTTGAAACAAGGGCCATCTAGGCAGAAAAATAAAACACAAAAAGACACCCAAAGTCTCAACCCACTTCAGAAGGTCAATTCGCTAGCTTGTCCAAACCAAATAAGGTCGCAATCAGGGGCGAATCCACCGGGGGGCTTCATCAGGCACTCGCAATGATGCTATTAGCTGCAACTTCCGGACATTGTCCCTTTAATGATTATAGGCATCTGTCTATTGTGGCCTTTTCATCCACTTCATCGTCTCTTCCAATGATGCCTTGATGTTTCAATAGTACTACATATTGATCTTGTTCCTCTGCCCGGATCCGTCTTTCCTCTGCTTTTGAAGCTAAGCGGGCATTCCTTCGGGTTGTTTTCTGGGACGATCTCTTGGTCTTGGGCAACCTTTTATTCACAAAAGGGGCCACTCCAAGTCTCCAACACTCCTTCAGGAACGGGCTCAGTCTCAGGTAGACCCTGGTTCACCGCCCCGGGGGTGGTCTCTCCAAGAGCGGCAATGAAACTGAAGGAACCTCCAACCGAGTTGACGACTTGGTCAATCCTGTAGCAATCAAAGGCACAGGGGATGCTGTAGGACCCTTTGAAGCGGTAGGCATTGTAGAATTCCTTGATGGAGTTGAAGAGGCAAGTACCTCATCCACAAGTGCCAAATCCTTGTCCAACACCTCATGTCCTTCCTTTTGGCTACTAGAGGAGAGGAAGGATCAAGAAACTTACTTTGTTCTGGAGCTCTCACCTGAGTAACCGGCACGGCACGGCTGCAAACATGAAACATCTCCACATTTGAAGAAGATAAGTTCCCCCTTGGCAGATGTCAGACTTGAGAATACATCAGTAGCTTTGACAATGTTTGTTTTTCACATCAACATTTTCAACATGTATCACTCATGCATGCATCCAAACGTCTCATCCTATCCTGTATGACCATATACAATCAACCAAACAACCCGTACGTCTAGATAGCCAAGAGATAACAAACCTCTCTCCCAAGTGTCCTAAGTCCTAACAGACTGTTAACTGTCCTTTCCCTCCTCCCCTTGCTACTTACTGTAGCAACCTCACCTCCCACCTCAAAATCCACCTCCTGACCCCCTCCCTGCCGCCGGCTCGCCGCCGGCGAGTGGCAGGGGACCCTCTCTATCTCAATAGCTGTAAATTAAGCTTCCTAATTTGGTTTAGGCGCTATGCCAGTAGTATTTGTTGGCTCGATGCCGGTTCCACTTGGGTTTCCTTGCAGTCACCGTCAGTGCACCGCTCCTGCGGCATGTCTGGTGGTGGTCGTCGGCGCAGGTGAGCCCCGTTTTGCTGATACGGTTTCCCCTCCCATCTATTGCAACCCCAATGCTTCGCCGTCGAGTTCAAGGTGCAGCCCACAAATCCTCCTCGCCGCGCGAGAAAACAAGCTAAGTTCTTCAGTGTTTCAGTGTCGCCGGTTGCTGCTGACAATCTGGAGTCTCCAACCCTCAGCTCATCATCACCACTCGTCGCTGCCGAATTCGGTGAACTTGTCGTCCTTCAACCTCCAAATGCTCCTCATGGTGGACCCAAGGAGGCCCAAATCAACTTCACGTCGCTGTTGATCGCCGGTGCTCGAGTCTGCGTCGCCAGATCTAGAGTCCACGACGTGGAAGATGAAGGTTGCCGTCGCATGCCCCTCCATCTGGTGTTGCGTTGTTTCAAGGACCTTGTTGTAGTTTTAATATTTCAAAGGGTACCCTTAGTCTAATTCACAAAATGCTCGTCTAGTTACATGTAGCTTTCGCTCTACACATAAGAAACCATTTGACCTCTTAGACTAATTCACAAAATACTCGTCTAGTTACACACAGCTTTCGCTCTACATATAAGAAACCATTTCATGCGATTCAAAAACTCAACGTGGCATCACTACCCTATCTGGGAGGCCACTGTAGAATAACCTATCGCACAAAGCCACCTAATCAAGTTTGTTCAGACCTTTGCAGTGCAACCTTTGCTGTGTTTCCATAACACTTATACAATGCAATCTAGAAAAGTCAGCTGACATCTACTGTCCTATCCAATTCAGATATTGACCACCATTGCCACATATATTATTGCGTACCTAAAATGGCCTGATCTGAGACCATTTCCTTTTGTTTTCCTTTGAAAACGCTTTGAAAACCCATGGTGGATGTGCACCAAAGGAGACAACAACTGGTCCACCGCCACTCAGCTCCGGCGGCCGTTACTGGCGCATGTTGTCAGGTGGGATCTCCACAGCGGTCAGAAAACTGCTTCCATCTTCCAATCACGATCATGGCCTGATTAAATATATAGATGCAGTCAGCAGCTAAGCAAGGAGACTTACTGGAAGATCGAGTACGTACTATACCTATGCGTGGCCAGAAGAAACCCAAGCCCCACCAATAATGTGTGTATATATAGAACAACTTGTTGCAATTGCATGCTAAAGTTTTCTTGGTGTGATTAAGACAGATGGATCTTAGTAACCTACATCCTATATACTTCAATGTGCAATGTCAATCATGACGAACGCGAAAAACATGCATTGTTTGCCACCAATGTATCCATTACAAGGCAGGAGTGTACTTGTGAGTTGCCAGTCGCTTCTACGCACTGGCCATGCACGTAGCCAAGTAAGTGTGCCTCCAAGCATGGCCTGTCTGAAATATTTCGGCTGTGGATGCCTATACTCATCTTGTTCATGCTTCATAGGCTTTTGTGGTGAAAATGGTAATCTGCTAGGTTGATTTTGCTCCGGCCAATGGTTGCATGGTCAGTGGGCAGTGTGACTATAGGGCAACACGAAGAAAATGGAAAATAAACGTCATGATATGATCGGCATCCTATATGCGTATATAGTTCGTACTTGTGGATGATCGGAACACGGGTTTTCTATCAAGCTTATCCGAGAAAATAATATGAGAACACTATCAAAACGAAGATATTTTATTGTTGTGGACACACAAAGTGTATGTATGAGAATACAATAAGAGTGTTATAGAAGTGATCAAATGATCATGGTTAGGAATGTTATTACAGAGTACGTGGGTAATCCCCTTTATAGTTATCGAAGGGGTGACAGTTAATGCCGCTAAAGGTGACTCTAATCATTATGCACGTTCTACCGTAGAATCTTGAACTGTCACGTCCTTTAGCCAACTGTCGTAAGTTGCCAGATGGGCCAATAATTGCTTTCGCTAGTCGTCTCATGACTCAAACTGGTCGTCGACATTGTGTTCCCATTTTTTTCTTCCAGAAGCGGTAGTAAAACATTTTTTAATGCCACGGGTGACACGATACTTTTTACTGTCGATTTTACCGCCAATTACGTCATATGGAGGTTTTTACTGCTGGTTTGGACACTACCGATCCATTTTTACTGCCGGTCGGAACGCACACGCGCGTGTTTTATTGCCAATCCCGCAGGGGTAGCGTGGGGGCTGCCGTGCTTTGCGTAGCCAGGGGGAGTGCGGGACCATTTTTACCGCCTCTTTTATTGCCATTTGCATGAAGATTTTTATTGCCTGTTTTTGAACACTACCGAGCCATTTTTATTGTCGCTCGCAACGCACAGTGTGCGTGTTTTACTACCGATCCCACGTGGGGAGTGCGGAAGTTGACGCGTCACGCGTATCGCGGGGGGAGCGTGGGCTGGCGTGTCGCGCGTAGCGCGGCCCATGCATAGAATAAGCTATTCAGTGCTATATGCACACGGTGGTGCTATTCAGCGCCTGCGCGCTGAATAGCTTATTCTGTATGTGGGCATTTATGCAGGCCCGCCACGCCAGCCGTGTACGCCGCACCCCACGGTGGGATCGGCGATAAAAACACACGCAAGCGCGCAGCGTTGCAATCGACGTTAAAGTCTTAGTATGTCCAATCTATCAGTAAAACACACATGTACCTTGTTTTGTACATGAATGTTTCTTTTCTTGTTTTAGCAATAAGTTTTGATTAGAAGCTCCGATTTATGAACGGTTTACACCAGTAGCTTAGTGACGATGAGGGTAACAGAATGATATAAATCTCACAAATAAAACATTTTCTGTGCATTTACTAAAAAAGATTTACTTCATCGCTAAAAGAGATTTATTACCACCTTCACATGACTTTACTGCCATCATTGCCAACTAGTACAGACAAGTAGACAACCAACTAGGAAATAACCGGTTCCTTGTTTTGTATGTGAATACGTCTTTATCTTGTTTTAGTAATAACTTTTGATTGGAAGCTCCGATTCATGAACATTTTTCACCAATAACTTGGTGACATCGAGGGTAACAACATGATATAAGTCTCGTAAATAAAAATCTCTCTATGCGTTTACTAAAAAAGATTTACTGCATTGCTAAAAGAGATTTACTACCGTATCCACATGACTTTACTGCTCTGTTACAAAAAGATTTACTGTAATATCCACATAACTTTACTGCTTTGTTACAAAAAGATTTACTGTAATCTCTACATGACTTTATTGCTATCTTAGCCAACTAGTATAGACAAGTAGACAACCAACTAGCAAGCAATCAGTTATTTATTTTGTACACGAATGTTTATTTTCTTGTTTTCACAATAGCTTTTGATTGGAAGCTCCGATTCACGAACGGTTTTTACCGGTAGCTTGGTGATGATGAGGGTAACAGAATGATATAAGCCTCACAAATAAAAACATCTCTGTGCATTTACTAAAAAAAATTCACTGTATCGCTAAAAGAGATTTACTACAACCTCCACATGACTTTACTGTCATCTTAGCCAACTAGTACAGACAATTAGACAACTAACTAGCAAACAATCAATTCCTTGTTTTGTACATGGATGCTTCTTTTCTTGTTTTCACAAATAACTTTTGATTGGAAGCTCTGATTCACGAACGGTTTTCACCGGTAGCTTGACGACGACGATGGTAACAGAATAATATAAGTCTCGCAAATAAAAACCTCTCTGTGTGTTTACTAAAAATAATTTATTGGTCTTCACTTGTAGTTTACTGGCACATCCAGTCATGCGCGTATGAAACAATCGTAAAAAAATATAAACGCGATGATACATGCGGTAGTAAAATTGCTATCACAATTACTTTCAACCTCGTCATAGCGCGCACTGGACGCGTGACGTCACACGTGGAGGATCGTGGGTTAGTGGACCAAAATGGCCCGTTCGGCGCTCCATTCATAATCTCTTCTCTATAAAGTCTCCAAGCAGTGGCTGCTTGTGCCATTAAAACCGACATCATATATATATATTATTAAGTAGTCCCGACCACTTTAGGGGTCATCCACTTGACATGAGAGGATGAGGCGGTATCCGCGAACAACCTCATTGAGCCCTGCAAGTTTAAAAAGTATGGATGCAAGGAGGCGTCGGGACATCCAATTACAGGATTGGGCGTCGCTATGTTGAAAAGTGGCGTTGATACACAACTTCTCCATTTGGGAAGTGGCATCATCTATCGACAACCAACAATTCTTGAGCATGTAATTGTCTTTAAAGCCAACAAGAACACCAAGCAACAAGTTGAGAATTCTTTTGAAATATGAGAATGGTTGCTTGGTGTTCTTGGTGACTTTAAACGATTGCATCCAAAATTTATTAATACATGATGCCACTTCGATCACTACTATATCAATGCTCAATGACGTCCAATCCGATTGCGGCTCTCTCATCATACAATGATTGCCTCATCCTTCTCATGTCATGGACGATCCCCCAAAGTGGCCGAGAGATACAATATATATATAATATATATGATGCCGGATTTAATGGTACAAGTAGCCACCGCTGGGGCTTTATAGAAAAAGTCATCACAGATGGTTTCACCACAAGCCGTCAGTGATAAGTACTTATCACAGCGGTTTGACCACAAACCGTGCGTGATAGACGGTTTGTGGTCGAAACCGTCGTGATATTACTTATCACGCACGGTTTGAGCCACAAACCGCTCTGGAAAGTATGCATCACGAGCGGTTCAAAACCGTGCGTGATGACCTCATGTCATCATCGACGATAAACTCAGATGGCTCACAAAACCGTCTGTGATGACGTTTTTGAACCGTCTGTGAATACCTTTTCTGTAGTAGTGTCTACTCCCGGGAGTAGTTACTCCCACCTCTGATATACCACATAAAAGAACTTGACATACTCCTTTATCTCTTTGGGTATACTCATATACTAATTATAAGATACTTCAATACAAGTCATGTGAAAAATTTGTAAGAGAGTCAATAGTTTTCAGCATATTTTGTAAATACCTTCATATTCGTATATAAAAAGGAGTATGTCTAAAAAATTATACATACCACCCGTAAAAAGGTGTAAATACCACATAAGTGGTCTTATATACTCGTATACTACACATACATATTCTCGGTTGCACAAAATACTCTCTACGTTGTGAGATACGGAATATGGAATAACTACTCCCAGGAGTAGGAAATATATATATGCGCGCGCGGGGCAACCACGCTATTCTATCTTCCTTCATAAATGATTTGTCATAGAATATGCATGATTAGATCAATTCCAGATAAGAATGTTTGGTGAGGTGCACTAGTCACATGTACTATTGGCTGGCCAGTTAAAGACCAGCGTGTTCGTCTAGCCAATTAATTGGTGTGCATGATGGTATGGTTTAAACACTGGAACAAATACAATTAACATTTGTTCACAAGAACACGGTATGATTCGTCTTGGCTTGCACCTATCAGTTGTACTTATTACTAGAACGTAATAGGCGCCACGCCGTGCATCGGCTGGTAGCGTTCGAGCAATGCTTTGGAAAGCTAAGACATTGTCTGTTATTGCTCTCTAGAATACTAATCACGAAGGTCTAAGGTGTGTATTGATGATACTAAACAGGGATTATGAGTTTAATAGCACATCATGAAAAATCATAGCAATATACAGAGGTGTGTCGGTTGTCTTTTTTCCCTCATTGATACACTGTTTCAACATGCAATGGGTCATAGCGTGGACAAACAGCTCAAGGGCATGAAAAAGAAGGGAAAGAAGAAAGAAATTGACACAGATTATTGTTAGAGCTATATCCTGATACACCGAAACATAAACGGTTTATTCTCGTGTAAATTTCCATTCTCATGTAAATTTCTTTCTTCTTTTTCTTTGTAAACCAAAGCACAGATTATATTGTGGAAACAAAAGTTCTGTCTTATGCCCTTGAGCATTCCTTCATGACTAACAGGCTCAAATATTCAAACCTTTTTTTTTTGCCTGAATATGACAAAACTTTCTAGGGGGGCTAATCAATGCATAGGTATAAAGATTTACATTTGCCCAAAAAGGAAAAGACTATTTGAACCTTAATCACACATCTGGTTGCCTTCCATCCAAGACACATTCATTGAGGTCGTATGGTTCCAATCCATGTGAACACACTGATCCCATCACGTATAATGTTAAAATAGGACAAATTTAATGACAAAGACACCTAACGACAAGATGATTGAGATGAAGCAACTAATGCTAAGGATAAGAATTACGCTCACATATATATCTTGCCAAACAAAAATATGACTCTGAACCCACAACGCCAACCTGAATTGTTCGTTGCTTGCATATTTTCTAATACTGAGCCTTGACTCAGGAATAGGGCAGGTCCTTCTTTAGAGTATGGCACTGCAGACACCATTTCAAAAATAAAGTTCTTGTATGTAGGGCTTAAGACCACGCTACATGGAAAATTCAGAGAAAATAGACGTAAGGTCTGAAGCATCCAGGTAACAATGTCAGTCTATCATATCAACCCAAAAAAAATTGAGTATTAAGCACAAGCAAACCTTAAACACTTGGATATTTTGAAATACGCCAAACTCAATAGCTCTTTCCCTCCATGAAGGTGAGCCTACGCATAAGCAATAATATAGACATGCAATCTAATTTAATATAGAGCAGTGCCCCTGTTACATGGATAGCTTGGAACTTCATAGACTGAACCATCTTGCTAGCCAATTAAATTGCTGACGCCGTCTTCGCCTGAAACGAATCAAGATCACTCAAATTCATAGACTTGAATTAATCATGTTAATTAAGCAAAGACAAATAACTAACAAGTATGAAATTATCCCAATCTCCATTGACTTATCAATCAAGAAAATAAAAACAACTAACAATGTATGACTGACTGCTAACCTTCTCTCAGTTCTTACCAACAACTACACAACATATATTCTAGCACCTATACCTTAGAAATCTATGCGCAAGGAACATGCCAGTTGTAAAGATTCAAAGAACAAACAGCACACCAATCTAGTCAGCACAAATAATTCATGGAATTATATGGCCTCACTTAGATTTAAAGGGAAAAACTATGAAAAAAGATTTGATTACCCTAAATAGGAGGTATCTATTTGCCCCTTATGCTAGGCCCACTGAACTCGAGGCCTCCCTGTAGAACTGGATTGCATCATCCAAAAAATAAACGAAAAGGAGGAAAATCAGTAAAACAAGAATATGTTGCACTATATCATTAACATGTAAGCAGAAACCAATACCTATGATTTTGAAAACAATTTGTGTATTGACAATGGAGGCGTATTTACAAAAATCCACACTTCAGTTTCCTCATAAGAAATAGCGATGTCAGGATCTCACGTACAGTGACCTGTCGGCTGCTAGCGCCATTGAACCGATGCACATAGCAGCTCTGCAAATCAATCTCATATGTGTCACAAAAAACATAGGTTGTAAATAGTTCCTGTTTCTGTTTCACACATCAGGACCCAACATAGACTCCACGCATCCTGTTAGATCAAATGGTAACAAATCACTTTGGAAAGATAAACTCTGTGGTATGGTAGAGGATAGGCCCGAAAAAGATGCCTCTCTGAATGGGCTCATCGATGTCTTATGTTCAGAATGCATACCCTGGATACTCCCATTTTGAAGGCCAGTAGAAATGATTGTTGGCACTTGCCAAATTAGTAGAACCTTGCAGAATGCCCATCCAGGTCAGGAAATGCAACTATTAGAAAAACATACAATGAGATGACAAACAAAAACAAAAACATACCAAATAAAGCCAGTGAAGGCCTACTTGTGGTTGGACTCCTCAGTTTACATACACTAAACTCTTCCTGCCCCAACTCTGGAGACATATGCTGCATCAAGCTGCTAAAGAAGAACATTAAAATCATTGTCAAAGCAGTGCCAGCAATAAAATTTTTAATTTCCCAGGGTTAAAGGTTCAGGCATGGGAAAGAATCAGCATAAGACATATCGCTGCATCAAAGAAGAAATGCTATTTTACCGACGTGGAGAAGATCAAGCATGGCGACGCGAGGCGCGAGGCCCTGCGGGGTGCACAGGTGGTCAGCTTCAGCTTGTCCAGGTTCCGGGAAGCACGAGGGACGAGGTGGAGCAGCGGCTCGAGGAGTTTCGGTGCGTCGTCAAGGCCGGCGGCAGGGCAGGCGCCGTGGGAGCGCAGCGGTGACGCGGACGGGGAGGAAGGCGAGGAGGTGGGTTGCTCGAATACCGATACTAAAGCCAGCATCGCGAATGTGAGCACGAGCTCGAGCACTGCTGCTACCAGAGGCGCGAGGCGGAACGGGGGAGTGGTCGCGGAGGGGTGGGGGAGCAGCCCCATGTCGGCAGCGACCATCAACCTTAGCCGGGAGTACACGCTCGCCATCCATACCAGCTCCTACCACGAGAACCGGGCCAAGATCCACGCGGAGATGGATGGGCAGCGAGTGGATGGTGGCGCTGGCGAGGACGAGGAGGAGGAGGATAGGAGCACCCTGGCCGGCGTGCTCCAGTCGGAGGACACGGTGGTGTACCTTCTCGCGCTAATGCCGTACGCGCCGCCGCACTGCGACTGCGCGTTCGACGCCTTCCTCCTGTTCGACCAAATGCCCAACCCGTTCCCAGACCGGCAGTCGTCGATGGACCCGAACCGGCGGCGCTACCGGAGCCAGAGCCCCGTGGGGCTGGCGGAGGAGCTGACCGTGCCGGACAACCTGGATGCCACCATGCAGCTGCTCTTCCTGGCGTGCCACGGCAACGCGACTGGCGTCGAGGTGCTGCTGCGAGGCGGCGTCGACGTCAACAACATCAACCTCGACGGTCGCACCACTATGCACATCGCCGCCTGCGAGGGCCACCCCGACGTTGTCCGTGTGCTGCTCAACTGGAAGGCCAAGATCGATGCGCGCGATCGGTGGGGCAGCACGGTGAGCCCATTTAATGATCTCTCCCGACCTCATATTGACATCAAAATTTTATTTTTGCGTCAGATGATGATCTATTTTCTTTCTCCGATCATAGGCTGCAGCTGATGCCAAATGTTATGGCCATACGAAGATCTACAACCTTCTGAAATCTCGTGGTGCAAAGATTCCAGTATCTTTCTACAAGAACTATCCCTTTCATTTGGTTGGTCTGTCTCGACAAATTCGGGGTTCATCTGCTGATCTTAATTTGATCCTTTTTGCAGAGAAATAGGAGGACATCGATGACGGTATCGAACCCGGGGGAGATACCGGAGTACGAATTGAACCCCGGTGAGCTCCAATTCCAGAAAGGGGATGAGGCGCTCAAGGTGTAAATTTTTATTTCCCAATTTTGTTTCAGAAACATCGGTTCAAGAACGGATTTATGATGCTGGGGAGAAAGTGACAGAACAAAAGGCTAATCGTGTAAGCATTAAACAAGGCACGTACCAAGTTGCAAAATGGAATGGCACCAAGGTTTCGGTGAAAATACTCGACAGAGAAAGCTACTCCGATCAAGAATCCATGTAAGATGCAAATCTCAATGCTAAATTCCAAAGTGCTCGCTGACTGCGCGTCCTGGACTTCGCGGTTGATCGGTGCTATAGTGCAATGGCTTCCTCCTCCTCCCCTTTTCACAGGCCGGGCACTCTGCTTCTCCTGCTGTTCCGATGCATTTCCAGCGTGGTGAACTCCCAGCCGCTCGTGTCCTCGCAGGCCAAGACACTCTCACGCGCCTCTCGCTCGTGGCGCTTGGCGTCTGGGGCCCGCTCCCGGGCGCCAAAATCCGTCGGCTCCAGGCGCTCAACCTCAGCTCCAACTACCTCTACGGCGCCATCCACGAGCAGGAAGCGCGACGGACGAGATGTCCGAGGCGGCGTCCGAGTCGTCGGTCGCTACCTCAGCGGTGGGGCCGAAGCAGTCGCCGGGAAGCTGGCCAGGAAGCGCGCGGTCTCCGACGAGTTGGGGTTAGCCTGGCGCCACTGCGCGGTCGCCGCCTACGGCGTCCGCTCCCGAAGCGGCCAGGCTTCTCTGTCCCCTCTGCTGCGGCGTGAACCACGGGATCTCTCCGTGCAGAGGTCGCCGTCGCCGACGGCGAAGCGGCCGCCGAAGCTGCGCTGTGCCGCGAGCCCTGTCGTGTCCCTGTAGTGGAAGCCGCCTGTCCCGGTGTAACATCCCAAATGTATAAACAGGTGTGTGTTTCAAATGTAAGAAAATGTGTAGAAATTAAAACTTTTTCTCACATCTTGAAACTCTTGAACTCACCTATAATTCTTGTCCAAGAGTTGTGGATTCCAAAAACACAAAGCTCTTGATGGCTAAAGTCCAACCCTTATTCAACTTGTCACAAATCTTGTGCCAAACTTGGGAAAATATTTTCTCTTGGTTCTAGAGTTGATGTGGGACCCCTCTGAAAAATATCATAAGTTTTAAAACTTGTTTGATAATTTTTGGAGGTAAGTCAAACCCTAGAACAGCCTTTAAGAATTTCTGGAGAAAAATGTAGTGCACAAAAACCTCTAGAAATTTTATGATAGGTTAACCCTAAAGTCAGCAAGCTCCAGTTAAAATTTCATAAATTTTGGAGTTGATTTGCTGTCTCAAATAAATCCCTAAATTTTCAGCTGTTAAATTCAAACTCAAAGGGTCTGCCCTGTTCCTTGGGATTGAGCCACTTTCCAAAGTGGGTTGAACCCAACCGCATCCCCACCAAATTCACCTGACCTCCTTTGCCCGCGTGAGGTCGTGGCGGTTGGATTCAAATCCGATGGCCACGACCTCCTCCACAACCATCGCGCCCGATCCTTCCATCCTCGCGAGGTCTTGTCTTGGTTGGATCAAGATCAACGGCCATGACCTCCCTCGCCATCAAGCGCTTCGACCTCCTGCTGCGTGAGGTCGTGGCCGTTAGATGGAGATCTCACGGCCATGACCTCCTTTCATCTCGTAGCCATTGGATAAAGATCCAACCGCCACGACCTCCTTCCTTTTCGTGCCCCTAATGACCCGCACCTCCGTCCTCGATTCGTAGCCGTTAGATCTAGATCTAAAGCCACGACCTCCACTCTCTTTTCGTTGCCGTCAGATCAACATCTCATGGCCACGACCTCCTTTGTGCCGTGATTAATGGCCATGACCTCCTTCTCTGTCGTGCGCACCAGCTCAAGACCTCCCTCCATGTTGTGTGCCCTTGGATGTAGATCCAAAGGCCACAACCTCCTCGCTCCATTGTGTGCCATTGGATGTAGATCCAAAGGCCACGACCTCCACATCCCTTGGCTGTATCGTGCGTATCGTTAAGTCCTCCCCATCAGGTCCACGCCTTTGGATTCAGATCCAACGGCCAGGACCTCCTATTCCCTTATCGCGTGCGCGACAACCGTGCGATGGAGATCGTGTGGCTGTGACCTCTCCTTTTTCCTTGCGCCTCCGCACGATGATAATCTTGTGGTCACGACCTCCCGATCCCGATCCTATGGTCAGTGACCTCCTCCTTTTCCATTTAAAACTTACCGTTTCAGATCTAGGGTCAGACCTCCCAAATTAAATCATCCAACGGTTGAGGCGAGTCTGTTCTTCTCCTAGCTCTGGCGTGCGTGTGCACCATGGTAGTAGAGGAGGTCAGTGACCTGTCTTGTCCCCAACGGCTCAGTGCTCGCAAGCATTTAATGCGTGTCGCTGCTTCCGCCCCTAGGTCCAGCTCGACCTACCCCCATCACCTCCATGTCCTGTCCAAGCCATGGACCGAGCCACGGGCTAAGCTCACCATGAGCTTAACCCTAGCTCATGACCTCTATGTCCTGGGGTATAAGACCTCCTCGGTTTCCCCCTTAGCTTCTTTTACACACCATTGAGCTTTGCCTTATCATTGTGCTTGGCTGAGCTCCTCCTCCTCTGATCTCCCCTGAGCCGCCATTGTTGAGCATTGGAGCTCCTCGATGGCACAGGGTCCCTGGGGCTTTTCCTCTCCATTCCTTACTTCAATTTGTGCCATTCCCCTCTGTGACCAAAGTCCTAACTTGTTTAGTTGGGACATTTTCAGAGGTGGCCTAAGTTGGAGCTTAGAGCTTTTGGCCGTGGAGCACCCCTTCTTCACCATCACCGGTCCTCCTCTCCTCCGACCTCCTCTTCGATTCCTCAGCATCCAGGTAAGCCTCAAGTAGTCCCTAGATGCTTGGGCACATCTTTGTATGAATCATTGCGAGCTCTTTTGCTTTTTTCAGATTTTAGGTCAGAGGTCAAATCCACTCTCTCCGGCTCATTGGCGTTCTAGGCCGCCGCCATCGAGAGTGGACCCATTAGGTGCGCAAGGCTATTGCACACTCGGTGGTGTCCTTGGATGTCGCCATGCGAGGTCATCAGACGGCGATGACCACTTCTTTGCGTCGGGATTTTGTCGGACGAGTTCGCCTGCGTGTTGTCGTTAGGACATAGATTTGGTCAAGAATGCTCAATCATTGGGAGCAATTATCGCTGTCTTAGCGCGCCGGATCTCCTCGTTGTCCGCGCATTAACTCCTCGCCCGCAGCAGCGCAAGCTGCGTTGTAACTTAGGATCGGGCCGCCCAAGACCACCCCAAGTGGATCTGAACCGCCCAGACCTCTTCGTTTTGTCTTGAGTCCGGGACCTCCCTTGAGTAATCTGGACCGTTCAAGACCTCCTCTAGGATCTGAGCTGTTCAGACCACCCGTGGGAGTCGTGAACACTCAGACCTCCTCTTTGGACTTAAGGTGCCCAGACCACCCCGTCCGCGTGATCTCGACCACTCAAGACCATTCCGTGAGTGCATCTGGACCGTTCAGACCTCCCTTGCGCCTGAATGACCTAGGACCGCCTTCTTTTGTCGGGAAGGTCCAAGACCTCCCGAGAGCGCATCAAAACCGCCCAGACCTCCCCAGTCATCTCGGTAGTCCCGCACCTCTTCCATTGGTGCTGGCCGCTCTGTCTTTGTTCTAAAAGTTATTTCAACTTGTAAAATGCATAGGTAATTCCCTGTGGATCCCAATCGAGTAAGCTAAAACTTGTTAGGTTCCTCTGTTATTGTGCTCTAGGATAGCATAGATTTTGCTTATGTCTTAGTTTCTAAAAGCTCATGACCACTAGTTTCATAACTTAGAAAAATCATAATTAAATCAATTTAACTCCAAATGAAGTAAACCCAATTTTACTGTTCTTAGAATGCCATGCTCTACCTACCATAAAAATTTTGTGTTCAAAAACATTCTGGAAAATTGTGCGATGAACAGTACCCAAAAACAATTTAATCTGAATATTTCCAGCCGAATGAAGTTGTTTTGCTCATATATTTTGCATTGAGAATCCAAATCAATTGGTTCTTATTGCTAAATTCTCTAAAAATCATCCTCTTTCTGCTGTAAAAATTTTAGAGCATTTGGAGCAAGTTTGCTATGCTGTCTTTTTGGTTTTCGTCATTCTTATCGTCTCTTTTCGCCTTTTCGATTAGGTGTCGACGAGTGTGTTGATCCCGTGAGCGATACTCTGCAGCAAACTGAGTATACCCAACAAGGCAAGCAGTTTGATCATATCCCATTATTGTCCCATTACTTTAAAGTTTAATACTTTGTTTCACTTGTATGTATGCATGCTACTTTGTGTTAAAATATCGATTAGTTGAGCCTATAGATGCAAATCCTGTAGGTAAATGTTCATTCTCTACTACTAAGCCTAGGATTATCTTGCTGTGATTTAGAGTTCGATGGATGGACTCTTATCACTTAGTAGTTTACGTTGATAATGCTTAGAAATGCTTAGATAACGGTAGAAATGAGCGGTTGTCGACATTATGTCGATGACCTTGATCACACAAAAACTATTATTCCATTATGTCCATCTTGTGCTTGTTACTTTGTAAATAAACAAAAATAAAAATAAAATTGTTATTGACTTGGGCACAATGGATGTTGGTGTGATTTGTTGGGTGTGAACGGAATGGTGCCTAAGTCCCCAAGGACCGAGTTACTTGCGCCATTGATCCAAGCACTTTTACGCGTGCTAACCACACGAGGGATATGTGACCTCTCTTGACTAAGTACTTTGGGGTGTTAATTATGAGTTTGGTTGGTGGGTGTTTTAAAAATGTGTTGTGATGTGAGGAGAGCATTAGCGGATCGGTACGTAGTCGCTAATGTGTCTTTCTCTCGTGGGTTCTGACTCTTAATTAGCATCATCCATTGGAAATGTCTCGTAGGACTTAGCGTCTTGAAGATACCAAAGGAAGTGTGCTTAATCTAGTGGCGAAAAGGCGGTCTGGCGTGTGGGTACATTGGTACACCCCTGCAAGGTTAAAATTATTCGAATAGCCTCGTCCTAGGTTATGGACACGCTTGGTGATTTCCCGCAAGAACTAGACTAAACACTTAATTAAAACTTGATGGGTGGTATGAATTGGGTAATTCATGCTATTGTTGTGGTGACTTGGGTGAGTCACTTCCAGGTTGTTCTTGTTGTTATTATTATTATTGTATCGTTGTTACTTCAACAATTAAAAATGCTTTGTCAAATTGCTTTCAATCTATTACATTATTGCAAATGAAAACTTACTTTATGCTAAACTGAGTCCAAAGCCTCATCCACTTAAATAAAGCTTGTATGTAGCTATTTATAGTTCTGTTATACTACACGTCAGTCTTGCGAGTACATTTTTGTATTCATTTGCTTTGCTTAATAACTTTGTTGCAGAGGAGGTAGAGCCCCAAGGGCTTTACTTTTGTGAGATGTGCTGTGGTTGGGAAGACTAGCTTGGTGGTCCGATTGGTTGCCTTGTGGGTTAAGGCACACTGATTGGCTTTTGTTATGGCCATCTTTATGGCACTTTTGCTTCATTGTTTACTTAGTATACTTCAGATTGTTATTTGGCGGTCGGCCTCTCTTTTGTAATAACTCTATCTTTATTATATTAACTTCTGGTTTGTTGCTTTGCTTCTGTTCTATGTGTTTGAATGGAATTGATGCATGCTTTTGTAAAGAGGTGTATGTACTGCATCTTGGGAAGTACATATATCTCGAGGCTTGGTTTATTTGTTTTGTGATGCTAGGACCAAGTGGATGGTTAAGCATTACAAGCCTAATAAACCGGGGTCCTCACACCCGGTGAGGACGTCACCGCGGCGGGTGCAGGAAGCACCTCCTCCGCTCTCCCCAGCATGTGAGAGAGCTCAAGATCATGGAGGCCAGCCGGGCGATGGTCAAGGCGACAACGAGGGGAAGGAGTCATTGGAGAACCGCTTGTGTCCTTGGAATGTTTCATCTTCCTCTAGTGATGCAGCGAGTGTGGATGTCACATCGGACTAAACCGCTCTCAAATGCACGGAGGGACTTCATTTGTCCGGTATTGATACTTGGAGGGTCGTTATATCTGGTATTTTGATTGAGGGACGAAAATTAATCATCAGGTATAGTTGAGGGACGAAACATGTACTTAATCCTTCATATTATTCAATCTATTGCATTTAATGTGTACATAAAACATGAAGAGGAATTTAAACACAAAGGAATATAACAAATATTTTTTCCTAATTTGCTCATAAAAGCTCATCATACAGGGAATTTTCTTAAATAATTAGTTATCTATGCACATGAAACATCAAAGCGATGTTTAGACCATACTCCCATTTTGAAGGCCAGTAGAAGTGATTGTTGCCACTTGCCAAATTAGTAGAACCTTGCAGAATGCCCATCCAGGTCATGAAATGCAACTATTAGAAAAACATACAATGAGATGAAAAGAAAAATGCATACCAAATAAAGCCAATGAAGGCCCACCTGTGGTTGAACTCCCCAGTTTGCATACTCTAACTCTTCCTGCTCCAACTCTCGAGACATATGCTGCATCAAGCTGTTAAAAAAACATTTAAATCATTGTCAAAGCAGTGCCTGCAATAAAAATTTTCATCTCCCATGGTTAAAGGTTTAGACATGGGAAAGAAGCAGCATAAGAGATATCACTGCAGCAAAGGAGAAATGTTATTTTTATCGACTACTACGCATATCATATTATTCAATCTATTGCATTTAATGCGCACATAAAACATGAAGAGGAATTTAAACACAAAGGAATATAACAAAAAAATGTTCTAATCTGCTCACAAAAGCTCATCGTACGGGAAAAACTTTAAATAATTATTTATCTATGCACATGAAATAGCAAGGCGATGTTTAGACCTCTAGGAAGAGATCTTCCAACTGAAGAAAACTAATGAACAAAACACTTGGCCTATAACATGCATACATTCCTAGGAGGTACCATCATACAGACAAAAAATGATGCTATCGGCTGTTCATGCCTAACATCCTACCAACAATTAGTGAACCATCGGGCTTATAGATAAAAGGTCCACTCAAAATATGATCAACGATCGAATATGGCAAATTTATATCTTAAAAAATGAAGAAAGTATTATGAATAAATTAATAAAAGGATAATCTTGTATGGTAGGTCAAGTGACATACCGTTTAGTACCACCAAGATGGCTGGTATCCAATTTGATTTTCTTGCCTGCATTATTGTTCATGTTTAAAGCAAGTAATGCAGCTTCGGCTGCTCTGATATCATGAAATTCTTTTATTTTGTGATGACCCTTTTGTGGCGTGTCCCAAATCTGCAACTAAAAATTTTACATGTGTTTAGTTCTAGTCATAGTAATAGCTAGTTAAAGTAAGATCGTACCTCCTTGCAAGGACAATGAACAGCACAACGCACAATGACGATAGACACACATGCAAGGACAAAAAAGGTGAATAAGGAATAAGCCCGAAAAAAGCAGCGAAGTAGGCAGTACAACAGGAAAAGAATCATCGGGCGAAACAGACCTAAGGCATGAATGGCGAAATCACACCGGCCGTAAGCATGATGGCTGAGTCAGATGAGCATTTGAACATAGCAGTATAAAATAAAAAATACTAACATCGAACGATAATGCTACAGCTGGACTCCAATCCAAAGAGAAGTGGCGGTGGCTTTCCTCGCCGAATTGTACTGCGATCGAAAGGGATGGTGTCAGGTCCCTGAAGTTCAGAAATGTCTGAAGCTACTGAAGTTTCATCGATAGAAGAGAGCAGCGAAGAAGTCGATCAACTTACTGCTTCAGCGATTTCACTTAGGCTGGAATGGAGGGCGAGGATTGGTGGTCGTGCGCTGAGGACTGATCCGAAGGCTCAAAACTCATCTGATAATTACTGTGCCTTTTACACTGTTGTCGTTTTCCATTTGAACTCAATTACATTCATTCTCATGGCTGTAAAAACTCACGCTGTTAAAACCTGGGTTATAACTAGTGGCGGGCGAATGGAGAAAGTATCGAACACCAGCATATTTGTTTCAATTAGTTGTTAGCTCGTTAGAACCCTAGAGTACTTTCCCTTCCCTGTATCTTTTTGCGATTCTTCCCCAAAAATCCATAGACGGGTTAACTGAATCTTCAGAGCCTATCATTTGGTATAAGAGCTTACACCGATCCTTGGCCAAGAGATCTGCGCTAGTGAGGGTTGGAGCAATCAGACGATTTGCTTCCGTAAAATTCCTGAGCTTAGTCAGATCTGTGATTTGAATGGTGGCGAAGACTAGATCACACGGTTAGGTTGAAGAAGAAGCGATTGAAATGGAGAATCGGGCAGAGATCATCAAGATTCAAGAGAAGCTGATGGAGCTAGACTCTTTGAAGTCTGATGTTGCGGGGATCAAGAGCCTATTATTCGCCCAGTTTTCCCAATCGTCGAGGATGGATGCTGAAGTTGTGGCTACAGTGTCTAGAGAGGAAGGGCCGAGACCATCGGATCTGGGAGCGGGCATCACCTAGAATCCTGAGCAAAATAGAAGGACTTGAGTGTAGACGACCTTCTTCGTGGAGCCAAATACGGTAATACTGAACTTTCCACCAGTTTTCTCTTCAGCAATTAGAACCACATCGCAAGTAGACCTGGGTGAAAGGGCAAGTGAAGTTCACAGGAGAACATTACAGCCGTCTGTAGCAGCACCCATGATGAGTGGTTCAGGACTTCAGCAGGGACCAGGGGTACCTACTGTACCGCTGCGGAATTGGCAAACTAATATTCCAACTGCTGCGGCTCTGATGTATTATCACCCATCGATGAATGCTAATCCAAACAATGATACACTCTCACCCTTCCAAGGACGAATGTATACCTCAAACTATCCTGGAGTGAACTTGGTAGGTCCGAACGGAGGAATGAATTGGAACCACAACAGTGGTGGTCATCAATATGTTGATGCAGTTATAAGAGGGCCAAAACTTGAACTACCCTTGTTCTCAGGAGAAGAACCAAGTGGGTGGCTGGAGTAGTGCGAAAGGTTTTTCGAGGTGGTTGGAACTCCTACAGAGCAGTGGGTGAACCTCGCTACTGGACATTTCTCAGGGAAAGCTCATACCTGGTTTAAAGGAATTGGCATATCCTGGCAAGTTTTGAACTGGTAGCAGTTAGGTGCAATGTTGGCTGATCGATTTTCAGAGGCTAGTGCACATGGGGCAGTCGAGAAATTGCACACCATGAAATACATTGGTAATGTTAGCAAGTATATTGACTACTTCGAGAAGTGTGTGGAGTTAGTGAGAAAGGATCATCCATACTTGCAGGAAGCGTTCTTATTGAGTTGCTTCATTGGAGGTTTGAAGGAAGAAATTAAATATAGGGTCAGCATGCATCAACCAAAAGGATTGTTGGAGGCATATTGGTTTGCTAAATTAGAAGAAAAGGTAGTACAGGCAAAAAGAACTAGTCACTCGGGTCCTGTTAGAAGAGTGATTGTTGAAGGAAATGAGAAAGGAAAAAAAAATCAGATGCAGGAAGGTAACAAAAGGACTTGCTGGCATTGTAATGAGCCATGGGTTCCTTTGAATAATCGGAAATGCAAGGTCAAGAAGGCACTACATGTTATTCCCACAACCACTCTCGCACAACAGGCCAAGGTGGGTATTTATAGCCCACACACAAAAACTAGCCGTTTAGGAAAGATTCTGTCGAAAATCAGCTAGGCACGGTCAGACCGCAGGCTAATGGCCGGTTAGACCGTACTTCCTCCAGCGGCTATAAAACTAGCCGTTGGACACATCTGGTCTGACTGCCAACCAAAGGTTGGTTAGACCGGACCACCCCAGTCAATCTGGCCAACACATGCCGGTTAGACCGCACTTGCTAAAATAAAAAAAAACACATTCTCTGGAAAAAACTGACCGAGTCACTAACCTGGAGGTCCGGTCAGTCCGGACTTAACCTTGCGGTCAGAACGCTCCACAGAGGAACCACGTTTCCAGAAAAACACATCTTCTAGAAAATGCTGACCGCGCGACCCTAACTGGGGGTCCGGTCAGACCGGCCAACACATGGCGGTCAGTCCGGGGTCCGGTCAGTCCGGGGTTCCTTCTGCGGCTAGTCCGGTCTAGGAACCAAAAGCTGATTTTTGCAACTTGCTTCAACTCAATTTGCAAAACATATTTGCCAATTGATGCAAGATGCAAACAAGGGTTAAAGGCAAGATTATCAACAAGTTACAAAATATATTTGCCAACTTTCAGAATCAACACTACAAGGAATAAGGTAGATGGACTTAAACTATTTGCAAAACACATTCACAAACCAAAGTCACATGCTACAAGGAACATGCATGAGCCTCAACTATTTGTAAAACATATTTGCAAACAATATCATCATGCCACAAGGAGAAGGTGCATGGACTTCAACCATTTGCAAAACACATTTGCAAAGTATAGTCTCATGCTACAAAGATTACGCATGAGCTTCATCTATTTGCAAAACACATTCGCAAATAATAGCCACATGCTAAAGAGAGCTAGAGCAAGCACAACGAGATATAAACATATGACACACTCAAGCTACTAGTCAAAGACCCCTCTTAATAGTACGACAACCAATACTAGCAATCCGGTCTTCCAACCAAACACCAAGACCGGTAAAAGACTATGAACACATCCTTAGCTCTAGCTAGTTATACCTTTGCTTTGAGCATCATCTTGAAGCTTGATGACGCACATCTTCACTTCAAGACTCCATCAACACATGAAGGATCTTCTCTTGATTTGATGATCAACTCATGATCATATCTTCTTAGAGATCTTGACACACATCAACACATGATGCATCATTTACTCCAAGCTTTTGACTTCAATATCATCAACACATGATGATCTTATTTACTTCGGAATCTTGCCTTGAACATCATCAACACATGATGATTTTCTTCATCCCAAGTCTTGACTTGATGACAATCAACTCATGATGTCATCCAAAGTCTCCATCACCATGGAACATATATAACATATTTATCCAACTCAAGGAAAATGTTAGTTCCAAAAGACGATTGTCATTAATTACCAAAATATACCATTAACTCGTAATGGCGGGTCTAGATTATTCAATCTCCCCCTTTTTGGTGATTGATGACAATCCTCTTGCAAATAATTGAAATAGAATTAATATGAGTATATATCAACTACACAAGCTTATATACTCAATGATACATTTCAAAGTAGAGATCCTTAATATAAGTGGATGGAAGAATGGGATCAATACTAGTGAAATGATAAAATATAGAGTGAACTCCCCCTATATGTGTGCATTCAAATATATGGAATGAGAAAAAAATGCACATATTCATGTTTGACTCTTGGTGGAGTTCATTCTATATTTTGGATCCAAAGAATGCAACAAATGAACGATATGACAATTTAGCTCATGCTCATGAGAAAACATGCATTCATAAAGATCCATAAACTATTTTGGGCAAATAGCAAATTAGGTTTTCCCATATAATAGTTTACTCCTTTTTAAGTAAGCCCAAAATATTTAATATGTTTTTCACAAAGAAAAACTCCTCCTTAAACAAAGGCTCTTGTTGACATTCTTTTCTTCTCCTTTGACACACAAAGGTTTTCTTCATCCAATCAATATCTCCCTCTTTGTCATCTCTTTGAAATATGTCCATCCAAAACTCATGATGACTTCAACCTCTCTTATTTGACCATTATTTGCAACCAAATTCTTCCCTTTTGACATTAAGCACCGAAAATGTCTCTATGTCTTCATGTGGATTATACTCGAAAGATAGTCACTAAACATCACTTGGATACCATGTGTCGACAAGACTTGAGTTTGCAAAGTGCTTGAATTTCTCTCGTAAAGATCTTCAAAGAAAGCATCTAGAGAGAAGAGGGAAAGAGAATCCACTTGTACACGGAGAGTACATGAGCTTGGTCAACTGAGGTAAGATCGGCAAGGAATGAAATTAGATACAACTTGAAGGGATTAGTTGATATCACTTGAAAAGATGAATCTCATGCCGAGGTCAAGATGATCAAAAGGAGCTACCACTTGAGGAATAGGAAAGCATTTTTAATCAAGAAAAATACTTGAGGATAGCTTGCAAAGATAACAAAGATCAACTTGACTTTGGGGAGCAAAGAGAATGCCTAAGAGAATTTGAAATCAACAAATTTGACAAAACCAGGCAGGTCTCTAAAGGTCCGGTCAGACCGGAGGCTAAGATGGGGTTAGACCGGATTACTACGGTCAAACTGCAGGTAGGTAGGCGGTCAGACCGGCTGAAATTGAAAATGTCAGCAGATTCAGTTTGGATTTTGGAGAAAGGAGAGAAATATTGTATTTTGCTCCAAATTTTCACACAATCAACAAAATAAACATATTTGGAGCATTTCCAACTTATATAGCACTTAAAAATCGAAATCTTAAATAGTTTTTAAGAATTAATCTTTAATTTTCGCAAATGAAGCTTATTTTCATGAAATTTCGCCAAAAGATGCCAAATTGAGCATATGATGAAGTTTTGAGCATCCAATTTTATGTATGAGTCATTAATACCATTATGGACCTATTCATATGAATAAATTTGGCTCAAATAGCAAAACTCACTTAAGTGCTAGAAAGTGACCACTTAGGTCAAGATTGGATTTTGGACGAATTTTGAAATCAAATAACTTTTGTTAGGTTGGCCTTTTGAAAATATTTTGAATACCAAAAAGGTTTAGAATAGCCAACTCTAGGATTTTCCTTTTGGGACGATTTTCAAATTCCTTTTAGAATAGATTTTACACAAAAATCTAGTTTATATCAAAAACAAGATATTATGATCTAGGATTTTGGCTAGAAACTCATTTACACTTGAAATAGGTTTTTCTTGAGCCAAAACCTTTGGAAAACCTTCGAAAAGCATTTGTATACATTTTGCAACTAGTTTTTCAAAGGATTACTAATAGTTATGATTTTTTTGACTTTTGGCTAAAATGTTCAATTTTGAAAAATATTACTAGCACTTAATTTATTTGGGTACACTTAGGGATGTGATATACATTTATGACTTAGCACTCCCCCTTAATGTGCCACTTCCATCCTGCTCAATATTTTAATAATGATGATTTAGCACAAGAGTAAGAACACCCTTTTTATAAGATTTTTATGAAATGCAACCTGCACAAGGCATAAAGGGCTAGATACTTCAATGTAAGTACTTGTTACCGAAATGACATTGGTTCTTGATATGTAATGATCAAGGTAGTCAGAGTCGAGATCCCGAGTCGGATCGATTTGCCTCCGGTAGGATCGAATCGTAGTATCGAATCGTAGAATCGGCGATTCTACGGATTTGTAAAAATACACATATTTAACATCTATACTATAAGTTTGTATGATTGTTATATGGTTTACCACTTGCATGTTCCTTAAAAGTAGCTAGACATACTCTAGGAATAAAAAGAGCTTATCATTATTAAGCTCAAGATTGCTCATGCCATAATATAGATATTTGTACTAGCATTACCACACTGATACAATATTTTGCATGCTCCTTGTTTATTTATAGTTTCATTCTCAGAAATTAATATCAACAAATTTTGCTCTAAAACAAAATATCAGCAAAGCCTGGCCTCTAAAAAAAATTGCCCTAAGTCTCTACGAGTAGGATCGACAGTGAGATTTGGATCGACAGTCATCGTGGGTTCAGAGAACCGTAAGACTCTAAGAGTAGGATCGCGATCCTACCGACCTTGAGTAGGATCGGATCGGCAGTAAGACTTGGATCGACAGGCTGTCGTGGGTTCGTAGAGTCGTAAGACTTTAAGACTTGGATCGCGATCCTAACTACCTTGGTAATGATCATCCTCAAGCTTGGCTCCAATTTTGCATATGGTGGAATCCACCTCTTTATGTGAGCCAAACCTCCAATGCCTCTCCAAGTATCTATTAAGCATTTAAGCACCTTTTGGTACCCAAACTCGGTTGAGTCCTCGAATATTAGTCACAAGAGATTTAGGCACCCAAATGGCCCTAACAATAAGCTTTGGTGTAACAATTCTAGCAAACACATTGCCATATTTATCCTTCCTAAGCAAATAATGATCATTATATATAATAAGCTTAGGAGAGATACCTTTGGGACATTGTTTACCAATGTGTCCCTTTTATCGGCAATTGTAGCAAGTTGGGCTTTTGTTTCCCTTTCTTCTCTTCTTATCTTCCTCATTGTCGGCTTGCCTCTTCTTTGAATATCTTGACTTGATATCCTTTGATTTTGGCACACCGAGACATAGTGGCCCTTCTCATGGCAATGAAAGCACTTGGCATATTTCTTCGCGTGTCTTGCATTATGTCTTCTTGCTATTCTCCTTCTTCTTTAGAGTGAAGCCAATTCCACTCTTATCTTGCAAGCATCTTTGCTTGCTCAATATCTCATCGAGAGTGCCCTTCCCTTTGAAACTTCTTTCCAAGTCATTAGTCAATTTCTTGACTTGGGCCTTGAGCTCTTTGTTTTCCTCTACAATGTTAGTATCACAAGACATAGAGGAAATAGAAGTATCTAATTTTGAGCAACAAGACATATCAAGCAAATCATCACAAGAAGTGGATATGCTAACGTTAGATTAAATGCAAGAATTAGAAGCTACACATGGCATATAATCTAATAAATTACATGCAATGCCTATATCCACTTTGGACTTGATGAGATCATTGAGAATGAGATTTTCATGAGCATCCTTTAGCTCCTTATAATTATTTTGAAGTGAAACATACTCTTTCTTTAAAACTTTGAATTTTGATTTCTCCTTCCCTAGATACTCATTAAGCTCTTCAAGCATGTCCATCAACTCATCATAAGAAGGCTCATCATCATTATTTACCTCATTATTACCTTTTGCCATGAAGCATGTAGACATGTCAAATAGTGATAGAGCCTCATTTGCATTTGAGGGGTTTAGTGGATCATCCTTTATAGCTAGCCCAATAAAATAACTTCATTTATCATCCTTCTTCTTTCTTGATGGTGATTTGGGCTCTTCTTCATCTTCCCTACCATAAGGACACTTTGAAGCAAAATGACTTATTTTTTGACAATTGTAGCACCTTGGAGTCTTGTGGTGCTTTGCATTTGAAGATGAGCTTGAATTCTTGTGTGAGTCACGTCTCTTCATGAGTTCTTCCATTTTATTCATGAGAGTGACCATATCTTCTTCGATGTCATCATCATCCTCATTTTGATCCTCATCTTCACTTGAATCATATTTGGCTTTGAAAGCATGAATTCTTTTGCTTGAAGTTGAGGCCATCTCTTTGAGCTCATCCTTGTCTTTTTTGTACATCTCATTTGTGATGAGATTGCCCAAAAGAGCGGTAGTAGTCATCTTTGGCAATTCAGATGAATTGAGGAATAATGTCACCAAGGTCTCATATTTCTCTGGTAGAGTCCTAAGCATCTTGCGCACAATATCAAGATCGGTTAAATCACAAGATAGGCCTTTGAGCTCATTTACTATGTTGTTCATTCTAGAATACATCTCATTGATGCTCTCATGAGACAACATAGTAAATGACTCATATTTGAGCTTCAACCTATGCAATTTAGCTTCCTTAACCATGGAGGTTCCCTCATGAATTTTCATGAGAGTTGTCCAAACATTATGAGCATTTTCAAGATTGCTTACTCTATTGAACTCCTCCACACTCAAAGCGCTATATAGAGCATTTAAAGCTTGAGCATCGAGTTGCAAGTTTTGCTCTTCTCTTTGAGTGGGATTTTATGGATCAATTGGAGTAGCAAAACCCACATCAACAATTCTTCATAGGTTTGGGTCCATGGCCTTAATATAGATGGTCATTCTAATTTTTCAATAAGTATAATTAGACCCATCAAAGTGTGGTGCTCTACCAATAGAGAAACCTTCACTAGCCATCATTTACTCTCTAGGCAGTGAAGCCTAACAAATGAGAGACCAAGCACTGATACCACTTGTAAGATCTAGGAGGCCGACTAGAGGGGGAGCGGGGGTGAATAGGCGGTTTTTAAAACTTCTTTGGCTAAAACCGATTTCTAATGCGGAATTGTAAATCAAATCGGTTTTTCACAATTAAAACCTAAATCATCTAGTCTTGACTAAGTGCACCAACAATATAAGACTATTGATAAAGAAAGCAATCATACAAAGACAAGTAAGGAATTTAATACAATGAATGTAAATTGCATAATGAAAAGCACAAGAAGGCAAACCACAATGACACGATGATGTTTTATCGTGGTGATCGGAGACTTGCCGGTCTCCCCTAATCCACGTTGAGGTAAGCCCAACCACGTTGGACCGGCTCCACAACTTAAGCCAACACCTCCAAGGTTAGTCCAACCACTTGGACCGGCTCACAACTTGAACCAACATCTCAATCCACTCAGGATTGCTCTTCCTCCACTCCGGAGATGGCGAGCACCAAACCACTCAGAAACCGCCCGGGTCTTCTCATAACCTTCTTGTAGAAGATCACCGGCGCAACTCCTCTAAGCTGTTTAGGTGTCGGCAAACACCAAGAGTAACAAGTCGGAGACGCTCACTTGAACGAATCAAGTGTCTAAGCTCAATGGATACACAATCCACTACCTAAGACAACACATGCACTTAGGGTTTGCTCTCTAAGCTCACTAAGTGCAACACATGCACATAAGAGATGTGAGGGCTTGCTCTTAGCTCAAGGGAATGTGTAATGGCACCAGCCACTCTCCCACAAATGGTCAAGGTGGGTATTTATAGCCCACACACAAAAACTAGCCGTTTGGGAAAGATTCTGTCGAAAATCAGCTAGGCCCGGTCAGACCGCAGACCAATGGCCGGTCAGACCGCACTTCCTCCAACAGCTATAAAACTAGCCGTTGGACACATCCGGTCTGACCGCCAACCAAAGGCCGGTCAGACCGGACCACCCCGGTCAATCCGGCCAACACATGCCGGTCAGACCGCACTTGCTAAAACTAGAAAAACACATTCTCTGGAAAAAGCCGACCGGGTCACTAACCCGGAGGTCCGGTCAGTCCGGACTTAACCCTGCGGTCAGACCGCTCCACAGAGGAACCACTTTTCCAGAAAAACACATCTTCTGGAAAATGTTGACCGCGCGGCCACACGAGTGTTGTCTCTGCAGACTTTATCCAAGGACTCAATGAGAGCTTGATCCTTAGGGGCAGTGGTGGATCCAGAATGAAAATGACTGGGAGTCCCCTCTCCCCATACATATCACACTTGTTTAATTATCAAGCAATGTTCAACAATTCAACATGACTAGATAAAATAGTAACGACCAAAGTGCTTACCAAAATGAAGAGTCTTACAAGTAGTATTGGACTATTGGTTAATTGTAGCAAAGTATATAATGATGGATAAATGTCCAACTCATGGACAAAAGACAGTCGACATCAGCAAAACACAACATCTGACCTTGATGGCCTACAAAGAGAATAAATATTTAGTAAAATTTTATGTAAAAGAATCATGTAATGATCGAATAAAGATAAGTACATTACATTTTATACTTTGTTTCGATGCTATCTCAAGTTTTGGAAGCGATACATTACAACATCGTTGGTAATTCTCCTCATTTCATGTTTCTCCACATAGCAAATAAGGCTATCCTGCAAGAAGTCATCGCCAATGCAATTGCGCAAATATGTTTTCACAGTTTTCATAGCTAAAAAACATCTCTCAACAGTAGCAGTGGCAACAAGTAAAACTAGTGCTAGCTTCAAAAGGCGATAAACCAAAGGATAGCAAATATGTTTCCTTGTCTCCACCATTTTTTGGGAAAGCTCACTAATAATCTCTACGTTAGAGAATCTGTCGTCCACTTGCACATCGGCAATGTAGAGGCGAAGATGATGGCTAAGGACCCTCAATTCTCCATCATCAAAATCACTGGGATAAAGTTTAGCTAGACTCATCAAATGCTCTAAATTGAAATCGCGAAATGATTCTCTTGGATTCAAAGTAGCCGAGCAAATGAGCAATTCAGAGGTTTTCTCATTGAAGCGACTATGGAGCTCTTGAAGTAGTCAATCAAGAACATCATTAAAATAATCCACTTCATAATGATGCTTGTTGGTAATTCCAGTTTTTTTTGGTGTGGCTTCTTTGGATTCACATATGTTTCTCTCATTTCCAATTTGGAAATGTCATGCTTCTCACAAAAGGCATACACTTCATCTAGGACAGATTCCCATTCATGCCTCCTAAGCTCATCCAAATGGCTTTTGGTTGATTTCACACATTTAATGGCACTCACAATGTCTGGATCCTTCCGTTGTAGAGTTAATGACAAGGTGTTTTTGATTACCAAGATAGTCAACATAAGCTGCAAATAAAACACAAAATCAAATGAACGGAAATAAACTAGAAGACCCCATGCTTGCCTTCTATTTTTGTCATCCTTGTCTTCTTCTTTCACATATTCTAGCACTTTGATAACTGTTGGGAACAAATCAACCAAACTCTTAAGAGTCTTGTAGTGAGAACTCCAATGAGTGTCTCCGGGTCTTTGAAGACACAACTCTTGATTTAACTCTATCCTAGTTTTAAGTAGCCCACAACCTAAGGCATCATGCACTCATTCTCGGTTGATATCTCTAATCATGTCTCTTCTCTTGGAAGATCCACCCACCACATTCAACAACACAGAAATCATATCAAAAAATTTATCAATGCCTTTATGCTGTTTTACAACAGCCACAACAACTAACTGAAGTTGGTGAGCAAAACAATGAACATAATATACTGAGCCATTTTCTCTCATAATCAATGATTGCAAGCCATTGAACTCACCTCGCATATTGCTCGAACTATCATATCCTTGGCCTCTAACTTGTTTCAAGCTTAGCTTATATTCTGCGAATAAAGAATCAATAGATGTTTTAAGGTACGAAGTTGTTGTCTCTTTCACATGAACAAGGCCAACACATATCTCTTTAACATTTCCACATTTATCAACATATCTCAAGACCACCGCCATTTGTTCTTTGCAAGCCACATCCCTGGACTCATCAACTAGCAAGCAAAACACATCATGTCCAATTTCTTCAAAATAGAATGCAATATTTCCTTTGCAAAACAATGTACTATGTCCTTTTGAATGTTTGGAGACACCATCAGATTATTACCAAGAGCATTGTTGCCCACAACCTTGCCTACAGATGGATTTTGTTCTGCTGTATAAGCATGAAATTCCTTAAAATTTCCTTTATTGGGGGACTCCTTAGACTCATCATGGCCCTAGAAAGGCAATCCTTCCTTCAATAATACTCTAGCAACATCAATTGAGGCTTTTAGTCGAGTATAATAAGCAGTCTTGGCAGTATTACTTTGGTTATTCAAGGTAACGTAAATGTGTTGGTCTTGTGTCAACAAAGCATCACAATATATCTTTGCTTGGTTGTGAACACTATTGACATCTCCTACATGCTCCTTTAGTCTAAATTGTTTGTTCCAACTAGACCAACCAGTTGACACAAATGCATCATACCCAACTTCCTTCTTGTTACGGCCTCTAAACAAGAAACAACAAAAATAATATGCTTTATCTTTGGACTCACTATACTCTAGCCAACTCCCAAACTCATTAAACCATTCAGGATTAAACCTTTTATTTTTACCGCCAATAGATGTATATGGAAAATCAAAAGTGCGAGGTCTATTCATGTGATGGGGCATTATTATCCTCCTACGGTGGTACTTTCCTATTAAGAAACCTTTCAATAAATTTGTCTACCATTTGCCAATTATTGAATATTCCATTATATATTTGTACTACGAAATAATAGATGCACACATGATAGATGCATCATTATGTTCATCAACAAGTTCAAATTGCAAGGCTTACTTGACATTGTTCTCAAATATTCAGTTGGTCACATGGATCACTCGCAAGTTACAATTTCACCTCCAATTTGTCACTAGAGTATTCCAAATACTACCACAATTGAAAGCCCTAACCCTATAATTTGGGAAAAACTAACCAACGATCAACAAATTTAATCCCTAAAGCACAAAATTAGTGACAAAATTAGTGATTGGACTTGAGATAAATTGGAACTATTGGGAGAAATTGAAAGCACCTAATTGAAAGGTCAAGGAGGCGCCGATGGCCCTGTCTCACCGAGACACCGAGGATTACCTGCGTTCGCCATTCGGGACTTCAGGTGTCATCGCGTCGAAGGAGTTGAGGGCCCAACTGAGTATGGCCCACTTGCGGCCTAGGCGCATAGCCGAACTGGCGAAGGAACAACAATCGGTGGGAACTGGAGAAGGAAATATCAAGACTAGGGCACTAGGTGACGAACAATCACGAGAGAAGTAGAAAGCTTCGATGTGCAACTCAGTCCTCAGTGCGGGCCCTGCGGCTGGCAGGCTGTGCTACGTGATGTGGCTTGTGCGGCTGTGCCTGTGCATGATGACGTATTGACATGATGTGCCTTGTGGCTTGTGCGGCTGCGCGCTGTCACTCCATGTTGCCTGGGCTACACGCAAGATGGGTCACGTTCGACAAATCTGCTGGTCTGTGGCTTAGGGTGTCCCCTCATATTGGGTTAGGGGTGTCCACACTACATATACATGGTTATATCCAAAGAAAATTGATTTTTGGACCCAGTGTCCTATGCACGCTATTGGGTTACAGTAGATCTGCCCCTACACTAGGCGACGAACAGACGAACAATCACGAGAAAGTAGAAAACATCGATGTGCTCCTCAGTCCTCAGTGTGGGCCGTGCGACTAGCAGGCTGTGCCATGTGATGTGGCTTGTGCGGCTGTGCCTGTGCGTGATGGTGTATTGACGTGATGTGCCTTGTCGCTTCTGCGGCTGCACGCTATGCGTGCTGTCACTCCATGTTACCTGGGCTGCACACAAGATGGGCCATGTTCAGCAAATCTGCTGGGCTGTGGCTTGGGGTGTCCTCTCATATTGGGTTAGGAGTGTCCACACTACATATACATGGTTATATCCAAAGAAAATTGATTTTTTGACCCGGTGTCCCGTGCAACCTATTGGACTATAGTAGATCTGCCCCTGATTAGGGGAATGAATTATCTGTGGGTGCCCATTGTTGTACAATACTGACAATCCAAAAAAATTTCTATGGAGAAAGTATGTCCAGTCAAAATGTGACACTGTTGTGATACACCGGGAAAAAAAAAGGTATCTATCTCCATCGTCGATCCTTCCCTCCGGCCATCTCCTGCATGAACCTTTTTACAAGCTTCTTGCTTGTGCACTCGTCCCACAACTTCTCCATGTCGCTCCCTGAAACACATTCCATTTTGCCTGCCAACGAAGGGGGAATTCACTATTTGCCCTCCCTTTAGTTGCGTTTTTAGATTTTGCCCTCTTTCCCAACCTAATACATTTTTTGCCCCTCCTTTGTCTAATTCTTCAGATTTTGCCCTCTTTGCATTATTTTATTAATATCCTTCCGATTTCTTCGTTTTGACCATGCGAAAATACATTTTTACCCTTCCGTGCGCATCTCCTCCCCCATTCCTCCTTCCTTTCTCTCTCTCCCCCAATTCATTTCTTTGTCCTGAAGCTTCTTCGGCGGCTCGCTCTCAGGTGCTTTAGGTCACCGACACCGCCACCCACAAGCCGCCACCACCGCCAGCTCTGCTCCCGCCGCCGCTGGCGGGCCTTATCGAGAACCAGCGGACGACTCCTCGACCAGCGCCTACCCTCCTCAAGAATCGCCACCCCAACACCCACAGCGGTGTTCTCGAGGAGAGACAACGTCGAATGGCGCCGAGGAGGAGATGGTCGGCGTTGAGATGAGTGATTAGCTTCAAGAACGGCGGAGGCCCGCCGTCGCCGTTCTTCTTGTGCGGCGGGGACCGCTCGACGAACTCCAAAGTAGGACCAGCTTATGTTCCTCAATGACGATGTCGTCGGCGGAGGGCACCAGATGCCCTGCTCGACGGTGGCGAAAAGTCTTGCCTTGCCACGGGCGACAGAGGTCTTTTCCGTCAGACGGCACAGGCACCGCCGGAGCGCATCGATGAGTGAACTTTGCCTCGGGTGCCGACGGCCTCGGCTAGAAGTCAGGCTTGTACTACACACACGGGTATTGTAAGTCTTGCAAGAACGGCAGCCTTTGGCTTGCACGGTGGCCTCCCGACGCCGCCGCCGCTCTCGTCGAGCCAAGATGGACCTAACGCCATGGAGCAAGAGTGCCAGACTTCGTCGCTCAAGTCCCAGCGTGGCCAGCCTTCCTTCCCTACTACTCCCACCGGCTCCCTCCCGCTCCTCCTCGGCGTCTAGCAAGTGCTCGAGCTTGCTCCTACAAAGAAGAATCGACAACCAAAGGTGCCATCTTTGCCATCTCGACCTCCTAATCGCTCTCATTTCTCCGTGATACTTACGATTCTTTTCGATTTGCGGGGTTGCGCCACGACGGCGCCGATGTCTTTGGCGGCGACGAGGCGCACAAGTTCATGGGCGGCCTCGGTGACCGAGCCAACTTTGCGAGCATGATGAACCCCACTCCGTGAGATTTACATCACCTTCCCACGGACAAAGACGTTCGCAAGGAGGACGCCCAACTATTTCGGTATTCCACCGCGCACACTCTGATGCTCCGGTTGCATGTTTTACCGGATTAATCTTGGTCTCGATGCACGTGCGGCTATGAATCAAGCATCTACGCCCTCGCTCCACGACGTCGCATCCGCATCAAGAGAAGCGCATGTTTGGGTTCGCCACCTTCGCTTACCCGGAGATGGTGAAGCCGATCTCGCCAAGGGTAACCCGCGACTTCATCTGCGATGCCAGCGTGCTCGCTAAGCCCTACAAGGAGAAGGGCAAGGTCCCCGATAAGTACAGTAAGCCCACGGCATTTGCCTGTTGCTTCCGCAATGTCGTCGACGAGGAACGGACCGAGGGCAAAACAGTAATTTCACATGCCATGTAACCGGAAAACGAGCAAAAAAGAATAAAATAATGCAAAGAGGGCAAAATCTGAAGAATTAGACAAAGGAGGGGGCAAAAAATGTATTAGATCGGGAAAGAGGGCAAAATATGAAAACGCAACTAAAGGGAGGGCAAATAGTGAATTCCCCCGCCAACGAACGAATTGTGCAATGCAATACACTGCATTCTCTCTATTGACATATATGTAATATTAAAATTCACAATAATACATGTAGTTTGGCCATAACTATCAGAAAACTATATGTATAACGATAATGTGTAGTTTTTTCATGAGGAATTGGTATATTTGCCAGACTAGTTCATGTGCAATTGCTAAAATGCCACTTTAATGACACATCTTCAATAATCCCTTTTTAAATGGTTATGCTAACTATGTGTTGTGCAATTGTTTTAAAGGCAATCGTTTATTTAATGTGGACAAAGAAGTTTACAACGCTCTTCACTATGATAGCTGAGAAAACCCTTCAAGCTATTGCAATGGGGGAAAAAGGCAACCTAGCAGCCTAGCAACGGTTGCAAAGAAACCTCACGGGCTTGGATTGGAAGGCCCTATGCCATTGCTCTCTGTCTTCCTTCGCCTTGTTTGCCACGAACAAAATGTTGAGAGGAATCCTTCTGGTTGTACTCGTACCACAAGAAAGAAGAAACCAGACTACTGTTGTCTTTCGTCTTTGGGAAAGAGACGCTGAGGAAAATCCTTGTTCAGGACATCAGAATTTTACAGAAAACAATGCAATTCATATTGGAATCTTGTAAAATAGGAGTACATGTGTTCCGGACGGGGCCCCTAAATGGTGGATTAATTGCCATTCATTGGATAACTACCCAACAAAATGCTGTCCATTCTCCACTCCATTTTGCATTCATGCCTCTGTTCCCACCTAGTAACACACTCACAAAAAACTGTGATTGACATTACCCCGGCAAAGGGCACCTCCATTGTTGCTTGTGACAGAAGCAAGAGGGCAACGCAATGACAGGACCCGCCCTTTCCCGAAGTGGATCCATCACGAGATATGCACGTACCACCATTCCTCGAATATTTTAACTTTCGGAATCAAGTGCTCGAACATAAATGGGTGCACGAGTGACTCGGATCCGTCGATCGACAGCAACGCTAGCTTGACATCTCCGTCGATCGAGATCGAGACGCACGACCAGTGCATTGGCGGATCAGAACGAAAATGATCGGGTCCCTAAGTCAAGATGAGTCACGTTCGACTAGGCTGTGGCTTGAGATGTCTTCTCATATTAGACTAGGGGTGTCCACAATACATATACATGATTATGTATTTTAAAAAAATGATTTTTGGACCGGTGTCCTGTGCACCATAGTGTGCTGCAGTAGATCCACCCCTGGACCAGTGGAATTGTTGGACCCAGATTCCGAGAATCCGAATCCTCTGTGAAAACACTGTGCTATTTCCTGGATCAGTAGATAGCACTCACAAGCATATTGCTGAATCATTCATACAAGGCATAAACTAAAACATTCAAATATATTACAAGCACAGAGTGACATAGACCATGTCGGGTTGAGTTTTACAAAAGGGGCCGAACAAGACCAACTTGATTACATTACATGAAAGCAACGTAAACTACAGTGGAAGCAAAAGGGGAGTGGAGCTCATCTCATCACAGGCAAGCGACTGGGGCAACCTGTGTACGACGCATATTAACTAAGGATTGGACGCAAGTACCAACGAGTCCACGAGACTAGGGCGAGACCTAGATTATAGAACTATACTACTCTTCATCGTTTCCTTGTCCATCAGCTTTCGGGTCGATCCTCATAGTATACGTAGTCTCCTTGATCTTCATTGTCTGAAGGGTTTGGGGAGAGCAAGAGTAAGCACAACTTCCGTGCTCGTGAGCCAATACACTCAATGCAATATTATATATGCAAGGCTTAATAAGGATGGCTTGGGTTTTTTTATTTGCTAAAGCAATGTTTTCAATTATCATAATTACAAATTTCTATCACTTAGCATTTTTAACAAATTGCATTTTATTGAAGGGAGTAATTGTGCAATATTTGTATAATAGCAGAGGTTACCTCCACCTTTATGTCTATTTTGATTTGAGCTATCTCTACTCATAATCACCACTGGGGTTCGTTTCCCCAGGGAAAACCAAAACTAGGGCTAGGTGAGCCCTCCACATTTTTCATACCACCCACAAGGTTTTTAAAATAGAACTAACTCAAGTTAAGTTCACATGTCCACCTTTGACCGTAGGCACGACTGTTTAAACAGTTTATACTCTATAGAGGTTGTACACTGTACTCACAAGATATAGTCATACTCATTACCCCACACGATTTCTTAGTCACGTAGTTGAGCGACCATCGCAGTAACCTTTCAAATTATCTTACCATTTCCGTCATTTCACCCATATGGGGTTACGCCCATACGTTGTGCGGGATGTTCGCCTCGGCAATCTGAAGTAGCTTAACTACTCCACAGTGACTGGATTACTTCACCTTGCCTCGGTGTCTTATTCAAGCCGGAACCATCACGCGTTTGTACATTCCCACTATCCATCTAGCGAGATGACGTCCAGGGTTTAATAAATTTACTAAGCCAAGTTGCAGTTTGCAGACTTGTGGTTGTACTTGTTTTACACAAGAGGTCGTGACAAGATTAAGTCCTTAATTCATCCAGACGGTTCATTCCACATACCAACCACTCTCGTGCTCTGTCAACACCCACCACCATTCCATCCGCCCAGATGTGGTAATAGCAAGTTATTAGCGTTTTGAGGAGTAAAACCAAATTATCCCATTCATTTCAGTCATGGACCACCAATGACTGCCTAAAATCATTTCATGTTTGAAGAGATGATGATTGGGGTATTTAATACCCCAGTACTTAAGCAAGTTTAGCATGTCGCTTAAGTACAACTTATAGCTAGTATTTACCACATAGTTACTAGGGTGACAATGGAATAATGGACTCAATATCAATTAATGGCATATTTAATTAAATAGTCAGCAAATGTGTATTTAACTACCTTAAACTTTAACATACATTTGATTAAGGAATTAAAGCATGCAATTTTGGTAATTTAAATGAATATAATTTACATAAAATGTAGGATCAATATGATCAAATCATTGACTCGCCTTGGTTATAGGCAAGAGAGTCTTGATATTCTTGGGCTTGATCAACTTGGAGATCTCCCGCGTCTTCGAATCCTAATCAGACGAACGTATCGGAAAAAGGCACAAACAAGCAAAGAGAGCAAATAAATACACACGAATAAACAAATGAACTCCAAATTGGACAAGGCCTATGCCATTAGCAATATCTTGAATTTACAAAATTTTAGAAACAAATTTCATAATTTTTTGAGCTATAACGGAGGAGAACGGATTTACGAAGTTCGGAGGAATAAAACCCTAAAAGAAACCGTATGGGGAGAAAAGGTCGACAATGGGGCCACAAATGCAGCTGGCACGGTTCACGGGGAGGTTGCGTGGACTGGGTCCATGCGGGTGCGCAAGACAGCGCAGGTGGGCGAATAAAGGGCTCGCCCGCTTGTCAGAGGGTTAGGGGGGTTAAGACATCATTTAATGCTTAATGATTGCACTTAGGGTTTTAAGACCGTCATTAAATACTAATGATGAGGGAACCAGTGTCGAAAGCGTGCCACGCTGGGAGCTCACGGAGCAAGACGGCCAGAGTCGGCACGCCGTGAGGAGAGCTCAATGGCGGCGACCAAAGGCTGGAATGGGGAGCTGGTGGCAAGGGGAAGTGGGTGACGCCAGTGCGGTGGCCGGAGGATGGCTGTGGCCGGCGGTGGCGGCACGGTGATGATGAAGGAGAAGCTCTGGTGGTGCTCGGGGCCAGGGAAGGGGAGCACGGCGAGGCGGTCCTACCGGGTCAAGGAGGAGGGCCGGAGGAGGACTGTAGCCGGCGGCGAGTAGTGAAGATGATGGCGGCCGGAGGCAGGGAAGGAGGTGAAATCCGGCGGCTGTGGTGGTTCGGAGGCGAGGGGGCTTGAGGGGAAGTGTTCCTCATCGTTGGTGGCGCACGGTGACAGGGATGGCGGCGTCGAAGAGTTGTCGGAGCGACTAGTCGGAGTTGGGGGCGGCGATGGCGGCCGAAAAAGGGGAAAACGGTGGCGGCTCTGTGGACTTACCCGGAAGCAAGGGAGCGGCGTGGGGAGACAAGGGGGAGCACAGGGGTGCTTTATAGGCGGCCAAGGGCGGAGAGCCAACGGGAGGATGCTTGAGCATGCGCGCAGTCTTGAGGTGGTCAAGGAGCTCTGGGCGACGAGGACGAGCACGTGCAAGCCCGTAGCAGGGAAGGCGACTTGACGAGGGCATGCGGCGCGCGCGTGATGTCACGGCGGTGACTTGTGCGGCCAAGCTGACGCGGGCAGAGCTGGGCCGAGCGCGCTGGTGCGTGGCGAGGACGGTGTGACGCCACGGCTGCGCGCAGTGGAGAGGACAGGGCGAAGGCGAGGGCGAGGAAGTCGTAGGGGGTAGCAGAGTGGGTGTGGCGCGCAGAGAGCAGGCGACACGGGGGAGTCGGTGGCTGCGGCAGGGGGAAGCTTGTGGTGGTAGAGGGTGGTGGCAGGCGGTGGCGTGCGCGAGAGAGAGGGAGGCACGGGCGACTCGGCTGGGGAAGATGACAAGAGGGGAGCGGCAGGGTCAAAGAAGATGGTGACCAGGTGGGCTAAAAAAGAGGGAAGGGGCCGGGAGGAGGGAGGCCGGGCCAAAGAAATAGGCCAAGAGCCGGGAAGGCTACTGGGCCGAAAGCAAAAGGGCCAGGTGGGCCAAGAAGAAAAGAAAGGGGGCCCAAACTTGAAAAGGGAGAAATTCAAACCCGAATTTGAATTTCGGAATTCAAGGAAGTTTGAAACACAAATCTAAGCTTAAAGAAGCAAGAAGATTTTCGAAAATACTTGCTAATTTCAGATACTAACGAAAGCGAAAACCGAAATAGTAAACACTATTTACCGTCCGAAAACGGGACGTTACATGAATCAACCGTGCTGTACAGTGCTAGTTACCGTGTACATCCAGGGGCGGATCCATGTAGGCCCACCAGGGTGCACAGGACACCGGGTCCAAAATCGTATTGTATATATATATCTCATGTATAAACAGTAAAGGACACCCCTGGGCCCAAATGGAGGACACCGGATGGACCAGCTGCCCAGCCGAGCACGAGGTCGGCCCAACCGAGGGCGCAGTCGCGTAAGCGCATCCGCGCATGGGCCAGCCGAGGCGCCGAGCGAGCGGGCGTGTGGCTTGCGGAGCGATGCAAATCTTGTGGGCTATGGCGTGGCGTCCGCGAGGACTCCGTGTCGCACTGCTCCAGACGCCGATTGTCGCCCGACGTTTGCTCTTCTGGCTTGGCTTCTGCGACTGCGATCCTGCGCGGCCGTGCCCGGGAAAAGAGGTCCGGGACCGGGAGGGAGAAGAAGCGGAAGCTCTGCAGTCTACAGATTTTTTTAGATACTGGCGAAGTGGTGATATTCTATTCTGTGACTTCTGTCATTCACTCATTCTGCGAGGTTCGTTTTACTTTTACTTTGTACTATCTATCGAGTAATCGACATCGCAATAAATTCAGCACGTAGCACCGATTTTAAGGTTTACCATAATTACTTAATTAGCATCCGAAATGTGTTTTAGGGATTCAAGTATAAATGTATAATCACTAATTTTGTGTGTTTTTGGGATTCAATTTGCTAATCGTTGGTTGATTTTCTCAAACCCTAGGTTTGGGGTTTACAATTGTGGTAGTACTTGGGAATTAGAACTACCTAGTGACAAATCGAGGCAAAATTGCAACTTTTGAGTGATCTTATCTATGTGACCAACCGACCATCTACGTTTGTTTCAAAAATATGTGACCAATCGGAGGCACAATCTACGCTTGAGTTTCTATTTTGACTACTTGAGAGTTGAGGCAATCACACAATGTCAAGTAAGCCTCATCCTCACAATTTTAAATAATTGATCGAATGTATGCTTCTATTATTCTATAGTACAAATATCTAATGAAGTGTTCAAATAATTGGTAAATTACAGGTAAATTTATGGAAAGGTTTCTTAAAAGGAAAGCACCACCACGAGAGGAGAATGATGTCCCATCATCACATGAACAGAACGATGGCCCATCACATGAACAGAACGATGGGCCCTCACATGAAGAAAATAATGCCACTAATGCAGGGATTTCACCTACAGAAGCAATCAATTGGGAAGAAGAGATTCAATTTGATCCCGGCAAAAGGAGAAGAATAGAGGAGTACCTTCCTAATCAAAAGGATATGGTAAGAAGAAAGTATTTGGATAATGGGCCTTGTCAACCTCGCACTTTTGATTTTCCATATTCAACGATTGGAGGTAAAAATAGAAGGTTTAATTCTGAATGGTTTGCTGAGTTTGGGAGTTGGCTTGAGTATAGTGAATCCAAAGATAGAGCATATTGTTTTTATTGTTTCTTGTTTAGAGGCCGTAACAAGAAGGAAGCTGGGTATGATGCATTTGTGACAACTGGTTGGTCTAGTTGGAACAAAAAATTTAGACTAAAGGAGCATGTAGGAGATGTCAATAGTGTTCACAACCAAGCAAAGAGAGATTGTGATTCTTTGTTGAAACAAGACCAACACATTTATGTTGCTTTGAATAACCAAAGTAACGCTGATAAGATTGCTTATTATACTCGACTAAATGCCTCAGTTGATGTTGCTAGACTATTATTGAAGCAAGGATTGCCTTTTCGAGGCCATGATGAGTCCGATGAGTCCTCCAATAAAGGAAATTTCAAGGAATTTCATGCTTATACAGCTAAGCAGAATCCAACCGTAGGCAAGGTTGTGGGCAACAATGCTCCAGGTAATAATTTGATGGTGTCTCCAAACATTCAAAAGGACATAGTACATTGTTTTGCAAAGGAAATATTGCAATATATTCTTGAAGAAATTGGACATGATGTGTTTTGCTTGCTAGTTGATGAGTCCAGGGATGTGGCTTGCAAAGAACAAATGGCAGTGGTCTTGAGATATGTTGATAAATGTGGAATTGTTAAAGAGAGGTTTGTTGGCCTTGTTCATGTAAAAGAGACAACTTCTTCATACCTCAAATCCTCTATTGATTCTTTATTTGCGGAATATAAGCTAAGCTTGAAGCAAGTCAGAGGGCAAGGATACGATGGTGCTAGCAATATGCGAGGTGAGTTTAATGGCTTGCAATCATTGATTATGAGAGAAAATAGCTCAAAGATATTATATCCATTGTTTTGCTCACCACTTCAATTAGTTGTCGTGGTCATTGTAAGAAAGCATAAAGGCATTGGTAATTTTTTGATATGATTTCTGCTTTGCTAAATGTGGTTGGTGGATCTTCCAAGAGAAGGGATATGATTCGAGATATCAATCAAGAACATGTGCATGAGGCCTTAGGTTGTGGTTTACTTAAAAGCGAACAGGTTAAATCAAGAGCTATGCCTTCAAAGACCGGAGACACCCGTTGGAGTTCTCACTATAAGACTCTTAAGAGTTTGGTTGATTTGTTCCCAACGGTTGTTAAAGTGCTAGAATATGTGGAACAAGAAGATAAGGATGACAAAAATAGAAGGCAAGCATGGGGACTTTTAGTTTATTTTCAGTCATTTGATTTTGTGTTTTATTTGCAGCTTATGTTGACCATCTTAATAATCACAAACACATTGTCATTAGCTCTACAAAGAAAGGATCAAGACATTGTGAATGCCATTGATTGTGTGAAATCAACCAAAAACCATTTGGATGAGCTTAGGAGGCATGGATGGGATTCTGTCCTAGATGAAGTGTATACATTCTGTGAGAAGCATGATATTTCCAAATTGGAAATGGGAGAAGCATACGTGAATCCAAAGAAGCCACGCCAAAAATCTGGAATTACCTATAAGCATCATTATGATGTAGATTGTTTTAATGATGTTCTTGATTGGTTACTTCAAGAACTTGATGGTCGCTTCAACGAGAAAAACTCTAGATTGCTTGTTTGCTCAGCCGCTTTGAGTCCAAGAGAATCATTTCGTGATTTCAATTTGGAGCATTTGATGGATCTAACTAAACTTTATCCCAATGATTTTGATGATGGGGAATTGAGGGACCTTAAACACCACCTTCGTCTCTACATTGCCGATGTGTGTGCAGATGATAGATTCTCTAACATAGAGACTATTAGCGACCTTTCTCAAAAAATGGTGGAGACAAGGAAACATATTTGCTATCCTTTGGTTTATCGACTTTTGAAGCTAACACTAGTTTTGCCTATTGCCACTACTACAGTTGAGAGATGCTTTTCAGCCATGAAAATTGTGAAAACATATTTGCGCAATCGCATTAGCGATGACTTCTTGAGAGATAGTCTTATTTGCTATGTGGAGAAATGCGAAATGGAGAAAGTTTCCAATGATGCTGTAATTCACCGCTTCCAGAACTTAAGAGAGCGTAGAAAGAAATTATAAAATGTAATGTAGTTATCTTTGTTTTGATAAATTCATGATTCTTTTACTTATATTTTTTTACTAACGGATTTCTTCTACTTTTTGTAGGCTATCAAGGTTGGATGTTGTTTTTTGCCGATGCCGACCATCTTTTGTCCATGGTTTAGAACTTTACCTATCATTTATTCACTTTGCTACAGTTAACCAAAACTACTAGTAGGAGTGCAGGACCCTTTGTTTTGGTAAGCACTTTGATAGCTATTTCTTTATCCGTCATGTTGAATTGTTTCACATGTTATTATTCTAATTTCTAAACAACATTGCTTTTATAATTAGACATGTGTTATATGTATGGGACACCCTGTCATTTTCGTTCTGGATCCGCCCCCGTGTACATCCATACATAGAGTGAATCAACCGTGCTGTACAGTGCTAGTAGTACTAGTTACCGTGTACATCCATACATAGAGTGGATGTATCACATAACCAGAGGACTGGTCAAAGGCTCAAAGCATTACGTAACGTCGTCCGCGCGGGCCATGCATGCAAAGCCAAGCTGACTACCTGACTTTGCGCGCTGGTGCGCTGCTTCGCGCGCGCGCGTTATAAATTGGCGGCAACGCGAGCTCACTTCCTCGCCGCAGCTTGGGAGAAGCAGCTACAGCTAGCTAGCTTGTGAGCTAGGGCATAACCGCAGTCTCACGGCGTAGTGAGCCGTGTGTACGCTAGCTTGTGCCGGCCGGCCGTGTGTAGGAGAGGTATGGTAGCCATGGGTGTAAGGAAGGTCCTGAACGACGTGAGGCCGTACATGGCTATGGTGCTGCTGCAGGCGGGGTTCGCCGGGATTAACATCGTCGCCGTCGCGTCGCTCAAGCGCGGCATGAGCCACTACGTGCTCGTCGTGTACCGCAACCTCGTCGCCACCGTCGTCATGGCGCCCTTCGCCCTCCTGTTCGAGAGGTAATTAATCGATCGGTCAGCACCGCACATACACATCCACTGAATTAAGCATGCATGTACACTGTTTCAAGTTCGATCCATTTGGTTAATTTAATTCAGTCTAAGTTGCGAAATTCAGGCCGAGATGTCATTGATACTGACGCGTCGACCTCTTCCTGCCGCAAGCAACTAATAAGCACCACGTACACTGGTGCAAACTCCACAACGCGCAAGGCGCAACCATCGCAGAATCGGCTAATATAATATAATTAATCCGGGAATTTCGTTTTTAAGCAACGGACTAATGATCCGGGGGGAAAGTAGCCTATTCCAGACTTTTTGAGCCAAAGGTATATTCACCTGAGCCTTTTTCTCTGTCAGAACTCAGACGTTCAGTCAGGACACCGCTGGTGCCTACCGAATTGACACATACGCCCCAGGCCCCGACAGCCTACGTTTTTTACCTGCGTGTAAACGCACTACCTTACTTGAGCATTCGGTTAAGTGATCGATTGATTACACCACACGCTCAAGTGCTTGCATGATATGCATGCAACATAAGACAGATCAACCGGCGTGATTATGTATTTATGCTAACCTTTAAATAATTATTTTCTCTTCTTTTGAGAGGAAAATATTTGTTTTCTCTTAATGTGATGTTAATTACATTTTTAATTAAAGTTTGATTTGCTGCATTGTAGGGGAGTGAGGCCCAAGATGACAGTGAAAATCTTCGTGAAGATCGTGGGGCTTGCCTTGCTTGAGTATGTGCTGCCATGTACCGATTCAATTCTGTCCCACAACAGGCACGACGAAAGTTTTTTTTTTTTGGGGCTAATCGCATGCAAATCTGCATGACCCTCATTCCGTTTCAGGCCTGTGCTTGACCAGAACTTGTTCTACACCGGCACGAAGCTGACCTCCGCCGGCTTCGCCTCCGGCCTCATCAACATTCTCCCCGCCGTCACCTTCCTCATGGCCATCCTTCTTAGGATGGAGAAAGTGAAGCTCCGGAGCCTCCACAGCCAGGCCAAGATCGTCGGCACGGTCTTCACCTTCGCCGGCGCGGTGCTGATGATCATGTTCCACGGCCCGGTCGTGCAGTTCCCGTGGTCCAAGGGCCATCACCACGGCACCGCCGCGGCCAGCCAGCAGAGCAGCGCCACCCGGATCAACGGCACCGTCATGGTCGTGGCCAGCTGCGTCTGCTGGTCCGGCTTCTTCATCCTCCAGGTACCTCACCCCACCATTGCAGCACTTGCACTTAGTCTCCGTGTGCAAAATGGCAAGCGAATGAACTGATGACATGTGCGCCGTGCAGTCGAACACGCTGCAGAGCTACCCCGCCGAGCTGTCGCTGACGACGCTGATCTGCGTGCTGGGCTCGGTGATGAGCGGCGCGGTGGCCCTCGTGGCGGAGCGCCGCGACATGAGCGCCTGGGTCATCGGCTTCGACACCCGCCTCTTCACCGCAGTCTACTCTGTAAGCCTAACTAACCATTCGCCAAATCACCATTAACGTCTCTCAATCGTCCGCCACTAGCGTTACAATAAACTGTGCGTACATGTTAATTAATGCAGGGCATAGTGTGCTCCGGCGTGGCGTACTACGTGCAGGGCATCGTGACGAGGGCGCGCGGCCCGGTGTTCGTGACGGCCTTCCAGCCCCTCGGCATGATGATCACCGCGGTCTTGGGCTCCACCATACTCAAAGAAGAGATCACTCTAGGAAGGTAAATTAACTAATAAATTAATTAAGCACTACACCATATTCTAATGGGGGAATTAATTAGGCACTAAATAACAGGAGTAGCCTTTTAAGTGACAATTTAAGCACCTGATGTGTCTTTGTAATCAACTCCCGTTCCTGTGGTTTCAGTGTGGTTGGCGCTGCGATCATAGTGGTCGGCCTCTACTGCCTCATCTGGGGCAAGAGCAACGACCACCTCGACAAGCCGGCTGCCGTCGCCTCCGAAAAGGCCCTGCCGTTGACTTCGGTGGCCAACGGCAATGGCACCGGGGCCAACGGCAAGCATGTCGTCCTCGGCGGCCACGTCGCCGATGTCGAGACGCCGGCGGCGAAGGGTGATTGCTACTAGATAAAATAGCTAGCCAGGTCGATCCGTTGTATGCGTGTGCATTCTGCTTGTATAATCCAGAAAAGAAGGTGTATGCATGGTCTGCTTTTCCTTGTGCTAGCTTTGCTGCCTCTTTCCGGTATCCATAATTCATGTCTTTATCTTAGTGTGGGGTGATACTGATCGAACATTTTGGCAATTGGCATCCTTGTCTAAGCTAGCGCTATCTGCAGCTCCTAGGTAGGACAAAACCCCCAATTAATCTCTCTAATGAAAGCTTGAATAGCCTAAAAGTAGCTAGCCCTTTGGTACGTGCACGAGGGATTGGTTACTTGGTAGAAAGAAGCTTCTTGACACGAAATTCTTAGTGCAATAGCTTTGCTACTTGCTTGCGCATTCTTCAGTCTTTCAATCTAAGACGGCGTGGCAACGTTAACCAGCTCATGTAATCAGGGAAAAACTTATCGGATGAAATTTTTTACCGGGGGACTGGTAAGACCGGTTTTCGCGAAAATCGGAAATTTCAGCCGAAATTTTCAAAATTTTTTTTTGAAATTTTGGGATTTTAAATTAAAAAAATCAAATTCGAACAAAATTCAAACAAATTCGAATTTTTTTGGATAAAATTCATCAACACCGAAAATCTCGGAGCTCATTTGAATCTTACCGACCCCCGCCAGTAACCGGCGAAAATCGGCCCATAAGATTTTCCCTGCATGTAATTAAGCGAGCAAATTCCTTATTTTGCTATGGAAAGTTTGCAACTTTTCTGATTTGTCACTCAAAATTTTGATCTTCCTTTTATGTTACTGGACATGAAATTATACCCCTTTGTGCCACTTCCTTCTCAAATCTCAATCATTCAAAAGAACTTGCGGTAATCAAATGTAAGAGAGTGAAAAAGAGATGTTCAGAGTTCTTTTTTTGTTAACGTTCAGAGTTTTTTAGAGGAAAGAGACTTTCAAGTTAGGAGTGGACAGCAAGACAGCCTAGAAAGGCCCAGCCCAAGCTGTCTTGACCTACACAAATGGGCTTATTTGAGGCTCACCAAAAATTCATCTGAACAACTCTGTGCCCAAAGCACATCGAGAGTTCGAGAAGTATTCCTTCTTTAAATCCTTCGCATTACGAGGGCCCAGTAGCATCCGTGATTACATAACTCAAAACTAACACGTGAGCGCGGGGCCCGCTCGTCAGAGACACAACATGGCGAGGGGATTTCTTCATGTTCACCCCGCCGGAAACTACATAATTCCAACAAGACATTACTCCTGCGCTAGTCCAAGCTCCCCACGACCGGAGAGAGGCAGTAGAGAGGCACCCAGATCGGCGCGGATGGAGGCGGCGATCTTGCGGGCGCTGGTGCTGGCGGCGGTGATGCTGCTGGGCGCGGAGGCCGTGTGGCTCGACCTGCCGCCGACGGGGACCAAGTGCGTGTCCGAGGAGATCCAGCCCAACGTGGTGGTGCTCGCCGACTACGCCCTCATGTACGAGTCCCACCCCACCGCGCATCCCACCGTCGCTGTCAAGGTACGCACGGCGCAGTCCCCCCATCGTCTTCGCCGTTTTTGGAGGTGCTTGGAGTGCGGGTTTTCTGGTTCTCGTGTTTTGATCTTGATCTGGGCCGGTGCAGTGGTGCGTGTTGGGATCTTGGTGTGGGTGAATTGGGGCGTGACTGGGCTACTAGGCTGTTCTAACTTTTTTCTGCGAATTGAGCTGTAGTTAGTAGATTGGGCTTCTTTTTTTAGTCCAAACTCCAAAGTAGTGCCTACGTGATAATTTGTACGAATTAAGTTAGATATTCATATTTAAGACGAGAAAGAATTCAGGCATAATCTGAAGTAGAAATGTAGAATACATCTCTCTGTAGCAAAAAGGCGACGAATTTTATGCTTATTAACTACATGCTTAGGAGATGTATCTTGTGATCTATAGTGAGAGGAATTCCTGTTAATACTCTCTAGTGCCTGGCTTGGGAGACATGATGCAAATTGACTCAAAAAACCCCACTTGCCATTGCTTCAGATTTTTTATGCAGGATGGCACTTTCCTAAGTCCTAAGTAACGTGTCCTGCTGAATTCAACCTTTTCTTTGGGCATTGGTCCTTAAAATAGCATTCTTATGGGAACTGAGACTACTAGTAACAATAATTGGGGGATAATAACACGAAGGTAAAGCAGATGTTGTATTGTTAATTTGTTATTCATTAGGGTTGTGGATAGGCAGATGAGCACTAATAGACGATTCTAGTAAGTTGTATTCATGTGTGCATATGAACAGACAAAGTGAGCACGCACAGGTGACGTAGAGACCCACCCCACCACACCCTGTTTCAGATACCTCAGGAGAACCTTAGGTCCATAATGAGTTTTGCGCACTCCAGGGAACTGATGTTCATATATCTTAGATTATGCGAGTCTTAACATGTTTAATTGGGCATTTGCGGTGATCAATTTTCTCCACTATTCCCATGATGCATTGGAAAAGGCAAGCTAGCCATGTGCTAAGAGTGTGTTCTTTTTTGTTAACCCAAGTTTGCATTGGAACCGTATTGAAATCGTAGCTACAGATACATCAATTCAAGTCATGACGACCTTTTTCCACGAAGTATCATTTGATTTCACTTCACATTAACTTATCTGTTTTCATGAGCAATGTCCTGTGTTCTACTGCAGACCTATTTGTCTGCACATGCATATCATGTTCAATGGCACCTCGGCATGTTGTATATATTCGAGTGTGGTATTTTTTTGTTTATGTTCACAAATGTTCTTTTATGATAATTAGCACGTAATTTCCATCAGTTTAGTCCAATATATCATAGCAATGATGCTTGTTTAAAATCTTATTTATGGTTTGTTTAGGTTACCTCACCATATGGCAATACTGTACATCACAATGAAAATGCCACTACGGGCCAGTTTGCATTCACAACCTCAGAAGCTGGAAACTACCTTGCGTGCTTCTGGTTGGACAGTCCGGAGAAAGGATCAGGAACATCTCTAAATCTCGACTGGAAGATAGGGATTGCAGCAAAGGACTGGGATTCCGTTGCCAAGAAGGAGAAAATTGAGGTATGGGCTGTGTAGCTTTGGATTACCTAAATACTACAGTCTAGTTCAAGTCCCACTGCACTTCAATCTAATGCAATGTTTTTGGTTTCTGATTATTTGCAGTCTGATTTGATTTTTTTTTGTTCAGGGTGTAGAACTAGAGCTCAGGAAACTTGAAGCTGCGGTGGAATCCATCCATCATAACTTACTGTATCTCAAAGCAAGGCGAGTTATCTATTCCATTCTTTTTTGCATTTTTAACTGGTCCCATCTTGCTTCATGTGGAGAAACATATAGGTAAATGGTACCGTTATGCGGAACTCTTAGGTACCCTTAGGTATTGCAACCAAGATAACTATGGAGATGGGAAGGAACAATGACAAACCGTACTAATAGTGATGAAATCCTGGGTCTTGGATAGCCAAGGCCAAGCTATATCAGCGTGAAAAGGCAGCATCTGAAAAATCAACTGTTGCTTCTGAATTTCATCATGGCCTGGCTTTCTTTCTACTCAGTCACAGTAGCATATGATGATCCAACATGAACATGCAAGATCATTACCACCTTATACCACAGTGTATGGAATCATGGCATGATGCATGATTTGGCCTATTTATGCAGGGAAGCGGAGATGCGGACAGTGAGCGAGAAAACAAATGCTAGGGTTACCTGGTTCAGCATCTTGTCACTGGGAGTCTGCATTGTGGTCTCCGTTTTGCAGTTGTGGCATCTTCAGGGGTTCTTCCGGAAGAAGAAGCTCATTTAAATTCTCACTTGTTTGATTTGTATACTCCAGTGTTAACTACTTTAGGAAAAGGACAGTTTTGTCATATTTATATTTCCAAAAACTCATATTGATACTCGGTACATGATTTCAATAGCAAGCAACTGCAGAGGGGAAACATGTTCAAAACTGCCACTTCTGGAATTATTGGGTACAGTGATGGACCTAGGACTAAATCTTAGGTATGACGGCTCGTTACAGTATTGTCGGGTGTCGCTTCCTCAATGGGTGTACCAGCTGCTGCCGTCTCCTCGCACGCCACTAGAGCTTGGTCGCTAGGCCCTCGCTCGATGGCTCTATGCAGTGTGTCACTCAATGACTTAATAATAATTTCAACTAACCTCTATTTCCAGAGAACAAGTGCTCATTGAACTAATAAAATGGATCATTTTGAAATATACAAACATCATAGATGCTTTAAGCACTCATATTAGTATGTTACTCCATCAAGTAGAAATTTCACTAGCCTACCTCTATGTTTGCTCTCTGGAAAAAATAAACACAATTCCTAGTACATTAACTCGCTCGGACACTGCTGCAAACTTTAAATCCATCTATCGATCTTGCGATGGTACGACATTTCCTCAAAGTACAAATCACACAAGGGGAAACTGAAGCACAAGAACAAATCACATAAGGAAAAACTGAAGCACACCGCGAGCGATTAGTTACCAAATAAGGAGAGCACATGGGAGACGAGCAGCACAAGCTTGGGCCTCATGAACCGCCGGACCTTGGACGCCGCCCCCTGTCGATTGCCGGCCCAGGAGAAGAGTCCAGCCAGGCGTCGGCCGCGCTAGCACTACTGTGCTAGGGAGGAGCAGCCGGCAGTGTCGCCTGCGCTTGGGTGGCGGGAGCAGAGCTCGCCCGGCCGCCCGCCAAAGACCGCCCCTACAAAGATCACGCATCCAACCGCGAGCCACCCACGCCGCACCACCCGCCGCCGCTTCGCCTTGCACATGTGCTCGGCGCTTCGCCGCTTCGGCCTCACCTCGCTCGCTATCGGCCGCCCGCCCGCTCGCCCGGCTTACGCTCTCCGCCGGCCGCCTCGCGTCGACGCCTGCAGCCTCCGCCTCACTCAAGGCCTCGCCGCCGCTAGGGCTAGGGTTGAGAGAGAGGGGATTGATCTCGCCGATCGCCCGATCCGGAAGGCCGAGCGGAGGCAAGGATACTCTACTGGCTAGGTACTTGGGTCAAAGGGGCAGTGATTCGGCGAAAACAGCCCATGGCCTCCTCCGTCGCTAGAGCAAGCTGTTGTCTTCAGTGGCTCACTACTGTCGCCGCCCGGGAGAGAGGAGGGGGGGGGGAGGTTCTGTCGGCACCGTCTACCTGGGGCGGCCTCTCAGCCTTGCCCTATTGCTAGGACCGTCCCTGATTGGGTATATATGGAACAAATGTTGTGAAACTTTATCCTTGTCTCAATCATCTGAAAGCTTTGGGTATGAAGGAAACTGAAAAATTAAAATTCAACTAAATGCGAATGAAAATTAGATTTTTTTATAGTAAATTTCACTTTGCACCACCATTTCTTACCAAAGTTTCACTTTGCACCACCTTTTGCAATTCTTCTCACTTAACACAAGCATTTTTTACATTTTGTTTCACTTTGCACTAGGGAACACCCTATCAGCTAGAGGGAAACATGGGAGCTGCATGGGCTCCTTTGTGAAGCTTGCCGGCGACCCAAAAATGGAGAGGGAACAGAGTGGACGATATTAGGGATGGGAAGGGTTCGGAGAGGTTCGATCCGAACCTAACCACAGGAGACCATAGGTTTTTTTAGAGTATGAGCCAACCCTTATGAAGAAGCCATAGTGATCCTCGTGATCCATTGGATCTTGCGGGTCAACCCCTTCACTTAGCAATTGCCAATGAGAAAGCCAGAGCTGAGACCGCCTAACGTCGCCTCACCTCACCCCCATCGTCGCCCCTCCTCTCTCTGTCGCTAGGAGAGACAACAAGAAATGCATCGCCTAGCCCCAAATTTCAAATTTCAACCGCGCTTCCCCCGTCTCCTCGCCGCCGCGCGCTTTCTTGGCACCAAAATCAAAATCCCAATTCGAGATCCATCCTCCACGGAATCCAAATCCCCACAAAATCAAAATCCCAATTCGAGATCCAATCCCGCTCCCTTTGATCCTCCGTGATTCCACTCCACCTCCAACTAACGCGCTTTGATTTGTCGAGCCGATCTCGCGTGGGTCGCAATGGGGTGCAAGAAGAATGTGGCCATCGCCACGACAGTACTCCTTCCCGCAGGATGACGCCGTCGACACCGCACCATAGCCCGCTGCGGAGAAGCATAAGCCCAAGAAGGGCGGAAAGGCCGCCGTGTCCGACGACGACGACTATGAGCCTCCTCTGCCGCCACGCGGAGACGACGAGGAGGAGGAGTCGATGAACGCCATCTTCACCGGCAAGAAGAAGAAGGGTGGTGGTGCTGTGAGCTCCTTCAATGCCTTCAACACCTCGCGGCCGATGAGGACCAGACGATCTGGCAGAGCTTGGCGACGGCGGCATGCGGTGGCGACCCCGTTGCAGCACGGCGGCACATTTCGCAGCGCCGACGAGGGTTCTTATCGTGTGCGACTTTGTCACCGTTGCTTGGGAGAGGTTGGGTTGTGGCGCCATTGTATAGTTAGCGATGGTGTGGAGAATTGGAAACAGAAGATAAGCAAGAAAAGGGTGAACCCAGAAAGTGTTTAGGAACCAATAGGTTCTGACCCATTTAAACTATTTTCTTTGTTGGGTCGAACCGCTGATCCATATTGTTAAAATTTAAGAAACGGTTCGGTGAACCATTGGATCAGGCTAAACCATGCCCACCCCTAGAGGATATGAGTGGTGGTGGTGGTGGTGTCAATTGAGTGGCTTGGGTGCGGGCTCATCGAGCTTCAGTGCATCGAGGAGGTCTCCATGACACGGGTGGTGAGGCTGGAGAGGCACCAAAACGCCAGATAGGCATGCGCGGCGGCAGAGCCAATGCACGAACACACGACAGAGACCCACCGGCGCCGAAGAAGAAGGAAAGAGGGTAGCACTGGATTCGCAGAGAGGTGAGGAAGCTAGTGGAGTGATCAATTTTGGGATACATTGGATGTTTATGACAAATTTTGAGAAATTGCATAGAAGGGAGAGAGATGAATGGAGCTCACCTCGCCGGAAATAGCATCGGCGGCGGCGTTGAGAAAGAATGGGGGTGGAGAGGAGAAGGGGTAGTGCTGCACGGGGAAGGAGCCGTGGGGAAGTGGAGTAGTCGGCGCTGGTGAGCGGGAGGGCCGCGACGGTGCTCGAGTTCTAGTCGCCCCGATACCGCCTGTGCGCGTCACTGTAGGGCCTCGTGTTGATCAAGCTGGTCAAGCCAATGCATTCCCCTGGTGCAAACTGAAACAAATGGTAAGAATACACGGTGTTAAGTGAGAACATGTGCAGAGAGTGGTTTATTGTGAAATAATGGTAACATTACATTTGTGCAAAGTGCAATTTACTCTCTCTTTTAGAAAATTTAGTTTGGGTCTTTATTGCGGTTGGTTGGGCCATCTGTTCTTGAGTCGAGTAGGCCGTGCCACGTCGGACCTCACCTGATGCACGAATGCTCCACTGGTCAACCAACACTTCACCTCAAGCTCGTAGTACAAGCATGCGCACGACCACCATGCCTCCTCTTCGCCATCGCCCGCCTCGCCCACCCCTTCACCGAGCTCGAGTCCGCTCAAATCCGTCGTTTCCAAGACTACCTCTGCATCCGCACCTCCCACCCCTCCCCAGAATACGCCGCCACCACCGCCGCCTTCCTCCACTACACTGCGTCCATCGGCCTCCGCATCACTATGCTCCACTTCACCACCCCCGCAAGTGGAGACTTGAATCACGCCAGAAGCGCTTTCCTAAAGCGATTATTTGCACCCTGTCTAAATGTTTTAAGGATCTACTGCAAATAAGCTATTAGGATAAGACAAGCACGAACGAAGTTTGCACTAAAGCAAAGTGAAATCTCGTCGTGAATAGAACAAGAGAACGAGATTGCGAAGTGCATCTCAAAAACTCAATGGCCACTCTTTTATATAGAGATTAAAAGGATACGAAATGAAGAGACATGACTTTTCGAATGCATCCTCCCATAAAGAGACATGACTTGTTGTTTGAAAACAACTTCCAACACTCCGTCCCCGCACAGCCTGAGCACCGGGTCCACCTGCCCTTCGCCGCACACGATGATCCCTATAAAATGTATAAATGGATAAATGGTCAAATCAGTTAACAGAGTGTCATGATAAAATCAATGCATAAATGACACCTCTATATCGTCAATTGACACAACCAATTCCAATAGGGCACTGTTGGTTACAAATGGAGAAAAATTTGCATGTGAGTTGGAGCATGGAATTGTGAAATGTCAGTTGAATATCATTCTTTGAGATTAGCCTGTCATTAGCGCGTCAGACCGACATGACACTTTTTTTTAGAAACAAAGGGCGTGGCCACCCCAGTTCCACTTTTATTCATGAAACCAGGTTCAGAGTTCACAGTTTTAGCTCCAGATTACATACTTTTCCTTGCCACAGAACAGCACAGCAAGCGGCAACACCACTCCTATTACATACTACTACACCTTTTCACCAGACACTTGACCCCAACTACGTACATTTTCATTCATCACAGCATCAACAACCTCACACAGATCCTTACTCTTGTGTCCTTCAGTGCATCTTCCAAGCCAAATCGTCTGAGCTGCAGTCTGTCATCAACAAACACTTTCGGTTCAATATGAGACAAGGCTTGTGCTTTTGAGACAGATTAGCAAACAACTCCCTCGCAGCATAGGAGAACGTGTGGTGAGTGGTAACAAACAAAATGACCCTAATCATGTGAATACTCTTCCTCTTCTTTTTTTTCAGAGAAGAACAGTAACCTTGCTCATATCAGGAAGCTTCTGAGCTTCTTCCTGCCCATCCATTTATCAACTGCATGTCTCCTGTGCCCAATGCATTCCAGTCCAGCAGCACGCTGACGGGCTGATAGATACGCATGTAAAGATGAACTATTCGCGCGGTCTCTCTATTTCCTCCCTTTGACGAGAAAATAAATTCTATGGGGGAGGCCCTCTCCTCATCTCCATCCATTTCCTCCCCGATCTAGGGCCTGGGAGGGCTCACGGTGAGGCCCTCCCCTGTGAATTCCTTTCCTTTGATTTAGCTACTGTGTGGCACACTTACATTAAAACGCGTGAGTGTGGGCCACGAGGAGACGCAACTTGTAAGAGCAACTACAATAGTTTGTTTCTTATCTTGTTACTAAGAGAATAGATAGTACTCAATTTAATAAAAGAAAACAAGTCTTCTAATGGATTATTTTTTGAGTTTGTGTCTAAGAATTTAATTGCTACAAGTGTGCATGATTATTGATGATCAATAATGAAGTATAACTTTGTGGCTTACATGTTTTAGCTCATTTATCATATCAATAATGAAGTCGGGCTGCACAAATGATCTGATGTATATTTTGCTTTAAAACAGTGAGATCCACAAAACGCGTTTTTAGGTAACAAGTAAGTCTCCAATAGAGTATTTGGTTGTTTCTTGTGTCTTGGTATTAACAATTTGCTAGTTTCTTCATTTACAAATAACCTCACCTTCTCTCCTTCACATCACCTAAATGCTAATGTTGCAACCCCTTAGTAACAGCTGACGTGGATTGTTGTAGATACTCTAAGGGCATCTTCAATATTGGTCACCTTAGTCGTCTTTTAGCTGTCATATCACTCAAAATCTAGGTAGAGGAGAGAGAATGTGTTATCTCTTACATAAGAGATAAGCTGTGCACGTAAATCATCGCAAATGATGAGTATGTGAAAAGAGAAGTTGGGTTGAAAATGAATGATTTTATAAAAAAATTATTAGAGATATTGTCTCTAAAATTATCTATAAATAAGTTGAAACCTTTATAAACAACTTTAAGAAACAAATTGTTGTACATACCTTAAGTCGCTAAAGCGTGCTTTATTACGATGAGAGCTTTTTTTTTCTTCGCTTGTTGCGAACACACATCTGTCTGTCAAAAGTGTCTCCCAAAAAACACCTCTGTCGAGTGAACATACATGTTACATGTATGAGAGAGGAGGGGAGAAAGAAGAGAGGTACTTTTTTAGAGAGAGAGAGAAAAGAGGTACTAGTATGTGAGTATGTGTGCAATTAAGAATATGTATGTGAATATGGAATTTTTTTTCCATTTAGCTCTGTGTGCCACGTTAATTGCAAAAATAATTCTTTTAGCACCGAAATTACAAAAGTAGACTCCTTCCGAGCGTGGAAGTACGAGAGCCCGACATGTGGCACATTCCGCGGTCGGGGACCGCAGAAAGAAGACGGTGAACGCGGCATGTCAGTCGAACGTAGAAGGAGAAAAGAGGGCACGGCGTGGAAGGTGGATTCGGCCGCTTTCCACGGTGCTAGACCACGGAATGGTCCTTCCGCCCAGCTGGAGCGCTACAGTGATTAATCCATTGCTTCTTGCCTAATAAATTAATGCATTGCCTAATAAATTAATGCATTGCTTTTTGACTGAGTGCAACATGCTGCAGCATTGCTTTTTCATTAAATGGGTGCAACGTCAAAGTATTTGGCTGCTTGTGGGCTTGCGTCCGTTCTGCGCTCCAGCGCTGCGGAACAGAGACCTGGCCTTCATTCCGCGTTCCAGTGCCGCGGAAGGCAGCTCAACCCATCACCTACCGTGCCGCGCTCTTTCCGACCGACATGCCACGCCCACCGTCTTCTTTCCGCAGTCCCCGACCGTGGAATACGCCACGTGACGGCCTCCCGTGCTTTCGCGCTTGGGAGGAGGTTACTTTTGCAAATTTGATGTCAAAAAGGAGTTATTTCTGCAACTAGCGTGGCACACGAGGCCAAATGAAAAAAAATGGAGAATATGTGAATATGGTGATCAGACCACTTGGCCTTTTGACCCCCGGGGCCTGGCTGACATGCGTTCAGATTCATGTATAGTTTCACTCCATGCGTTGCGTAGTCAAGGCATCGGGGTAAACAACAGGGCGTAGATGGATGCTGCCTAGGTAATCGATTAGTCGCGAATTGCCTATTGGTCAAACTGTTCGGTAGGTATGCTGTCCCAAACAGGCAGAAATCAGACACATTAAGGCCTTCTTTGGATGTAAAACTATTTACAGACAGCAGCATTTGAAAACCACGGTTTTCAATGCATCATCCATAAAATATTACAGTTTACGAATACCACTGCTTTTTACTGTTTAAAGAAAAACCAAGGTGCGTTTGGATGTTGTCGTATTTAATGAAGTATTTCCCTGGAGGGATAATGAGAATGATTAAATTTAATGCTAAATTTAGATCAAATTTAAAAAATACAAGGGGAGTTTAACAACTTGATTGGTTCAAATGAAATTTTATTTTATATAAATTTCAACAAATTACCTGAAATAGCTAGATTCTAATCTCAAATTAATAATTTTGATATTGATAATTGGAAATTGGAATCAAGTTTCCAAAATAAAAAAAGCACCCATGTTAATGCTTGTTCAGTGTGGAGTATATAGCATAATACGGAAAATATCACAAACGAGATGACGCTAGGATGGCCAGATTTGCACGGTTTTGATGTATACGTGATGAGGCGGCCTCATGTTGTAACAGAAAAACATTGTTTTGTAAAAAAAAGGTCTTGAGTAGATTTTTAAAAACTCCAAAAACACCATGGTATTTGTGATACTACGGTTTATAAAACTACAATGTTTGTTGTATCCGAACAACTCAAAGTTTTTTATACCACGGTATTTTTGAGAAATCGTAGTATTATCTAAAAACTCCAAAAGTACTTTGTATCCAAACATGCCCTTACTTTCTGGTTTCAGCAAAAAGTAAACAAACAAGCAAACGGAGTAAACAACATATATATACTACTACATCAGTACTATTATATCGAGAGTGTGTTCTATCATGGGGTAACCATCGTCGGCAGGTACGCACGTCAGGCAGTTCAGTTTATATAGCCCCAGCATCTTGTACTACTGTATACTTCTCCGGTTTATTGGCCAATTGCCATGCTCGCTCGGTCGCTCCTTAGCCTAGCTACGCACAATCACAGTCACGCGGTTTCGGAACCCCACCCCGACCCGACCCAACCAAACCACCTCTTTCTTCCTTGCCTGCAACTTGCCAAGCCAGTGCGGCTCCAGCTAGCCTGGCATCTGGTGCGCGCGACCAAAATCACACGTCTTCGTACGAGTTTGTTGCCGTGCTGACGCCGCACGCCGCTACGGCCGCGCGCTGTACCCAACTGATCTCCCGTCGCCGTCTGATCGCGCGCGTCCCCAAATCCGCGAAGCTGCCGCGCCAAATAAACAACGCCTCCGACGCATGTTACTCTTCTACAGCTGCTGCGTTGCGTGTGTGAATTCCCACTGCCGTGCATGGGCAGAACCATGAGCGGTATAGCCTCGTTTCGCCGTGGAAAAAGTTGGCACGTACATGTGGTCGGCTAGCTAGTTTTATCTACGTATATATGTCATGATCTAATGCGCAGTCAACTCGTCGGCAGGTTTACTTACAGCTGGGAGGCTGTAGAGTCGGTTTTCGGTTTCAGTAGCGAGATCGACCCCATTAGTTCCAATGTCCAGAGTGTGTGTTTGTTCTTGATAAATAATTAAGGTCTGAATTTAACTCCGAAGCCACATGTCAGTAATTGACCAGAACGTGAAGCCACAAAAGTCTATCCAGTGAATCGCAAGCTTACAACTCAAGGCGTTTACCATGTCCGAGACTCTAGTAGTATCTAGTAGTATAATTAACATTAGCTGTCAGGAGCATCTGTTCCAAGTGACAGGTAGGTGCAGTTGACACTTGACACACTTTGAACTCGGTTAGCCAGTTAAGTGTTACAGCTGTACAAGTCCTACTAGAACAAGCCACATCCTAATTGTGCTACTGTTTTATACTGCACACTTGGGTAAGCTTCAAGGATACAACGTATACGTTACAAACATCGCGCAGGATGCTTCCGTTGTTTCCTAGTTTATTCCCTCTGCATTATTGGCAAATGTACGAGTGAAAATGAAGATTACATTATTTGTGACAGTATCGTTGTGATGTGAACAGAATAGCTATTCAACTGCTAAACTATTGAATAAACAAGCACATAAGCCACCCACATGGGCACAGTTCTGGCATGTATCCTATAAGTAAGGCATCAAAGTATCAAGCACACCACACTGAGCACAGCACACAGACAGAAGACTTGCATTTGAAACCATCACCATCGCATCAAAGGAACACAGAAAAGCTAAGCGTAATTTGCCAAGAAGCTTAGAGCTAGCCATGGTGAAGACGGCAACGAGCAATGACGCCGCGGCGGCGAAGCAGCTGAGCGGGGGCGGCCACGGCGGCAAGAAGACGTACAAGGGCGTGCGGATGCGAAGCTGGGGCTCGTGGGTGTCGGAGATCCGGGCGCCGAGCCAGAAGACGCGGATATGGCTCGGCTCCTACTCCACCGCCGAGGCCGCGGCGCGCGCCTACGACGCCGCGCTTCTCTGCCTCAAGGGCTCCGCCGCCGCCGACCTCAACTTCCCCGTGCGCCTCCCGTTCGACCTCCCCGCCGCCGCCGCCATGTCGCCCAAGTCCATCCAGCTCATCGCAGCCGCCGCCGCCGCCAATGCCCGCGCTACCGTCTTCACCAGCGCCGACAGTGCCAGCGCCAGCGACTCCACCACCCCGGCCTGCAGCTCCAGCAATGCCTCGGCGGTGAGCTCCCCGGAGACCGTCAGCAGCGAGGCCGCCCACGAGGGCGACTTCGACGGCGGTGACGTGGACTACAGCTCGCTCGCGGACATCGAGGCGTTCTTCCAGTCGCCCAAGTGCATGGAGTACGCCATGATGGACCCGTGCAGCGCGTTCTTTGCGCCGGCGCCGATGGCGATGGAGGACGAGTGCAGCTGGGAGGAGGAAGGCGACATTGGGCTCTGGAGCTTCTCCTCTCTGGACTGAAGTGGAATCAGAGAAGATGAAGCAATGAAGCCACTGACTGATAGTTAATAAAGTGATCAGAACTAGTCGATGATAAGTATAGTTGATTTCATACATATGATAATTTGATTCAATGTAGACATATGTAATAATAAGCTAATTAAACATTGTGGGGGAGCTCCATGGAGCTACATGTTTTAAGGCAGCTTCCATGGAGTTAACCTCCTTACAACTGCTTGTTTCATGTGTAAAAGCTGCTTTGCAAGTACAAGAAAGGAATTACTATGGTATCTGGCCATCTGCAGATAATTTGTACTTTTCCTTCTTATCTTGTTTGGATTATTTCGTTTGGGCTACGTATAATCTTAGTGCGCCACATGGGCTCCACAAAAGGCCCAAACTAAGATACATAGTCCAATCAACAGCGTAGCCCATCAGGTGGTGCTGACGGTGACAGATTTTCTGCGGGCTTCCATTTGCAAAATATCCATTTTGTGCGACGATCTCTATCTGCTCAGCCTACTGGTATGGTTACTATGTTGTCTCTCTTTCAACTGCCCTGGCAAGCAGTGGCGGAGCCAGAAATTTTTCAAAGGGTGGGCAAGCCATAGGTTAAGTATGTAATTATGGTCTATTGAGAACCGTAAGCATCGGATAATCGGATACACAATTAGACATCATGCAAATCCACAATAGTTTTAAAGTAAAAGAACGGATACGATACATCACACATGTAAATGTTCATATATGAAAATAAGAACGAGATACGATAACAAACAACTCACTAGACACTACCAAAGTTGCGACGAGTCAACAACAAAAGTCCAAATGTCCAATCACACAGCCAAAAGAGAGTAAGAGACTCTACAAAATAAAAAAAAATGAATTAGTAAATCATACAACTTTGACTTGAAAATATATTCACATCGGAAAGAATGAAACATACCGATAATGTGCTAATTAGGCCTAGGCCTACGAGGCAAATGTCCTTTCCTTTTCTTCATAGCTTGAAACCGTCGGGCAATAACATCATCATCAAGTTGTTTAAATATGTCCCGCTCGGTATAGCATATCATCAAGTCATTGAACCAATCATTGTTGATCTTGTTGCTAATTTAGACTTGATAATCTTCATTGTCAAAAAATCCTTTCAACCGATGCCGCTGACACCAAGCAATAACAAAGCCAACTCAATGAGTTTGTAGACCAATGGAAAAACCAAATATTTCTCGGTTTCAACCATCTTTGTAGCCAAACTTTCAAGATCTTGACAAGTAGAAAAGGAAACATGCCTTCTCACATGATGAATGTAAGTCTCAAGTTGGTAACTTATGATTGCACGATCACCATTAGAGAAATCCACATGATAAATTGTAGTTAGGCGAGCAAGCTTGTCAACATCAAACTTAGAGAAAGAATTCTTTGGATCAAGGCATGAGAAGCACATTAATATCTCTGTAGATGCTTCACTAAAACGATGGTTCATCTCAGTACATATCTTGTCAAGGGCAACATAGAAAATCTCAACTCGGTAATAATGAAGATTAGTGTAAGTCTTCCCATCACGCCTCGAACGACCCCTAACTGGTATTTGTTCATCCATATTTGGCACCGGAATACCTTTAACAACACAAAATTGTTGGACCTCATCAAACAAGTCCTCCCAACCACTTTCTCTCATGGAGGTTAACCGAGCTTTGACATCATGAACTAATTCCATAGCATGAACAATATTTAGATCCTTCTTTTGCAAGACTTGTGAGAGCTCATTTGTGATGGCAAACAATTTTAACATTAGCTTCAAAATGAAAGCAAATTTGAAACTCTCCATTTTTTCTATCAAACCCGCCGCTTGAGACGGTCCACGCCCATCCTCATCTACCGCACTAAGCACAAGTAACACCGACATCCACATTTGATCCAAACGAAGCAAAGTTGTATGATGTGAACCCCATCTAGTATCCCCGGGTCTAGCGAGACTTGTTTGTTGATTCAAGCCTCTTCCACTAAACATCTCACCCTTCTCAAGCATATCCAAAATATATTTATAATGTTCTTCTGTCAATGTATCTCTTCTCTTGCAAGATGCACTTGTTGTAGTCACAATCAAGGTAACATACTCAAAGAAATCATGAATGGATGAGCAACAACTAGCAACGGAGACAACAACCAATTGCAAACGGTGGGCAAAGCAATGGACATATAAAGCATAATGGTTTTCATCTAGAATCTTTCTTTGCAAGCCATTAAATTCACCTCTCATATTTGAAGCCCCATCGTATCCTTGCCCCCGTAGCCTATGAATGGATAACTTGTAATGATCTAGAATACCAACAAGAGCTGCCTTTAGTGCCTCCGATGTAGTCTCATGGACATGATGTAGAGCAAGAAATCGTTCCACAACCTTCCCTTCATTGTTCACATACCTATAACAAAACAATTGCAACAAAATTAAATGGAAGTATGAAACAACAATAGAATAATAGGTAAATGGAATAATGAACCACTACTAACCTCAACATTACCGCCATTTGCTCTTTCACGGATATATCGCGACTCATCGATAAGCACGAGAATTGTCTATCACCAATCTCTCTCATAATCACATCGGTGACTTCTTGTGCGCAACATTTTGCAAGATCCTTTTGAATTTCGGGAGCAAGCATCTTGCAATTTTTTGGACCATGGTCAAAAGCATGCCTCACTTTTTCATTCTTATCTTTGTACCAATCTATCATTTCACAAAAGTTACCCTTGTTCAATGAAGTAGAAGATTCATCGTGGCCACGAAAAGCCATGCCTTGACTAATGAGAAACCTTGTACACTCTAGAGAAGAAGTCAAACGGATTTTATATAGTTCTTCGGATTCCTTGGTTGCACAAGAGAGCTTACTTGACACACTTTGTCTTTGGTTACGAAAATCGTCACAATGCAATCTTGCGTTGTTGTGGTCACTTGTTACACCACCAATATGGCGGGGCAAGGCTTTGTAGGCATGCTTCCAATCACTAAACCCGGTTCTGGTGAAGACTTCGAACCAAAGCGTTGATTATTTTCCGCTTCTTAAAAGAAAGCAATAGAAACAATATGCCGATCTTGAGACTCGCTATATTCTATCCAATCATACTTCTTATACCAATCTTTTGAAAATGCCTCGACAAACATCCAAATTGTTTGCGAGGAAAATTCACAACCGTTGGGTTGGACCCTTCAAAATGTATGCTCTTCTCACTTGGTCTTGAACATCCGGATGGTAATCATCTATTTGTTTCCTAATAGCAGGATCACACACAATTTCATCCGGATTAAACACATCCTCCTCATCATCATTAGCCATATTTAGTTCATCTTCATCATTTAGTTGTGGATCTTGTGATTGCGGCTGTGGTAAGCTTCTCGAGTCAACCAAAAACCTCCTCATTTCTGAAATTTTAACAATTATGTTATATTGTTATGTGCCAACCAATAAACAATAAACTTAGCAATAAATTAAACCCTAATTATATACTAATACTTAGCCTCAATTATATACTAATCCTAGGTGCTCTACTAACTTTAAAACATTTATTTATTTCTATCCTTATCCTGCCGCCCTCCGTGATATGCTCGCCGAGCTCTGGCCGGTCCCCATTCTCTGCTTTGCGCCTTTGCCCAGTGGGATTTCTTCTTCTCAGCTCCCCTCCCCAACCGGCTCGGTGATATGCTCGCTCGGGGCTGGTCCCCATTCTCTACTCGCGACCTCGCGTTGGGATTTCTTCTTCTCAGCTCCCCTCCCCAACCGGCAACCGGCCACTCTCTCACTCTCTCAGTCTCTCTCACAGTCTCACACTCTCACGCGACGCGAGCGACGCGACTGCAGTGTCTTGGGCAAGTGCAAGGCTTTACTCACACACATGGCATGGTCACAGCAGCAAGGCAGCAATACACACCCGGCTACCCAAGTCCCGTGCCGCCACCACCCACCACCAGTCCAGCCTCCAGGCCTTGCCCGCCCGCTTCAACAACAAAGGAAGAGGCAGAGCTCACCTAGCGCCCTAGCGGCTACTCGCTGGTCCCGGCGCGAGCCGAGCCGAGCCGAGCCGCTGCCGCCGCCGAATCGCCGACTCTCTGAGTTGGAGATAGGCGCCGCTGCGGGATTTGGGAATGGGGATTGGGGGAACGGGGAGGCTGCTGGATTCACTGTTCACGGTTGGTGTTGGAGACGCTGCGCGCTGAGCGAGGAAGCGCGAGGAAGCGGGCCTGTGCTGAGCGAGGCCCAAGGTGATGTACATTGAGTCGGCGGCCCAAAGGGCGGGCAACTGCCCACGCTACAGGCTGCTTGAATCCGCCCCTGCTGGCAAGATATTCCAGCTTTGGTGCATGAGTGTTCATTTTATCTTTCCAATTCATCATTAGAATTCCCACGGCCAGATGCTACTACCCGCTGCTCGATCGCCAAAAGTGTAAAGCTTACATGCAGACCAACTCACAGATAAGTCTTTCTTGCTTCTTGTTGCTTCTTTTATTCGGTTATGTTTTACGAAAATCCTTCCCAATATAAAATTCTGCTACACACTCGCCAACTTCCCGCTCCTCTTCATAGGTTCACTGTCAGCATCACACATGACGTTTCAGGTCGAACTAACATGCATCACCGTAAGTTCACCCTTAATGGCTCTTATATAGTTTCCTTTTCCATGATTGCATCCCTCTTGTCGCTCACAAAAAAACATGTTGTACAAATGACACACACAAACTCGTGTTGAATATCGCTGACAATTCGCCATCCAATGTGGTTTTGCAGTACATTACACAAAACTCCTGATGAACATAACTGATAATTCGCCATCCATTGTGGTTTTGCACTACATCTTGATAATCGGCTATTACAACTTACTGATTATTTCGCCGACAAAGTAATTGCTTTGCTCAGTTCTGCAATTATCTTAAGTGCCCACTACATCTTTCTAAAATTGGTTAGATATTTACCTTTACATATGTGCTCCTTTTTTTATTAGGTACTATTTTCTCTGCCTTGAATCTTGGCCCACCTAGCTACGCTTGTCGCAATTGTGGTGCATTCTTTTGGTACAAAGAACGACTCAACCGACACCGCCACACACCATCACTATCTTACAATACATGCTGGAGGGAAGGAAGTGTTATCTTACCTCCATATAAGCCACCTCCTTTACATAGCCTTCTTACGGGAGTGGACATATCGACGTCACCTCATTTCTTTGATAACATCAGGTATTGCAGTTTCATGTTTGGCTTACCATTCATAGCTATTACGACAAAAAATTAAATGTGAGCTCATGTCTTTCATAATACCAGGTATTACAATTCAATGTTTGCCTTCACATCAATTGGTGTTAAGATAATTAGTTATGTCAATGATGGCCGAGGACCTTATATTTTCAAGATAAATGGCCAGCTTTGCGATCGCATTGGGTCACTCTTGCCAGAAGAGGGTAAGCGACTAGAATATGCTCAATTGTATGTCTTTGATACACAAAATGAAATTCGGAACAATATCATAAATCAAGCGGCCTGTGATCAAATCCATCATCTTGTATAAAGCTCCTAATACCATTTTTCCAAGAGCAACTCCGTGTACTTAAACAAGTTCATCAACCAATTTCTCATATGTATGAGTAGCTCCTAAGGATGACCCACAAAATACAAATCTGTCCAGCCACATATGAGAAAAGCCACATGCTCTTCATCAGATACAAGCGACTTTTTTTTATGGTTGAATCATTTCATGTAGCTCATCCAACATTCGTTCTTCTTGGCAAACTAAAGCCTAAATCTGGGAGCTGATTCAAAGCCATGTTTAAGAGAGTTTGACCGATAGGACCAGCCGGGTAGAGAAAAACATTCAAGAGCTAGCTAGAGCTAACAAGCGGTAATAAGCATAGATTCATTGATAATAGGAGGAACGAGGGAAAGTTCATGGGCTTCAGATATGCTAGCTTGGATCCACATTGCCTTGTTTCTGATAAGTTACTTGAGAAAACCAATCTCTCCACCCCTTTAGAGCAGTTGGCCAAGATCTAAAACTATTTGCCCATCCATTCAGATTAAATCCAGCCGATTTCTAGGGAATGTAGGGGAAACTATGGGACATAATGCGCCCCAGACTCCAAAGGACCTTCAGGACCAAGGAAAAATTGATTTGGAGATTCAGGAGAAGGGCATAATACATGGGTGGCGTCCATTGTAGCTTGGGAAAAGGATTGAGTGTACCGACGAAGAACAAAAGTTTATGATGGTGAAACCCTAGATTTTGGGTTTTTTTTTTTGAGAAATGACGACTGTTGGGGAAGGGTCCCCGCGCTTCCTCGATTCGACGACCAAGTTATCAAGCAGCCAATGTAGGTGCATGACGACGAGCATGATGGATGCCACGGGACATCACCTCGGTCTTGAACCCGAGCCTGGTTTCGAATTCGGGCTCGGCCTCGCGATGACTTGCGTACATGGGTGCTCACGACATGTGAAGCCAACGCGGGTTCAAACCCGGGCACTGCCTTCACGCTTGGTGAAGATGACACCATCACATGGGCTCAGCATTGGTGGACCCGCTCGATCAAAAAAAAGACAAGATTGCCCTCCAAATTGTACTAGGATTAGGGGCAATTGGGTAACTTTCTCTTTCCTCTCCTCTCATCCTATAAGTAGAGCTCATTGTAATATGAGGGAGGAAGCCACTTGTACCTCATTTGACACTTGAGCAATACAAATTAGGTGATTCCACTGCATGCTTACGCTTAGTTTCCTATTTGCGCATTCCTGGAGGTCGACGTAGCCGACCAGAGGTGCCTATAAATCTATTGTCTAGATTCGTATCAACGACAACTGGTGTCATTCGTGGGGAACGGGCGAGAAGTCATGCTGCCTAAGAGGAAGACAAGGATATAGATGTGCTTGGGGAGGGCCGCGTTAGGGGATCTTATGTCATCAGCATGTGACGACCTAATCCTAGGGTTCCCGAGAGATCCTCCAGGACCTCTGGAAAGTCCAGCAGGACCTCCTAGGAGGTCCTCCAAGGACCTCTCGGGTTGACCTTCAAGACCGCCAGAGGTCAAAGAAGACCTCCTGGAGGTCCAGGAGATCACAACCCGAGAGAGGGTCTTAGAACCCGGAGCACATGAGAACTTTACCACGCCAAACAGAAGAGGATGAGGAGGACCGAGAGGCTCCCAAAATCTCCCACGAGCCTCCAGAGGAGGTCGTGGAGGTCTGAGACCACCTCAAGATTCTCCTCGTGATACACTCCACAGTGAGGGTGGGAGGTTCAAATTTACTCAAGGTTCCTCAGAAACCCGAGCGACCCCAAGGATCATGGCTAGCTCTTCACAAGACAAGCACAAAGGTGATGACATCCGAACATACCTTTATTGAAACATAATATTTAACAAAGTTGATTACAAGATGGCCTTGGGCCCAACACAAGTACATAAAAGCAAAAAGAGGTTAAAAGATAACACAAAAGTCCATCAACACGCCACAGCAAATGACCGGAGGCATAACCTAGTCGCTTTGATCTCCATCACTACCAAAGTCTTCTCCGCAAAGATTGTAATGAGCAAGAGTGAGCACTACCACTCGCTTCGCAAGTTACACCCGTGGATTAACAATATGACATGCATAATGGGTAATCAAGGATGGCATAATAGGGTTATTTTGCACAAAGCCAATTTTCTTTTAAGTACCATTATTATGTTCTTAAAGCCAAATTTTAATAAATAATACTCCTTATATCAAAACAATTTTTCAGCTTGGATATCAATCATCAAAAAGCGTGAAGGATACCTCCCGATATTAGGCTCCTCGCCCAAACCCAAGGGATAACAATCCCAAAACAGATTTGAAACCATTTCGAAAACCCCAAAATCAATATCTAACTTCAAGTGGCCTTTGCCAAGATGTCCTTGACCGTGACACGGCTATTCAATAGATTTAACTCTGCAGAGGTTGTGCACTTTACCCACACGACTTGAGTACCCTAGTTTGTCTGGCATTCGTCAATACCATCTCTCACTACCAAAGGTAAGAGATCTAGAGCTCAAGACAAGGCTTTTACAATGCATCACTCCACCACGCCTTTCCTTGCTAAGGTTTCACCTTCCTATGGATCGCAATCCGTGGAAAGCCCCTCTTGCACCAAGGGGAACAATGGGTCATCAAAGACCTCTAGTCGACAAGACCTCCCACACCACCAATGGAGCAGCATGTAGTGGAGTTTTGCAAATTACTCAGCCAGGTCCCACACCCCATTCTGGAGACATGTGGCTGCACGATTGTGGCATAGCCCATTATAGGCATGGCATTGGTCGCTCAAAGACCGGTCCTCACATGACTAGGGCAACATTCACTAACCCTTGGACCTCCACCCTAGCCAGGTTAGAGTCCAAAGGCATAAACATTGCACCAACCAAGCAATCCAATTTGCCCTACCAAACCAATTGTTTGTTCTCTTTGCTTACCCAAAGACCATTTTCATACCTCCATGACAACCCCATGTCATGGTGAAAACATTTAAATATTATTTGGTTGTGTTGGTAAAGATTTCCCCAAATCAATAGTTTTGGTCTAAGCATTACTAAGCATAGGTTTTATTAAATGTTCTTGGCTTGTGCTATCGCATTAGCCAAGTTTAACTTAATAGTGACAAGGTGTTCACCCAAGCACAACAGAGGTCATACAAAGGAAATGGGGATACTCTAAAGTTAAACCGATTGAATTAACTTGATAAACATAGGCATGCAATATATTTTAAAAAAATGTAACATAATACTTTGAATTATCGGGTGCAATATGTTCAAAAGTGCAACTTGCCTTGCTCACTACTTTGAGATTCTTCCTCTTGTAATCCTCGACTCTTGGGAACCTTCACAATCTACACACACATATATATATGTATATAAGGCAAGTTCAAAGAAGATTCAAATAAAGATCCAATTAAGAACAATAAGAAGACCATAAGAATCTCAAAAGAACAACCAATACATATTCAACAGAGGAGGTTTCAACTCCAGATTGGGTTCTTAGAGAGGAGGTCTAGGCTCACCAGATGAGGGTGGTCTTGTAACAAAAGACCCTAAGGAAGTGATATGAGTGATAGAACAAGGAGGTCCTGCAAGGCAGCCCTAGCGCAAAACCAAGGAGGGGGGGTCCTTGTACAAAAAGCCACGGAAATCCACAAAAGAAGGTCCTGTGAGGGACACGACCAATTCAATACCATGATCAATACAGCAGTGAGGCAAACTAGCAGATGACTTACCAGGGACAAGGAAAATCAATGGATGGAAAAGAGGTCGTGAACTACATGAACGCCCCTGGAAGGCCACTGGACCCGAGCCACAATGGTGAACGTGAAGTAGGCAAAATGACCGGGTTTCTTGGACTGCTAATAGTCAACAATAGGTGATAAAAACTAGACACTTACGTGCCAAGGATAAGTATAGAGGTAAGTCAAAAGTTGGTGATTGTCAGGGCAGGTGTCACCACCACCCTGGGTGAAAGGTACATTAAAAGAACACGATGATGCTTTGAGAAGGAACAAGGAAGTATGTCGAGTACAACTAAGTGACTAGGTTCAAGGTATACACCACGATTTGAATGCATTAAATGTGACAAGACTCGCATTAAATGCCTAAGACATTTATGTGGCGGAGGAAATGAGGTTGACTAAGACTGACAAGTGGGGCCAGTAAATTTTGAAACAGTCGGGTCAACAATGGGGAGGTCTTACCCCGCAAGAGAGGTCCTCAGGGGAGGTCCGAGCGGCTTAGGAGGTCCCAAGCCCAAGGACAGGGAGGTCTAAAGGTTATGGAGGTCCAGACAGGGGGAGGTCCTGACGGTCAGGATCTCACCACAGGAGGTCTGGCGAGGAGGTCGGAGCGGTTGGATCTCCGAGAGGGAGGTCCAACAGCCAAGAGTCGCGCGAGGGGGAGGTCCTCAGAGAGAACAGACGCGCGGGGGAGGTCTAATCCCTTGGATTCAAAGCAAGGGCAGGTCCAAATCGTTGGATTGAATGTAGAGGGGAGGTCCGCTAAGGGTATAGCGATGGGAGGTCTCGAACCATTGGATTCGAGGTGAGGGAGGTCTTAGCCGTCCGATTCGTAACAAATAGGAGGTCTCTAAAGGGACATAACGCTTGAGAGGTCTAGACCCTTAGATTAGAGAGGGAGGAGGTCGAGACCACGGATCAAATACAAGGGAGGTCCATGCGAGTGGTTCCAGAGACATTCCACAAAGGAGTTCCTCTCGAGGGAGGTCTCCTCGCCCAGAGCGAAAATCAATACAGCTTCAATTGAACTAGGAAAACGAAGGCACACAAAAGGGCCACGAAATTACAAAGAGGTCCAAATAAAGGGATCTGGCACTATGAAGTGCCCATGATAAGAGATCTAAACCTAAGAGAAGTCGAATAGAAATTGGTTTGAATCCTAAGAGATTCAAACCAACAAAGATCTAAGTGACCAAGTTCAAAGAAAGGAGACTTGGACAAAAGGGATACTCCAATAAGACAAAGTCTTAAGCTTTTAAGGGAGGTCTAAATCTACAAGACCCGAAGGAGATAGGTTACAGGAGAGTTGTCGAGCTCACTAACAAGAAGACACAACAACCCAAATCCTTCCAACAGAACCCAACTTTGAATCCTCACTAGAGCAAAATAGTTTTAATTTATTTTACACATTTTTAAAAGCGCTTGGAAAAATCAGAATGTTACAAACCTACCCCCCTTAGAAGAATCTTGACCTCGAGATTCAAACAGAATCAGCAAAGAGGTAGGGGTAGTTGTTCTTGAGGTCCTCTTCTTTTTCCCATGTAGCTTCGCTCTCTAGATGATGGCTCCATTGTACTTTGTATGATTTGATAATTCTACTCCTGGTGACTCGCTCTGCAACATCCAGAATTTTAATCGGGTGCTCTACATATGTAAGGTCTTCCTGCAAGTCTAAGTCGTCCACACAGAAGATGGTCTTCGTGAACTCGTAGGCATTTCCTTAGTTGTGATACATGAAAATGTTGTGTACGCCGCCAAGGACTCGAAGTTCCAACTTATATGCTACTTCACCTTGTCTCGTTAAGATCTTGTATGGTCCTACATACCTTGGTGCCAACTTACCTCTAATCCAAATCTTCTAACTCCCGAATTGGTGTTACTCGAGGTAAACAAAGTCACCAACCTCAAAGGATAAGTCTCTACGTCGGGTGTCAAGATAGCTCTTTTGTCGAGATTGGGCCACTCTCAACCGCTCCTTAATCAACTTGACCTTGCTCTCAAAGATCTTTGATCGTGTCCGCCCATAAAGTTGATGTTCTCCCACCTCATCCCAAAGAAGTGGTGTCCTACAAGGTCTACTATATAAAGCCTCAAACGGGACATTTGAAGGCTAGCTTGATAGCTATTATTATAAGAAAACTCAAAGATAGGGCAAGTTTTTGTCCCAACTTTTCCCAAAGTCTAGTGCACATGCCCTAAGCATGTCCTCCAATATTTGGTTTACCCTCTCTGCTTGCCCATCGGTTTGAGGATGATAAGTCAGTACTAAAGTTGAGTTTAGTACCTAGGGCTTCATGCAAACTTTGCCAAAACCTCGAGGTGAATTGTGATCCTCATCGACACTATTCTTTTGGGCACTCCATGCAAACAAACAATTACGCCATATATAGATCTGCCAGACATTGCTAGTGTAGGTGGTCTTGACAGTATAAAATGTGCTACCTTAGTTAGCCTGTCAACCACCACCCATATGGAGTCATACCCGATTGGGTCCTAGGCAAACCAAGAATAAAATCCATGCCCACTTGCTCCCATTTCCATTCTGTATGGGTAAGGGTCAGAGTAAACCAAATGGTTTTTGGTGTAGGGCTTTAACTCTCATACACACATCACATTGGGCCACATACTTAGCCACATCTTGCTTCATATCGGTCCACCAAGACCTCGCTTTAAGGTCTCGATACATTTTGGTAATCGCCGGTGGATTGAGTATGGTGATCCATGTGCTTCCACCAAAATGAGTGTTTGATTTACGGGTTGTTTGGCACACAAATTCTGCTACCAAACCATATTACTCCTTTTTCATCCTCTGAGAAGCCTAAGGCTTTACCTTTTCTCATATTTCTCTTGATGTCTTGGATGTCCTCATCTCCTTCTTGTTGTTTCTTGATTTGATCCAGAACAGTTGGATATATCTCCAAAGTATTTATACAACCTTGCTCTACTATCTCCAAATTGAGGTACTTCATTTCCTCATATAGACTGGGTTGTTGTTGCTGAACCGACAAGGTATTACAATACCCTTTTCGGCTTAAAGCATCAGCCACAGTGTTGGCTTTACCTGAGTGATAGTGTATCCCAAGGTCATAGTCCTTAATTAATTCTAACCACCTTCTCTGTCTTAAGTTCACTCTGCTTGTGTGAAAATGTACTTCAAGCTTTTGTGGTCGAGATATACCTCACAATCGATTGCCAATGAGGTAATGTCGCCATATCTTTAAAGCATGTACAACAATTTGCTAGTTCAAGATCATGTGTAGGGTAGTTCTCCTCATGAGGTCTTAACTGTCTAGAGGCATATGCCACTACCCTTCTATCTTGCATTAACACACAGCCCAGACCTTGATGAGAAGCATCACAAAATATTTCAAAGTCCTTTTGAATGTCTGGGAGTGTCAACACAGGAGATGTGGTAAGTTTTTCCTTCAACCTCTGAAAAGTTTGTTCACAGGTCTTAGTCCACTCAAACTTCTTTTCCTTTTTCAAAAGTTGAGTAAGGGGCCTAGCAATCTTAGAAAAATCTTTAATGAATCTCCTATAATAACCAGCTAGTCCAAGAAAGCTTCTTACCTCAGTCACTGTTTTAGGAGGTCTCCAGTTCAGGACAGCTTCCACTTTTGAGGGATCTACAGCTACTCCTTTGGCTGAAATAATATGACCTAGGAAGGCTACTTGACTTAGCCAAAACTCACATTTACTCAATTTAGCATAGAGATGCTGCTCTCTCAATCTTCCTAACACCATTCTTAGGTGGTCTTCATGTTCTGCTTCATTTTTAGAATAGATGAGGATATCATCAATAAATACCACCACAAATTTGTCAAGGAAGTCCATGAATACTTTGTTCATCATGGTCATAAAATAAGCTGGAGCATTGGTCAATCCAAATGACATCACAGTGAACTCATATAGTCCATACCTTGTGGTAAAAGTCGTTTTGGGAATGTCCTCCGCCCGATTTTAAGTTGATGATAACCGCACCTTAGGTCTATTTTGGAAAACACACTTGCCCCTTGTTGATCAAAGAGGTCATCTATCCTTGGCAATAGATATTTGTTCTTAATAGTAACCTCATTAAGTGATCTATAATCCACACACATTCTCAAGCTATTGTCTTTCTTCTTGACAAACAAAGACAGTGCTCCCCATGGTGAAGAACTTGGTCTAATAAATCCTTTTTCCTTCAATTCTGGATCTGCTTTCTTCAATTCTACAAGTTCATTCACAGCATCCTGAAGGTCTTTTAGATATGGGTGCTGTTCCAGAGCCGTCTATTAGAAAGGATATGTCCTGCTCGGGTGGCATACCAGGAGCTCCTCAGGAACACATCCAAATACTCTCGACCATCGGGAGGTCTTCCACCTCACAACCTCCTTTACATTAGTTAGAAGAGGTTCAGATGAAGGGAAGTCTTTGGTCGAACTCCACTCTATTTCCTTGTTCATTGGTAAGGATTATGGACTTAGTAACACAATTAATCATCCTTTGTTCTTAGCCAACCAATTCATACCAAGGATTACATCCATCCTTGAGTTGGTAAAACTATCAAGTCGGCATGAAATAATACTCGTAAATTTCTAAAGTGAGATTTGGGCAAAGGGTATTAGTCCTCATATCTATACCCTAACATGTATTAACATAGGGTTAGCCAAAGGTATTATAGATAGTCCACACTTTCCCACAAATTTGCTTGAAACAAAAGAATGGGAAGCCCCTGAATCAAATAAAACCGAGGCTAACACAGAATTAACAGGGAACATACCGAGGACAACGTCAGGTGCATCATGTGCCTCCTTTGCCGTGACATGTGTGACACGGCCCTTAACGACCTTAGTGGTAGGCTTCACACTTGAGGCACTTCCTTGAGCCGATACCCCTTGTTCAGGTCGAACTGACGCTGCGATTTGTAGCTTCTTTGGGCACTTATTTGCGTAGTGTCCAATTTCATTACAAAAAAACAGTCACACCAACCGAGGAGGTCTTAGTTGGCTTCTTTGAAACCGACTCCCGAGGAGGTCCTATGATAACTTGACCGCTTGAATGTCGCTCGACCTCGATGTTCTAGAGGAAGTCCGTGAGGACTTATGCCGAGAGGTCTGGGACTGGAGGTCCTAGGCTTAGGAAATCCTCCGTGGTTAAACCTCTGCAGACTTTCTTTCTTTTTCGCCTTCCATCGCTTGGAGTTTGTCCTCTTGTCGGATGGCCTTACTCACCAATTGTTTGGAAATCTGTGTGTTCTGGGAAACCAGATGCACCGAGATATTATCATTCAACCCCTCCATAAAGTGTTCTTGCTTGCTCTCATCGGTAGCAACATCCCGGAGCGATCTTGCTAACTCGATTGAACTTGTGCATGTATTCATTAACAAGACGTCCACCTTGCTTCAAAGTGCGAAATTGTCCTCTTTAATGACATCATACCGTGGGAGATGAGCACGATGAAAGGCTTTCTTGAATTCATCCCATGTAATATCCTCGAGGGTTAGGATGGGATTGACTAAAATTGTCCCACCACTCGGAGGTCGGGTCCACTAAGTTGGTGAGAAGCAAAGAGTACCCTCTCATGGTCTGTATAATCGCACCATGTCCAATTTTCTACCAATCGCTCTTAACCAATCATCACCTCCAAAGGTTCTCACTCCATCGAGAAAGTTGGAGGACGCACCTCATAAATTCTGCGATACTAGATCTTGGTGGAGGTGGAGCCGAGCTTGAGGTTGAGGTATCACTGCACTTTGAGAGATTGAGTGTTGGCAATAGATTGTGAAAGTAAGTTTATCAATTGAGTTTGGTTGGCCAACAGCCAGTGTCCAAGTAGGACCTTCACCGGAGGTGGGGTGGTTGTGATGTTGGTTGCCCTTGTTCACCCTCAACTCCTCTATTTTGGTTGGTCCATATGGCGGGGTTCTCGCCTCTTCCTCAACTTGTCGACTATGATGGCTTGAATTGCCACCGCCATTCCTAGAGGTGACCATAATGTCCCAAAGACAAAGGCCGAAAAAGAAAAGAGAAGAAGCTAAGGAAAACTAGCCCAACCATCAATTTCAGCAATCACAACTCCAACACAAAGAACTCAGCAATAAGAGCCTTTACAAAAACTTCAACTTATCACATATCATACTACACGTGTCTTACTCTTTTTAGGGAGGTTCTAATGTACCAGACCTAACTTAAAACCTCTAATAAGAAATTTCGAAGGCAAGAAGGTCCATTTAATATTATAAATGGGTATGTAGAAAGAGCAAGATAAGATGAGGTTAAGGTAAGAGAAAGAACCAGAAAAGGTAAGAATGGAAAGATGACCCAGGTAAGAAAGAACATTTTATTGTTCTTTTGTCATAAAGAAATTTTGAAATTCTACAACCATTTCTACTAGGTTACGACCTCTGACCAAAAGGTGCTCGATACCACTTTTTAGATTTACGACCAATCCTAGGGTTCGAGAGATCCTCCAGACCTCTGGAAAGTCAGCGAGACCTCCAGAGGTCCTCCAAGGACCTCTCGGGTTGACCTTCAAGACCGCCAGAGGTCTTGCCGACCTCCCGCGCAGTCTTGAAGGTCAACCCGAGAGGTCCTGGAGGACCTCCTGGAGGTCCTGGCTGACTTTCCAGAGGTCCTGGAGGATCTCTCGGGAACCCTAGGATTGGGTCGTCACACAGCACACCTCACCTTCATGCGTCAACACCTCCCCAAGTGCAAACTCGGCCTTGGTTTCGAACCCACGCCTGAGTTCAAACTCGTGCCTGGTCTCTAATGAACGCTAGGGGCTCTTGTGTCGCGTCTCGCCCACTAGAATCGACACAACCCTCGAGTGCATCTCGGCTCCACACGTTGTGGACGCATCCGAGCCTCGAGCATGGACACGAACCAAGGCGTGTCTCGGCCTCCCCGGTTTCGAACGCTAGAGGATCCTGTGTGATCGACACATCTCGACTTCGCGCGTCTGTGCACCTTGTCTTCGCGTGTCGTAAACGTATCTCATTCTCAAGCATCAACACAAGCCCCCGAACGTACCTTGGAGACCCCAAACGCACCTTGGCTCGTGTCTAACTAGTGTATCTCAACCTCGAACTTCGACGTGATCACGAGCGCATCTCGACGACACATGGAGCACCTAAATGTCGAGGTGCCCCAGAAATCAAACCTGGACCCGAATCACCTTTGGCTTTGTCTAAACTGGGGCAGAGTCTCGGGCGCAGCGCAGTAGTCTTGGTCTTACCTCGATCCCATTCCAAAACCAGGGCCAGGAATATTGGTCTTACCCCTACCTAGCGCAGGGGTTTGTGCTCCGTTCGAGTGCAGGCATGGTCGCATCGCGAGCGCAAGCATAGCTGCTTGCATCTGGGGCGCTGCCGAAGCTGCCTCACACTCACTCCCCAAGCCTATGTCTCAGCAAAAAGAAATGGGTAATCATAAGCCACATACGTTCGGATGAAGTAGAAAATATTGGACGCTTCACCCATTGATCGACTAGTTTACGTGTGCGAGCAACCCCATCGAATCCCCTAGGTGACTTCCCCGTCTCGAAAAAATTCCCCTCTACGCCCCCATCCCTATTTTTTGCTGCAACTGCATCCGCCCCTTTTCTTCAAGTCCATGGAGACAAAAATTGCGGCAAGATATATTTTTTGTTGCAATGGTATTTTTGATTTGTTGCAGCCCCTTTACCATTTAAATGTTGCATGCATTCTCGAATTGTTACATTAGCTTTTCTCCATTGTTGTAGAAAGTGATTTGGTTTGTTGCGTACATCTTCTTGATTTTTGTAGGAAAAGGTGTTGCAACCATTGTCGCTGATTGTTGCACACATGAAATCAAAATATTTCATAAGTTAGTTTTGAATGTTGCAAATTTCCTGATGTTGCAACACTTATTTTAGGATGTTGCAACTATTATTTTAAAATGTTGCAATATTGTAACATCGAAATTTGTTTGATTGATATATTTTAATTAGTTTTTAAGCGCAACTAGGTTCTATACTGATAGTTTCTATGCCATTTAGGTGAGAATATGCTATTTTTCCCCAATGTTTTTTCGGAGGAGATAGGGCGGAGGAGGAGTTTTTGTTGCGTCGGGTGTGTGTGATATTGCATAGTACTTTCGCTTGTTTCTGAAGGAAGAAAAAACACACTGAAATCGGACGGCTATGCATCATGGCGCCAGATCGGACGACAAGACGTGGTGTACGACGCTGGCGCTTGAAACGTACGTCCGAGCGCTGGTTGCATCCATAGCAAAAATAGCATGTAGTACTTTACTTATCCGTAAAATAGAGTTGTAGATCAAAACCGAAGTTGAATGAACCCGTTGGTACTCCTATTCCTATAGGCCATACCCTCTTCTAATTAATCAAGTAACCGAGGAACATCAATTAAACGAGATGGCCAGATGGGAGTCAATGGTTTTGATCAACTTTCGTTACATTAATCCAATGGTGGCCGAACTGTTCGAGGAAAATCGCGGCGTTGGAAGTCCGAGCCGTAGCAGCGTCAAAAGAAATTATTTCCATGCATTGCATAGGGGTCGAACAAAGAACCTAGTAGTGTACGCTGCCCAGTCACAGAAAGCCCACGTGCAGCTGTCCCACTCCCATGCGATTCCACGGTTGAAGAAAAGACAAAGGACACATGGGGCCCATAGAACAACAACTTTTTGTTGATAGACTCATAGGCATACATTGAGACTAGAGAGAAGCAGAGGAATCTATTTGTATGACAATAAAAAAACTGAAAGAAAAAACCTCCACCACATCGGCGGAGCAGGAAAAAGTGAAATGGTGGGGTGAAGTCTCTACTACTTGAAAATTAGAGTTGGTGGTCGTTCGTCCTCTTCACCCTCCCACTCATGTCCCTTTCTACTAACATGTGGGCCACGTTATCAGCAAACTATCTCCTCGCATCGAGCGCTCCTTGCTCCTCCTCTCTGGACATCACCTACGACGCCGCTTGTGCTTCCTCCTCCTCTTCACCCTCGCCTCCACCCCCGCTCTTCTGCTCTGCTCCGCGCTTCTCCACCCCGTCGTCCGTCGCCGCTTCCATCGGTCGAATCTGGAGGGGCCTCACTTCCTCCTCTCCGCCCTCGCTCTTCTGCTCTGCTCCGCGCGCCTTGACGAATTGAGATATATTATATCTACTTAATTGATAATTATTACAATCATGAGATGTTTCGTAGCAATGCACGGGCACTTAACTAGTCTACTACTTAAAAATTGGAGTTGGTGGTCGTTCATCCTCCCACTACTACAGAAAAGGTCATCGCAAACGGTTCAAAAACGTCATCACAGATGGTTTCGTGAGTCGTCTGAGTTTATGGGTCAGTAATGACATGAGGTAATCATAGACGGTTATTAACTCAGAACCGTCTGTGATGTTCTCTTCTCTTTAAAGTCTCCAAGCAAAGGGTCGCTTGTGCCTTTAAAACAAATAAATAAACAAATAAAAAAATAAATATATATATATATATATATATATATATATATATATATATATATATATATATATATATATATATATATATATATATATATATATATATATATATATATATAGGACGTCTGTTTACATACTCACAGAGTATGTACTCCCACTTCAATATACCACTTAAACACACATATTATACATCTTTATCACTTTCAAGATACTTAAATACCAATTATAAAATACTCCAATACGACTTGATTGAAAAAATTTCATTGGAGCCCTTTATTTTTGCTTTATACCCTTTTTCATATATAAAAGAAGTACATACACAAAATTTGCTATAAAAGTAGACTTTCATGAAATTTTTCATGGAACTCATTTTGGGGTATCTTATAATCATTATTGGAGTATGTTCAAATAGATAAAGAGGTATCCTCGCATTTATTTAAGTGGTATATAAGAAGTGGGAGTACGTACTCCTGTGAGTACCATACTATTTTACACACACACACACATATATATATATATATACATATATATATATATATATGTATGTATATACATATATATGTATATATATATATATGTATGTGTGTGTGTGTATATATATGTGTGTGTGTGTGTACACATGTATATACATGTGTGTGTGTGTGTATATATATATATATCTCTGTGTGTGTGTGTGTCTATACACACACACATGTGTGTGTGTGTGTTGTTCGTAGTCCCTTGTTAGCTAACTCGAGGCCTGAATTTAACTATCTAGCTAGCTCCTTGGGCGTTCATCTTAAACGTTCAGGTAAACCACGACCTACTTCATTGAACCTGACACACTGGAGTGTGTGATTTGCTTCTTGCCAATCCTCCAAGTGCTTGTAGAATCCCTCTAAACTACGGCCTCAGAAGTAATATCAGTAGAACTGAACTTGAAGTTATTTATTACAAGCATGTAACTGTCTTTAAACCCAACAAGAACACCAAGCAACTAAAGTTCTGGTTTATATGTAAGGATGGCCTCACCGTAGAACTTGACATCAAGGAATGATTGGTTGCTGATACATGATGCCACTTTCCAGTCAGAGTACTTGCGCGTCACATAGCGACGTCCAATTACCTATCAACAACATCCAAGTAATTGGATGTCCACGCGCTCTCCAAGAAGCCATGCTTCTTGAACTTGCAAGCTCGATGAAGTCGGTTGTGGCTGTTGTCTCATCTTCCTCATGCTGCGTGGACGACCCCTCGGAAAAAAAATCATGCTTCGTGGTGGGCTTGATTGCTTTCTTAGGTGTACTCGTTGCCTTCTTCAAAGCAGACGTGTATCAGAGACAAATCTAGACTACAGACATGCGGCTGCTTTGATGAAGATGGCGAGTACGCCTAAGAAAGCAATCAAGCCCACCACGAAGCATGATTTTTTTGGAGGGTCGTCTACGCAGTATGAGGAGGATGAGATAGCAGCCACAACCTACTTTATCGAGCCTGCAAGTTTAAGCATTGCTGCTAGGAGAGCGCGTGGACATCCAATTACCTGGATGTCGTCGATAGGTCATTGGACGACGCTATGTTCAAAAAGTGGCGTGGACGCGCAGATACTCTGTCTGGAAAGTGGCATCATGTATTAGCAACCAACCATTCATTAATGTCAAGTTCTACGGTGAGGCCAGCCTTACATATAAACTAGAAATCAAGTTGCTTGGTGTTCTTGTTGGGTTTAAAGACTATTATATGCTTGTAATTAATAACTTCAAGTTCAATTCTACTGCTATTACTTTTGAGGCCGTTGTAAGATCGAGGAGACCGACTAGAGGGGGGTGAATAGGCGGTTTTTAAAATCTTTTGGCTAAAACCGAGTTTTATGCGGAATTGTAAATCAATTCGGTTTTGCTCAATTAAAACCTAAATCAACTAGTCTTGACTAAGTGCACCAATAATATAAGACTATTGATAATGATAGCGAACATACAAAGACTATAATCAATTTAATTCTAGGAATGTAAATTGTGCGAAGTAAAACACAAGAGAACAAACTACAATAACACAATGATGTTTTACTGTGGTGTTCGGAGACTTGCCGGTCTCCCCTAATCTACGTTGAGGTAAGCCCAAACTAATTGGACCGGCTCCACGAATTAAGCCAAACACCTCCAAGGTAAGTCCAACCACTTGAACCAGCTCCAACACGAACCAATACCTCAATCCACTCGGGGTTGCTCTTCCTCCACTCCGGAGGTGGCGAGCACCAAGTCACTCACAAATGTCAGGCCTTCTCACAATATTCTTGAGAAGATCACCGGACCACGACGTCTCCATGCCGTCTAGGTGTCGGCAAACACCAAGAGAAACAAGTCGAAGACTCTCACTTGAACGAATCAAGTGTCTAAACTCAATGGATATATAATCCACTACCTAATGCAACACATGCACTTAAGGTTTGCTCTCTAAGCTCACTAAGTGCAACACGTGCACAAAAGAGATGAGAGGGCTTGCTCTTTGCTCAAAGGAATGTATATGGCACCAGCAACCTTACCCACAACCGGCCAGGGTGGGTATTTATAGTACACACACAAAAACTAGCCGTTGGGAGAAAGATTCTGACAAAATCAGCACGAGCGGTAGTACCACCGTTCAACGGCCGGTACTACTGCACTTCCACTAACGCACAATAACGGCTATAACAGACCTCTGAACTAACCATTGAAAATACGGCACGGTACTACTGCCAACGAATACGTGGTAGTTCTGCTCTCCTGTTATTCCGATTTCAAGGGGCAGTACGACCGCTTCACTTTGAGGTCCAAAACATGGCACTCACTGGAAAATAACGTATCACTTACTAAATCTCGGTTACACCGGGTTACGGTAGTTCCGCCAAGGAAATGCGGTACTACCGTGACGCGGTAGTTTCGCCACAAAGCTCCGGTACTACCGCTTCTCAAGGGAGCAAACATGCTCCAAAACGGTGTCTTTATGGAAAATACGAACCGCCAAATAATCTTCGATCAGATCGGGTTGCGGTAGTACCACACCACTATCTCGGTCATACCGCTGTGCGGTAGTACCGCCAAGAGAATGTCGATACTACCGACTTTTCTGAGAAAAACAACAGTTGGCTTTCGCTTCAACTCAATTTGCAAAATACATTTACCAATTGATGCGCGATGCAAGCAAATGCTAAAGGCGAGATTCTCAACAAGTTGTAAAACACATTTGCCAACTTTTAGAATCACACCACAAGGAATAAGGTACATGGATTTAAACCATTTGGAAAACACATTCGCAAACTAAAGTCACATGCTACAAGGATTATGTATGAGCCTCAACTATTTGCAAAACACATTCGCATATATTGGCAACATGGTAACAAGAGCTAGAGCAAGCAAGACGAGGGAGAGTTAGAGAAATGTAACTTGTTTGAGGAGGGAGAGTTAGAGAAATGTAAACCGTCTGTATTTAGAATTTACACATATACACATGTAATTTTCCAACTCATTTAAAATGAATAATATGCACAACATATACCACATGTATACTAATGAAATTAGCATAAAGCTCAGATATAGAATATTGATTATTGCTCTCAGAAAACTAGTAGCACCAGATTTAATCTTGGCCATCACAGCACTTATGCCAATATTCTTCTTCAATTGAATATGATAACACTAAATTAGACTTTGAGCTCAAAATTTAATGCTTTACTAATATGTCAAGAACTATCTCAGGACAACCAATTAACCTTTCATTCAACAAAGGATCTTTTGATTAACAGTGCAAAAGAGACACTATCTCAGCATATTTAATTTCCGGCAAACAGATAATTGATCATCTAACAGTGCATAGAAATTACTAACTCTGACAATTAAGACAATCTGAAAACAGGGAATCATCAATATCAAAGAGCACAAAGATTCTCAAGTTATGTCTATATACAGCCAAAAACTAACAGTATTAGAACCAATGCTAACAGAAACCAAAACGACAACAGTAAGCAATTGAAATAAAGCTCAAGTCTAATTCTAGTTACCATTCCAATTTCATAATATGACAATAATCATCATTGAGCTAATGAAACGAACCCACAGAAACACTTGCTGTATCTCCCAGTACTAAATCAAACCAATTTCAGATTTTGACAAGTACATCATATATATGCGAAGTGAACTGCAAAGTGGATTATAGAGATACTCACAAAGCCGATGGTGCTTGGGAGGTGCTCAGGGGAGGAGGCACGCCAGGCTCGAGGAGGAGGCAACGGGTGCTTGGGGGGAGGGGAGGATGCAGGCTCGGGGAGGAGGCACGCCGGGTTCGGGGAGGCGGTAACTCGTGCTCAGGGAGGAGGCGGTGGGCTCAAGGGAGGAGATGCGCCGGGCTAGAGGAGAAGGCGACGTCGAGGACGGCGGCGACAGGCTCCGAGGGGGGGGGGGAGCTAGGGAGATCGAGTTAGAGAAATTTAATCGTTTGCGGGGCAAACCCTAGAGTTCGAATATAAATAGAGTTGGATATCACAGACGGTTCTAAAGTAGAATCGTATGTGATAATATACATTCTCATATGCATAAATGCAAATTCACATACGACACATTCTCATATACATAGATGTAAATTCAGAACAAATGACACATAAACATGTATTACTTGTTTTTCACCGGTTAGTATAGCCGTCAGGTCGTTATATCGAGACCATTTACATATATATAGAAGACAGTAAATGCAAATTCAACCGGTTTTTTTGTTTTTTGTCTTTACATATGGCCAAACAGCGTGGCCAAGTCGCTTCTTACAAAGATTTTAAAAAAGTAGAAACATAAATAATCAAAGTTTTTATAGTGGCGGAGGTAGCATACTATCTCCGTCTTCAAAACTTCGTAGACGACGTTGTCGGCATTGGACGGTTCGTGATCATTAGCGAACGAAGCCTAAAATGCATCCATCCACTGATGCGCTCGTTCGAGTGTCTCCTGAAGACCCTCCTACTATTGAATCAAGAAGAATTGAGCCCATAGGCTCTCTTCCCTTGCTTGAGGGGTCTCGGTAAGGTCGACTCGGTCGCTCGCTGCCTTGATTAAGTAGTCCAAGCGACGGCAAGCCTCGTGAAGATGTGCAACATCATTGTGGAGGGCCACATCGATGACGAGGTTAACTCGTCGAAAGTGGGAGATCACCCGGAAGACATGGAGGAGGAGGATGTCAAGACGGCGGAAGGTGGCCGTCACCTGCTCTGGCAAATCCTCAAACAGAGGAGGGAGGACACTACTACTGTTGGCATAGTGTCCTTTCGTAGCATGCGTTAGTGTACGGCCAGAGAAGTGCTCGTACAATATGGCTAGGTAGGCCATCAATGCCAATGACAAGGAAACAGAAGAGGGAGTCATTTCTGCTTTAGAGTATGTATAGAGTAATGTGGGGATGATCATCTTCGATGGCGGATGATCCTTTTTATAAAACAAGGAATAAATTCGGTGTGCGAGACGAAGAGACGCATCGGGGAGCCGAAACGGCATTGATGCGATGAAGAGACGCATCGGCGGCGACAGCGATGAAGAGACTCATCGGGGAGCCCAAGCATCATTATCACAGATGGTTATAATTAAAAACCATCTGTGAAGTCTACAATTATCACAGCCGGTTCATGTTAAAAACTGTTTGTGAAGTATCATAGACGGTTCTGAATATGAACTGACTGTGATATTACTAAATATCACAGGCAGTTCTTGTTCAGAATCGTTTGTGAATCATAAACGGTTTTCAACATAAACCGTCTGTGATATTACCTCTTCACAGACAGTTCCTAGCGCAGCCAGTAGCACAGACGCTCGCTAAATAAAAACCAAAATCGTATGTGATTGTATTTAATACCAATAGTTTTGGTCAACCGTCTGTGATGAGGCGTCTAGTATTATCCTTTTTGTAATAGTGTCCCCACCTTCCCACCTCTATCCCTCTCTATTGATATGTGGGCCACGTTATCAGCAAATTATCTTCTCGCATTGTGCGCTCCCTGCTCCTCCTCTCCTGGCATCGTCTGCGCTTCCTCCTCCTCTCCGCCCTCGCCTCCACCCCCCTCTCTTCTGTTCTGCTCCGCACTTCTCCGCCCCGTCGCCGCTTCCATCGGTCGGATCTGGACGGGCCTCACATCCTCCTCTCCGCCCCCGTTCTTCTGCTTTGCTCCGTGCGCCTTGACGAATTGATATATATTATATCTACTTAATTGATAAATGATTACATTCATGAGATGTTTCGTAGTAACGCACAGGCACTTAACTAGTATTTATAGAAGCCGCAGCCAGTGGCATGACCGTCATTTCACTATTGTTGAGAGATCATCGCTGGAAATCAAGGAATCAATTCCTGAAAAGTTGGGATAGTCGTTATCTAGGAAATCAGTCCGTCATATTATGGTATTTGTCATTTCTTCAAAAAAAAGATTTGTGGTGGGGGGCCATGTGTTGCCGTCTAATTTTGGCGAGCAAAATAGTCAGTCAACTTAGCATAAAAACTAGGGGGAAAGTCAAGAAAACCAAGTCAATGCCGATGAATCCGGATGCACTAAAATCATATATGGAGTAACCGGCAAGAAAGTAAAAGTTGATTTTGGGAAGATTGAAGGAGTGTTTGGCTGATATAGAAAGATCTGTTGATGGAAGGATAGTCCGATGTAGAAGTAGAGATGGAGGTGAGGAGATCAAGACATTGATGGAAAGGAACTTTTTACAAGACAGAGTTGAGCTGATACGAAGATGAGTTTGATGCAGAATCCATGATTGAGCCAACCACATTTAGGAGTCGTAGCAAATTAAGGCTATATAAACCATGTACCGGTTGACGGGAATGATAAACCTAATCAACCAAAAACTTTTACCCTTACCTTTGTTTTTACCATGTACCTTAGAAGTAGTTTGTAGCTAGTAGAACCATTTCTCTGTAATTTGATTTGATCTATGTTCATCTCTTGAATTGATTTCGAGTTCCAATCGTCGGCGTCGTTGTGTTTGTTGCACCTGGAACACTTTTTCCAGCGGCATCACCCGTCTTGACCCTTTGCCAATTTGCTAAAAAATCGATTGACACATCTACGTCGCTGAGAGACACCTCTATAGGGACGCGGTGCTTACTGCGCCTGGAACACTTTTTCCGGCGGCAACACAAAATCAGCCATTTGAGCGTGCTTAAGAATTGTTTATGTTGAAGTTTCGATTGCAGCTGGTCATGTAGCATAGCAGGAACTAATGTTGTGGACTGATTGAATTGATATTACATAACTGAAAGGTGAAGTTAGCTTGTAGAGCTGTAGTCCGAATCTGAGTATGTACAGAAGAATGAACAGATATGAGGACACATTCCTTCACCCCTTCTTGCAGACTAATTAATTCACCGCGAAGTTGCATGATATCTATCTGAATTCAAGTACGCCTGCTATCGTGTACTCGTATGTGATCTCTTCCTGATCCCTGAACTGCCACATCTCAAACAAAGAACGAGAGGAAGAAAACGCAAGCAGCGACGAGAACAAAAGAATGCAGTATCGCTGGGGCATTAGCACTGCTGCCGGCGTCATCGGCATCGGCTTCACTCCTCCCGCGCCGTCCAGGGCCATGCTCCCAACCGTCCCCGTCCGGTCCCCACACCATTGTTGACAGCCACGCCAGTGGCCCCCAGCCGACCATCACCGGCCCTGGCGTCTCGCTCTCCCCGCTTCTTTCACCACCGCCGTCGGGAGATTCACCGGCAGGCAGCGGCAGCTCTTGCCGGCAGACTGGGCAGGAGTTGTGGAGGCGGAGCCACGGCACGATGCAGTCGGAGTGGTACGCGTGCTTGCACGGCAGCTCGCGCGCGGCCTCCCCGAGCTCGAACTCCTCCTTGCACACGGTGCACTGCGAGCCGTCCGACAGGTTTGCCGGCGAGACGCGCACCGTCGGGAGCGAATCGATGGCCGACTCCGGCGCGGGCGCCGGCCCGGGGCGATCGTTCTGCGTGAGCTCCTGGATGAGGTCGTTCAGGTCGGGGCCGGCGAAGTACTCCGCCTGGTTGATGTCCGGTGGATCGTCACCGTCCGGGCGCCGCTGCATTCCCGGCGCTGGCGGCGGGGACGGGAACCGGCGGCGAGGGAGCGGGGTGTCGGTCGGGTCCTCGCCGGTGTATATGGTCCAGCGGCGGGGGCCCTCGTACGGGAGGAACGGCGGCTGGAAGAACTGGTCGGTCGGCGGGTACACGGGCCTGCGCGGTACCGGCAGGTCGATCTCGTGGAGGAAGCGGCCGAAGCAGCGCGGGCAGAAGACGTCGGAAGTGGGGGACGAGACGATGCGCAACGTGCGACGGCACACGTAGCACCAGTACAGGCTCCATCTCCGCCGCCGCGGCCGCGGGCCGCCGTTCTCTCTCGTCGACATGGCGGGCCGCAGGTGCGCGCGGAGCTAGCTAGCTGCCCCGCGGTGGCTTCGAACGAGCCGAGGTTGCAGTTGCATGCATGAGACGGAACCGCTTAGTTTGTAACTTATAGTAAGATGACTAACGAATGGAAGAGAGGTTTGATCAAGACAGAGGCGTCAGGTAAGGTGTGTAAATTAAGGCGCGGCTTGGCGGGAAGCCGGGAAGGAATGGCTTTAGCGGGGTGGTGAATACGATTCTGACTTGTGTGAGGTTTGTCAAGTGATGCACGTTTTCCTTCCGTCTGTCGGCTTGCAAGCTGCGACTCGCCGGCGACGCAAAGCTTGTTGCGTGACAGCCCGGGCTCACAAGGCAGTAGGAGAATATAGCACCACGACAATTTTCTGGAGGCAACTAGTCACACATAACATAATTGGGGAGAAAAAAACTCATTAAGTCGCTTTACATAATCACATGTTCTAATCAACCCTACACGCGCGAGAGTATGGCATTGTCGCTGACAATTTTGGTCAAGCAAGATATGGGCCTTCCCTTTTGGCAGGCCGAATCGTGCCATCTCCATTGACAACGCCAGTGGAGCCCATCCTAGAATCACATGCACCGACGTCACCAACGACTTCGGGCACCAACCAACCAACCAACCACAAATCACCGTCCCGCTGGCCGCTGCGCATGTCACGTTGCGTGACCACACAAACAAGCCAATCACAGAGCATGATTCCAAGAATACTACGCACGCAAACACATACTGCCACTGGGCCCCAGACTACACAGGGCCCCACCCGCATCGAACGCGCACCCGGAGACCTGGAAGCCGCCGCCGCCGCCTCGTCATTTCTCCAGTCTCCACTTTTTTATTCTCTCTCCTCCCCTTCCCTTCCAACTTTCCATCTCTCATCGTCAAATCCACGCGAACGCGAGAGCGCAGAGAGCACCACCGGAAAGGGCCCAAACAAGCGCAAAAAAGCTCTAAATCCCGGCGGCGATGGCGCTCTCTGACCGCTCCCGTGAGTCGCTCCTCCCGAGCTTCCTCTACTCGACGGCGGCGCGGTCGTCCTTCGCCGCGGCCCCGGCCGCGGCTGCCGCGGCCGCCCCGGGAGGCGTGCCATTCGCGATCCAGGCGCCCAAGGAGAAGATCGAGATGTACTCGCCGGCGTTCTACGCCGCCTGCACGGCCGGAGGCATCGCCAGCTGCGGGCTCACCCACATGGCCGTCACACCGCTCGATCTCGTCAAGTGCAACATGCAGGTGAGGAGGTAGACTAGATCCAGCGCTTGGCTGGGTGCCCCGCGCCCCTTGCGGTTTAGGATCGGTGGTGGATTTGGTTATATCCGGTGGCTTGTAGCCGAGTCTTGCTAGTTAGGATAATTGAATCAATTTTCTATAGATCCTTGATTCCTGTGTGCTAGTTGCAATGCTTACTTATTGTCTGATGTTTGTCATTGGTGAATCTATTATCGCTATGCAGTAGGAGTAATTTATTGAAACATTGCTTTGGGAATAGATGCACACTCTTGACTGTTGTGATTAATTTATAATTGTAGGTTATTGAATCTGTGGCTATCTGTCTGTTCATGCACGACCAGATTTATATGTGAAATTAAGTTCGTGACATGGTGCAATTTTGACCTTCAAGCCCTAACTCTTGAGTTTTCATACATGTTTTCTTGTCTAGTAAATTTTCAAATCCTGGCCAACTGGCTGCATGATACCCATGAGGCCATGAATCCATTGAATGTTTTTCCTAGATTAATGTGGTAGCATGGTCAACATGTTTATGGTTAGTGTGGAACAATGGGTATCTATATACATTATAGACGTAGATTTGAATTGTTCGATTGGTTTATCTGTACCTAATAGGAATTGATTTTTTTTTGTTGAATTGTATATATGATTTTTGACATGATTGTTTTGGCAAACTGTTCCAGATTGATCCAGCAAAATACAAGAGCATCACATCTGGGTTTGGAATACTGGCCAAGGAGCAAGGAGTTAGGGGCTTTTTCAGGGGATGGGTGCCCACCCTGCTTGGTTACAGTGCTCAGGGGGCTTGCAAGTTTGGATTCTATGAATTCTTTAAGAAGTACTATTCAGATATTGCAGGGCCTGAGTATGCTCAGAAATACAAGACCTTGATATACCTTGCTGGGTCGGCTTCTGCTGAGGTAATTGCTGACGTGGCTCTTTGCCCCTTCGAAGCTGTGAAGGTCCGTGTGCAGACACAGCCTGGATTTGCTCGTGGGCTCAGCGATGGGCTCCCTAAGTTTGTTAAATCTGAGGGTGCCTTGGGGTAATTAAAACCTTTTATTTTCTTTAAATTTGATTTGGTTTCTATCTATCACCTTTCACTTCTGTGATGTAACAACATTTCCTTTCTTTTGTGATGTAACAACATTTTATTTTCAAAATTGCAGGCTTTACAAGGGAATTGTCCCACTCTGGGGTCGTCAAATTCCTTGTAAGTAAATTTGATCTTGCCGACTTATTTATTTTGATTGAATGTCATGTTGAATTTTATTTTATGATTGTATATTTTGGTGATTAGTCGGTTAAGGTGTGTTTGGTTGGGTCAACTAGAGTGAATGGGATGGGATGATCCTAGATGGTACGGTACAATTTATGTGTTTGGTTAGTGGGATAAGATAATTCAATATTTTGTTTGATTGCATGAATGGGATGTTACCGGATGGTTCAAGATGGTGTTTGGCTTGAGAGATGAAGTTGAATGAGTTGTATACACTGAGGAGTATTAGCACGATTAATTATTGAAATATTAGCACTATTATTAAATTTACCTTAATTACAAAAGGAGTATTTAACTATCCACTAATTGGCATGACCCATTGGTCAGTGAACATAGAGGGAGAGGAGGTAACAGAGGGGGCGCACTCGTTCCTGTACCACGTGGTTTGCCTGTTTTTATGGAATCGTTCAGTACAACATATTTGTGGAATATTATCAGAATTTGTATGACCCTATCCAGGACGAGTTGGTTTGGTTCACTCAACCAAACACAACGATGTGGGCATATGCAGGACCATCTCGTACATGTATGCCCTGATTCACCGAACAAAACACACCCTTAGTGGTTCATTCTTTCTGCAGTTATTATTGTGTGTTGTTTCCATACAATCCGTATAATGAGACTGTTGCCTCCGTCACTATAATATTTACTATTTACAGCGTAGTTAATGGGTAGTCAATGGTAGATGGGTTTGGTTGACCTCCTTTCCTTTGTCATTTCAAATCCTGCATCTGAAAGAAAGTTCACTGTATTTTTTTTTTTGTTGGGGGTGGGGGGGACGACCTTGTTAAATATGATCCATAGAGTTTTTGGGCTTGCTGAAATTATTTAATTGTGTCAAACTCACAACCAATGGTACAACTTTGGGAAAAATGGGTTTCATGTTTCCTGGGTGGTTTCAATTCTTAGCTTTTGCCTGATTTGATTTATCTGGATCCAGAACAAATGTATGTTCCCACTGAATAGCGTAGCCACAGAAATACCTTCTCTGTTTCCACTTTCCAGCACAATTTGTTGTTTGCATCCAAAGATACGGAGATGCCGTTGTTTTGCTTTTCCATGCATGGATGCTATACTTATCAGTTATCACAGGTGGTAATATTCCAGGAATAAATTCTTACTAATATGTGTTCAGGGAGTTGAAAACTGATCATTGTGGAGATGACTAACTTTTGTATAAATGTTTTTTTGAGTTTGATTTTCATGTTCATATTGTTCTTGAATTGCAAGAGTTACTGGCGTGAATCATGTGTTCTCATTATAGTTATTTTCTGTATTGAACTATGGTTGATGTGATTCAACTGGTATAATGATAAAACAAACCTTAGTCAATACCCATAATATTGTGTTAGCATCGCAATTATGATTGCCTGGAATACTTCTAAAGCAAGTAAAAGTCTCCCTTTTTTCTTTGGAGATGAGAAAAGGCTCTCTTGTCTTGGTATTACACATTGTTACACTATTTCAATTATATCGAAATCTGCAAGCTCAAGTTCCTCATCTTTCCTTCGACACATAATTGATATGTGCATTGGTCTTGGACTTCGAAATGGCAATTGTGTTAATGTTTCTTGATGGTATATAGATTTAAACATTGTTTTACATAAAATTTTAGGAGATAAACTTTTAATACCTACTTTTTGGCCACATCACTAATTCTGAATCAGTTTGGTATTCGCATCAAATACTTTTGAGCTTATATTAGCTGTTTATTTATTTTATATTGTTATTTGTACGCATTGTTACGTATTCTCATGATGCATTCAGATACGATGATGAAGTTTGCTTCCTTTGAGACCATTGTTGAAAACATCTACAAGCATGCTGTTCCTATCCCAAAGTCGGAGTGTAGCAAACCTTTCCAATTGGGTATCAGCTTTGCTGGTGGTTACGTTGCTGGTGTCTTCTGTGCTATTGTTTCTCACCCGGCTGATAACTTGGTCTCTTTCCTGAACAATGCCAAGGGTGCTACAGTGGGTGATGTAAGCTTATACTACTTATTTCCTCCTTAAGATGCTTTGTTGTTGTTCTGCTTTTGCAGTCTCGTTTATGGGCTGCTCGTTTCTATTATGTATTTCCGCAGGCTGTTAAAAAGCTTGGCCTCTGGGGCCTTTTCACTCGTGGACTTCCCCTTCGTATTGTCATGATCGGTACCCTTACTGGAGCTCAATGGGGAATTTATGATGCGTTCAAAGTCATGGTTGGACTGTAAGTGTCTTCTTTCTTACTTTCATTAGAACGACAATAAGCAGCCTTCAAGTGAATAAAAAATCTGATAACTCCTTTTGCAATTTAACAGGCCAACTACTGGTGGTGTGACGCCAGCACCAGTCCCTGTTGCAGAGGCTGCATTGAAAGCCGCTAGTGCCTGATTTTCCTATATTAGGATAACTAGGATGGATTTCTGAAATTGGTCATTCGTCACGGATGGCAACTGTATCAATTACATGAGTTCAACTATCAATTTGTTTAAAAGTTTTGGAGAGGGTGACCACGTCATCTTTTGAATGAGAGGAACTCGTTAAACAGGCGATGATAGATTTTTTTTGCCCAAGTGTAAGTTCAATACTTGATATATAATAAGTTTTAGGAGCACAGGTTTTGCTATCACCTGTACTGCCATTTATTCATATTACACTACCCTTCATATCTCTGAAGGTATACCCAAATTTATGCTGTCAATTTTGTTAATTCATATTACACTACCCTTGATATTACTGAAGGTATACCACAATTCATGCCGTCAATTTTGTGATATGCTGTCAATTTTGTAATATGCCTGATCATCCATGTGTAAATGATGACAGAATTCAAGTTTTCTCTTTAAATGTTACGTTTCCCTCAAGTATTGAGTTGATTGTGCTTTTCCTTTGAATGTCATGCTGTTTCCCAGTATGAGTTGATTGTGCGACGCTGATTGTCGTTCATTAAAGCCGCATTCGGTTGGGTTGGTAACCGGTCACAACACGTTCCTTGTGTCGGGAGTGTAGTTCTACAAACAAATTTGTGTACATGATATGTATTTTCGAAAAATGGTATATTAAATTTGTTTTTGTTTAGTTTTAACATTATACCTTAGTTTTATTAAATTTACTCAATTTTCTATGCATGCATAGAAGCTATCCGATCTGAAGTCTGAAGTGTGACCCAGAATCGCTATTAAGTTGCAGAACTTTAGCTCCCCTGTGCTAGGACGAATGAAAGATACGAGGAAGACCCCAATACAGGCGCAACCCAGATCTTATTCACGAGCATAATTCGCAGAGTAGATGTGCAATTAAATGATTAATCCTTGCGGGAGAGAAGCGTTAACATTTCTGTCTTCTTTCTTAATGTTTTCGCGAGAGAAATCAATCCACGTGCTTTTCTGCTAGGCCGGCTCGACAAGTTGGAGTTCTTTTTCTTCTGTGCTGACAAAGTATCATCACCCTGAAACAGAGAAGCAGCCAGTATAAATAGCCATCCACTTGGACTACATACTAGAGGCAAGAGAAGCTACTACTTAAAGCACGCATACCTGAGCTCAAAGTCTCGACACAACTAGGCACTAGCCCCTCCATACAAGTGAAGCAGTCCCTAGCAGAAGTGCATTGCTATTTGCGGCGCGCGGTCGTCCATCCTTCTCCATGGACTTAGACATGGCAATGGATATGATGAACCAAGAACAGCTCATGCACATCATCTCACAACTAGACAGCGCACTCACAGACCTGCCTTCTCCATCCACATCGCCATCTGCGTCGCCGCCACAGCAACCACCGGCTCCAATTCCATCAAATCCATTGTACCGTACTACTATTCCTACTCCGGTTCAGACGCCGGTGCTGCCACCGGCCCCCGCCACTCCAGAGGAGGACACGTCGACGTGGGAAAGGTCATACTCCGCGGCGGCGATGCGTCGGCTGGTCAGCGTCGACGCGGATGCGGCGCGGCCCAGGCGGCGCAACGTGCGCGTGTCGAGCGATCCGCAGAGCGTGGCCGCCAGGCTGCGGCGGGAGCGCGTGAGCCAGCGGATGCGCGCGCTGCAGAGGCTCGTGCCCGGCGGCGGGACACTGGACACGGCGTCCATGCTGGACGAGGCCATCCGCTACGTCAAGTTCCTCAAGAGCCACGTCCAGTCGCTGGAGCAAGCCGTGGCCACGATGCACGGCCGAACCGGTGCCCGCGTCGACGTCGATGGCGGGGAGCACTGCCACTCCTGCCCGTATCTTGCTTAGATGAGGGGCGCATGAACGTGCACGTTGTTGTTCATAGCTAGGGTCGGCGACGTTGTCAGGTGCAAGTGTACGTGATCATAAATCCTTGTGAAAGGTATGACAGTAAGTGGTAAATCTGTCATGAGTTCTATTTCTTAGGATTCTCTCGATCGAATGCAACTCAGACAAATTCATTATATGTTCATTTGACTAGTAATGTACTGCATTTGCTGTCTGCATTACTCTGTGTACGTCTAAATAATAAGTTGAAGCAATGCATGCACTTAATTTACCTTTTCAACTTTTGCGACCAATCTACTGTACTACTGCAAATATAAGTGGTTGTTAGACTTGGATCTTTGTACTTCTCAGCATAGGATACTCGCCAGGTGTAGATGGACGGATAAATGGATAATGCATGCCATTATGCCACCAGTAACGTTCAATGCAGTAACGCACAGTTTATCGTGCAAATGAACTCTTGCACGCTCTTGTCCATGTCTGTCCGTTATGAATTCAGGGCAAATGTGCAGTGCACAGAGCCAATCATGCACTCGCAGGGGAGCCCACGAACCATGTGATGGATTGATGATGAACAGATGGTCCACTGGGCCTCCTCGTGCCATGGATTTACACGCACCGAACCTGGTAACCATGGTACCCTTGCATCCCTCATCATATCACCTAGTCACTGTTGAACTGAACCGGCAACATTCTTCTACGTAGCCTTGTTAAAAAAAACACAAACACGCATTCTTCGATTCTACGGTTCTACCTGAACCTTGTTTCATGAGGGAGTATGAAAAAATTTCAACTAGATTTGAACTTTCAAGTCTAACATCTGCGCTTTCAACTATACACTTCGAATTTTCCGGCTTGAAATTTGGAGACTCGACAGGAAATAGGGTAACATTTCAACAGGGAAAATCAACTTCCAACTTTCCCCTAGAGATTTTTCATCAAAACGCGAGCGGTGACAACAGCGGCAAGCACTGAAGGTGGGGAGTCACTGCTCATCCCGCCAGTGAGGCAGCAGCAACGGCGCGTGGCTCACAGGGCTGTGTGTAGGGGGCCCCTGAATCCCCTCCTCAAGGAGGCGCGTGGCTCACGGAGCAGGAGGACCGGAGCACGGGGAGGCGACTGGGTGTGGCTGGCGGTGAGATATGCCATTGGCAAGGAGGAGTGAAGACTGAAGAGGATGGCGAACAAAGAATGCTTCGAGGTTGCGTGGTTTCTTGGGTGAGGTGTGTCGCGGAGACCCCCATGTTTCACAACAATGGGATGGAATCGAATGGATGGAAACGCCCACGCGCGTAATGGACGACAGATGCGGTCATCCGTGGGATATTTTCTAGAGCGCCTGCGGATAATTAGCATCCTCGAATTTTAAATCCATTAGATCAAAATTGAATCAAACGCACGTCGCAAAGCTAATCCAATTGCCATGAAATAAAAATAATGAAAGTGCTAAAAAAACTGTCGCATGAATTTTTTTTTTTGTGAAATCAATCGAATTTCTGACCTTGTGATGCGCTTGAGATCTGTGCTAAGGCTGACGGATTCGTCTTCTCCAGTGGTGGGTGGCGGTGGCGTCGCCGAATGCAGGCGAGGAAGAGGACGGTGGGCTTCACCGGATTAGGTTTTGAGTTCACCGGGAGCCGGCTATAGAGGGAGGGAGGCACGACTGTGGTGGAGGGGCGGCGAGGCAGCGGTGGCGTAGCCGGTGGCGGGTCAGAGGAGGGCGGTGGGTGGTGGAGGTTGGCAGGGGAGCATGGAAATCGATTAGAAATTAGGAGGCGAGGGGTGGCGATGGTGGATCCGACAGCGGTAGCTGTCGAAAACGGGGAATAAGGTGGCGGCGGGGGAGCACGAGAGGAGTAGGGGCGGCGGAGGTGGTGATGGCGGTAGCCGCCGGAGACGGGGAAGAAGGTGGTGGCGGGGGAGCACGGGAGGAAGAAGGTTGTTTTGATTAGGGGGGGGGGGTGGATGGGCTGTTGGATTGAGATCTAATGGTGCTAAAAACTGACTGATTTTAGGGGAAAAAACTTTCGAATGTACTATAGACAATCCCTAAAAATAATTAAGCAGCTTACTGATAGCAAAACCAACAATTAACCCGTCAGAGCTAGCTTGCATGATTTGAGGATTGCTTGTACCGTTGTACGTGTGGTACAACGCTGGTTTGTCCCATGCACAACACCACCCCTCTTGCGGACGCGTTGTTAACAACCGTGCGACCACTTCATACATTTCAAAGGACCTCTGAGCTGTCAAGACTGGAGGGACGCTAGATTCGCCCCTGCTTGTAAGTGTGGTACAATGCTGGCTTGTCCTATGCACAACACCATCCTTCTCGCGAACGCGTTGTCAACAACAGTAGGACCACTTCATTCATTTCAAAGGACCTCTGGGCTGATCGAGCTCTGATCCTCTGATCGATCATGCACGATGCATCCCTCCTAGACCAAACGACATATATGAATGTACGCACAATCGAATCAATAGATCATCATTTCTCCCTCTCTACTGTACCCGTCATAAAGTTGGCTTGTGCAGCATTTCGTTCAGCATCCGCGTGGCCGTGTCCTTTGTGCGAAGTTCAGGTCTCGATCTCATCTCCCTGAGTGCCTTGTGCCGCATCTCACCTTTGCACTATTCGTGGCTCGTGTGGGCTCCTGCATGCCAGCATGCGCAGTTAACCTCGTGGCGATGACAGAACAGCGTACTAATAGATGTCACGATGGTTACGGTCGGGTTGGTCGTTGCTGAGCCGATGCATGCACCGGCCGGCCAGATAGACAGCGCCCAGCGGGTGTGTCGCCGTCCCGGCCCCTGGCTGGGTCTGTGTGTCTATGGTTGGGCCGCGCGGCGGCATGTCGGCTCTTTGACGGCTGTTCACTGATTGGGCCACGTGGGCCGGACGCCTTCATAAAGAGTAACTTTTTTTTATTAACCTTGTCACAGTTGTGATGACTAGCAGCACGTTGTGCATGCATCTGTCTTGTCTTGTGCAGCATGACCACTGTACATGCTTCTTCCAACGAGTATCTTTTGCAAATTACCTCGTGAGCAAACAGCGTGTCTGTTTGGAGTAGTAAGGTGTTTGGTTCGATGCCTAATTTTGTAATACCTAAGGGTATATACAATGATACAGATAGCTATTATCTATAATAATTCTTTATGTCACCTGTAGACAGTACTAAAGACAGCTTATACAAATGGTACAGGCAACTGCTATCTTTTTAGTTGTCTTTATAGAACATATAGTCTTTTAATGGTTTTTTTGTTTCTTGTGCTATAATCAGTTACATAATTGTAGACAACATCTTTCTCTCTTTTTATTCTTTTTCATCTACATCAGCAAAAATCCTATATAACAATGACTATAGACGACTAACATCAGCATATTCTACGTGCTCTAATCTGACAGGAGCTTAGTTTGTTGACATGATTGTGGTTGGGCCGCGCGGCGGCATGTCGGACTCTTCGACGGCTGTTCACTGATTGGGCCACGTGGGCCGGACGCCTTCATAAAGGGTAACTTTTTTTTTAGTTTGTTGCCATGATTGTGGTTGCCACGCTCTCTTAATTAACTCAGTGTAACTCATATGGCATAGACTCTTTTTTCATTAACCTTGTCAGTTGTGATGACTAGCAACCAATTTGTCTAGAAAGGTAGGATACCAATACGATGGTCGATGGGTGCGTTTATAAGGTGAAAACCACCTGAATGTAGTAAACTCGAAAGAATCATGTCTTGCAAGTTTTCAAAAAATTCAAAAAAAAAAAAACATATGCAGAGGCGGGGATGTTCGTTAACCATACAAAATTTCAGAATCAAACTCAACATCATTTGAAAGATATGAAAAAGACAAATTCTAATGATACCACCATGTATCTAACTTTAGTCGTCAAAACTTAGCCACAACTGCAGTCATCAAAACACTGATTAGACTGCTGTGTAAGGACCTTCCTGTGAGAACCCGCGTAATTAAGCTAATCTATTCAGCAGTAATCGGTAATTAGCATAATTAAGAAAATCCATTAAATTAATATCAAGCATAACATCGGTTGCATTAAGCATATCATTAGTACATTTGTCTGCATAAAGCATTACAATAGCAATGCATCATCATCATCTCATTACATCAATTGTTGTTTACATAATTATAACCCAGAGTAGTTTACATTCATTAATAAAAATGTTGCATGCATTCTGCCGAAGCCCTCCTTGTATCCTCTTCCGTTTGATCACCAGTCCATAGAACCATCTCGCGACCCATTTCCATCGCTCGCCAAGAATACAGAAAACGGTTAGCGAGCTAAGTTGAAATCAGTATTTGAGAGCAAGAGAATAAAGGAAATGGTCGTCAGACTTCCCCAAAGTGCAGTAGGATACCCGAAACGACCTGAATAGCCGGTCCCTTGACCATCAAGACACCCAAACCAACCGGAGTTAGTCGGCTTCTTGATCGTCAAGATGTCCAGGCCAACCGAGATCATTCGGTGCCTGTCACTTCTGTGGGTCTCTTCATCCGGTATTATTAAAAGGCAACACCCACTATTCGCCATTGCGGCAACCACCATATAATCCCTCTGGGCATATTCCATTGAACCCCCACCCTCAGCCAAAGCATCATTGGGCATATCGAAACAGACACCATCAGCACCTTGGCAGCCCAAGCCAACACAAGACAGTAACACATACATCAAGCCAAGCAGCCAGGAGCAAGAACCAGCAAAGAGCAGCCAAGCCAACAGGCAGCACAGCCTCCTTGCTCAAGATCCACACTCATTCCCCCAAGCAACACATATTCATTCCCCCAGCTGAATGCCAATGCAGTGCACCATTTCACCCACAGCCGAAGGCAAGGCCAGGAGCATTCCCCCATCCCCATTCATCCCCCCAAAGACCAGCCAGCACCACCATTCATTCTCCCCAACCAGCAGCCACACCCCCATTCAACCGAAGGCAACCACAAGGGAGGCAAGAAGCCCAGGAGGAAGGAGCCAGGGAGCCAGGGAGAAGGGCGACGCTGACGGCGACCTGCACCGCAAGTGACCACTGACGGCCATCACCAGAGCACCAGCAGGAGGAGAAGCCACCAAGACCCTCAAAGATCACAAATAGCAAGCCAACCACTACGGAAGAAGAAGGAGCACCAAGACAAAGCCAAGATCGCCACCCTCTTTCCCCCATCCCAGAACCAACAAGAGGTAACTCAGTTATACCCCAGTTTGTTACACATACACATCATGCACAAGTAGAGCATCTCACAGCAAAACCCACATGTAACTCCCAAATCCTCACATCAGAGAGCAAGGGGTTAGGGAGAAAAGGGAGGTACCTCAGGGAACCCAGATGAACCATCTCCCCACCTCTGTCTGCCACCAACAAGCATCACCAGAACCAGCCTCCAGTAGCTCAACTCCTCACCATATCATGCATGTTAATAGATAGCACACATCAGTAAACAAACCTCCAACAATCAATTAAATAAATCAATCTCAGTAAGCCTAAGTAAAAGAAATAAACCAAATCATAAAAATCTGGGTTATCAGAGGGGGTTAGGGGAAGAGAAGGAACCGGCCAGGGCTAGAGCAAGCCGCAGGGTAGCAGCGGCGGCCGTAGGCCAAGCCGTAGGAGGAGTCGAGGCGGCGCTGGCCTTCGGCTGCGCCGAGAGGAGGTCGGGCCAGGGGGAAACCCAGAGGAGGCCGTGGGGTGCGGCGGCGTAGAGGAGGCCGGGCCGAGGTGCCGGTGGGGGTCGGCAAGCAGGAGAGGCGGCGCCGGGTTGGAGGGGCCGAGAGGAGGCGTCGTAGGGACGTAGGCGGTGCCGGCGGCGGATCCGGGGCCAAGCCGCGTGGGGAGGAGCCAGGTAGGCGGTGGCGCAGGGGAACCAGGGAGCTGCAGCGTCATAGGGGGAGACGAACGGGGTCGGGCCCAAGGCCGATGGAGCCGGTCGGGAGAGAAAAGAAGCCACAGGAGGTGGCGGCGCCAGGAAGGGCGACGGCGGCGGCACCATGCAGGTAGGGAGGAGGCGTAGGGAGGTGGCACCGATGGGGGAAGCCGGGGAAGGGGCGCAGGGCCGAGCAGCGGTGGTGGTGCCTGGAGCGGAGTCGGCCGGAGGGGAGCCGTGTGGGGAACGGCGACGCCAGGAAGGAGGTGGTGAGAGCTATGAAGTGGGGAAATGGGGTTGGAGGAAGAAGAAGCTTGGAGATAAGGGCCAGGTAGGTGTGGCCGGTTAGAAGAGATAGGGAAGGGGTAGTTTGGGAATGGGTTAAGTTGAGTTAGGATTAGGGTTAGAATAAGGTTAGAAATTAGGATTTGTGTGTCAATTTTTGAGTGTATCTAGATTAGACAAATAATTTGAAACGTTAGTAATCGTTTATCCAGATTAGAATAATTAAGTTAATTAGCTTTGTGTTTATTTAGAAAGTTGAAGTATTGCTTCCGCGCTTAAATAAAATCCAATAGAAGTTGGTGCGCAAATAAAACTTGTCAGATTTATTAGTATGCGATTATGTGTAGTTTTCACTTCGAGCAATTAGTATGAGTATCCTCAGTACTAACCCTAGAATCGGTATTCTAGAACGACCATAATTGGGGAGTGCTAATTCAACGAGGGTTCGAAAACTGTTATTAAAATAAAATCTGCTAACAAAACGAGTCATTCGGCTAGTATGCACATAGCTGCACATATTATTGCTAAGTATTTAATTATGTATTTATTATTTTGCACCATCGTATAAACTGCAGCGGGTGAACCAACAGGAGTAGCTAGTATCGATTCCATCGGCGATTTATCTTTCCTCTGAGCCCACAGCAAGCTATCCTCTTGAACATAAATATAGTTAATTTAAATGTAAACTGTATATTGCACTATTATGTTTATTGCATCAAAATTGTTTTCTCAAAACCTAAATCAATGATTGAGATGAAAATGATTAAGATGAATATGAAATAAATGAGAATGAGGATAAAAGAAAGAAATGAGGATTAATATGTGGGTAAAAGGGGGCCCTGGCAGGGGAAACGCGATGATAATAATGATGATGATGATGAGGTAAGAGGTGGGCCCCTTTTTACATATGGTTATAATATAAGGACAAACAAAACTCTTGCTCGGTCTGAAGCCGTAAAATCAGTACCAACCATTTTCCCATTTCGGCGGGCAGAAAATGCTACCTTGTTACGTAATTATGATCTCCACGACGGGACACATTGGAGTGTTTGGGCTCGGAAGTGCGCCGGCCCAAGGAGGAGTGTTGAGCACGGACGATGGCCGCCTCAACCAACATTACTGGAACTCGGTGTATGACGAGGTCAGCAGCGTGACTAAATCAGCACCGACGGAAAATAATGGGTAGAGACTTGATCACGTAACCTGAAAAACGTTCTGTATTCTGGACTCAAACCCGCATCAAAGGAAATGCAGGGGATCCGGTTCATTTAGAGTTCAGAATTACTATGGGTAAAGTGGTACAAGCCTGCGCAGTGCTATGCAAAATCATGAATTCATGCCAGTCTCCTGGATTGGAGTCTACGGGAACCACCGGGGGTCTTTCTTCTCTCTAAGTAATAAGTAGTGTTTTCAGTATTAAAATTTGCCACCTAATGTTTTAAATAAATTATTTTCAGAATGAGATGACTTAGAAAATGTGATAACAACCAGAGATAGTCATCCAGTGCATTCTTTGCTATTAATGCTTGCTGAGTACATTCGTGTACTCAACCTTGTTAGTATTCTCCTTTGTAGATTCTAGTCCGGCCGGGAACTATCCTGAGTGGGACAGAGAACAGGCAGGTACTAGAGCAGTCGCAGGAGTAGAAGGCACGGACTACGAGGACCAGGGCGAGTTGGGCGCCATATTTGGCGCCTAGGGCGAGTAGAAGACCGGTGGAGCAAGGAAGGCGAGTGAGGGGACTTAGTCCCGTTTACCGGCTGTAAATTGCTATGTAAAATCCTTAGCCTTGCATGGCTATTATTGGAATAAAGAGGTACAGTTTCTATCTTATTGTTCTGCTGCGTAACCCTGATAAAGGCTTACTATTCGTTGGAGCAGTGTTTTACTGAGCAAACGAATAGTAATCCGTATGCCTAAGTGTAATTACCCTTGGGGTAATGACACGGGGTGTCACACTTCCTATTTAGAGGAAAGTTTATTCCGATTAAACTAGGATTGAATCTTTATCAATACCAAGTCATCTACAACAATACTGTGAGTTTGGACCTTATGATCGTAGTATTTGCGTAGGGCCTGTTGGTGGACTACCGAACGGATTAAGGCTTGGTTTCTCTTTTCTTCAAGTAGATTGATGTTATCAGCTCGAAATTGTTCTTGGTCAGAATCGTTATATGTTTCGACCCTTGTTGACTGAATCTTTAGTTCAGGTGGAAGCATAGCTTCAGTACCAAGAACTAAGAAAAATGGTGTTTCGCCCGTAACCCAACGAGCGGTCATGCGAATTGCCACAATACTGAAGGTAGTTCTTTTACCCAAGCCCCCCGAGCGCTTTACAAACTAGTAGAAAACTCGACTTTTGATTCCCTACATAATTTGGCTATTTGCCCTTTCGACTTCTCCACTGCTTTGTGGATGGACGACAAAGGCGTAATATAGCTTAGTACCCAATTCTTCATAAAATTCTTGGAATTTGGCGTTTGAAAATTGTGTACTATTATCTGTTATGATCCGACTTGGCACAACAAATCGAGGGATCACATTTTTAATCATAAATTTCTTGACTGTTTCCGTTGGTATCCAATCATAGGTTTGGCTTCAATCTATTTTATTTATGTATCAATAGCCACAAAAAAGAGTTCGAAGCCTCCTAGTGCTTTTAGGAAGGATCCTAAGATATCAAGCCCCCAGGTCGTAAAAGGCCAAGAAAGAGGTATGGTCTATAATGCTTGAGCTGGTTGGTGTATTTGCCTGCTATAAAACTAACATTGTACACACTTCTTAACGAGCTCTTTAGCATCATGAGGGCTGTTGGCCAGTAGAAACCTTGTCAATAGGCTTTTTCGACTAGTGTTCTGTAGGAAGTATGAGTCCTACAAATGCCTCCGTGTATTTCTTGAAGGAGGTCTAATCCTTCTTTCTACGATATGCATCGCATGAGAACCCATTAAGTACCTCATTTGTAGAGGACTCATTCGACTAGAGTATACATTTTGGCCTTATAGGATAAACGACCAGCCTCAAGATCGCCACAGGGGCACAATACCATTCTAAAGATACTCGTAGCTCGGATTCATCCAAGTATCATCGTATTCTATGAAGGCTGTCTCAATAGGAGACGTCTTTGGTGTTTCGACCAGGGACAACTTTTGAAACTGTTCTAAGAAGACTCCTTGTGGTACTTGTGATCGGGAAGAAGCTATTCAAGCCAACTGGTCAGCGACAAAATTATCCTTTTGAGAGATATATTGTACCTCGAAACCGAAAAAATGCCTTTCAAGCTTCTTGACTTTCGATAAGTACTGAGACATGGTAGAATTAGAGTATTGGTACTCTTTTTCGACTTGATTCACGACCAGTTGAGAGTCTTCTCTCATGAGTAGTCGTCGAATCCCGAGAGCTTTCGTTGCTCGTATGCCAGCCAATAAGCATTCATATTTTGCCACATTGTTAGTAGCAGGAAAGTTTAATTGAATAGCATATTTTAAAGTTTCTCTTGTAGGAGATACCAAGACCATCCCAGCTCCCGAGCCACTTATCGTAAGTGACCCATCAAAGTACATTGTCCACTGGTCGTGGGATTCGTACCGGGGTCCGTGAACAAATTCAGGATTTGTCCATTCGGTAACAAAGTCTGCTAAGATCTAGGATTTAATGGCCGTCTGGGACATGAAATGGAGGTTGAACTCTCCAAGTTCAACTGACCACTTTGCCATGCGCCCCACTGCTCCCATATTCTGGAGAACCTCTCCTAAGGGAAACTCAGACAGCACTTGTGCGCTGGGAAATAATGCCCCAGTTTCCTCGAAGACACGAGGAGGGCATATATAAGTTTTTGGACTTGAGAGTAATGCTTCTTAGGCCCACGTAAAACTTCACTAACGTAGTTAATTGGTCATTGAATGTTTTCACGTTCAACGACCAGTACTGCGCTTACTACTTGTGGCGTAGTAGCTAGATACATTAGGAGTATTTCTTCTGGTTTAGGAGAATCCAGAACATGGGCACTTGTAATATATCTCTTGACATCCTCGAAGGCTTTGTTTGCCTCCTTTGACCACTCAAAACCCTCGTGTTTCCTAAGAAGTTTAAAGAAACAAACTTCTTTTTGTCCTAGTCGTGCAATGAAATGGCTTAAAGCCGCCATGCATCCTGTGAGTTTCTGGACTTCTTTCTTTTCATGGTTAGAGAGCGCATTTGTTCAATGGCCTTTATCTTTTTAGGACTTGCTTCGATTCCTCGCGTAAAAACAAAGAATCCAAGCAATTTTCTTGAAGAGACGCCGAACACAAACTTCTCCGGATTGAGTTTCAACTGGTGTTTTCTGATGTTGTCGAATGTTTCCTACAGGTCAAAAATATGATTAAAATGTTGTATGCTTTTTTAGACCAGATCATCAATATAGGCTTCCAAGTTTCGGCGAAATTGAGGAAGGAATGTCTTTTGCATCAAGCGTTGGAAGGAAGTACCTGCATTTTTAAACCAAATGATATTTTGACATAGCAAAATATTCCAAATGGTGTAATAAATACGGTTTTTTCTTCATCATCTAAACATCTAAACACATACTTATCTGATAATAACCAGAGTATTCATCTAGGAAACTTAATATTTCACAACCAGCAGTGGAATCAACTAATTGATCAATACGAGGAAGGGGAAAATCATCCTTTGGATAAGTTTTATTTAGATCAGTAAAGTCTACATACATACGCCATTTACCATTAGACTTCCTAACAATTACAAGGTTAGCCAACCACTCTGGGTGGTCGACCTCTTTTATGAAATGGCTTGTCCAACTCTGATCTAATAGCATCGCGTTGATCAGATGCAAATCTCTATAATTTTTGTTTTACAGGCTTCTTGTTAGGCCGTAAAGCTAGATTGGGCTCAATCACCTCCTTAGGGACTCTAGGCATGTCAGATACTTGTCACGCGAAGACATCTATGTTTGCTCGGAGGAAGGTGACAAGGGTGTCTTCCGATGCAGGGTCGACAGCGACTATGATGCGAACGGTCTTCGAAGGCTCCTCTATATTAAGTAGAACTTCTTTGACCTGATCGTTCAGCTTTGAGGCAATTTTGGACTCCGACTACTTGATTGAAGTTTGCACTTTGCTTACTTCTCGAGTGTAACATCCCAAAAATCCCAATTTTAGAAAAGTATAATGAACACAGGTGGGAGAATGATTTTGAGGATGTTGTGTGGAAAACTATTTTTGCATGATTTTTGAACTGTTGCATAAATCAAATAGTGAATTTATATGCAAACAACAACATGTAAGAATTATTGAGAAAATCATAGAATAGATAAAATCCTAAAAAAAATTCACAAGAAACTAGACGGTGTCAAAAGCCCTCACAAAATTTTTCATGAATGGTGGAGCCTGTTTGATAGGCTTAAAAATTGGGCAAAGTCTCAGCCTTTTTCTGTAAATTCCGAATTCCATTTGAAATTTCCGTTGTTCAGGCTTCGATGCATGCTCTAGTCTGCTTACCAAAGGATAATGAGCGGTGGTATCAACAGATACCAAACAAACTAGAGAATTTATATGCTGTGGGTAAAATCGTGAACCTCTGTAGAGTGTAAATTTATTTAAATAGTCGTGCTTGCGGTGATGGGCATACTAATTGTAGTATTGCCAGGTATAGTCTTGGTTTTTGCAAAAATGGTTCTTGTAAAAAAATGAGGGAATGGTTTTACCATTCTTAAATATGTTGTGAAAGAAGGCAAATAAAATGGGAAGAAAAGTCAAGCACATGGTCTTATATCATATTTTGAGACCTTTGATTTTGTGTTTTATTTGCACATGATGTTGCATATATTAGGAAGTGAAATACTTTGTCATTGTCTCTACAGAAGAAGGATCAAGACATCTTGAATGCCATGTTGTATGTGAAGTCAACAAGGAAGGATATGCAACAACTAAGAGACAATGGGTGGGAATCACTTCTGGAGATGACATATTCATTCTGTGAAGAACATGGCATTCCTAAACTAAACATGCAAGAGGAATATGTCAATTGGCATAATCCACGACAAAGAACCAATAGCACTAACTGCCAGCATTACCAAATAGAGTGTCTTAACTCAGTTATTGATTGGCAACTTCAAGAGTTTGATGAACGTTTCAATGAGGTAAATTCTGCATTGCTTATTCACATGGCTTCTTTCAGCCCAACAGACTTGTTTGCTATTTTTAACTTAGAGAGTTTAGTGAAGCTAGCTAAGTTTTATCCAGATGATTTTGACTCAATGCAATTGATGGCTCTTGGTCATGAACTTCCCATTTACATTAACAATGTGCGGACAGATGAAAGATTTGCCAATTTGAATGGCACTATTGATCTTGCTAAATTAATGGTGGGCACAAAGAAGCATCTTTATTTTCCTTTGGTGTATCGACTTCTAAAGCTAGTGCTAATTTTGTCTATTACCACGACATCAATGGAGAGATGTGACGAGGATTAAAATCTCTATGTATCAATTTAATACATAGAAGACCATACGTCTTCATGGTCGTAACTCCTAAGGCTAAAGACCTCACTGGTCGTGAGGATTCCAGAGGTTACACGATGGGTACCTGCCTGACAAGGCTTTGTGCCTAGGCTCACCCGATAGTCGCTTCGGAAAAGCTATGAACGGCATTTCTTCCGTATGATGAATGGAACACGTGTTATATGTTTCATTCGTGCGATGATATAATCCTAAGACATCGATAATTAATCGCCCTACGGTTAAGCATCTCACGATAACCGCAAGGTAGTTGGCACATTGATAACTACCTTACCGTTCCGACCAGTCGTAACGTTTCACCAGGGACGCCTTCTCCAGGAGTAACTGCCACATCTTCGGAAGTTATTTAAGGGTGGAGCGCAGAAGACGAAGGGAACAACAGAACACGAGACAACAAACACAGAAGCCTAAGCAGTGGAATTAGGAGCAAGGCATTCAGTCTTAGACTCAGATTCTAAGCCTGATTACTTAGTTTAACATTCCTCACATTCAAGTATTTAGGGTAGTCCCTAGCCGTGTCTTGTAAATCCAGCTCATATCAATAAAGAGCGCCCCCATTCTAGCCCAGGATACTTCACGTCATTTTCCTCTTTTATTTCATAAGATCGACGACTCGATCGTTGATAGCTGGCGCCGTCTGTGGGGAAGAAGACGCAAGTTTCCTGAAGAAACTCTCCACTCATCAAATCCTCGTTCATTCCCCGTAATCGCTGATGTGACTATGCCCGGGGTTTGGAATGAGGAGAATTGGTTCGACTTGGCGAACTACGCCGACCTCGCCTTGGAAGGATGCATCCGTGCCATGGAAGAAAATGGCATGTCATCCTCATCTTCCTCCTCCACCGGCTCGCACGTCGCCAACGTTAGCGAGGTCAACCGAATGGACGACGATGCGCCACCACAACCAGTGGCGTAGCCAGAGGAACCAGCCATTCTGATCAGCTCGGAATGTCAGGGGACCCCTCAAGCCCAGTCTTTCTGACCGGCGAAACAGGTGACGAAATTTCAGCACCACAATCCGAGAATCTCTATACTCTCAATGTGATTATGGCTGAAAGATATTCACCTACGGCTTTTGGCAATTCCAGGGATGAGCCGACACCTGGTAATGGTGTCGATAAAACCTCCACTGGTCATAGGCCATGTGGGGATGATAAGGCTCCGCATACGATCGGCGGTTCGCTGGATCAGGCTGAGTCCACCAAGAAGGCCTCAGGAGGTGCTCATCTCCGACCGCTCTCCGCCGTGGAAAATTCTAGCAGAAGTCTTGAAAAGCTCTCCATTAGTTACGATGGAAGCTCATCGGAAGATCAATGCTGGAGGCACGAGGTCAATGTGATCGGAGATGCAAATCAAGATGCCCTGCACGGTCCTACACTCTCTACCACGCCATCACGTGTTGTTAGAGATGATATGGGCCATCAGGCACCAACTTCCGAAGGCAACAGAACTGATCGACATCTATCAGTTAACTCGCCTGGCACTGCCCCAACGAGAGTAGCTGATAGGACACAACAAATCCGGAGGTCAGGAGAAGGTTCGAGACAGCGTGCACCTCGACCGCCTAAACCTCCCGAGACCTTCTGTGAATCAGACAAAACTTGCGACGCGTTCAAGATATGTTAAATAATTCTGATCCTACTTTAGTAGAAACTCCAGGCTTTGTACAGCTCGTAAGCCAAGTATCCGAAATTCTCTAACAAACTATGCAATGCATGGAAGCATACCGGGAACAAAGGGTCTCAGGGAGTCAAACCATGACTTTGTCCCAACGTTCCTCCCTCAGCAGAGGACAGCATGGTCATGCCAGGGAACAATCGATACCAAGACCTCCTCGATGATTCCGACTAAGGAATCACGAGGGCGAAAACTATTCCTGTAGCCACTCCTCATCACGCCGAGAAGAACCACCGCTTGGACCTGACGATCTCCGACATCATCTAAATCAAGTAGGCGGTCGAAGGCATCATATCAATGTCCACGACCGGATTGGCACACCGGAGTTCCAGCGTTCCAATCTTAGGAACCGGTCTCCCATCGACATAATTCGCACCTTTCCGAGAAGGCGCCATGAATCGATCACGGGTTGTCGAGCCTTCTCGCGCAGGCTCCAAGATGTGCGCGGCCTAACCGGTTCGACCGCCAACTCGACAAGTTCAACGGACTCAAAACCCTTTGGAATTTCTCCAAATATATACCACCGCCATCGAGTCTGCCGGTGGCGAGAATGTGATGGCCAACTATCCGCCCACCGTGCTCGAGGGTCTCGCCCGGTCGTGGTTATTAAACCTACCGATCGAGCAATCTATACTTGGGAGCAACTCGTGATCTTTTAATTGCAAACTTCGTGATATCGTCGATCGCCTCGAAAGGAGGATGATCTCCACCGAATCCGGCAGGGCACTGATGAGACTTTACGTCAATACATCAAAAGGTTCAGCCAGGTTCGTAATTCTATACCCGAGGTCGCAGAGTCATCTATTATTCAGGCTTTTAAAACAGGTCTGAAGAATCGGCGGTTTATGGAGGACATAGCAATGAACCCTCCAAGAACAACTATTGAGCTTTTTGACATGGCCGACAAGTACGCCACCGCTAGCAAAGCAATCGAGTGGTGTGAAGCCATTGATCGGAAAGACAAGATTCCCCAGCCCGGCCTGGACAAACCAGAGAAAAAAAAAGAAGTCTCTCAAGAAGAAAAAGAACCGCAGACTCGACGATAAGAAAGTCCTAGTGATTCCTGAAAAGTTCACGAAGGGTAAGAAGTACTACACTGGTCGAAGCAAAACAAAAGCTTCGACCGAAGGATTCCAGAAGAATAAGAAGTGGTGTCCACTTCACTAGCAGGCAGGGCATGATCTGCGCACCTGTCGAGTCTGGCAAAAGAAACTGGAGGATTATTATGCAAGTAAAGGACCATTTCCTGCAATATAGGAACCCGGGGAGACGAGTTCCAAAAAAGACAAGGATGGTGACGAAGAGATGGAGTACCAGGATCCCCAACACACAGTCAATATGATCTTTGGAGGATCTTCTTCATACGAGTCAAAGCGTCATCTGAAGGCCATAGAGCGGGAGGTCAACCTCGTCAAATCTCCGACCATCATCAAGCCATCAAAATGGTCGGACACAGCAATCTCCTTCAGCAGAGAAGACTGCCCCATCCCTTCAACTCGACCAGGTAGGTTCCCTATTGTTGTTGAACCAACTATTAATAATTGTAGGGTTAATCGAGTCCTAATAGATGGAGGTAGCTCTTTGAATATATTATTTGCGGGAGCTTTAGAAGAAATACAGGTCCCCATGTCAATGGTGAAACCAGTGAAATATGCTTTTTATGGCATAGTTCCTGGCTCCACCGCTAAACCGATAGGACAAGTTTCCCTACCGGTTACGTTTGGAAGGCTTGATAACTTCCGAACAGAAAAGATTCCGTTTGATGTGGTAAACTTTGAATCCGCATACAACGGAATCCTTGGTCGACCGGTCTTAGCAAAACTCTTGGTAGCCACGCATTACGGTTATCAAAGTTTGAAGATGCCGGGACCAAAGGGTGTCATCACAATTCGAGGAGATCAGAAAATGGCTTATGTGTGTGATCGAAAATCCTTTGAACTGGTCGATGAACTTCTGACCAGAGAGGCTAATCCATCTACCATGCAAGTCAAGCACTCGAGGCCGAAGATGACACCCAAGCCTTCCGACCAGACAAAGGTAGTACCACTCGACAAAGGCGCTTCTCTGGACAGCGCCAAGTCGCCACCTGGATCAGGAAACACTAACTCATCTACCCGCAAGATTCTAGTTGGGGCAAGACTCGACCCTAAAAAGGAAGAGTCGCTCGTCTCCTTCCTCCGAGCAAATCAGGACGTGTTCGCTTGTCAAGCGTCCGATATGCCTGGAGTCCCTCGGGAGGTGATCGAGTACAAACTAGCTCTCCATACTGACAAAAAACCGATCAAGCAGAAGCTGCGACGTTTTGCACCTGATCGGAAGGAAGCAATCCAGTCGAAGATTGACAAACTCCTCGAGGCTGGGTTTATTCGTGAAGTCGATCACCCACAATGGCTCGCCAATCCTGTGATGGATCGAAAGAATAATGGGAAATAGCGAATGTGTATCGACTTTACATATCTTAATAAAGCATATCCGAAGGATGATTTTCCCCTTCCACGCATTGACCAACTTGTAGATTCCACTTCTGGGTGTAAGTTACTAAGTTTTTTAGATGCGTATTCAGGGTACCATCAGATTAATATATGTAAACAAGATAAAGAGAAAACTTCCTTCATCACCCCATATGGCACTTACTGCTATGTTAAGATGCCATTTGGTCTCAAAAACGCTGGTGCAACTTTTCAATGGTTGATGCAAAAAAAACCTTTAGTCCACAAATAGGTCGGAATCTAGAAGCCTATGTTGATGATCTGGTCGTAAAGAGCACCAACGCTAGCGATCACGTTCCTGACTTACAAGAAACTTTCAACAACTTGAGAAGGCATAACCTCAAGTCAATCCAAAAAATGTGTGTTCGAGTTTCGCTGAAAACCGCTTCGCTTTCCTAGTCTCGGCTAGAGGTATTGAAGTAAATCCAGTAAAGATAACGGCCATCGACTAGATGCGCCCCCCGACCACGAAGAAGGAGGTCCAAAAACTAACCGGCTATATGGCAGCGCTAAGTCGTTTCATAGCAAGGTTAGGGCAAAAAGAATTACCTTTCTTTAAGCTTCTTCGGAAACATGAAAGTTTCGAGTGGACTAAAGAGGCTAACGATGCCTTTAAAGAACTTAAAAAGTACCTTACGAAAACCCTGGTTTTAGTCTCTCCAAGATCGGGGGAAACATTGCTAATCTACGTGGCAGCAACACCACAGACCGTTAGCGGTGTACTGGTCATAGAAAGGAATAACATCCAACGACCTGTTTATTACGTAGTTTAAGTCTTACATGGACCAAAAGAAAGATACCCACAGTGCAAAAGTTGCTCTATGGTCTCCTTATGTCTTCAAGGAAGCTAAGGCACTACTTTCAGGGTCACAAAGTGGTCGTACCAACCGAGTATCCCCTTGGTCAAGTCCTTGGAAACAGGGAATCATCAGGACGAATAGCAAAATGGGCGGTTGAGCTAGGGCGTTCGACCTCCATTTCATCTCACTAACAGCAATCAAGTCCCGTGCAATAGCGTAATTCATTGCCGAATGGACAAACCTCGAACCCACCCAAGGGCTCGAGTACGAACACTACGATGAGTGGACAATGTACTTTGACGGCTCCTTGATGCTAAAAGGCTCGGGGCTGGAGTTGTCTTGATATCCCCTACTGGCGAACGCATCAAGTACGCCATCCAGTTAAATTTTCCCGCCACAAACAACATGGCGAGAATATGAAGGTTTATGGTAGGACTCGAGCAGCCCCGCTCGCCGAGATTCGCAGACATTAGTGAAAGACGATTCTCAACTAGTAGCGAATCAAGTAGGGAAACAGTATCAATGCTCGAGTACCAAGATGTCATCTTATATGGCGGAAGTATGGAAACTCGAAAAGTACTTCTTCGGTTTTCAGATCCAACATATTTCTAGAAAGAAAAACTTTTTGGCATGCCAGTTGGCACGGATGGCCTCCACGAGGATAACCGTCCCGCTCGGAGTTTTTTTTTTGAGCAACTCGATTCACCCTCGGTGGTCGAGCCTTCCGAGATCATGCATGATTCCTTACAGGTCGTACATACTGATCGTGAGAACATGGATGCTCCACAGGTCGTTGACGGTTGTCGTTGTCACGATCAAGGTAGAGACTGGATGACATCGATCTACAATTATCTTCAGCATGACATAATTCCAGAAGATGATGTAGAGGTTGATCGTATAGCACGAAAAGCCAAATCATACAGTCTTATTGAACGTACCTTGTATAAACGAGGATCTCACGGAGTGTTGATGAGATGCATATCTCAACCGGATGGCATTAAGTTGCTAACCAAAATCCATGAAGGAGTCTGTGGTGCACATCATTCCTATAGAACACTGGTCGGTAAAGCCTTCAGGCAAAGATATTATTGGCCAACTGCCCTTCATGATGCAAAAGTGCTCGTGACGAAGTGCGTACAATGTCAGTTTCATAACCGACAAGTACATCAGCCGGTGCAAGCTTTACATTAAATGGGGGTCTGCCCGATACGACTTCATCGGAAGAAGGTATACGCACGACCTGTTCATTTAAAGTTCGGGGGCTAGCTGACGAGGATTAAAACCTCTATGTATCAATTTAATATATAGAAGACCATACGTCTTCATGGTCGTAACCCTAAGGCTAACGACCTCACCGGTCGTGAGGATTCCGTGAGGTTACACGATGGGTACCGGCCTGGGACAAGGCTTTGTGCCTAGGCTCACTAGATAGTCGCCGAAAAAGCTATGAACGGCATTTCTTATCAGATGATGAATGGAACATGTGTTATATGTTCCATTCCGTGGCGATATAATCCTAAGACACCGATAATTAATCGCCCTACTGGTTAAGCATCTCACGACAACCGCAAGGTAGTTGGCACATTGATAACTGCCTTACCGTTCCGACCAGTCGTAACGTTTCACCAGGGACGCCTTCTCTAGGAGTAACTGCCACCTCTTCAGAAGTTATTTAAGGGTGGAGCGCAGAAGATGAAGGGAACAACAGAACACGAGACAACAAACACAGAAGCCTAAGCAGTGGAATTAGAAGCAAGGCATTCAGTCTTAGACTCAGATTCTAAGCCTGATTACTTAGTTTAACATTCCTCACATTCAGTGTATTTAGGGGTAGTTCCTAGCCAGGTCTTGTAAATCTAGTTCATATCAATAAAGAGCGGCCCCCATTGTATCCCAGGATACTTCACGTCATTTTTCTCTTTTATTTCATAAGATCGATGACTCAATCATCGACAAGATGCTTTTCAGCAATGAATATTGTCAAGAATGTGTAGCAAATAAAATTGGTGATGAGTTCATGAGTGATTATCTAATTTGCTATGTGGAGAGGGACATGTTTTCTACTATTCGTAACGACACCATGATTGATCGCTTTATAAAGATGAAATCTCGAAAAGCACAACTATAGAATGTGAGTCACTTTACATGTTTTGCGTAATTGTATTTCTTTAGTCTATAAATTTCTGTACTGCTATTGTCAATTATGAATTATAACATATCGAATTTGTTCATTGGTTTCAAGAAGCTAGAATTGAAGCTGTGAAGTCAACTTTTGAGACTTAGTTTTCCTTTAAAATATGTAAACAAGCGGTTTTATGACTTCACCCCAACCGATATGTCTTGCTTTTTTGTCGGGACCCAAAAATGCAATTCTAGACCCTTTGTATAAAATGCACTAGTTCAGGATCATGCTAGTGCACACAGTATCAACATAGATGAATATCGATCCACACAAGGTGATTAATAACATAAATGAGTAATTTGATTAACAAATAAGGGTTTTGACCTTATGGTCGAGTTTACACTTATTAAGCCATGCAGGGCTGACAGAGAAATAAATAGCAGCGGAACGGAAATCTTTAGCGGAATCCCATCAATTCGCTACAGGCAACCGACTGGGATCAAAACCCTACGATCAAGCACCTTCGATGAACTCCTCCTCGAAAGCAAGCGATGACTCCTCTTCTGTTGATTTGATTTAGCAAGCATGAGTATACAACCGTACTCACAAATCATACCACAGAATGCAATTTATACATGATGGCTTATTCCAAAGGAATGGCTTTTGTGGTTATTTTTGCAGAAATGCAACATTTGCAATTTGAATATGAATAATAGATTGAAAGCATAAAATAAAACAATAAAACAATAATAATTTAACAGTTTGATTTCACAAAGATACATAGCCTAAACAAGTTATTCACATAACCATATGACATAGATCACATAGCTCCCTTCCCAATTATTTTATGAAAAACTACCCCTCGTGTGAAATCCCCGAGCATGTCCATGACCGCGGACGCGGCTATTCGAATAGATTGATTTAACATTCTACAGAGTTTGTACACTTTACCCACAAGATACAACTAGTGTTGCAAGCACTAATCATAACAAAACGTTTTAGAAACTTCATCTCAAGCATTGATACTCCAAGTATGCTTACAAACCGTCATACCAAACTATACACAGTGATTGGTACAACACACACCGTTGGACAGGGACACGGCGAACCGCCCCGAGATGTAACTACTTGGTAGCACACCTCCACCCAATCAACACAGTCTAAATTACAACCTGAGTAGCAATGTCAAGAATCCATAACTTACTAAGTTAGGCCCGTTCCATCAGGCATGTGGTCGTACAGTAAGGCTCAGTTCAATGGCGTACAAAGTTAAGTTCTTAATTGACTAAGGCAAGACTTCCAAATTTACTACAAATCTCTATGCACACAGTTTATTAATCCCATGCACACAGATCCAACATACAATACACAATACCACTTGCCTCCATCTAAATCCTTTCCCACCCTGTTGGTTAAATGCAACACATGCCATCAACGAGTAATAGCACATAGTACACACAGTTTTATCACTTAGTTCCATATTCACTTAGTCAAATTTGTAATAGCAACTTACATGAAATGATGACTCGTGGCATGGCTAAGTAGACTAATCATATCTAACCAACCCACGTTGGTGCTACGATAATACCAACTAAAATAAACCAATCTAGGGTGACAAAAGATTATGACATAACAAATAGACAAGGTGGATATAACAAATTGGATTAATAACTATACCCAAAAGCATTTAAATAAATACTTAAAGTAGATGCAATAATTTGAATCAATATAACTTTTGAAAACTGGGTTCAATATGATCAAAGGTATAACTTGCCTTGGAATAGGTCTAGGTACTGATCTTTCTCTTGAGGTGCTCCTTCTTCTTCAAATCTTCCCGAAGTATCGACGTCTATTCGCAAACGAAGCAAACAAACAAAATAATTAAATAACAGAGGAAAAACAAACTTCAAAAATTAAATAAAAATCCCCAATAAATAGATCTTGAATTTAGAAATTTGAATGGGCTCAAACGGAGTTCGAATGCAAAAGATATGGGCTTTGGAGGTTTGAATCTAAAAGAAACCCTAATTTTGGAATTATCCGAATAATTTTCCAATTGGAAATTCTAGATTTATGACGTCAGCAAAGGAATTTCGGCTGAAAAAGAAATAAAAAGAATTTTTTTGACATGTGGGGCCCACATGTCATAGAGACGGTTCACGGTGGACCAAGTCCATCGAACCGGTTGGCTTAAGGCTGGCGGGACTGCCACGCGTGCGTGCTGATGTGGCGCCATGCATGCGACACGTGCGCACAGATGCTGACGGAGCACCGAGATGGCGATGATGAGGCAACGCCACGTAGGATCGACGGCGGCGGCGCTCGGGAACCAATGACACGGCGAACGGCGACGATCTACCAGCGGCGAGTGATCGCATTGGGTAGCTGGCGCTATTGCACACCTGATGGACCAACTCCGGGTGGTCGGGGTGCCCTGCGGTGGCTGGCGACAAGCTTGAAGCAACGGCGGTGTTGCGGCTGTTGTCGGACGGCAGCTCGAGTGAGGCTCCGGGGCAACGAAGGGGTCCTCTAAGCAGCTATGGCGATGAGGAAGTCAATGGCGTGGTCCACAGAGACGGGGCGTCACCGACGGCGACAGAATTGAAGAAAAATTGATGGTGGCGAAAAACCCTAAAGCTCAAATAGCGGCGGCGCTAGGGCAATCGGAGCGAAGAGGGTGGCGGCTTTGGGTTGAGGACGTGATTGCGAACTCGGGGGCGCCTTTTATAGGGCCGGGGTCGCTCGAGTTAGGAAATCCCCAAAAGGAGTCTGAGACAAACACGAGAACGATTTCGGAAATTCTGGAGATAAAGGCCGATTCGAGATTTGATTCCAACCGAAACGGTTGCGGGAGAGATAGAGCTTCTAGATGGAAAGGTCCGCGCACAAAATCCAGGCTACTTGGACTATTGTAGGATGAAGCTTCGACGACCAGCAATGGCGGCTCTAGGCGGGACTCTGCGAGGACGAAGACGGGAGGAGGACGACGATGCGGCGGGGTCCACCTAACAGCGAGACAAGGGAGCGGGCCCACGCACCAGCGGGACGGCGCGAGCACGTGCGTAGTGAAGGCTGGGCCGCACAACGGTTGGGCTGGATTGGAATAGGGTTTGGGTTTCGGCCCAAACACTATTCTGGGATTTTAAATAGGTTTTCTATTTTAGAAAATACCAGAAATTCCAAATAGCAAAAGAAAATAGCAAATGAACTCGAAAAAATTCTAAAAAATTCTAGAAAATATATCCAAGCACATAGAATCCAAATAAAATAGTTTTGACCATTGTTCATGTTGACTTTAATCATATTAAATCATTTTGATGCACAAGGTTCAATATTAAGCTTTTGAATTAAATTCAAATAAATCCAAATGGTGAATTTTCTCCCTACTATCTATTCAAAGGATTTTTAGAGCTCGAAAAATTGGGATGTTACATTTTTGAATATAGAAATATTATGTCACTGCACATTTCCATTGTCTATATATGTAATCTTTTAACGATATATTCTGGTTGTGAGATGGCGTGAGATTGTACCCCTACTATAGTTAGTCCGTGCCCATAGTGATCCCAATGACTATTTTTCCGAGCTTTGGCCTTGCTATAGAATCAATAGATTGATATTGGAAAATGGAAAGCACTTAATGTTTTGGAAAAGTTAACCAATTATCGTATCAATTATATTTGCTATTTAATTCTGTTAGTATCTACTATATTTATCTGTTTATTTCCACTAAATTTTGTGTGTGTTGTTTTTTTTACAGGATCCTCTTGACCTCCCATCCTACGACTTGGGCTTTGCTTAATTTTATTACTTCCTGAAAAGTGTTGTGGGGAAGAACATATTAATTCCTTCTATTTAATTCCTTAATGTTCTATTATAATTTTTACCATTAATTGTGGTTTATCAAAATGATTTGTTCTGTACTCAAGAACACTGATCAGTTGGAGTGGATAATGTTGAAAAGATACAATTTATTCCAAAACGTTTCTGTGCATTTGTTCAATGCAAAATTTCTCAGGATCTTGAAACTGTCTCTTTCTATTGCATTATCAATTGCCATTAACCTGCTTTGCATTTCTAATTGTATCAAAACTGAATTATTTGAATGCGTCAGTTACACACACACACACACACACACACACACACACACACACTCTCAGGAGTAGTTACTCCCTATTCTGTATCTCACAACATAGGAAGAATCTTGCGCAACCGAGAGTATGTATGTGTAGTATACGAGTATGTAATACCACTTATGTGGCATTTACACATTTTTAGGGGTGGTAGGTATAATTTTTTAGACATACTTCTTTTTATATGCGGATATGAAGGTATTTACAAAATATGCTAAAAACTATGGACTCTCTTACAAATTTTTCATGTAGTTCGGATTGGAGTATGTTATAATTAGTATATGAGTATACCCAAAGTGATAAAAGGAGTATATCAAGTTCTTTTAGGTGGTATATCAGAGGTGGGAGTAATTACTCCCGGGAATAGAAGGTATTAATCATATATATACGTGTGTGTGTGTGTGTATATATATATATATATGTATGTATGTATGTATGTATACGTATATATATATATATGTATGTATGTGTGTGTGTGTGTGTGTGTATATATATATGTGTGTGTGTGTGTAGAAAAATGGTATGATACTCCTGGGAGTACGTACTCCCACCTCTCATATACTACTTAAATTGTATGATGATACCTCTTTATCAATTTGAGTATACTCCAATAATAATTATAAGATACCCCAAAGTGAGTTTCATGAAAAAATTCATTAAAGTCCACCTTTTATAGCAAAATTTGTGTATATACTTCTTTTATACATGAAAAAGGGTATATAGCAAAAATAAAGGGCTTCAATGAAAAATTTTCAATCAAGTTACATTGGAGTATCTTATAATTGGTATTTAAGAATACTGAAAATGATAAAGAAGTATAATATATCATATCCATTTAAGTAGTATATTGAAAGTGGGAGTATGTATACATACTTCATGAAATTTTATTTGATCTCTCAATCATTTGCTTTCAATTTGTTCCAGATTGATGAATAATATTTGTCTCACCAAGAAGAAAAAACTGTTTACAAGCTAGGAGGGGGACATATGCTACATGAGGAAAATTCCTGAAGAGGCAACTCGACACAGTTCCATTCGAAGATGGAAATACTTTGTTGTTCATATAGGAGAATAGATGTATTGTTTTACTTGACATTGTAATAGGAACTTCCTCGCCACGCGTACTCACGTGTAAATGTTGATCTTTTCAGGTGTAAAAGGGTGACTAGACGACCTTGACTGCCAAGTCAAGCACTTCGAAGGGTTCTCCACGCTGTGATGCATGGTGGTGCTTACATACTAATATGTGAACCATCCCTACAACTAGGATGTAGAGACGGGCCAAATTGTATGTAGATTCAGACAAACCGTCTCTACAAGTAGGATGCAGAGACGGGCCGAGCCGTGCATAGAAGCATGTAAACCGTCTCTACATGTTTAATATCCTGTTTTCTGATGCAAATTAGAGACGGTTGTAATTCAAATTAAAGATGAATTTTCCATGTCTAATAGTTTTGTTTGAATTTCAAGCTAACCATGTAGCGACGGTTTTGATCGTGTCTTTGAACCGTCAACTAGACACGGTTATCAAAACCTTCTCAAATTTTTTTGAGGCGGGGCAACATCAACGCACGTGAGACAGTTGCCAAGTCCGTCTCTACCGCTTGTAGAGACGGGTATAACCATGACTATATGAGCTCTCTAAGTGGTTGTTTGGATCTCTGAAATAAGAAATGAGTTTTAAGAAAACTAGTTTTAGAAGAATTTTTAGCAAAACTGGTTTTAAGTTGTTTTTCTGTTAAGATGAATTTATGGATTACTTTGTTTGGATCTAACAAATTAAAACAAGTTTTCACTAATTGTGTGTTTGGTAAAATGTTTTTTTGCGCCTTCACTGAAGGCACTCAAACCCGCGTCTCTCTCTCTCACTTTCCCCTTCGCTCATCTCCCCACGCCGAACGATTGCCTCTCTCTCTCACTTTCCCCTCCGCTCATCTCCCCAGCCCGAACGATTGCCTCACCCCCCTGTCCATCCCCAAGACCCCAAGGGAGGCAGGTGGCGAAAACCCTCCCAACTCTCAGTCCTCCGTCGCCGTCGTCTGCCGCCATGGCGCGCCTCAAGCCGATCTCCACCTCCTGCTCACCTCCTCCTCCGCCTCCGCCTCCTCCTCCGCCGCCAAGGCTCTCTCCCTCTCCCGCCCAGCTGCGTCATCCCGCCGCCAACTCCTGCTCTCCTCCCTTCTCCCCTCCGCACCTCTCCAACTCCTCCGCTGTCGCGCCTCTTCCTCCTTCCGCACAGTTCCACCTCCGCCTCACAACCCAACCGCCCCACGCCGCTTTCCCGAGTGGTCCCGCCTCGTCGACCGCCTCGTGGCCGCCGGCTATGCCGCCCGCGCCCTCTACCCCGCCGACGAGCTCACCTCGCCTCGATCGCCATCTGTCACCGAGGCCGAGACCATGGTGTCATCTGCCTCGCCATGGCAGATCGCTAGATTCGCCAGTCAAGTGAATCACTTGACCATCCGACCGACCGGGTTTTGGCGTGGCTGATTAATTGGTTGTGACCGCAGTCGCCGCCGAGGAAGGATGTGGAGGTTGTAGTGGCCAACGCGCGCCGGCATTGTTCAAGGATGTGGAGGCATCGGTCAGCAGCGATCGCGGCGATACCTTCTTTGGGGAAGAGAGCAATGTGGGTTCTCGTTCTTTCGTAAGTTGCTCGCATTGCTTAATGGGTGGTTGGGTACTTTGGTGTTGTAGATTTTACTTCCATCTGGTCATCACTCAACTAGATTATGATCTTGGTGAGCTTAGTTACTGCCTAAGTATGATCTATCGGATGTATAGTTTGTGTTGGTTTGCGCTAGCCTATATTGCCAGTGAGGCACTGAGACGTAGAATCAGGAAGGACTAAACAGGCCATTCGGTTCAGATTTAACTGCCTCAGGACAAACATCATGGCTGGACAATATTCAGCAAAATCTAGCTCTTTAGTAGCTGTTATATCACCATACAGGCATCAGGTGAAACTCTTCAAGGACCATTTTCAGTCAACCTTTAGTAGCTGTTGCATCTTGTTGCTGATATGTAGGGCCGTGAAAAGGAAGTTGTCATTTTCTCATGTGTTAGATGCAATAAGTAGCTAAATTTTGTTGCAGTTTCTGGAGTATGCATAATATCTGCCTATTCTGGGAAATGTGCATATTTCGTGGTTGTTTCAAAGTATATTTGAATGAGTGTTTCACAATTAATTGGATTAATGCCAGAGCTTTATTTACTTGTGAACTGTAATTGGTGACACATCTTTAGTTATCATGCCCATCGAAAAGTATCATGCCCATCGAAAAGTATCATGCAGACTCAATGACCTTGTAGGAATTAGCCTAATGTAATGAACTAACAAAGTCCTCTATAACCTGCTTCATAATGTATACAGTGAAGCTGGAGAGCTTTATGCGAAGAAACTAGCCAGCTTTGTAGAAAAGCGGCTCAAATATGAGAAAACTGCAACTGTATGCAGATTGTGTATGCAGATTGAAGGGCAACATCTGAAGTATGATTTTGGACTCATGGGCAGGACATCAGGAAGCCAAAATTTCGATGCCAACCACACCTGGGCTGTGAATCGTTCAGGTAGCATCTCAGGACCAGAAATCTGAATTAAATTCATGCATGTACTTAATCTAGACCTCCAAGGCTCTATTGTGTACAACTACCACACAACCTCACCGGTTCCAGATCTTGTGCACGTAAATTTTTTTGCATTGAATTGGATGTACAATGAATATTACCTGTATGCAGATTGTGTATGCAGATTGAAGGGCACGGCTGGTTCCTCCTAGATCACGTCTAGATCACGGCTGGCGGCGGCGGCGGAGCGGCAGCCTTGTGATTAATCTGATGTGTCTATTAGTTGTCTGTGCCCTGTTTGGTGTAAACACTGTTCACGTGATGTGTTTATTAGTTCCAGCGTGGGTGGGAGGGAGTCTTACGCGCGCAGTTTTTTTGGTTCGCGCGCAGTGTTGAAGACGTGTGCAACAAAAATCGGTTGGGATAAATACGTGTGCGACTTGTTTTTAGTAAAACCGGTTGGGATAAAAACGTGTGCAGCTTGTTTTTGTTAAAACGCAAAATATGGATTTACAATAAACCTGTTTTACTAATCTCAAGAGTTAGTTACCTAATCCAAACAAAGATTTCCTAAAACAATGCTATAACCGGTTTTGAGATAATCTGTTTTCACAAAACCGGTGATCCAAACAAGGCCTAAAAGTTATTTCTGCTATAGTGGGGGTGTGCTCCGTTTGGGCACATCATGCATCACAGCGTGGAGAACCATTCGAAGTCCTTGACTTGGCAGTCAAGGTGGTCTAGTCTCCCGTTTACACCTGAATCATCATGTATGTACTACTGCACCAACGTGCGTGTATGGCCATGGCCGGCCACATTGCACTATTACTCCTACATAGGATTTTTTTTATTAATTAACTTTTTTTAATTTTATTTTAAAGTTAACACCCGACGAACTTTATTTCCAATTCTGACCCCTTTGCTCACGCCACCACTCGTGACGTGATAAAACAACACTGTCACGTCAATCCGTATCTAGACAAGCTTTTGCCACGCTACGGCCAGTGTCGTGATAAAAAGTGCTATTTAGCGGACTTATCCTACAGCATGACAATGTTGTTTGGTCACGCCACAGGTGGTGGCGTGACCAAAGGGGTCAGAATTAGAAATAAACTTCGCCGGGGGTTAACTTTAAAATAAAATTTTAAAAAAGATTAATTAATAAAAAAAAGTTCTCCTACATACTCCTCTAATTCACAAAAACAAGTTATTTTGGAATACGTGCAGTCAAACTTTAAAATTTTGATTTATCAATATCTTTTTAAATATTTCGTCTCGAAAAGTACTTTTTAAATATTATAATTTTATTAGGATTTATAAATATATTACAATAGTGATTAGTGAGCAAAGTTACATTTTAGGGACCGTGCCGATGTCCAAAACAACTTGTTTTCGTGAACTGAAGTAGTATCAACTCGCATTCGTATGGACCCACCTTCGGCATGCTCGGGCGAGTCGCTCGAGCTCTCACTGCGCGGACACCCCTCACAAGCAGTTCTCGCCATAGTCAAGATGTCGAGCCGGGCGAGAGAAGCGGGCGGGCGGGCGGCCTAGCCTTGCTGCAGCAAGCAGCATCGAGCACCTGTGCACGCGTTGGAGAGGCGACGGCCGGGCATGCAGATGGTCAAGCGACGGCAAGCAGACCCATCGGAGGCGGCGGCACCAAGAGCAGAGAAAGGGGAGGGAGCCGTATGGAGTAATGGAAAGAGGAAAGAGCATCAGGGAACCAAGAAAGAAGAAGGAAAATGGGGAGAAGGCACGAGGTAGAAGAAGAGAGCCAGCTGGGGAGAGAGTGAGGAACCGGAGGGAGCCCTCAAGCTTCATTCGGCCATTGCAAGGAACCAGGAAGAATGGAGAAAGAATTAGAGGAAGGAAGAGAGAGAGAGAGAAGAAGCAAAGAATGAGCCTGGAGCATTCGGCAATGCTGCACACGTGAGTGGATAAGGTGAGAGAAAAATAAAAGATATTAGGTGAGAAAGAAGATCATGTGGGGATTAAGTAAGAAGATAGAAAAATTGAGAAAAGGGGGAATAAGAATAAAAATATTATAAAAATAGAAATAAATAGAGGGAACATGTACGCACTATACCTGCGATTTTCGGACAAATCGCCAGAAATATAAGATTTTTTTAAAACCGAGCTAGAACATTTAATAATAGACTGCCCAGTAGAAAATAAAAATAGAAAAATACGTATAAATTAATCTGAGACTTTAGGAATGAGTTAGTCGCCGATAGAACTCCCAAAATAAATAAATAGTCTGGTGTGTTAGAGATAATTTATTCAAGATAGCTCGTGATGTCGACACGGGTGGCGCCACCGGCATCCTCGGCGTCCGTGGCGTGACGCTTTGAACTACACGAGCATCGAGCGCGACGACTCCAGCCGTCGCCGCCAGAGTTCGCGTCCCCGCCGCACCGCCGTGCGCCACGCCTGCTTGTACACTAGCCATGTGAGTTCCTCTGCCTTGGTTGACGCCCCAAGGCCCCAACCACGCCCCGGCAAAAGACTTCCATCGCCGGGCCATGGAGCCGAGCACCACCCGGCTCGGAGGCCACCACTCGGCTTATCGGCACCACAGCCTAGCCCGCTTTCTCGGCAACGGTGAAACAAGAACCGCAGCTTCAGATGATCAGATCGCCATGTGCGGCTTCAGGACAAAGCCGAGCACGGCGGGCGGCGTCGAGCGCGCGCGGCGAACAACGCCTCACGGACCTCCTCAAGAAACGCGAGGAGAACGCCCATGATACGTACGACCTCGCCGGCCCCTCACCGGAGAGCGGGGAGCGTGACCACGTCGTGGCCGGCATCTCGTCCTACCTAAAATTTTATCCTGGATTCGCCCCTGCCTGCATTGCCGGCTGGTTGCAAAAGCCTTTCCTTTTTCGCGTTGTCGATATCTTCCCATCGCATTCGGTGGTAGCTAGGAGCCCACTAGCGCACGCGAAAACGAGCACTGAAAATCGGAAGCTGCACCGTGCGTAGCTCGCACGTAACCACCATGCACCACTCGTTCCCTTCCCTTCCAACGAGGCAAGAAGAGACAAACCAAGCGAACAGTAGAACACGAGCTGCTGCTCGATTAGTGCTTACACTGTTACACTCTGAGAAGTAGCTTGGAAGTTGGAAGCATAGACTTTCCCTTATCATATCGATCTTTCCTCCTGCTTGCCTCTAGTTTGTTCCTATTGCCAGCCAAGATTGAAATAGCTTCTTTTCTTTCTCTATCTAAATCCCAACTTGGAAGTCCAAACTGCCATGGATTTGTCATTAAGTAGGAGCCCTGTGTCGTGTGACGGTGTGAATGTCTGTATTTTGGCCGCTAGCTATGTAGTGACCGCGAGTAGCCAAGCAGATGCATGCATGTGTTTGGAAAGTGCGCGGAACTGCCTATGCAGTTGACATGGTCGTGAGCTCGTACAAAGGTTAGGAATCTGTACCTTTTTCTCGGAGAAAACGTGTAGGAGCATATTCAACAATCCTAGTTGGGCCAATTTACTAACCTTGAAATCATCAAATGGTTGGGACCAATGGTATAGGTCAACACGGTCATGTAATGATGTAAAAAAAACTAATTAAAAAGAGGCCGGTGTAGAATGCCAGGGGGAATAGGTCCATGCGCACGCACGCGCTGTGACCATGTCCACTTGTGCCCTAGGCCATTTTTAAACAATATTTTCTCGCAAAAGTAACAGAAGATTACAAAGACAATGACCATATGCTTAGATGGGTATTTTAGAGTGAATATCACGACGCCTACTGATAGACACGAGCTAGAATACTAGATATTTCCCCCACATTTCTCGCGAGTGTCGCTATCTCATCTGCTACTAGTCTACTACGTACGATACCTTTTATTAAAAAAAAAATGGTAATTCATACGCGAAAAGACATGCTGATAAAAAATACATGGTGAATGCAGAGTTTGTTATGCATGTTGTATTGATCAACGTATGATTTGATTTTTGCATACAAATAATTACAGAGTTTGCTATACGTAAAGGTCCCGTTATCTACAGAAACAAATACATGTCATATGTATGTACGCGACCATAACATTATCTGTGCAACGTCACGAAAACCTAGAACTAACAAACGAACAACTGCATGCACCCGAGACAGAGCAACCAGAAGAAACCTTTTCTTACCGACCAATACTGCTTCTTCTTTGCGTGCGAAGAATACGGATTCGATCGAGCGTGAGGCGAAATTGGTAGCGGCTGGTTCCGCCTTTGAGCTGGTCCTCGGTCCTTACCCCAACACTAATACAGTAGTATTAGATAATACCTTACCGTATGGTCCAAGCTAATCCGTAGTTTACAACGACTAATGACCGTTTACTAATTCCACGACCACGCGTCTCTTCTTAATGAATCCTACTATATATACACACACACCTTGTGCTCTTCTCTTGCTCTTGTTCATCGTTAAGCTTAGCTTGCTCTTGTTGAGATGGATAGATCGGCATATATGGACGACCGGGATGACTTCTTCACCGACTACATGGTGCTTCGGCCGGACAAGGGCGGCCTCCGCAGCCTGCTCCACCTCCTGTACTCCTGCGACGTCGCCGACAACGACGCCGTCGACTGCCCCAAAAGAACGAAGGTCGCCCAGCGGTGGCGCCGGTGGGTCATCTTCGTCTCCCTCGTCGCGCAGCTGCTGCTGCTGTTGGTGAAGAGGCCCATGGCCGCGCTCGGGAGGGCCATCGAGGACTGGATGAACCTCCTCACGGACAATGGCGGCAGCGTGCTCATGCTTATCAAGAATGTTATGCAAGGTACGACTAGTGAATGGGATTAATTAGCATTAGCATGCATGCATGGTTGTATTGTGGAATTAATGCTACATCAACATATAAAGCATCATCAAATTTTATTAACGTATTAATCAATCTTTTGAAAGGTGAGATTAACAAAAACGTTCGTGCATGCAGTTTTGCATTTGGTTTCCAGCTTAAAATTTCTGGAGATGTAGCTTTCTTGTCTTGCATATATACTAGTCCTTTTTCTTGGGAAAACTTATAAAGGCAACGCCAACCTTTTAAGTTTTTTGGAGACTTAGCGCCAAATAATGTTTATCGCTTAGTTTCAAAAGAAAACAAGTACGGATGCTAGCTAGTTAGCTAACAAATTAAAATGCCAACGGGCCCAAATTAGATGGCCATTTGTTCTTATCTTATTTATAAAGGCCTTTTAGAAACTTTTAGATGGTCATTTGTTCTAATAAAGTTTGAATGATTGATTTGAGCTCTTCTATACTTGTTCTAGGAAACACATCAATGTGTAACATGGTCACGAATTATGATTATTTACATTTTCAGTTCAGCAAACACATCTTCAAAAGTTTTAAAAAGGACCTGATGTTTAAAGTTTATCTCTTTTGGAATGTCAAACAGTTCTGCAAGATCAGAAGGCCCTATGTTTGTTCTAGGAAACAGGGGTTTATTAATTAACCAGTACATGATTATTTATACTTGTTACGCTACCGCAGAAGTCGTAAAATAATAATTTCGAGAGTAGACATTCCAGCGTAATCGCAGTCACATATAGATGGACTACAGATACTATCTAACTTGTTCCCATCAGAATTTAGTATTCATATGCATTGCTGGTGAACATGTCAAAAGCTCAATTCAGTCATTCTTTCTTCTCGAGATAAGGGCATTGTTGGTTACTTGCACTTAAACAACATGTTAAGTTGGCTGTCTTAATGATTTAAGCAACTAAGTTGAATACTGTCATTTGCTTGATTGCTTCCTGTCGTGGGCAACAGTTGCAATAACCATTCCCGTAATGCAAGCCTAGCTTATCATTTTCTATTAGCTTTGTTTTTATTTAGAAACAGAAGTCAAACACAAGTTCATAAAAGAAAACGACAAGGGTTGCCGTGTGGACTTTGATTACATGAAATGATGAGTGAGATGGTTAGCATCCTCGATCGTTTCGGTTCACCTTTGAATTGGTTCAACATATAGTAGTTTCAAAATTTGCACTACTCATTTCATTTGGAGCATTGTGGAAAACACCTAGTGTTAGATGTATATCCATGTGGATGTTGAAAGTTAAACAAATTCCACATTTTCCACAAGAGAAGTCGAGGAGTCCTCAGAAAACAGCTTTGTAGAATATGTACATGCATGCATGCATGTTCCAAACTTCTCACCTCAAGCGCAGATGGAAAATAATGCATGACTCCGTTTCCAAACAAGTACGATCTATAATGACATTGGTTTTTCAAAGAAGAACAGTACTGAAACAGCTACAATTCCTACCGTACGTTGTTGCAGGCAAAGTAAGACGTCCAGACAGAGAATCTCCTTACTACCGATCGTTCATCGGACTCATCGACACAAGAATTGAACTGGACAAGAAGATCAAGACAGGGGATAGCAATTACCAAGCTGCTCTCGGTATCATGGCCGCGAAGCTAGCCTACGAGAAAGAACTCGTCATCAAAAACGTCGTCGAAAACCTTTGGCAGGTGCAGAACTGTGCTAGTAAAATTCTTGCAACTTGTTCAAATGAGAGCATAATGTCCATGTAGTTAACCTGTCTCATGTTCCCCATTCTGCAGATGAAATTCTTGGAGTACTTCAACTGTTGGAATGGTAAGATCAGGACATGTAAATTATGATCAGTACATATAGTTGCATGAGACAATTAATGCATGGCATACACGTTTGATTTCCGTACAAAATTAATGTGTTTAATTTTTCTTTTCCTCAGAATTCCGAGGTGCTGACACGACCCAGGCATTCATGTTCGCGGACAAGCCGGCCGACGCCGACCTCGCCGTGGTCGCGTTCCGCGGCACGCAGCCGTTCGACGCGGAGCAGTGGTGCACGGACATAGACCTGTCGTGGTACGAGATACCCGGGGTGGGCAAGATCCACGGCGGCTTCATGAAGGCGCTCGGGCTGCAGAGGAACGGTACCGGGTGGCCGGCGGAGGCCGAGCAGAAGCTGGGGAGCAAGAAGCGGTTCGCCTACTATGCCGTCCGCGAAAAACTGAGGAAGTTCTTGGCCAACAACCCGCGCGCCAGGTTCGTGGTCACCGGCCACAGCCTCGGCGGCGCCCTCGCCGTGCTGTTCCCGACCATCTTAGCGCTGCATAAGGAGGACGCCCTGCTGAGCAGGCTGGAGGGCGTGTACACGTACGGGCAGCCCCGCGTCGGGGACGAGCAGCTCGGGAAGTTCATGGCGAAGTACCTGGAGAAGCCGAGGAAGTACTTCCGGTTCGTGTACTGCAACGACATCGTGCCGAGGGTGCCCTACGACGACTCTGCCCTCCTGTTCAAACACTTCGGCCAGTGCCTCTACTTCGACAGCTTCTACAGAGGACAGGTCAGATATACACTCAGATGTGTCAATCACTTTAGTTTCAGACATGTTTGGTGCTGCTGATCAATGGTCGTATTCATATGTTAACGTTGAGCGTGCATGCAGGCGATGGAGGAGGAGCCGAACAAGAACTACTTCTCGCCGTTGTTCGTGGTGCCCAAGTACGTGAACGCGGCGTGGGAGCTCGTCCGGGGCTTCCTGTTCGGCTACACGGACGGGCCGGAGTACGCGGAGGGGTGGGCCATGAGGGTCGCCAGGGCGGTCGGGCTGCTGATCCCCGGTCTGCCGCCGCACGCGCCGCAGGACTACGTGAACGCCACCAGGCTCGCGGCCGCATCCCTCGAGCCAGTACTCCGTGACCAATAGAGTCCGTTAATTAGCGTCTGTGACAAACTCACTGAAAGGACGGGAAGATAATTAACGTGTATGTATATCAATGATTCAAGAAAAAGACATCAACTTAAGTACGTACACCAGAGCAATTGCCAATGTTCAGCATTCACACATTTCAACGATGGACATTCGTACCATACGTTCTTGCATTCTCCAACCTCCATGCCTTCTGTCTAACTAGAGCCCAGTGCACGCCTGGCGTGCGCGAAGGATACGTTTACGGCTACACTAAAACAGTAGGTCCGAGAGTGTCTATGCAAGAATCATGCTAAATGTAGAAGACACTGAAGACCAAACATGAGGCACATAGTGAATCTATAGAGGAATGTGGAAGCAAAGTGTATGTGTAGGTATGTTTAGTGTATAAATAACTGCTATCGAAAAGCTATCTGTAAAGGGACAATTTGTATGATGATGCATCTAGCAAGCATATAGACAAAAATATGAGCCCGATATGAATCTTTATACTTAAGAGCAATCCTATCTCGAACGAAACTATAAAAGCCTACTAATTCAATATTTTAAAACATTAACTTGTACGTAGCCAAAACAGCAGGGCACAATAATTTGATGTGTGTTGAGCAAAAAAAAAAAAACTCCATGCCTACTAACTATACATTTTACCAATGCAAATTCTGCAACACAGTTACTTGGTTTACAAAAAAAATTTAGGACATGCCTGTTGAAATATGAGATGTTCAGTATCCGAGATCAATACTTACACTCATTGAGCATGACATGGCTGCTTTATCTCAAAACAATGCATAAGCATTTTGTGCCAACTTTTCAAAAAGTTATGGCTCCTCTAGTCCGTGGAATATATCACATTCTTCAAGATTGGCTTAGATAGAACAAACGCAAAGTAGAAACTGAATTGGAATCTACGTAGAATATATTCTAGGAACATTAGATATTCCAAAGCTTGAAGTAGCAAACGTCAAGGTAAGTCTCAGCTATTTCAGGATTTAATGCAACCTAGTTGATTACAGAAGAGGGTGATTCCATACACGTAATACCAACAACTGCCAAGGTTATATACTGAGAAAAAGTTGCATAAGATTCTGGCAAATTCGATCATTTCATCCGTGTAAGAGGAAATTCCACATTTTATCTCATAGAAAGGAATTCTAACTTTTTTTTGTGACAACCAGGAAAATCCCACCCTTTAAGATGTCGGAATCAAAACAGTTAGGCATCAGAGTTTGCAACTTCATAATGACTATATTCTCCAAAACTCACAGTTCCCATCACTGTGTAAACCAAGAGACGAACACCAAAACAATTTGAAGGGAAACTCAAATTTCGAGCCAAACCAATCCAGTCCTATCCGAATTGTGGCATAAAAACTTCCAAACTAACAATAATTCCTAATGGCACACACCCCATGGAACATGAACGACCTCATTTTTGCAGAGCAACATTAAAGATTTCCAACCTAACAATCCAATTATGTTAGAAGGGATGATTGGTTGATTAATGGCTAAACGGATCAAATGGACAACACACGAATCAAATGGTCCTTGAGAGAACAAACTCCCAAATTGAGCAGAATGGGCAAACAGAAACAACTCCCAAATTGAGCAGATCAAGAATTAATGAATTAAAAAATGAGGTTGAGCAAAATGGGCAAGCGGAGGAGGCGAGCATGTACGACGAAGTGGGCGAGGTTGACGATGGTCTAGGCGGCGTCGGGGGAGTAGCCGGAGATGGAGAGGACGAGTAGCCAGACGAAGAAGAGGAGCAGGATTTAGGTGGTCCAAACACGGGGTACATGAACCACTCCGTGTTCTTGTTCACGTCAACCGGCGGCGCCGTCTCCACGTAAATAGTACTAATGGGGAGGGATGCATGATTAGTAGATATTCTGAGTACTATAGGCAGGGCAATGGTAAGTTAGTTACAACGATTTAAGATCAAACATAGCTAGTTTGTAAAGCAAAAGAAAAACATATAATTGATGGGGCACAACAAACCTGATAGAATGGGTTAAGGGATTTTCTATTGAAAGTTAGGTATAATTGTCTAACAAAAAAACATTGGAAAAAGAACAAACATGACATTATTATTTTTATTTTGCTTTAAAAAATGATAGTGTTATTTTTGAAAGGGAAAGCCAATATTGTCCATGATAGGAGAAAATGTCTAATAAATCAGGGCCTTTGGAAATCATTATCATTTCTTACCAGACTACGCGAAACGCATTAACATACATACTGTGAACTGTGATCACACTTTAGATTTAGTTTTTTTTTTACTAAGTATAACACCATTCTAGCTTAAATAATCACTCGAAAGCACGGGAAATAGACCTACTGTAATAAGGCAGACTCCTTATCAGAGGACTCGAAAAACGACATGACGAAGTAACAGAGGTAGACCGCGCAATGCGCATGTCAATAGGAGACAACAAAAGCACGGGAAATAGACCTACCGTAATAAGACGGACTCCTTATGACTTATGAGACGCTAAGGGTACACAAATAAACAGAGCAATCTAGCACACACAAACCACAGATCAATCGAAGGTACATAAAAAAGGAGCAAAGTGGGGCTCACATCTTCAGAGTGAGGATTAATGGCGCGGAAGAGGCAAGACCACTCGAAGCAAATTAATAAACTGCAAGAGAACCTGTAGGCAAAATACAACCAACCTGTCAATATGAAGTAAGTAAAGCATGGCTAATAGGAAAATATTACGCACAACGCACGAACGCAGTAAATAAGCGAAACCATATATCACACATAGACCACAAGTGCAATAACTAAGTGAAACCATATATCACACAAAGAGAACATACATAGCGAACGTAGAAAAGGCAACAACAAAGGCTATATTACACTATTGGAGGCACCGACGATCGCACGAAAGAGAAAGGACCGCTCCAAGAAATCGGATAAACACACACAAAATCTGCAAACACAGAGGAGATGAAACAGACAAAGAAGGGTCAATGGGCCAACATGACAAAGAAACACATCAAGCAATAGTCAAATATAGCGAACACTACTACAAAACAGGCTATAGTAGACGCTTATCACGAGCGGTTCCTTTGGAACCGCTCGTGTTGGGTCGATCCAACATGGGGTCGGCGCGAACAACTATCACAGACGGTATTTTTAGAACCGCTCAGTGATAGTCGCCTATCACAGATGGTTGAGAAATAGAACTCGTCAGGAATTATCACTGACGGTTCTATTCACAAACCGCTCGTGATAATCTCTAATCACGCAGCGGTTTTACGTTACAACCGTGCGTAGATTATCCTGAGCGGTTCTTATTTAGAACCGCTCAGATATTTTGTTATCACAGCGGTTCTTATTAAGAACCGCTCAGGAGATCCTCCGCCACGCCAAGGCGTCAGGTCCACCGCCGCATGGGCCGCCTCTCTCGCCATCGCCGCAGTGGAGCAACCCGGCCGCCCCTGCCACTGGCTCCGATCAACATACCTCCACACTTCAAGATGCCGATGGGATGAGGATCTAGCTCTTACTATGGGCAAATAGATATTGTAACTTCTCCTCCAAACTTTTTTAAAATTTTGGAATTTTCATATATATATAGCCAAACAACGTGCGTGGCGAGAGCTTACAAAAAGATTAAAAACTAGAAACATATCTAGTGGTGGAGGTAGGTCGCTATCTCCGTCTTCAACACTTCAGAGGCGGCGCCTTGGGCGGACGGTTTAAGATCGAACGAATCTCGAATACGCCCACTCACGACGCCATTGCTCGAGTGTGTCCCAAGACCCTCGACTGTTGAACCAAGTTGAAGAGAGCCCATAGGCTCTCTTCTCTTGCTTGAGGGTCTCGGCCGGTCGACTCGACGCTTCTTGCCTCGATTAGCGATCCAAGTGACGACAAGCCTCTGAGACGTGCAACTTGTTTTGGAGGACCACGCCGACGACACGGTAAACTCGCCGAAAGTGGGAGATCACCCGAAGACACGGCGGAGGAGAATGTCAAGACGGCGGAAGGTGGCCGTCACCGCTCCGATAAATTCTCGACAGAGGAGTGAAGACATTGTTGAAATAGTGTTCTTCAAAAGACGACTCAACGATAGCGAGAGAGGTGCGCAGACAAAGGCGTGTCTGTAAGAGGAGGCAGCCATTTCTTTTTTGTGGAGAAAGGGATCAAGGAGGTTGTGTGAAATACATTGTAGAAAGGGACACATCTATATATAGAACAATTTCTAAAGCCGGAACGGAGACGAAGAGATATTTGGGGAGTCAGAGCGACGTTGGAAAATGAAGAGATGAAGCCGCTACTGTGATCGTGAGACGAAGAGACACACGCAGAAAATGAAGACGAAGAGACACGCGGAAAATGAAGAGAGTTATCACGACGGTTTCGTTGTATAACCGTCAGGAAAAGGAATCACGAGCGGTTCTATTTAAAACCGCTCGTGATACGTTCATATCACGCAGCGGTTGTAGTTAAAAACCGTCAGGATTATCCTGCACGGTTCTTTTATAGAACCGTCGTGATATTATTATCACGAGCGGTTCTCGTTATAAACCGTCTGTGATATACTTTTATAAGGCGGAAACGCTAGGGTTTTGCTCTCACTTGTCACTTCCTCTCCGCGCCCTTAGGCTCTCGCGCTCGTTCGCCTCCTCTAGGGTTTAGGGCTGCTTTGTAGTTTTCACCGCCGACTCGACCTCGGCGCGCCGCCTCAACCTCGGCGCCCGACCTCGGTGCCGCCGCCCGACCTCGGCGCCTTGACCTCGGTGCCGCCGCCCGACCCACGGCGCCCGTTCACCTCCTGGTCAGAAGCCCGGCGTCGCCGCCTCCCGACCTCGACGCCGCCGTCCTCCTCCCGTGTGGGCCTCCTCCTCTCTGCACCGGCCTTCTCCCGCGCCGTCCTCCTCCTCTCAGCACCGGCCTTCTCCCCGCCGTCCTCCTCCCGTGTCGGCCTCCTCCTTGCACCGTGAGTTCTTGTGCGGCATCCTCTCGTGAGTATTGCTCCTCTGTGGCGCTTCGGCTTTGTTGATCGAGGGCTTTGTTGACATGCTCGTGATGAACTATGTCTTATAATGAGATTGAATGTGATAGTTAGTTCATACTTGAGCTCTATTGTATTACTTGCTCTTGTCAATATGATCTACCGTTAATTGGTTACTTTCGGTTGAGCTCATCGCTCATTGCAAATTGATCGATGGGCTTTGTTGACATGCTCGTGATGAACTCGCTTATAATCGAGATTGAATGTGATAGTTAGTTCATACTTGAGCTCTATTGTATTACTTGCTACTATCAATATGATGTATTGTTAATTGGTTACTTTCGCTGAAAGCTAGTTATTCGATTCTTCATGTTCGCCTGCTGAGAGTATTCAGCCGTTGGTAATCTAATGACTAGTTTGTGATTCTTCTAGTAGTCTCAGATGAGCTCATTCAACTTTTCATTTGCCATCTTGATCTCTGTAGTCAACCTCTGCTTGATCGAAGTTTAATCTGTTTTAATTAACTTGAGATCATTTGACGCTAAGCAAAGTATTGTTTAGAGCTCATAGTTTGAATTTATATTATCATATTCATTTAATGAAGAGTATAGACAATAGGATTGAGATGGCAAAGACTTGTTCTTTAGCTACTCTCCTTCGAGAGCACATAATATCATGAATCAATATGTTGGAATAGTGTCTGCAATCGTTAATCTCTAGACCTTTTATTGGTCGAGCATTTCCTTCGTCGATCATTTTACTTGATTCTAGTTCTATGTCTTCATTAAAGGCTATTCTTCAGACATGAAGCATTAAACATTTGCTTAGCATTTTCTTCGTCGATCTCGACACACTTGAGTGTACCTTTGCTTCGTGCCAATCCTCCACGGCACAAAGCAAATGGTACACTCCAAAGGTGTCGAGCTCGATGAAGTAGGCTCGAGCAAAGATTTGTATCACTAGTTTCTATCTATACAAAGATCATAAGAGAGGCCGGTGGATTAAGGAGTGTTAGAATAGAAGTCGTGGATTAAGGAGTGTTAGGAATGTTAGTAGTCCAGTATGAGCTCATTCAACTTTTCATTTGCCATCTTGATCTCTATAGTCAACCTCTGATTTCTTCCCGAGATTAATTGTTTCATATTTATGCTGGAATTATTTATGATTATTTGCTATGTCTATTTTACTTGATTCTATTTTGTTTCTATGTCTTCATTAAAGGCTAGTCTTACGCACATGATGCATTAAACCTTTGCTTCGTTGATTAAGGAGTGTTAGGAGTGTTAGAATAGGAGCAGGAGGCGGCGAGCCCTACAGATTAAACCTTTGCTTAGCATTTCCTTCGTCGATCTCGACACACTTGAGTGTACCTTTGTTTTATGCCACCCTCCACGGCATAAAACAAATGGCACACTCCAAAGGTGTCGTGGTCGATGAAGAGTATAGACAATAAGATTGAGATGGCAAAGACTTGTTCTTTAGCTACTCTCCTTCCGAGAGCACATAATAGGAGCAGGAGGCGGCGAGCCCTACAGATTAAACCTTTGCTTAGCATTTCCTTCGTCGATCTCGACACACTTGAGTGTACCTTTACTTCTTGCCAATCCTCCAAGGCAAGAAGCATATGGTACACTCCAAAGGTGTCAAGGTCGATGAAGAGTATAGACAATAGGATTGAGATGGCAAAGACTTGTTCTTTAGCTACTCTCCTTCGAGAGCACATAATAGGAGCAGGGAGGCGGCGAGCCCCACAGATTAAACCTTTGCTTAGCATTTCCTTCGTCGATCTCGACACACTTGAGTGTACCTTTGTTTCATGCCACCTCCATGGCATGAAACAAATGGCACACTCCAAAGTGTCGACCTCGATGAAGTAGGCTTCCTTAGAGAAGCTAGTGGATTAAGGAATGTTAGTACTCTGTATGAGCTCATTCAACTTTTCATTTGCCATCTTGATCTCTATAGTCAACCTCTGTACTTCTTCCTGAGATTAATTGTTTCATATTTATGCTGGAATTATTTATGATTATTTGCTAATATTGCACATGTTGAGCATATTATTAAGTTTCAATGTATATGTTAATTTGGGACACTTGCAATCCATTTTATTGCATATGTAACTTATATAGATAGCAAGTAAGCGAGATGGCAGAGACATCGTCTTCGCCGCCACCACCGACGCCAGAGATGGAAGAGGCGCCGACGAGGTCACCGACACCGACGCCAGAGATGGAAGAGGCGCCGACGAGGCCACCGCCACCGCCGATTTATAATGACACTAAGCGAGATGGCAGAGGACAATCGAAAATGCCTACGGCCGATCGGTCATCACGGAGGTCGGTGACTTTGGGGTCCCTCTGAGTCCCAAGAGATCGCCGGCGAGATTCTCGACCATCTGCGGGATACTTGCAAGGAACGGGTCCTCATCACCACACCAACGTGGAAGGACTCGACGAAAGAAGCGAAGGCGCTACGTGGATGTAACTTTCGAGAAGTTCACTATTCCGTATACATGTGGCACGCGGCGACGGACGGCGATGCTCACGATGGGTAAATCGTGGAGGACCTTCAAGAGCATTCTTGTCACGGCACGTGAACACGGGTCAAACGCCTTCAAAGCGAGACAAATTCTTGACGGGAAGCATGGGACACCTTTGTGGCTATGAAAACGACGGCCGAATTTAAGGAGCAAAGTGCGGCGCACAAAGCTCTCGGACACGAAACACTCACCCGCACAGACTTCGGCATCGCTGGGTGCGCGGTAAATACGAGGAATGGGCGGCGGAGAAGGAGAACCCGCTTCGATGTCACGCACTGCGTTCCCTAAGCCGGTTAAAAGCGAGGGCACAAGTCTCGTCTTCGGCAAAGATCTCCTTCACAAACCCGGCGGACCAGAAGTGTCCCAACGTGTGGTAAATATGTCGAACTACTAAGTTGTTAATAAGTCCATCACTTCATAGTGCCTATAATAACATGATGACCTCTTGCAACAGGACTTGATCGCCTAAGCTTCCCAAGGCTCCTTCCATGCGCATAGGAGAATGATATACTATCTACGGCCTTGGGAAACAAGGAGCACCTTGTCGCACGCGAGGCTTTGGGGTTAACGCATCTTGGAGTCATGGATTCGCGGACGACTCATCGCACGATAGGACTAGGAAGAGATCCAAGGCGAGCACGACAACCGGTTAGTACAGATGATTACTAACCAATTTCAAGTAGAGATGGCAAGATTATGAGTCAAATGGATATACTCATGAGCCGGCGGATGCAAGCCGCCCCGCTAATTCGGGAGGCGCCTCCTCGACGTCGGAGTAGCGTCGCGTCACAAGATAATTGTGAACATGACGACGTCCGATTACCGATAGACGACATCAAGGTAACGTACATCTATGGATCGCACCAAAGATAGACCTATAGGACGCCTTAGCTAATTGTGTATCATTTTGTAGGAGCCGACGCCTGTAAGCTCCAAGTGAGGATGGATGGGTCCTTTGTATTGAGGTCACGCAGGGATGGTGTATCCATACGAGGAAGGGCAAAGCAGTCTGACGGTGCCCGGTGGCGCGCAGTTACGCCAGGTCCGTGGATATAGTACATGTCAATTTCCGAGCCGCCCCGTGAAGATTTGCCCAACGAAGAGATCACAACACTAGGGATGCCGTCCTCTCTTTTATCCAAAGGCCCAAGAAGGACATCGCTCGACCCAAAGAAGGTCGCGATCCGACACGACCATTCCTCTCCAACGGACCTCGATGACTCCACCTCATGTTTCGCCTCATAAGGCCACCTCTTCGATTCCCGTGGAGAAGACGCCAAAGAACAACAAAAGCGTGCCGCCAGATCCGCTCCCGAGTCATCTCACAAGAAGACGCCGCCAATCGCTAAGGCCAAATCGAATCCACAAACGCATAAAGCGCCTCCCAAGTCCGGAAGTCCGCGATACCGGAACTACATCATCGAAAACCATTGTGCTCGATGCAAGATAATGCACGCCGGATATGCTTGTCGCTTTGCATGCCCGGTACTTGGCGAAGACCCAAAAGAAGGGTGCGACATCGAATCACCGCCGATACGAGGATAAGCATTTCTTCAACGGACGAGGTACTTCGTCGTGGGCTTCAATGACTTATTTCAACTATTCAACCTCGTTGGCCTCGACGTCTCGCTTCTACGATGTTGGACAATCGTAAGCGCGCATAATCAAGTTCTACATTCATGTAATACCAATAAATATCACAACTCATTGCTTATGTATAGATACATGTCAAAAATGTCCGGAATGGAAAGAACCGGTGGGTTTCTCGACCCACATGTGGTATCGTTGCAAACCATCCAACAAGACTCCTCCTTCGCCGAGAAATACATAACGAGGTCATTGCTTCGTCGATTTAACATGAAGTACATAGTGGTGCCCTACAACCGTGGGGTAAGTGTCACTACTTGCTATACAAATTTCATTTGTACTTTATACGCAAAGACGAACTTAGGTTTAATGACTATAGCGACATACATGAGTAGGTACCATCGATCCTTTTAGTTATTATACCCAAGAGGAACCATGTGATATACCTTGATTCCCTAAACCGCAACAAGCACGACTTCAAAGACTCTAAGAGGAATACTCGAGAGGTATGCTCATTTCCTCCTTACATAACTCTATTGTAGTCTTCATTCGCTTGAAATGGCCGAGGATAACCTTTTGAATCATGTAGGTCGCTCATCAATTATGTTGCCAACAAAGGAATATACAATGGAAAGAGCGCCCAACTAACACACAGATGGATTTTCGATGACGCGCTACAACACTATAATCCTATATCATATTTCATAATAACGCGTCTCGAACCGACTATACCTATATATGTAATTCTATTTTTTGCAAAGGTCCGCCAAAGAAAAAGATGATGAGTTATGTGCAATCTACGTCTGCTATCATATGCGCCTAATCCTTCTGACTAGGAAGAAGGATCCCGAGGTTTGTCAATCTCAAATAATTATTTCCTAATTATAAATTTAAATATATATATCTTACCACTTTACTCTTGCTAGTGGCGGGCCTTGAATTTACAATGTGATTCACTCGTTGCGAAGAGATCAAGGACATTCGAGGAAGCTCTGCGCCTTTATCAACACGAAATCATTAACGACAACGGAGAGTTTCACTCGTCGCCAACCCGAGCATCACCCCACTAAAACCTCTCAACGCAAAACAATTGTAATCTAGTTGTAACTATAGCGACAATACTTGAACAAATGCGATCTTTTGTAATTTATTTTGAGTAATGATCACTTTGAGTTGTCATGGCTCCTTGAATCTGCTTTTGTGAATGCTTGAATCATTTACGTGAATGCTTGTTTTCAGAGGGCATGGCTAGCAATTCCCGAGGCTAGCCAGAAAACACCAAATTGTGGGCGAAGTGCGAGCTATCACGACGGTTTTACGTTAAAACCGCTCAGGAAGTCAAGTATCACGAGCGGTTTGAAACAGTAAAACCGCTCGTGATAGGAGAATATCACGACGGTTCTAAATAAAAACCGTATGTGATAGGAGAATATCACGACGGTTCTACAAAAAACCGCTCGTGATATTCGTAAATCACGACGGTTTTTATTTAGAACCGCTCGTGATATTCTCCTATCACGCGGTTTTCGCTCAAACCGCTCGTGATATTGACTTCCTGACGGTTTTTAATAAAACCGCTCAGTGATATTTCGTATCACGACGGTTTTGTACCGCTCGTGATAATATCTCGTTATCACAGATCAACAAACATAGACGGTTCGAAACCGCCTGTGATGACGGTTCCAACCGCTCGTGATGTCGGTTCTCGTAGTAGTGAAACCTGTGGAGCGAGCACGGGCTAGTCAGAAAAGCAATCTCAGACAACGAAACACGGAGGCTATTTAAAAAAAAAAATAGGATAGGTCGTAAGATAACGTAATCGGTAAAAAAGGAGAAGAAGATGCGGGCAATACGTAAGATACAAACTAATAAACGAAGATGACATGTACTAAGCACAAGAAAGAGCACCCACCTTAACCTAAACCACCCATAGCAGCCGAACGGAATAGGAGGACAACGATTCGAGGAACGAAGCAGTGAACTCACAGAAAAAGGATGCAAACGTAAGGACTAGGAGCACAAAACAAACAGGTAAGGACGATATGAAACTCGAAGTAGAGGGAGAAGAGAAAGAAAGTGCACAGTGATAGCATCCACTGAAAAAGGAGGGCAAGAAAAAAGGATAATTGATCCAAGCCAACAACAGAAGAAATTAAACTGGTATCAAGATAATCATTGTTGGACCGAAACGGCGACTAGAGGGGGTGAATAGGAGCATGATCTCTTTTTCACCTTTATTGAATTCAACATGATTTTCACTTCAATAGCTATAAAAGCTATGAAGATCAATATACAAGTACAGTGGAAGATTTGTATTGAATCCAATCAAAACCCCGAAGCAAATAGACCAAAATCACAAAAACTCAAAACCTAAAGAGTTGGGCGATCAGACCTCCATGTAGTTAGCGGTCTGACCTTTGGCAAATCGGTCAAACCTCTTGTCGGTGTTTTAGAACCGATCTTACGTAAAGATTGTTTGATTCGGGGGGTCTCCTAGAGTGGAATCACGTAGAGAGATTGACACGGGTATTTTTATACTGAGTTCAGCCTTCTCCGAGAGAATAACAACCCTACTCTGTGTGTGTATGGTATTGAGTGTATTCTGAACAATCAGGAGAAAAACTAAGACTATTACAGATGATAGCACTTGTCTTCCTGATAGCCCTCGATAGCGTGTGTGTACGCCTCGATTGCTCTGTCCCCCTTCCCTCTCTGACCGTTGCCTTTATATAGTCGTGAAGGAATAGCCGTTTCCTCTTTGAAGAGACGCCTCATCAAATCCAAAGAACGGCGACGCTTGCGAGAATCATCGGGATGGTAACTCCTCACGCCGCCGCGCTTACTTGTCGAGATAATGGGGTATTGCGTGTTATTATTTCGCATAATAACAACAGATGTTGATTGCTTGGATTCCTTAATCAATTGGACCCACTCACTGTAGGTTTTATTGATCATAAGGTGGTCGAGTGGTGACACGGTCGTAGAGAAGAACTTACGACCATAAGGTAGTCGAGCAAGACTTATGACTATGGGGTAGTCGAGAATAACTTACGACTGGGTAGTGATCGTAGAAGAACTTATGACCATAAGGTAGTCGTAGCAAGACTTACGACTATGGGGGTGGTCGTAGAAGAACTTAAGACCACCTGGTGGGCTTCTCCCTCGTAGATTTAAGGGGTATACCCAGGGACCACATGACATCATATTTACTCATAATAAAAAGATAAAATGAGGATTATTAGATCCTCGTCATCTAGCCCCCCAGCTTCAAGTGAAAGTGACTTACTTGGTGAAGTAGTCGTAGATGGTTTTACGGCTACGAGAGGGTCGTAGAAAGATGGTCGAAGGAAAAACTCTTCGACATTTGTGTACTACTTTGACCAGAAATATGCTTGGTCAAGAAGGTTGCTTACGACTATCAAATAACCGTAGAAAACTCCTACGATCACGAGGTGGTCGTAGTATGGTGATCGGAAAAAAATCGTTTCCGATTGATATTTCATTTGGTCGACAAAGACTTGACCAAGAAAGTAATTTTGCTTGAGGTGTAAAAATGAACCTGATTTTCTTGAACGGACAAGTTAGAGAATCGCAAACGACTCCCACGAGTCTGTCCGTTGGAGCGGTTCCCGAAGCGGTGACAACCTTTGGATTGCCACGCCTTTAGCCCAAGCATACGGTTATAAATACTTACCGGGGGTAAAACTTGGGTTTCTACTTTTCCCCAAATCGCTCCCGCTGTTCATCGAGTTCTTGTCTTCTCTGCCACCAATTCAATCGTACCTTCTCCGAAAATCTTCCTTAATCCAAAATCTCCCCTTTCTGAGAGAGAGATGGCCGGAAAAGTTTCTGAGTGGGCTGAGTCGGAGATGGATGCGGTGAAGATTCAAGCCTTAGTCGACACCGGGAAGATTCCAGAGAAACCTCTTGTGAAATGGATTGCGGTGGCTGGACAGCATTGGCCGTCGGGGGAGACTTGGCAAATCCCCGTCTTCCAGGCATATTGTGAGTGTGGCCTTCGATTGCCCACTCACCCCTTTCTCACACTCGTACTTGAGCACTTTGGGGTGGAATTAGTGAACCTCAGTCCTAATTCCATCACTATGCTCAGTGTATTCGTGTACTTGTGTGAGGCGTACCTAGGAATTCCGGCGGACCTCGAGCGTTTCCAATATTATTATGGAATGGCCCAGCAATCTGGAATTGCCGGAAGTTGTGGTCTGAAGCTCCATGACTTGAAGTCGAGGGAGTATATTCAGATGTTTACTAAATTTTCGTGGCCGGGATGGATGAAGAGGTGGTTTTACTGGAAAATCACCCAAGAAGACAGCCTTACTTTCGAGGGGAAGGCTGCCGAAAAGAATTCTTCATGGGATTCGACTCCCAAGGATGTCAGCCGGATTGCCCCCTATATTCGAGCCATCAAGGACTTGAGAGAAGAGGGTCGATCGATGGCATGTGGTGAAGGATTTCATCACACGTCGAATTAGCCCTTTGAAGAAACGAGTACCTCCTATGTGGAGGTACACGGGGCCAAAAGACCCGACCAGGGACTACGAGGAGGATAAGTGAATTTTTGACTTAGCTCTCGATTTGGTCTTTCTCACAGTTGTCTAATGAATATCTTTATCTGTTTACACAGATCTTTCACAGGCAGAGATTGATGTTCGAGTCAAACTCGTTTGTGAGAAGTCTCCGCCACTCAGAGTGGCGGTTCCTCAAATCCTTATAGTTTTATCCGCAGAGGAAAAGATGGAACGCCTAAAGGTAATCAAGAGTCGATTTTATCCTTAGGACTTCATAGTCGTCGAAAGAACTTACGACTAGGTAGCGATCGTAGAAAATCTTACGATCAAGGAAATGTCGTAGAAAAATTTACGACTAGATACTGGTCGTAGAAAATCTTACGACCGGTCAGTAATTCTTCTTTTTCTGTTTTTCTTTATAGAAAGTAGGTATGGAAAACCGTCAGAACGACGAAGAGGTCGAACTGATAACCATTGGTGCAGGGATGACAACGGATAAAGACTCAGCTCCTCCTACTAAGAAGCGTCGACTCACGAAAGTTGCCGACAAGGGAGGAGCAAGCTCGAGTTCTTTTATTTCGACCAGATCCTCTGCAAAGTCTGCGGTAGATACGGCTGCAGCAGAAGCTGAGGTTGAAGCAGCTGAAGCTGAGGAGGCCGAAGAACCTCTTAGGCGCAAAGCCCACAAGGCTAAGGTACCCTTCTATTATGATAAGAAAACTTTCGCAGTTTTTGCCACTCCTAGTTTTGTCAAGCAACTATAAAAGGAGAACTGGAAGGATTTTATGTCTTTTATGAAGGACAATGCTGATCCAGTAGAGCCTACAGTTGAGGATAGCGCTGCTCTTGGAGTGGTCGAGACTGATCTCGACCATCCGGAAAGTCAAGAGACCAGAGAGATGGTCCCTGTTCAAGATCTATGACCAGATGTGGTCGTGGCCGAGCCCATTCTTCAACTTGAACTCCGACCAGACATGGTCGTAGAAAAGAAGTCGAAGAAATCTTCCGTTGGGAAGATGACTCCTAAGTTCCTGGTCAGATCCAGGGCGCAGAGGTATGTGAAACAAGCTAAAGTGTAAGAACAGCATTTACCTTTCGCTTTTCACAACCTGACTTGCTTTCCTTTTGTTGATTTTAGCCCGACTCCTTCAGCCCCCGAGGACGCTTCTATCGAGAAGCCCATTGCTGCCTCTCCAGCGGTCGGAGAGATGACAACGGCAGTGGTCGAAAGATCATCCACAGCCCGGGTAGTGGAGGAAGTCGTGGCTCCTGAAGTGGTTACCACAACCACTGAGGTAGTAGCTACGACCACTGAGGTGATCATGGAGACAGCAAAGGCAGCTGTAGAAGCCTCTAGCCAAGGTGGTGATGTACCTGACCACCGTACCGGAAAGGAAATCGTTGCAGACATTCCTCCCGGTACTCAAAGATATTCCCAATAGAGGGGAAACTTTTGACAATGAGCTGATTTCAACTTCTATGCTGATTTCTTTGGGCCTGCTTCCATCGTAGGGTCTTCAGCTTTTAGATCTCGCGATCGAGTCCCTCATCCCAAAGATATTCCCAATAGAGGGGAAACTTTTGACAATGAGCGTCTCGAGAAGGTTTGGTGGGATCAAGTCGCGAAGATAGACGAGCTGAAGAGTCCAGCGTTGGTTTACTCGATGTTTACACGGTCGACCATGAATGTAAGTATTTAAGGATACTTATATATGTGGCCTTCCATTGCTTCTTACTGTCTTTCTTTTTGCAGAAAGCTCTGGAACAAATTACCACTGTTGGTGAATATCACCGACAACTTATAGAGCTACGACAGGAAAAAGCGGAACTCTGCGAACAGGCAGAGAGGTGGTAAGTCACTGTTATTCGTAGTCGTTTTAGGGTTTGACTACTTATACAGTGCTTATGAGGTTTTTCGTGGAAAAACTCACGACTAGATGCTAGTCGTAGAAAGACTTACGACTAGTTGAATAGTGTTCATGTCTACTTTTAACCTTTACAAGTTAAATAGCAACAAAAAGACCCTGGCCGACTCGCTCGATTATGAAAAAGAGGAGTCGAGAAAACTAGGGGAAAAGGTAAGAGACCTCTTGAAGAAGCTTCAAGAGGTTAACTCTGCAACTGTAAAAGTGCAGGAAGAACTAAACAGTAAGTGCAGAACTTAAGACTGCTTATGTTGTTGATCTTTACCTAATTCTTGCTTCTTTTCAGAAAAAGAAGACATGAGAAAGCTTCAAAATGAAGTCAAAGATAAAACTTTGGTTATGTCGACGATCAAGTCGCCGATCTTACGAAAATGAACGAGGAAAATGATGTGGAATATCCTGGAATGGAATGGGGGTCGCTCTTTATTGATATGAACTGGTTTTACAAGATGTGGCTAAGTACTACCCTCAATTACATCAATGGGGAATGTCTAATCGTAATCGACTTAGAATATGAGTCTAAGTCTGATTATCTAGCTTCTAATTCCACCGCTTAGGCTTCGTGTATTCTTGTTGAACTGCTCGTTGTTCTTGTCTTTGTTGGTCTTGGTCTTATGCCATGTTGTGTTACAGGCGCTTCACCTTTAAATAACTTCCAAGAGGTGGCGCATTCTCTGGAGAAGACGTCCTCGTGAAACGTTACGATCGGTCGGAACGGTGGAGCGCTTAGCAACGTGCTAACTTCCTTGCGGTTACTGTGAAGAGCTTTTAACCGTAGGGTGGTTAATAGTCGTGTCTCGTGGTTGTACCATCGCGTGGAATGGAACGTATAACATGTGTTCCATTCATCATACGATAAGAAATACCGCCGGTAATTTTACGGCGGTTATCTAGTCGGGATTAGGCACAAAGCCTCATCCCACTGTGGTACCCATTAAGTAACCTTTAGAATACTAACGACCAGGGAGGTCGTTAGTCTTAGGGGTTACGACCATGAAGACGTATGATCTTTTATTATGTATTAAAATAATACATAGAGGTTTTTAATCCTCGTCAGGTTACTCACGAGATTTCTCGTATCGCCAAAGATAAAGATCAAGAAATTAAGAGGCTGAGATCTTGACGAGCAAGTAAGCAATTCTTTACCTGTAGCCCTTTACGAGTTCTTTTCCTTTTCTAACTCCCATTTCTTTTTTAGAAATTGAGCTCGAATTAGGAAGGCTCGAAACTGGGGATCAGGAAAAATCCTTGATCCTTGACAAGACTGTCCGTATTGCCAAGGAAAATGCAAAGGACATCAAATTATGAGAGGAGCGGCATGCTGAGACCATTGCTTCCCACAATGAAGAAATCAAGAAGTTAGATTCTCGACTAGTAGGTAAGGAATTCTTTTACCTGTGATTATTTTTGTTTTTTCCTCCTCTATGAGTTTATTTTTTCTTGACCAGTCTTATTCTTTTCAGAGCAAGTGATCGAAAATAAACAACTCCGCGAGGCTTCGACTCGTAATCAACAGGAGATGAAGTCAATGAAGATTAATCTTCAAGACAACATCATGCTCCTGAACAATATACTTGGTGAGCTATGTAGTGAGGAAAAAACTCCTCAAGATGATACAATAGCTGCTCACATAAGTACTATTGGAGAACAAGTTGGGACTTTGCAAGAACTGGTGACTACTCTGAAGGCCAACCAAGCTGAGTCAATCAAGGAGGCGGTCGAAGGTGCAGTAAGTTATGCATTGGCAAAACTTAAAGCTCGTGACCCCAACCTTAATGTACAGCCAATTGAAGTCGACTTCGATCGCCTGAGGCGTATAAGTCGTCTGATGGAAGAAATGCAACCAATTGGCAGGAAGGTCTCGGAGGAGATGCGACTGGGCTCTCCCTCGTCAGAGTAGTTTGTAAAAAACCTGTGAAAAACAAGCTTTTGTTGATGTATTATATAATCTATCTTGTTTCCTGCAAACCATCTTGTCGAGTAGTGTATCAAATGAGAGCAACTCCCTAAAATGAACATAATTCTTCCTGCTGGTTGCATCCGTCCAAAACACATGGACCAACCTACCCTTGCCGTCAATGACATAGCCAAAATAAAATGCAGCATTGTTCTCGCTCTTTCTAGCTAGATTATCAAGAAACATCTGAGCATCTGATAACTTTATACTCTCTCTCAAAGTGCGGTGATAATTTTGCAAATCCCTCCTTGTGCATCCAACATTCTGAAACCCACCCTCACTAACATGAAGATATATCTAAATGCCCCAGATGTCCCAATGCTAGCTTGATGGCATGCGAACAATATCGTCTTAGCCTTCTCATTTACTTGTCTATTAGAACGTATCAAGTGTTGCTTACTAAGTAAGACAAAACCATGGTTATACACTTCCACAAATATCTCTAACCTGAAATTATTGTCCTTAGTCCGTTTGATACCAAACATAGCCTCACACCCACACCTAATCAATTTAGACTCATATGACCTCTTCGTTTTGACCTCCAACTTGTCCTTACATTTTTCTTCCTTCCAACCACGTCTGGCATAATAATACCGCCTCCATTGCACAACATTGTTTGTGATCGTCCGCTACCCAGTACGAACGGAGAAGCCGGCACATGCGCATATGCTTTGTAAAACTCGAGGGCTGCATCCTCATCTTAAAAAATCATCCCCACGGCAGCGCCAGTCGCTATTAACTACCGTGTAGACGCGAACCTGCAGCCAGTTTGGATGAGTTAGCATGACATCGACATTACTCATTCAAATTTAAAAATTTTAAATAACCATACACTCACACAGAACGGAATGCTCGCCGCCTTCTATGGTGTTTTACACAAACTACTCGCAACGAGAGAGTGCGCATCGACCATTTCGGGACATGGCAACGCTAGTGGGCGTACGGAGCTACTCACATCTTCCGTGGAATCCATGCGGCACTTGGGCTGCTATGATAGTTGTCCAAACAAGGAATCAGACAAAAGAATCAGACAACTGAAATCACTAGCATTAGACTACAGATTGGCATGTTCTTGCAATAACTCCACACCAACTCCCCCACACCATACATTCCACACATCTTATGGTACAATCAACCAACCGCCGCAACCAACCATCACGCATCGAAGTAGAGAAAGGGGGAGAGGGAGAGAGGGATGAGCGTGTGGTGAGTCCGAACCTTGTCCTTGATGCCCTGGATGCGGTTGAAGACGATGGCGCGGTGGCTGCCCTCGACGTTGTAGAGGCTGTTTCGTCACGACGTACACAAGGACAAAGGGGCGCTGCAGGAGGGCGGCGCGGCGAGGAGCAGGGTGGCCACGAAGGGGCGACCACAGGAGGGCGGCGCGGCGAGGAGCAGGGCGGGTGGCGCGGAGCACAACCCTAGCTGGTGCGGGGGGAGAGGCCGAACGAATTCGCGGTGCCTCCGATTTCGCCCGAGTCTTTTTTACAAAAATGTCGCTCGCGTCGCTCGAGCGTGTATCCACACCGTCGGTTTAGCGATGGATGGCTAGAATGTCCTATGTGCATATGTACACCCATATGCCCATATGCATACGAAATGCCGCCAGACTAGACAGGCTTGCCTCAAACTTCCCAAATCTACCGTTTTGTCAAGAGAGAGGTATATATTCTTTCTTTTGTTTTGTTGTTTTGTTTATTTAGATGAGAGGTGTATATTCTCGGGTGGCCCAAAAATAATTCGAGTGCCAGCTCCAATCCTGTTACCATACCACAGTCCATAGGCTGATCCGGCTAGACACAACGACCAGATAGCCCGACATGCATGCGGCCAGGAAACAGCCCACAAACTCAAAAAGTCAGAAGTCCAAAAGTGCGGCAGAAAACACAAACCAAACAGAACCTGGCCCATGGACAGGCCGCGGGGTCGTCTGCCGAGACCAGAAGTGACCGGAAGAGAAACTCAGGCGCCATTCATATGGAGATCAGCACCAGCGTACGCATTTCAGAGAGTGGGATCGAGGTCACAGATGGCTGAGGCAGCTGCGGACTGCCGGCCAGGAGATCCCATTCCTGTGTAATGTCCCAGCTGTGGTGGCGTTCCCCGAAGATGAGCGGACGCCGCTGCATGCTTCCTCCAAGATGCCGTCAGCGAGACGCCCGAGTAACGCGTGAGTTTCCAGTATCTTCAGCCCTCAGTAGTTTTTTCGGTGAATTCAACTGTTCACCGTCAGAACTAGCCTCTGATGTGCTGTGTTTTCTTTCCTGCATGGCGTTTTTTATGTTACACCCGGCTTGGGGGCGTGGGGCAGACGACTTTAGTTTGTTAGAGTATTTCTGATCTAAACCAGATGATAAAACCGAAATAAACAGGATCTCATCTGTGGTATTTGCAACACCCAAAGAATCTGTAAACGAGAAATCATACCAGATGACGATGTCATTGTTCGTAGTAGATTTGATCTGAAGCCGTAGACAAATTGTTGATCTGGCTACCTAGGTTTTGGTCTTTCCCAGCAAAAGTTAAACCAAATTCTCTAACTACAGATGAAGATAGGTGGTATGACATGTGCTACCCTACTGAGAGGACATGACCCTTATTTATAGCCTTTAGTATGGAATCATATCCCGTCTTATAATTAGAGATAGATTCCAAGCAGATCTCTACACAGATTAAAATCAAAGTCTATATTTTCCTTAATAGATACTCGGACTATTAATAAATATTTTATTTGATCACTTTATATATTTGAGCCAAACTAAAGAATAGATAGCTAATATGTATATAAAATCATGTAGGTCCACATAACAGGAAATTAATCCAACAATCTCCCACTTGGACGAAATGAGTGAATACATATTAAAAAAAGACTTTATGAGCTCCAAAAATATTGTCTATGTCATTAGCATCTTTAAATCAATCCGGTCCATCAATTATATCAACATAGGATCAAAGCGGTCTTCGTCACTCTAAAAAGTAACTCAACCCATCAATGGTCACATATGTTAACATAAAAGAACGACATGGATCAAATATGGATGTGTAGCATGGAAATTATATGAGATGTGATCATAACATGCATGTTTCTAACTGGTCCAACTTTACACCTTATGAGATCAAAACATCTTCTCAGAACCAAATGAGATGATATGAATTCAGAGTAAAAGAACTTAAACTTTATTTCTCTAGAGAATATAACTGAATGTCTTTACACTAAACTGGTATTGTCACATGAGCATAAACAAAGTTACAAACTCCTACTAGAACTGAATTCCTCAGGTGAAACCATACACATATGAGCAACATGCTCATAGAACACTTTAGGTGCCAACCCTTTAGTGAACGGATTCGCAATCATGGAGTCTGTACCTATATGCTCAATTGACAATTTACCACTCTGAATTCTTTCTTTCACAACTAGGAACTTGATGTATATCTGCTTAGACTTTGACGAGCTCCTGTTGTTATTAGAATACATAACTGCAGACTTGTTTGTCACAATACAACTTTAGTGGTCTGTTGACCTGATCCAAAATTCGCAGCCTTGTGACAAAGTTCTGCAACCATATCCCATAATTTGAAGCCTTATAGCAAGCAACATACTCAGCTGCCATTGTGGACGGGGCAACAAGTGTCTGCTTAGCGCTTTTCCAAGAAACCGCACCTCTACCAAGCAGGTAAATGTAACCTGAAGTAGATTTGCGATTGTCTTGGTACCCAGCAAAGACGGAATCAAAATACCCAATAATCTCCAACTGATCTGATTTTCTATATGTGAGCATGAAATCCTTCGTCTTTTGCAAATACCGCAACACTCGTTTTGCTGCAACCCAATGATCCAATCCTGGATTGCTTATATACCTGCTTAGCATTCCAACTATATATGCTATATCTAGTCTAGTGCAAACTTGAGCAAGTAATATGTCATCAACATACAGAACCAAAAATATGAATTTACTCCCACTGATTTTATGATACACACAATCCTCAACTGTATTTACCTCAAAACCAAACGAGATAATAACTTCATTTGAGCCCATAGATGGATTTCTTTAATTTGCATACCATTTGCTTCAAGTCACCGACCACAAAGTTTTCTGATTGCTCCATATAAATGGTCTCATTAATATTTCCATTTAGAAACGTTGTTTTTACATCCATCTGATGAAGCTTAAGATCAAAATGTGTCACAAGTGCCATAATGACCCTAAAAGAGTCTTTCGAAGAAACCGGAAAGAAAGTCTCTTTATAGTCTATGCTTTTCATTTTGAGTATATCCTTTAGCAACAAAACAAGCCTTATATCTTTCCACATTGCTTTTCGAATCCCGTTTGGTCTTAAATAACCATTTGCACCCAATGGGTTTCTTTCTTTCTGGCAATGAGACAAGATCCCAAATGTCATTGTCCTTCATAGATTTTAACTCTTCATTCACGGCATTGATCCAATTAACTGAATTTGGACTTTACAGTGCCTTTTAGAGATTGATAAGATCTTCTCTCATAATTTCACTACAAGCCTCATTCTCTTGAAGAAAGATAATGTAATCATCAGAGATTGCACTTCTTCTTTCTTTGGTGGATCTCCTTAATGGCACTGGTTCTCGAGGTTGGTGAGTTTGTTCTTCTGTAAGAACATCATTTTGAGAAGGAACCTCATGGATATTATTTTGATTTGTGTTTTCCTCAATAATACCGGGTAAAATAACCTGATCTCGATCATTATTAGGAATAACCAAAGGAAGGGAAAATAAATCCCCTTCAGAAACTTCTTCAAAATTAATGTTCCTAACCATATCTCCCCCTTCAAACTCGACATCCTCAAAAAACCAGGCATTTCCCGTTTCAAAAATTGTCTTTGTGGTGGGATCATATAATTTGCAACCCCTAGATATTTCAGAATAGCCAACAAAATAGCTACTAACAGTTCTTGAGTCTAATTTTTTTCTCATTAGGCCTGTACGGCCTTGCCTTAAATGGACATCTCCATGTACATACATGCTTGATGCTAGGCTTTTTACTTATCCATTGTTCATACGAGGTTTTGTTAGTCACTTTAGTTAGTACTCTGTTGAGTAAATAAGCTGCAGTTTTCAACGCTTCTCCCTAGAGAGACTCTGATAAGGTAGAATGACTAATCATACTCCTCACCATATCCTTCAGAGTCCTGTTTCACCTCTCAACAATACTATTAATGCTAGGAGATCCTGGCATGGTATACTGAGGGACGGTCCCATATTCCTCTAGGAATTTAGCAAAAGGTCTTAGACGTTGTTCACCTGATCTGTCATTTCTGCCATAGTATTCACCACCACGGTCAGATCGAACGGCCTTACTTCTTTTACCAAGTTGGTTTTCCACCTCGGCCTTAAAATTTGTGAACACATTCAAGGACTAACTTCTCATGAATAAGATAAATATAACCATATCGCGAGAAGCCGTCTATAAACATGATAAAATACCTTTGGCCATTCCAAGAAGCTGTAGGGAATGGGCCATAGATATCCATATGTATCAGTTCTAAGACATCTGAAACTCTATTAGCACTTAACTTCCCTATGCTTGTTTGTTCCCCCTTAATACAGTTAACATAAATATTCAAATCTGTGAAATCCAGGGGATCTAAAATTTCTTCTGATACAAGCCTCTTAATTATCTACATAGAGATATGACCTAAACGCTTATGCCACAAGGAATTTGATTTATCATTTGTAAATTTCCTCTTTATACTACGAGAAACTGTATGCATGACTTCATTATATGAGGCAATAGTATCAAGCAAATACAGGTTGTCATGCCAAATTAATGAACCGGTACCAACTTTATTGGAATTCTGAAGAAAAAAACCATTTTCGAAAGAATAATTATAACTTGATTTGTCCAATACAGAAATAGAAATCAAATTCCGCCTAAAAGATGTTACAATATAAGTCTCTTTCAAATCTAGATAATATCCAGTTTTTAGCAGCAACCTAAATGTGCATATAGCCTCAACTTCCACCTTCTTTCCATCACCCACATAGATGAATCTTTCAGCATCACTTGGCTTTCGGTAGTTCAGGCAACCCTACAATGACACACTGATGTTAGATGTCACACCAGAGTCTAACCACCAAGTGTGTTCAGGTACAGAAGTTAAGTTAACCTCAGAGCTAACCATAGCAAGAATTGTACCTTTCTTAGCACGCCAAGAATAATATTTGGTACAATCCTTCTTTACATTATCACCCTTCTTACAAAAGAAACAAGCCGATTCATGCCCTTGTTTCTTCTTAATGGATGGCACACTGGCAGCTTCTTTGCTCTTCCTCTTGTTATTCTTGACTTTATGGGTCATAGCCCAATGAGCATTTTCTATTCTATTTTGTTTCCATCTATCCCCCTCTTTCACACAATAGGAGATGAGCTCATTAAGGGACTATTTGTCCTTTTGATATTCACCTTGAACTGATTAAAGTGTGCAGAAAGAGATATCAAAATTAAATACATGAGCAAATCCTCAGATAGCTCTAACTTGAGTGTCTTTAATTTTGAAACAAGATGAGACATTTCCATAATGTACTCTCTTATGTTTCCTTTACCTTTATACTTCATTGAGATAAGTTTTACCAAAAGCGTACTTGTTTTAGCCTTTTCGTTTTTTGGCAAACCTTTGCTTAAGATTGTCAAGGAAACCCGTAGCTGTAGTGGTCTGTTTTGATGTGCTATCCCGAAAAACTTTCGAAACAGCACGTCTCATGATCATAAGACTCATGCTATTTGAACGATCCCACCTCTCATACTCCATCTTTTCCTCAATAAAGCTGTTAGCCCTAAGAGCAGTGGATTGTTCTTTACGAAGTGCAAGGTCTAGATCCATTACCCCAAGATCGATCAAAATGTTCTCTTTCCATTCTTTAAAGTTTGCACCAGTAAGCATATGTATAGAATTGATGTTAGTAGAAATATTGGAAGCAGGATTTGTAGCAGAAATAAAAGAATGAATTAAATGCTCAAATTAGGACATGAATGAGATACTTAAGGTTTGATTTAGAATTTGGTATATTCCATCACGCAAGATACCTAGCGCTACATTAATATTTAGTCTTTGCACAAAAATATTAACTTGCAAATGGTAACCTTGATGTAGCAATCAAATACTAGCAGTAAATCATGTCAAACAATATACCTTATTTTGGTCCGACTTATTGTTCACATAGAAACTTGATGACTATTACATATTTGTTGCCACAGTTGCATATATAATTCGGCCAAATATTAACTTTCCTTTGGGCCAGTCAACAGATGCATGAATTATACATACAAAAAATGCCTAGTTGTTCTGAATAAATTAACCTACATAATAAAGGTTGCTTTGGCAATATAGAACTTTAATTAACCTATGCAGAACACTAGCTAGCCAAATTTGAATCAGTCCATCATTCATCCAAAAATAGGATTTAACATAAGATTCCACAATTTATCATCATAATGTATAATATAATCCTCAGAAGCGCAGATGATTATTACTAATCACATAACATAACCAATTTGCACAACAGAGAACAATTAAGCCTCAGTTCAAAACAGAAATCACAAACACAATATCTACTGATTTCTTCAACAAGATCACAAATGACAATATCAGTATCACAATTGATTGATTATACCAGAAACAGCAAGGAAACTACGGATTAATCCTGAACTGAGATGAGCTAAAGATGCATATTAACTGATCCAAGAATAGAACCAATCTTGCAATTAACCAATAAGCAAGAAGAGACCATAGCAATCCCAGAACTATGATTAATTGAAGTTGCAGATATAATCTAATCATGTAAAGGCTTATTCTCAAATAATCATCAATGCAGAAACTTTAAGCCACAATTACTCATAACTTCAAGAGCTAAACTAAAAGTTTTTCTTGATGTTGGAGTGGCAACAAGATCGAGTCTTGTGGCGCAAGATGGAGGCGAGAGCCTCAAGCGGCGAAGCGGTGCACACACATGGGCGACATAGAGAACCTGAGGTCTGGCACGAGTGTCGATTCTGCAACTTCTTCCGTTTTCAATCTGTAGCTGTGCAGAGGAAGAAGACGATCAACAGTAAGAAAACGCTTCAACATTATGAAGATCTGACGGCTGCTGATATGGTCCGATCGGCCCATGTTAGATCGGATGCAGGAAAAGCAAGGTCCGAATGTCTCCATGGAGATCGGACGCTCCTGAGGACTTCACGCGTCGTTGGTTGCTCTCGGCTGCTGAAACTTCAGTTTTTACTGTTTCTTTTGTCATTTCCCTTTTTTGTAATTCGGGTTTTACTTGGGGTAACTTGTGCCGGACCTAAGTTGTATTAAACCTGTTAATGTTGGAAGAAAAGGATCATCATTGATGCCAGAATATCTGTTCTTAGCTAGGGTTTAGCGGTAGCCTTGTTCCTCTTACTGTCGTGTTCCCGATTCAGAGATTTTATTCCCAAATCCTCTATTCTGAATCTCGGTTTTTGACACGGAGATGCAGCGGGAGCTCACCAGATGCGAAGGCAACGGAGGCCAGAGGAAGCTCTGCAATGTAGAGGCGATGGAAGCCCTAAGGCGCTCGGCGACGCGGAGGCGACGAGGGCCCGATGGCGCTCGACGATGGCGAGGCTACTGAAACAAAGCGGCGAGAGAGGCCAGATGCAGATGCAATGAAGTCAAGGGCGCATGAGGCAAAGCGGCTAGAGGGTGCTCGGCCACACGGGGAGGCGAAGCGATCCAGAGAGCGCACAGAGGATTCCGTCGGGGGAAAAGAAGCATAGCAGCAGAGGGCGAGCGGCGCACTCGACGGCGGAATCTTGAGGGTATGCGCAGGGGGGGCAGAGGCGAGGGCGAGGAGCCAAGAACCGATCCGATCTATTGCGTTGGGAAGGAACTAAACCGAAGGAAATCAGTCTCGCCGGGGGGGGAAACTCTAGATCACGTACAGTGGCTCAGATGATGATGACATTGTTCGTAGTAGATTTGATTTGAAGCAGTAGACAAACCGTTGATCTATCTACCTAGGTTTTGATCTTTCCTAGTAAAAGGTAAGCCAAATTCTCCAACTACAGATGATGATGGTGGTATGACATATATTACCCTGCTGAGATGACCTGACCCTTATTTACAGCCTTTAGTATGGAATCTTATCATGTTCCATAATTAGAGATAGATTTCAAACAGGTCTCTATGCAGATTTAAAATCAAAATCTATATTTTACTTAATAGATACCCGGACTCTTAATAAATATTTTATTTGATCACTTTATATGTTTGAGCCAAACCAAAGAATAGATAGCTAACATATATATATAAACTCATGTAGATCTATGTAACAGGAAATTAATCTAACATAGTTTTGTATTTGCTATTTTTTTAATGCAATAATGGCACTGACCATTTCCTCTAAAAAAGCAGAGCACATCCAAAAGGACAAAAAAAAAAAAAAGGCAGAGAAGAAACACAAAGCTAGCGACCAATCCACAAACGCCCAGGCCAGAAACACACACGAGTCTTCTTAACTACGTAGTGCAGATAGAAATGTGTCCAGCTGTAGTCTGTAGAAACTTGCATGTGCCCGGGCGTTATCTTACTCTCCGTCTTCTAGAATTTTCGCATAGCTTTTACCTACATGCAGCAAAACAAATGGTAGTATTCCATCTCTCTTCTTTCCCCCGTAGAAAACTCCTTGAAACAGAGTAAAGACGAACAGAAACTCATACGCCCGGCTACTGCGCTAGCACTTTTTTTTCTCCTTCAAGTGACGCAACGTTAGGTAGCGACAGAGACAGAAACAAATAATCGAACCCAAACCCAATCCACAACGGCACCCTCTACCTGGGTCCGTTTGGATGGACGGATGATGATGTATGAGGTGATTATATCTAATTTTTGGGGCAGATCATGTATTTGGATGGATGAATGGGACGAACTCATCCACCACAGAAGAATATTCCACCGAGATGCTCTATCGTGTCATACGACAAAATTCGTCGAACGAACTCGTCCACCCTCGTACGCAGGCGGCGAGGACGCAGCGCCAGCGCGTAGGCCCGACGGCGACGCGACGACCCAGGTGACGTCATCTGCGCGATTGGAGCGGCGGTCGGCTAGCGCGAGCCGGATGGCCGAGACTCGGGCTACAAATGACGACCGATGGTCAGAGACGCGGCTCACCGGATCTGGCCGGCCAGAGGAAGAGGGGAGAGAGAAGGAGGAGGGAGATTTCGGCAGGAAGAAAGAACGAGGAGAGGAGAGCAGGAAGAAGAAAGAGAGGGGAAGAAAAGCTGTCGGCGGGAGAAATGAAAAGAGAGAAAATGAAAAGACGGAAAAGAAAGGAAGGAAAGGAAGAAAAGAAAAAGAATTTTTTTTGTGTTCATCCAAGTACAACCTTATTTATCAAATCAAACACTGTCTTGAACCATTCAAGATCATCATATCCCAACAACCAAATAAAATCATGTATTATCGTATCCTACCAATCAAACATCAAACTTGTATCATCTTATCCATTCTATACCACCTCAGCCTATTCACCCTGATTCGTGAATACACCCTTACTCATTGCAGTTTGCATGTGTACGGCTCCTAGTATTTTTTGGGGGGAGGTCATGACCATGATGTGCGGTGATCAGCGGCTCGGCGAGGGCTATCCCAGAATAATTTTTGGCAGATCGCTAGAACGGGCGACGTGGAGGCGCCGGGGCGCCGCTGCATTATTCAATCCGGGGCAGAGCTCTCAAAATGGCATGATAGGATCCGCGCTGTCGTGGGCTCATAGGCGCTTCCGCGCTTGCAATACAAAAATGGGACGCGATGCCATGGATGATGGACCGGTTGAGGCTTTTAGATGGGTTTTCTTGGTTTGGCGACAAGAAGAGAGTGACCCACTCACATGCAAACTGACTGCATGAGATACTCGTCTACTCCCATGGCCATCAATCAGCATGACATGTATATGGTGGAGGTATGCCTAGGACGAAGCCAGCCCTCGTGACTGCATACATCATGCCATTTAGGAGGACTTGAGCTCTTCCACGGTTTCAGGCCGGCTTCACATTAGAGCTATAAACCATGCAATTTAGGGGAAGTTAACTTCTTTTGTATACATCAATCATCATGCATGTTTGGCTTATATATAAATCCGAGAAACCTCTTTCTAGTTTCCGCTAGTGTCCGACTGTTTAAAATTCTCAGTACAAAGCTGACTTAAGGTAAGTCGAAAAGACTACACAAACCTGTTGAGAGCTCAACTTCGAAATACAGATCCAAGCTGGAAAACGAGCCCTCATAAAATTTGCCACAAACTAGCCAAAAATGAGACGGTGCAGGCGAAGCATTTCACCATTTTGGTCAAATTTGTTTCAGGTAACCCATGGGCCATGGGCGACTTTGGACCACGCGTGGGCAAGCAAAGGTTCCAGGGAACGGGCGTCTGCGCAGATAAAGACGACGCAGGAGGCGCGTGCGGCATGCCATTGCTCGAACCCACTTCACACTACCAAGAACTCTCCCCGGGAAACGATGGATTCGATCCCGTCCGTCCGCTCGCGTGGGAGTGGTCCAGGTGCATCCAGCTTTCAGCCTCTGATTGGGCGGACCGTAACGTCGCCAGCCCTCTGCGTCGTGCAGACACCGACACGTTGCGCTGTCCCTGGTCCCCTCCCCTATAATCGGAGAGCCACCACTATTCTACTCTGAGAAACAAAAGCTAAGCCCACGCGCCGAAGCTACACACAAAATGAAAGCACGTGCAAGTTAATGAAACAAAGTGATACTCCCACATTGTTTTGAAGTGAAACTCATAAGCACCAAAGAGTTTGATGAATTCAACAAAATACATCTGCAATTCTATTACTACATATAGGCGGACAAAAATAATAAACACCGACTTGTTTCTTCCAAGTAAACTGAATATACGCGGACAAAAACAGTAAATTGCAAATTGTGGCCCTACAAACTTGACCCTTTGAGCTAAGATCATACCTAGATGAAAAGGTCGAATGAAATTGGGCGAGATGCTTTTTAAGGGAATTGGACAAGATATTAAACACCCTCAAGCTTGGATGAAGCCATCTTTTGCTCGAGTTAGCTAGCCATCACTATAGCCATGGATGTTGCTACATGTCTTATTGTCTATTTATGACGACATGTTTATCAAAGAAACTGAAGCTCACTACAAAATTACCTACGAAAATAACGCAGACACTACATTTCTTTTGCAATTTTGGAGAAAAAAAGGTTTGAAAGGCTCAACCTTTTGTAAGCTGAGGCTGTACAACAGTTTCTAGTGAAGACGTCGAGCACCGAAATTTGATTTTCTGGCGTAAATAGCACGTTTGCAAGGTTTTTTTTTTACAGAAGTAACACTCCTCACGACGAAATAGCAAAATTGTCATCTCATCCGCACGGTCACCGGCCGAACGCGATGTCCACACGACACATCGTCTCGTCCGATCGGTCACAGGCCGGACACCCCCTCCACATGCCACCTTTGGCCACGCTATAACACGCAGCATAACAAAAACACCCTCTCACGCCACGCACCACGGTGTGACCAAAGCTGTCATTATCCTTCCGAGCCGGTATACGTCTGTTTTTTAGCTAAGTCCTGTCACGCCAAGAGGGACGACATGACAGAACTCGTTTGCCACACCGAGGTCCTTGACGTGACAATGTGCTTTTACCACGCCACACGTTATGGCGTGACCAAAGGGGTACCGGACGGACGAGGGACATAGAGAGGCGTCCAGCTCATGACCGACCGGACGAGACGATATGTCATATGACCATCACGTCTGACCGGTGACCATATATTTCATCATGAAAGACGCTACTTCCATAAATTAAAAAAAAAAAACTCACAAGGTGCTATCTACGCCAAAAACCTCCCGAAATTTATCGCTGCTCATCCGGTCGTGTTGAGCGGCCTGTGCGCGGGGCAGAGGCGTGCGCTGCCGGCGCACGCTAATCTAATCCTCTGACCGATTCCGCCATTCCGGGGATGCAGATCCCCTGGAGTTATCCTCAACTCCACCAGGTGGATTTCATACAATATCAACCGTTACTTCTCTTTAATGGTCTAGATCAAGCCACGTGACTCTTTCTTCTTCCTCATCCCCAAACGCCTTTTTTCTTCCATCACCGACACAACAAGAGGGTCACTTCTTTTCTACCCCAAATCCCTTCTTCTTCCACCACTGGATGACAAAGCTTGGAACTAAATAATTCCACAAACCACCAAGACCATCCCACCAATTTACAATGAAGAGATGCTTCATATATTTAATTTAAAAGTACTCTTTAGATTTTTCACACAAGCATTTGGTTTCATAAGAGATATCTTGCGTAAATTGGACGTTTACTTTTTTTTTGTAATATACCATCAATCAAGATAGGACTCTGCTACGGCTTATATGTTCGACGCTGAGATTTTCCTCGTACGGTTCGACCATCGTTGGATTAAAGTAACGGAGGTTGATCAAAACCATTGACTCCCATCTGGTTAATTGATGTCCTCAATAGTGGCCCCATATACCTCAGTTACTTGATTAATTAGAAGATGGCGTGACCTATAGGAATAGGAGTACCAACGGATCCATTCGACTTCGGTTTTGATTCGTAGCTCTATTTTACGGATAAGTAAAGTACTACATGCTATTTTTGCTATAGACGCGACTAGTGCTCGGACGTACGTTTTGAGCGCTAGCGCCTTGCCGTCCGATCTGGTGCCATGATGCACAGCTGTCTGATCTCAGTGTGTTTTTTCTTTCTTCCGAAACAAGCGAAACTACTATGCAACATCACGCACACCCGATGCAACGAAAACTCATCCTCCACTCAATCTTCTCTGAAAAAACATTGGAAAAAAATAACATATTCTCACCAAAATTGCATGGAAACTATAAATATAGAACCTAGCTGCACTTGAAAACTAATTCAAATATACCAATCAAATAAATTTTGATGTTACAACATTGCAACATTTTAAAATAATAGTTGCAACATCCGAAAATAATTGTTGCAACATCAAGAAATTTGCAACATTTAAAACTAACTTATGAAACAATTTAATTTCATGTGTGCAATAATCGACGACAATAGTTGCAACACCTTTTCCTACAAAAATTTAAGAAGATGTATGCAACAAACCAAATCACTTTCTGCAACAATTAAGAAAAGCTGCTGCAACAATTCAAGAGAATGCAAGCAACATTTAAATGGTAAAGGGGATGCAACAAATCAAAACACCATTGCAACAAAAAAACATCTTGCCGCAATATTTGTCTCCATGGACTTGAAGAAAAGGGGTGGATGTGGTTGCAGCAGAAAATAGGGATGGGGTGTTGAGGGGAATTTTTTTGGAGACGGGGAAGTCATGTAGGGGATTCGATGGGGTTGCTCGCACACGTAAACTAGTTGGTCAATGAGTAAAGTTGGGCGTCCAAATAGGGGCCACACACATGATGCAATCATACCAAACGAGCAGCGAACACACTACCGTACGCACTGGTACGAGCTAGCTAGTGCGCCTCATTGCCTACCTAGACAAAGGAGAACCAGAAATGCCTAAAAATTTTGAACTCTACTACTACTCATTTGGTTCTAACCCTTGGCACTCACCTCCTGCGGACCCTGTGCGAGGTAGCCAGCTGCAGCCCACCCATGCGTGGTAGGCACTACTCATTTGGTTCTAACCCTTGGTGCCCACCTTTGCGGACCCTGTGCGATGCAGCCAACTGCAGCCCACCCATGCGTGGCAGATACAACCTATGCGCGTCATCTCCCGAAGCATCCGATATTTTCTATTTTGTTCGGACGTATATGGCTTATAATTACCAATCAAGATAACTTACTAGTTCCAGTATTTTTTTCTGTACAACATTTGATTGGATATTTGATCGGTGATGAAACCTACAGATCAAGGAGGAAGGAGGAAAGACATGACATCAAAACATGACTTCGATTTACTCTTTACAAAATCACATAGTTCTAGCCTTCCAGGACTACAACCTCCGAGCGCCCATCTTTCTACCTGTTGCTTGTCTCGCCGCTCGTTTTCCTACCGCCAACGCGGCGGCGCCCATCGGCAAGAGTGCATGCCGTCTCTTCCCAAAGATGTTGTATCGGCTCGCCGCGGCCATCACCTCTCAGCAATTTCACCTGGCAATTCACTGCCGTCGCTTGCACTTGCTAGCGATGTTGTTTAATGCTAGTACGAGGCATTCATATTTCTGAGGTACTCAAGATGAAGTAAGGTTTCAATTGTTTTAGATCTAATGCGAAGTTGGAGCCCTGGATGTGGTGAGGATTGGGGACAGGGGAAGAAGAAAGAGTGACATGGCTTGATCCGGACAGTAGAAAACATGCAATGGTTAAGATTAACTGAAATTCACTCGGTGGAATCGAGGGGCAACTCTAGCCTCTAGGTATCTGCATCCGACTCTGGGGCTTTGTCGTGCTCCGGCGGCAGCTACTTTAATGCCCCCGAGGTGACACCTGTCCCACCCCCACCCCCCTCGCCGCCGGGATCGCCTCCCTCAAAGCCGCACAAACCCCCCACCAACGTCCTCCCTCCACATCCCCCGATGCTCCCCTTCCGTTTTCTTGTATTAATCCTTTTCACTAAACAAGATTTCCCCTTGCTAATTCTGGCATAATACCCCAACTAATTGGATAATTGATTATTTGTAACTGCAAAGAAGACTCTTTTAGAATTTAACACTCCTAACAATGCAATCTATAATTTACCACTACAAAGGTTGGTTGCTTGATAATTTGCTATTTTGGTCTTTTAATGATATTTCTGTTGTTTCCTCTCTTTTTTTCCTACGTGAAATGATATTACTGTCCCCCTCCAATGTTAAAGAAAAAACTACGTTACGGATCAAGACAACTTCCTTCTGTTCCTTGCTTCCTCAATATCACCATTCTGATATCATTTCAGGGTGTTGTTTTGGGAGAAGGTTCACTTTTTTTGTGTCTGTAGGGCTTTGTTCGATGCATTGGCTCTAATTTTCTTCCTGCATTTGGGATTGGGGCTCATCTGCTTAAGTCTGCTTTGTTGTTTGAACGGCAGTTTTTTTTACTTTTGTTTGTGCTAATTATTTTGCTCAATGTGCTACGTACATGCATGGTCTTTGTTGGAGTATATCCGAAATCTTGCATAGCGGTATGAGTTGGCCTCGGGCCTCTCGGGCCATGGCCCGAGGCCCAACAAAAACTCAAGGTAAAACATAAAATATCTCCATGTCTTCTTTGCAAAAAGATAAAACAGTCGGGTAGGCCGAGACACTGTAGCATGTTGGCTCGCCCTGTTTGCATAATCTGGTGACATCTGGATATTGAGTTTTTAACCTTGTTGGTGATTAGCTATCCCTAGTACTCAGGACAATTTATCATGCATGTAACACCATTTGGGAAGAAGGAACGCCCAAATGACAAGTTGACAACCAGTAACACTCAACACGAAGAGTATGGAGACAAGGATACAGGGCCCACAAGTTGTATGCCCCATTCTGATAAGCAGAATTACAGGTGAGAAGTAGGAAATAATCGGCAATCCAACATGATAAATTGTCACGAATACTAGGGATGGCTAATCATCAACAAGGTTAAGAACTCAATACCCAAGAGTGTCACATGTACTATGCATGATCGATATATACTCCAACAAAGACCATGCATGTACGTAGCACATTGAGCAAAATAATTAGCACAAACAAAAGTAAAAAAAATTGCCGTTCAAACAACAAAGCAGACTTAAGCAGATGAGCTCCAATCCCAAATACAGGAAAAAAAATTAGAGCCAATGCATTGAACAAAGCCATACAGACACAAAAAAAAGTGAACCTTCTCAAGAAACAACACCCTGAAATAACATCAGAATGATGATATTGAGGAAGCAAGGAACAGAAGGAAGCTGTCTTATCCGTAATGTAGTTTTTCCTTTAACATTGGAAAGAGACAGTAATGTCATTTCATGTAGGGAAACAGAGAGAAAACAACAAAAATATCATTAAAAGGCTAAAATGGTAAATTATTAAGCAACCAATCTTTAGAATAGTAAATTATAGATTATATTGTTAGAAGTGATAAATCTTAGAAGACTCTTCTTTGCAGTGGCAAATAAACAATTATCCCCCAACTAATCACACTCGTAGCTAGCCTCCTTCCTGTCGCTTCTGCTGCTGCTGTTTATAAGTCCCCCCTGCCGTCGTCTTGCCGTCTCCAGTTCTCAAGTGTTGGGGGAATAGAGAGTTTGAGACCGAGTGCGAAATTGTGCCGCCGCTGTGGAGTTTTGGTGAGGATTTTGGGGGGAAATTCGGGTGGGTTGGAGCGGGGAGGAGGTGGGTGAGGGTTTGGTGCTGAGGGAGGGAGATGGAGATGCCGGGAGGGAGCGGCGGTCCGGCGCTGCCGCGGCAGGGGTCGATCTACTCGCTGACGTTCGACGAGTTCCAGAGCGCGCTCGGCGGCGCCGGGAAGGACTTCGGGTCCATGAACATGGACGAGCTGCTCCGCAACATCTGGACCGCCGAGGAGTCGCACGCCATAGCCGCCACTGCGGCCGCGACGGCTACGACGGCCGCGGCGGCCTCCAACATCGACGCGCAGCTGCAGCAGCCCATCCAGCGGCAGGGCTCGCTCACGCTCCCCCGCACGCTCAGTCAGAAGACGGTCGACGAGGTCTGGCGCGACATCATGGACTTCGGCGGCGGCGACGAGGCGCCGGCGGCCCCGCCCGAGCAGGCGCAGCGGCAGCCGACGTTGGGGGAGATGACGCTGGAGGAATTCCTGGTGCGCGCCGGCGTGGTGCGTGAGGACATGGGGCAGCTCATCGTGCTGCCGGAGCAGGCGCAGGCGCTGTTCCCCCAGGGCAATGTAGTCGCGCCCGCCATGCAGCTGGGGAACGGGATGGTGCCTGGGGTCGTCGGGCAGGGGGCTGGGGGAGGGATGACGGTGGCGGCGCCAGCGACGCCGGCTGTGCTGAATGGGTTGGGCAAGGTGGAGGGCGGGGATCTCTCGTCGCTGTCGCCGGTGCCGTATCGCTTCGACAGTGCGCTGAGGGTGAGGAAGGGACCTACCGTCGAGAAGGTGGTCGAGAGGAGGCAGAGGCGCATGATCAAGAACCGGGAGTCAGCTGCCAGGTCCCGCGCGCGGAAGCAGGTGAAGCCTTTGTTCTTCAACTGCAGTGCTGTAGTTATCCATTTATCACACGCCTTTTGCTTAATTATACTGAAATGTTATCTGAAACCGAACTCAGTGGTGCCCATATTTGGTATGCCCCTCCCCCTCGGTTATGTTGTACTTTATTCGCTTGATGTGATCCACCACTTCCAGTTTAGCTGTTACATATTAATTTATGCTTAAGTAGCCACTACAAGTAGCAAGTTGCGTCGTTAAATATTGTTAAACCAAAGAGGAGAGGATTCTATGCCTGAATCATCCATGGTTCAAGTTGATCCTCTCAGATTCAGAAAGACAACGGATACCTTTTGTTCATTTTGGAAATGCCGATTCGGCATTGCAGCATTGTGGACTTCGTTTCTTCCATCTACTATTGCCATGCTAGGGATAGTATGCTCATCATCGGGCTTAAAAAGAAGCTTAGCAAGACCAATGACGAGAAGTAGTTGCTGTACTTTTTCTTGGTGATTTTTTTGTCATAGACTTGGTGATAATAGGCCTCTTTTATGTGCATAAGTTATGCTGCCATGATGCAGTCATACTGTTATATAAGCTATAAACTTCTATTTTGCTAAAGCAACAAGCTCAAGTCTATTGGATAGCACTACTGGGAGCCAAATAGTTCCAGACGGCTCTATTTGCTGTTCGAGTTTAAAACCATAACTCAATTTGTTGACACTTAAATTCTACCCTTCTGATATACAACAGGCTTATATAACGGAGTTGGAAGCTGAGGTGGCAAAACTGAAGGAGCAGAATGAGGAATTACAGAAAAAGCAGGTATACTTGCTTTCATATAAAATTGCTTTGATGCTTGTATGCACATTATTTATGTAGTTACCTTACCAATTCATGTAATCAGCTAGTGGTCCTTAGATAATCTCTAGACTCTGGACAATTCTAAAGTTTCTTGCCAAAGTTGTCATATTTGTCTAGGGACCTGGGCTTGTCAATGTTTTTTATCTGCCTCTAATGATGCTTGTTGCTGGCATAGCAACAGATAGGTTGCCACAATATTGCATTTTTTGAAAGTGTCTGGTCCTTGTTGTATATGTTTTGCATAGAATTAACTGGCTTGAATAATTATTGGAGACTGTGCATAAAAATATATCCTTTTAATTTTGAAAATAGATTGGGTTAAAATAATTTTGTAACACTTTTAGGTTGGGTCATATGCCATGTGATATTTGCTAGTTCTGACACACATCTTCCATGCACTCAATGTTGTTCCATACATTCCACATTCTATCATGGTTTTTGCAATTTAACAGAACTAGAATTTCCATATGTTGTACCTGGATACGTGACATGATCTATACATCATTAGTATTGCATTCTTCAACATGTGGCAGTGTAGTGTTATCACTCCTTTGATTTGAAAAAAATGAAAGAAAGTTTAACTCCAACATGAAGTTGTGGAGTTTAGACCTGCCGGTTCCATTTCATTCATATTGCCTTTGTTTCTTCTAAAATCCTGATAAAAACTCATAAGAGGCTATATTCACTTGTTTTGCTTTTAATTTTCAGGTGGAAATGCTAAAGAAGCAAAAGGATGAGGTAATGGCCTTCCATTTTGTAGGAAATACTGTTGTTCTGAATAAACACTATGTTTGTTCTCATTGTTGTGGAAGTGATACCAAGTTATCTACACCTCTTTTTTATCAGTACTACATCAACAACAACAACAAAGCCTTTGGTCCCAAACAAGTTAGGGTAGGCTAGGAATGAAATCTCCTCAAGATCAAAAAGACGAGAGCCTTGTAAGGCTAAAACCCTAAGCTGTACATCCTGTCATCTGAGCCGAGAGCCTAAAACACCGGCCTTAAACCTTTTTATGGTTCCGGCACGTGGATCGCTAACTTCCATGTACTCCTATCCAAAGCTAATTCTTTAGCTACATTTCAATCCATCAAATCTCTTTTAACTGCTTCCTCCCATGTCAGTCTTGGTCGACCTCTACCTCTTCTTATGTTTTCAGTACATCTTAAAATTCCACTACGTACCGGTGCCTCAGAAGGCCTTCGTTGGAGATGTCCAAACCATCTCAAGCGATGTTGGACAAGCTTCTCTTCAATTGGTGCTACCCCTACTCTTTCACGTATATCATTATTGCGGATTCGATCTTGCTTTGTGTGGCCACAGATCCACCGTAGCATCCTCGTCTCCGCTACACTCATCTTCTATATATGTTGCCTTTTAGTCGCCCATCATTCTACTCCATATAGCATCGTATGTCTGATCGCCGCGTATAGAACTTACCCTTTAACTTTTGAGGGACTTTTTTTGTCACACATTCCACGTAGGCTGTGACTGGCTGTGAGGTGGATTTCAAAAGGCACTTTTGATAAACTAGTTTTGGATATATTAGTTATTTGGCAAATATTATAGTCATAAAAACAAATATTTTACTATGCATGGCAAATATTTTCCACACCCACATCATCCCATTGTGTAGCACGTCATAGACAAATAGCTAGGAAATGATATGGTCATTGTACCAAAAGTAGATTTTGCACTGTTGTATGTCATGTGGGGTCAACATTACAGCCGTAGATCACGCAGGGCATAGGACGAGTTGTGTCCGAATTAATTACTGGACGAGTTTGTGTCCGAATGAATTAATACAGGAGAATTAATTACTGGACGAGTTTGTGTCCGAATTAATTAATACATGAGTTTATCTCTTAGTTGATTAGCAATCAGATTAGGAGTTTCAATTAGGAATCCCTTTCGGATAGAGTTAGAGTCCAAGTCAGTTTATTGGTTTCCTTTCCAGTTCGGCTGGAGTACTAGCCGGCTGGGATTAGTGCCCTATTTAAAGACATCAATCGTCAATGAATAAAGCAGCAAAAAGTTAATCAATTTACCTTCCCTCTGATTTCTCTCTTCCAATCCCGTGCTTCTTTTCTGATCTCAGCGCAGCCTCCTTCCCGCGCTTTCCTTCTGCTGCCGAAGCCACTATGGCTCCTGGCTGACGCTCTAGGCCAAAGCCGCCCGTCTTCCACGACTACACGTCGTGTTCCGGCATGGGACGTGACATTGTAGCTGTCATGTATATGGATAAATGAAAATTGCCTAGAAGTAAATGAGGAAAATTGGATGAGGGAACAAAAAATGTGGAGATGATTTATTGTATTTCAACTGGGGTTGGGAGGAAAATGTTTTAAGTGGCTCATATTATATTTCAGAATTCCCCTATTGTTCATCCAACCACTATCATAAATACAGATGTTGGCCATATAGTCCATGTCACTGACACTCTGGCTCCTTATCCCTTCTCATTTTTTGTTATCAAGTTAGCAACGTGGGGTCATGGTTTCGTTCAAACTCTTAATATGGTGATGCCATTCATTCATGATATTTGTACAAACAAATCTGAGTAACTAATGAACATATGCAATGCTGCCCCCGCCACTGTAGTAGAAGTAGTAGAAATTTCACACATCGTAAGTTTCAGCTGTGACATTAGTTGGACCGTGTTTTCCTAAACATGACTAAAAAAACATTCCAAATCTGGCACTTTACTGTACTTATCACTGAATTTTTTAGTCCCCGTACTGGTTCTAAGATGATGCATGATTTCCTTGTTTCACCTTTCATGCCATTTTTTTAGTACTACCTAGTGCATAGTTTCAAAAAGTAACTCTTGTTTGCTCCCAAAAAACTACCTACACATATATGTGCTCACAAAAACAAGGAAAAAACATTGCAAAACCTACATCAATCAGTTCATTTATCCATTCTGTTAAATGTTGGCAAGAAAAAGGATTAATCGATATTAGTTTCCAAGAAAGGGAAAATAAAAGCATCTTTCATGAGATGAAAAGACGAAAAATTCTCTACCGTTTTTGTTATTTTACCTCTTTCATGTACTTTGAGCATCTATGGTACCAAAACAGCGGCCAGTTACACCTAAGCAGGAGTCACCAGTTCCTAAACCCTAGCAAGGCCTGCTGCTGGCCCTAGACAGTTAACACTTGACACAGTCACAGCTGGTGTCAGGTGACTGTGGACGTGTGTCGGTTGCCAACTCTTGTCTGATGGCAACTACACCTCTTTACCTTGGAGGTTCCGTTGAAGATGCGAGAAGTTCTTTTGCCATGATTTGGAGTATCACATTCCTCTAAAGAAATATTAGAAGTTCGGTTACAGTGAGACATTCGAAATAGGTTCTATTTAGCTTGCAGGACCTGTTGAAGATACCGAAGGTTCTATTGTCATTTTTTGGAAGTACGGTTTTGTTTTAGTACACAACCCGTGTAACTCACGAATTTTAAACCATCCTAAATGGTGGAGATTAAAGGGTACAAGCTCAATCGTTTTGTTTGGAGATAATAACCTCAGCTATGATGGGCTTGCTGCGTTGAGCACGAAGAGCAAGTGCGCCGCCGCCGGCAGGACTGGGTTTAACCCGGGTGGGATTTGACCTCTTATCTAGTATGTAACAATCTATTTAGTTATTTAAAGTACAAATTTACCATCAAATAATGCCTTTAAAATTCGTAAACTTTTCCACTGAGGTGGAGTACTGAAGCAAAACACTTGGAAATATTATCTTGCTTTAATATTTGTTAAGATAAAATAAGATATTTCGAACAAACCACGGTTGTAGGATGTACTAGACTTGAGCAAATAGCGGGTTAGGAGGATTGGGACTGGGCCTAGGCCTGGGCCTGTCACAAGCAACAGTGCTGGTTGGGCTATTCACAAATTCTAAGGCTTGTCCAGGTCAAGTAACTCAAGTTGTTTTACTCAGGTCTAGGTCGGAATATGGTATTCCATTTTATACAGGACATGTCTGCAGTACCAAAACTTCCCTAGGAGAAAGTGTTGCCCCCCATAATCTCTAAAATTTCACATTTGAATTCTAGTCTGTATATCTTTCACTAGAAGCCTATAAGTGCAGTAGCCAGTAACATATCTGTAATACCAACAAGGCAACAACATATTTGTCCCACTGTCATGAAAAAATATTATTCTTTGTGCTGTTGTGCATCATGGAGGTATATTATTTTAAAAAAGGCTGCGGCCCTCATTTGGTCAAAAGAGTTAGACCAAATAATTGTCTTTCTTTGCAAACTTGAAAGGAAAGGTGTAAAACAATTCGACAGAGCTATAATTTCTGTCATCTATGTGTTAAGGTAGGACAGTCCACTTATTTATCTGCACTCAACCTACCTACCCTAAACCAGGCCAGGGTGAGTGCATTTGTTAATTCCTAGTCTCCAGAAGCACATATACTCTTTAATCTATACACATACTGCATAATTTTGGTTGATATTGGTGTTGGTATTCTCACTAGTTAGGGATCACAAATAGTAATACCGTGCCTTATTTTTTTTAATGTTTAGATAGTTCTTTGTTGTGATTATCTTGGTTGGAAGATTTGAACTGAGATGTATGCTATGTCCTGACGATATCAATCAAATTTGTCGGCTGTTTTGTAGCTGAAGACAGTAGATCTTTGATGCTCCTTATTTTGATGTGTAGCAATTGGAAAAAGGGTTCTCTTCAGACACCGTTCTTTCCCTCATGGAAATTTGTTTATAAATGGATTTCGCAGGTCATGGAGAGAATCAATCAGCAACTTGGACCGAAGGCCAAGAGATTTTGCCTGCGACGAACACTGACCGGTCCATGGTAGCCTGAAGTTCACACTGCATTGACCACAGACAAGGTCGGGCTTCCTTAGATGTGACCAGTGTTCCAGTGTATATACCAGCTGAAGTCAGAATCTCCAGTTTCCCCCCTGTGGATCACAGCTTCACTGCTACTTTTCTCCTTTGGTGATCGTTCAGTCTCTTGGGTCAATTGCTGGTTACATCTACTTGCTAGGTTTAGCTGCGCAATTTTAGGGTGAACAAAAGCAAACTATCTAGTCTTTTTGACTCCTTATCTATTGGCATGGCAAGATCGCGCATGCCATTTATGTTTGTTGCTGGATGCAGCTGTGCAGCTGCTTTGTATGTTGTTGAGATACCATCCTGTAATAGTTCAGTGGTTCTGTACCCCGTAGTCATAGAGGATTCGGTTTCCCTGACCTGCTTGTAACGTGAGTTTACAGTTGCCTTTTTCTGGGCAATGTGACTGATGAATGCCGACGGCATTCAGCTGTTGTGCGTAATGAACACAAATAGAATGCCCTGTGCTTGATACTTGATGTTATCACATCTCAGAACAACGTGAAAATCTGACAGCCGCTGTACGTCCCATGAGGTCCATGATGCCCTAACAAGCTAATATACACGTACAAGATTTGAGATTGAAAATCATTCAGCTCCCCACTGACACCCCTCTCCTTCCTGAACCAATACAAGTAAAAACATATGGGTGAAAAAAAAATCACGGAAAACGTATATAACTCTTCGAAACTTGCAAGGATCCCCATCGTTTGCTGCAAGTCTGCAAAATACAGATTACATACAACATACATGTGAAAGAAGTGCAAGATTCAAGACCAGAATTGTTTCATAGTAATACCACTACAGCCAAGGTGGAGGAGGTCCACCGAACTTAGACATTCTTCTCTTCTTTTTGCCCATATTCTTCTTTTCGCCCATCTCCGATATTCGTTCCTTCCTTTTTTTTTTCTTTCCTTTTTTGCACATCGCTGATGTTCCTTCGTTCTTTCTTATTTCTCCTGTACGCCGTGATTCTTCTCCTCATGTTTTTTTTATTCCATGAACATTCTCACTAGCTTATCTACGTTGCCTTGGATTTCAGTTACGATTATGGACGGACCATGCTACGACTTGTGCCCACTGCTTGAGTCTCATTTTCACTGTCTCTGGTGGATCACCTACACCATTATGAAGAAAATAATTAGTTGATGGCAGAAAATAAAATAGTTTTACACTTCATATGCACCCTACTTCATCATGCTACTACATTTAAGAACTATGAAGATGAACCAAACAAGTAGGGGCTTTGTCAGTAAACTTGCTTGTCCTGACGTAATTTTCTACAAGCTGTTTGGTCATGCTAGATAAAAAAAAATATCAATAATTTAGTTAAACTTATGGTTTCATATCTAAGCACATCACGGTAACGTCCCAAAAAATTGGCTTTTCAAAAATCTCTTGAGTAGTTTAGGTCCCTAAAAAATTTCACCCATTTTATTTGGTTTAATAAAGCTTAAATGGGACTTTCCGAAATTTAAACAATTTAATCTGATTAAAATAAACTTCAATTAAATCAAAACTAGTGTCATTTGGTTTCCTTGTGCTCCAAGAAATTTTCCGGTATTTTCTTGGATTTTTCCGAGTTTGTTTGCTATTTATTTTGCCTCCTTTGATTTTTAGCCTTTTCCTTTGTTCCGAAATTCCTTTTCTTTTTCTTTTCCTCCTCTGCCAGGTGGACCCATTACTGTTCATCTTCTTCCACCGAACTAGAGCCCAGCTCCCGTACAAACCGCAACCATCCCGATTCTATCTCTCTCTCTCTCTCTCTCTCCCCAGTGCATATAAAAGCAGAGTAACCGCGTCAAAACGATCGCCTCGATCTCCTCTCTCAAATCCCCAAATTGGTTTCATCGATTTTGGCTTCGTTACACCGCAATCCGCAAAGAAGCTGTGTGCCACCGAAGGTCTTCTCCGTCATGTTCCGCTGCCATCCGACGTCCTCCGACCGAACCGTCTGCACCATCGAGTTTGTCTCAACGCGTTCTACGTTGAGCTTCCGTCGCCATCGCCCGAAGATCACCGAGTCACCGCCGACCTTGTCGAGCCACGACGCTGAAACCGTTTCTTCGCGTTCCCCACTTTTCCGGTGAATTCCTCCAAAATCCGTTCGCGTCGTCATGTGTCTCTCGTCCTGATCTATCTTTTCCATCCATAAATTTCAAGTTTCATCCACCGTGCGCTGAGAACCAAACTTTTCTCTCCTTTATGGTCGCCTTCCTTCTCCGGCCAAATACGCCGCCACCGTTGAGTTCCCGCCTTCATCTTTACCACCGTTGGGTTCGCGTCGTCACGTTCTACGCCATGCTCCCCTCCCTTTTCCTGGAACATTGCCGGAAGTGCCGCGCCACCATGCAAGTCGCTGCCGCCGCTTCTTGCCTCGCCACTGGCGAATGCCGCCGCTCCTCGCCGTCTCGACCGTGTCATCATCTCCGCCTCATCGTTAGCGTTCCATTTTGCCCATTGGCAGGAGCCGCCTCATCATCACCGTGCGCCAGAACCAATCGTGAAGCTCCTCTGTTCCTCTATTGTTCTCCTTTGTTGATTCGTTCTCCTCTGTGGATTCTCTCCGTTCTCTCTCTTTGCTTTGCCACCTCAGTGCGAAATCCATGCTATGCTACCAAGCCGCCACCTCATCTCCTCTCTGTGACATGGCCGCACTGTCATCGCCCACTTGGCAGACCAGATCCATCTTCATCTTTTTCTCTCATACACCTTGGCCCCACTTGTCATTCACTTGAGCCATAACTTAAGACCCATCTCTCTCACTTATTTGCGGGTCCCATTTGTCAGTCAAACCTTGGTCAACACTAGCTTCAAGAGATTGGTCCACCGTGGACTAGCATCTCTCTGTGGATCTGGTCCATAGACCAGTGGCCCACATATCAACCCCTAATTCTATTTTATGGAATTATTGTAATTCTTGAAAATTCATAAATATCAGTAGGTCCCACATGTCATACACTTAGCCATTTTCCAATATTCCCAAAATAAAATATTCTGGGAATATTCTGTGGACCCCACTGTCAGTTTCTCTCTCCCTTTTCCTTTTTCCGCATTTTTCTTTCCAATCAAACTTCTAAGAGCTCGTTCTTTCTCATACGAACTCCGATTGAACCCATTCAAGTTTTTAAATTCATCTAAATTCAATATCTACCTTCTATTACCATTCCATTTCAATTTGAAGTTTATTTGATTTGTCTTTTTGAATTTTATTTGTTTTGACGCTTTCTTTCTCGTTAAGCGTTGAAGTCCCGGAATCGTCCGAAGGAGCTGGAGGTTAAGGAAGTAGAAGATTGAAGATAAAATAAGAACATCATTGCTATAGCAAGGCAAGTTGTACCTTTGACTATGTTGAACCCAGTTTTCCAAAATTACATTAATTCAAATTATTGCATTTTACTTTAAGTATTTATTTAAATGTTTTGGGATTAGCTATTCACCCATTTGATTATATCCACATTGTCTATTGTATTAACTTGATCTTTTGTCACCTTAACTTGGTTAATTATTAGTTGGCAATATCATAGCACCAACGTGGGTTGGTTAGATTCGAATAGTTTGCTTAGTTATACAACGAGTCATTCATATTATTTGAGTTGCAAATATAAATTTGACTAAGTGATTATAGAACTTTGTATAAAACTGTGTGTTGTTTGCTATTACTTGTTGATAGCATGCGTTGCACTTAACCAACAGGGTAGGGAAAAGATTTAGACTAAGACGAGTGGATGGTACTGTGTGATATGGTGGCTGTGTGATTGAAAAATATGAATTGTGGTTACTTAGTTAGAAATTAACAGTCTCGCCTTGGTCAATTAATGACTTAACTTTGTGCGCAATTGAACTGAACCACAACTGTACAACCACATGCCTGATGGAACGGGCCTAACCTAGTAAGCTATGGAGTCTTAATGTTGATTACTCAAACAGATAGTTTAAGCTCTGTGCCAGGGTGGGGGGTGTTTCTGCCTGTGTTGCGATTCACATTTATGAGTGATTCGCTGTCTTCAGTTCCAACAGTATGCAACGGGCTAATCTCCTGTGTGGGGGTTGGTGCCGATAGTAAGCACAACGGGAGTGTCAATTGTTAAGATGAAGTTTTGGAAAGGTTTTGTTGTGATCAGCTCTGATCCAGTTGATTGCATCTTGTTGCTAAAGTGTACAACCTCTGCATAGTGTTAAACAATTTATTCGAATAACCACGTCCGCGGTCATGGATATGCTCGGGAAATTCACATGAGGGGTAGATTTTCATAAAAAAAATTGGAAAGGGACAGCCGTGTGATTTAACTCATATGGCTGTATGAAAGAAATTGATTAGACTTTGTGTCTTTTATGAAAATACTTGTTAATCTATTATTGTTTATTTGTTTTGAATTACGTTTACAATCTATTATTCATATTCAACTGCAACTGTTGCTTTCATGCAAAAGAACCACATAAGCCATTTTCTTTGTAATAAACCATCATCTATAATTGCATTCTGTGGTACAACTTGTTGAGTATTTAGAGTACTCATTCTTGCTGCAATCATTCAATCAAAGTGGAGGAATCGTCGTCTGCTTTCGAGGAGGAGTTTTACGAGGATGGTGATCGGTAGGTCTTGATTCTAGTCGATTGTCTGTGGGTATATGGATAGGTTTCACTGAAGTTATTCTGTACCTTCCGCTGCAGCTTATTTGAGTTACTCGCCTTCTGAGGCATTAATTGTAAGCTTTGACCTTAAGGTTGTTACTATGATAATTATTGTTATTTGCCTATTTATTAGTCATTTTTTGCTTATGGAATAATATTTCATCGATGTTGTCACTGTGTGTACTAGCGTGGTATTAGACTAGTGCGGTATACACAGATAGTCCAGATTTGCATAGTTGGGTCCCAACAATCACACAAAAAAATTAGCGGACACAAAAAAAAAGGAAATATTTTATACTTATAATGTTTTCTAAAATTTATTATGAAGCATTTCCTTTTTTTTGGAACATTTAATATGAAACTAGTAAGCTTTAAATGGCCAATGCATTCAATCACACAGCCAGTAATTAGGCCCCCCCTTGACTTTCAGTCTGCCTCTTTTTAAATATTTTTTTATTTGTCTCTCCCCTATAGAGTTAAGGATATTACATATTAGTCGCTAACTAAGTGAAGAAAGAAGCACTGTTGTTTTTAGATCATTGTTACTTGGCCTAGCCTAACTCTACAACTACATAATGCATGTAAGGCACGAGCAAGGTGACTGCCAAGAAAACAGCTTCATGCCTTCATTTGTATATTTTTGTAAGTTTGTAACCACTCATCGATATAATGTGAGCTCATGTTCTAAAAACAACAGCTTCATCTGTATCAGGATTCAGGCAAACCATGCACAGCACTACTAAAGGCCAAGCAGCGTAATTTCAGTTTTGCTCATGCCCCGTGCCTACTCTTATCAGTTCTCACCAATCTTCCTTCCGTGGTTCATGCCTACTCGGCTACTCTTCCTAGTTCCCACTCCATCTTCCGTTCGTCCGCACCACGATCATCATCCTTCTAGATTGTAATCCAAAAAGTAGCAACTGTGTGAGCTCGGAATAGTAATCCCGTTCTTTAAATTAAAAATTCTCATATCCATGTTTACCCAATTCTTGGGCGAAGTGAATTCTCTTCCCACAATCAGAACACTTGCCACCTAACTATTTCACTATATTCTTGCAAGTCTTGGAATACAGGCAAGGGGTTTCTGTTCCCACTTCCCACTAGTTTCTAACCGGCGGGGCAACCGGCTGATACATGATGCCATGACGGGCATGAGGACAGTATTCCAATACACAGGCCAATGACCCGTGTATGAAACTCATCAATGGGCATGAAGGCAGCAGAAGAACAGCCGAGGGGGGGAATCCAAGCCTCACATTCCGTAATTGAGTTTCCAAATTTAGCTGGTGTAGCCATCAATTTTCATGTTTCGCCAAATACCCAAAGTGCATTCTTTTCAAAGAAATTCTACTCTAGCTAGAATCTTTCACCTATATATCCTAATCCTGAAAAAATTAACCAAACAGATATCCTGCCAATTGCCGCGAACTGAAACACGTGATCGTAAAATACTAATTCACTGCTCACTAACGCTCGAGTTATAGCAAACGACAGTTCATTACCACAACAATCCTCTCACTATCCAAAAGTTTATGTGAAACTAAAATATCAGATGCTTCGCACATACCAGGGGAGAGTATAGACATGGGACTCCCGATCGGCGACTCCTCGGACGCCAGGTCCGACGCCGCCGGAGTCCTCCCGGCGCCGCACGCGCACACCTCCGCACCCTGCCCATCTCCCCTGCCGTTGACGGCGTAGTACAGATCCAACGCGGGGAATGTCTCCGCGAGGCGGCTCCTCCACGCGCCGCAGCCAGCCTCGAAGCCGAACCCCAGGTCCATACACCCGCGCAGCTCGTCGAGGTCGTCGTCCGTCACGCTCATCGCTTGCCGCGCCCCCGCCGCGCGGCGCCGTTCCCACGCCTCTTCCCGCCCCGTGTCGGGCGACCACGACTTCTGCTTCCGCAACCGCGAGGCCCCGCCGCCACTGCCACCGCGCTTCGCGTTCGACATTGGGCACGCCTCCCGCCTCCCCCTCCCACTGCGCCCTAGCGAGGCGGGGTTCGGTTGGGGACAGCGGAGGAGTGCGGTGGTGGGAGCACGAGTGTTTATTGGCCGCGTCCGTCCCTCGTCCTCGCGGCTGGAGACTGTAGTAGCGCAGCTGCGCAGGGCTAACCCTTTCGGCGTATGTACCGTGCGTTGGTACGTGAATTATTTTTATTAATTAATCTTTTTTCAAATTTTATTTTTAAAGTTAACCTTCGACACACTTTATTTCTAATTCTGACCCCTCTGATCACGCCACGAGTAATGACGTGACAAAACAACACTGTCACGTCAGCCCATTTTTGGGAAATCTCTTGTCACGTCACGGATGGTGGCGTAACAGTGTTGTTTGGTCACGCCAGCACCAATGGTGTGACCAAAAGTGCTATTTTAGAGTCTTATCATATGGCGTGATAATGTTGTTTTGTCACGCCATCACGGGTGGTGGCGTGATCAAAGAAATTAGAATTAGAAATAAAGTTCGATGGATGTTAACTTTAAAATAAAAATTTTAAAAAAGTTAATTAATAAAAAAAGTTCTTGGTACGTACCCATTTTTAGGCGTAAATGTGTGTGATTCCGGCGGTGGGTTTTTTCTGGACGGGGAGGGCAATGATTTCGTTGCGATCGCGAGCGGCGCGGGACGGCGGGGGACGGAGGAATCCGCGGTTTCGGCGGCGCAAACGGCAGGCGTTTGGGGGGAGTTTGGGCTCGTTTTTTCGTGCTCCTGTTCGAAGCGGTGGTGGGGTTCGGTTGTGTTGGGTGGTGGTCCGGGGGACGGATGGGTGGATCGGTTGGCGCGCGGGGTCCTCGGCGCCGGGCATCCCGGGCGGTGGGCGCGCGCGGCCTACCGGTTGGGCCGGGACCGGAGTTCGGTTAAGTTGGCGCACTACAAGGGTTTGCAGACTACGGCTCCACCGTTTAGGTTTAGATGGTTGCTCGTGCGGTCGTCCCCTGCCGGTGTTTACGCGGCGCCGCCGAGTCGCGCATCTAAAGCTGGCGCGGGGTACATAGAAACACAGGGCAGAAAACACCGTCGTGGCCCCTATGCTCCGGCCGGCGCACCTTGATTATGGCCAGGCCACCGTTGATGGATCTCGCCGCCATAATGTGTTGTGCGTTTCATCCATATTTACGAATGGTTCGTCATCGCTATTTGCTGCTGTATTACTGAAGAGAATCTTGTGCCATGATTCTCATCGTGGTTCCTTCCACGCTACTCGAGGTAGAGCTTCCGTCATGATACGTTTAGAGCGTTGATGAACATTGAGTAGGATCTCCTTTTAGTCGTTACAGCGGTGTTTTTGCATTACAGATTCTTATCCCCTGGTTAGAATCATCCGCAACAAACTACGTACAAGGATGGACCATCCGATCATGATTCATGGCCTTATGGGAAATTCTGGACTGGATAAATGATAAATCCCGGCCTACCCGTTTTGTAAGCCCAGTTTCATTTTGTTTGGGCGGGCCAGTTACCTCGGACCAGAGCCCAATGTCGAGAGAGAGAGAGAGATTGATTGGTACGAAATCGTTTTTCTCTCTCTAAAAAAATAAATCGTTCAAAAAATCATACAAAATCTTGGATTAGCCAGTATAGAGCCACAACGACATACTTGAATGCACGTTTTGTTCGATCTTCTGATGTATACAGTACTGTACACTAGCTGTAGAGTTTAGACACATATATTTCTTCTGAACTAAAAAGGACTCTTCAACTGTACTCTAACTGGAGTTCATTTTTTTTCTTCAAACTTCGTGCGAATTTTGAACAGTAGTGCGCATACAAAACACGCGCACAAGACGCAACTGATCTGAATAATCGAACTCAGGTGCAATTATGCAGAGAGTTTGGCGAGTTTTTGGCTAAAATAGCATGATTAACGTGCGGAGTAACAAATCTAGTCCTCCATCAGGGTGTGCATCAAAGGTAAAAAAAGGCACTATAGAGCTGCGAAGACACGACATATGCCCTCGTCCACGCCCCTAGGGCTAGATTCCCCCCGTCCTAACCCCCCGAGGACTGGATTTGCCTCGTCCTAAACCCTGTGGCCAATTTTCCCTCGTCCAGCCCCCCAAAGGCACGATATTTCCCTCGCTCGGCCAACAGCGTGCGATAGCGCTCTCCCTTTGTTTTTTTTAAAACTAAAATCTTGCTTTTGTCGTCCCCGGATTATCGCTGCGCCCCGTACACGCGAAAAACCCTACGAGTCGCATGCGTGTAAAATCCAGCGATTTTGTCTCGCCGCTTCGTGGTCGGCTTTCGCACGGCTATAAAAACACGTCGACACGCTCTCATTCCCCCACACCAGAACCATTCTACTCTGCGTAGAGAGAGAGGATCAAGCGAGTAAGAGGCTGAGCGATTGGCCAAAATTAATTCTGATTTCGCTTCCGATTTGAGGGTATTTAGAGAAGTGTTTAGCGATCGTTTTAGTAGAGTTAGTTTGACATCAATTGAAAATCTTCTAGAGGAGGTAATTTCTCTTGTATGTACTATTTTTTGAATGGTGTAGTTAATATTAAAGTATTTAGTTGTGATTAATTAGCCGTAGTTAGTTAGTCGTAATTCAAATAGTTTTATTTAATTAGTCGTATTTTACTTTGCAAATTAGTTAGTTATATATATAATGAATTCATAATTTATTAGTTAACCATAATTAATTAGACCTAAGTAATTAATCAATCGTAATTAATTAGTCCTAATTAATTAGGTTAATTAAATTTATTATTATTAAATTAGTTCTAATCAATGTAGTTAGTTAGTCGTAATTCTTTGTGGTATCACAAATTACTTTGTTGACAGAAACAACAACGCATCGTTCACCATGGCAAATGACAAAGTACTGTACTCCGCCATGATCACCGATTACATAGAGGAGACGAGTAAGAAAGGTGAGATGCACCGAGCATTCAAGATGGGCATAAAGAGAGCTTCGCTTCGAGATACTATGTAGGATAAAGGACACCGCGGGACAAACCGCGAGATGATCACCCACGAGTGCACGCTACACCGCGCTAGTTGCGTGTGCACTTGCAACAAGCCTCTTCTTCTGCATAAACCCTGCTAACATGTCATGACCACATGTTCGACGGTGGCGCAGCATCCAGACCAGTACCTCTCTGATTATTTCAGCAAGGAAGAGGTGATGCAAACTTGGAGTGTAGAGCTGTATGGTTATAGCGTTGTTGACCATTTCGCTAGCCATCCGACATGGGAGCAACTTATCTGGGCCGCACACATTGATAGGCTGAAGGGAAAGGTTGGTCGACGACAGGTATGACTTATCAAGGACGACATGGACGAAACAGAAGCTAGACGCCGTACGAAGAAGTGCTCTATTTGTAGGGAGTCTATGCACACCTTCAAGAAATCCCCTGCGAGAAATCCACAGGATGAAGGAGACATCAGCAGTCTGGACGGCGCCACGGGGATCTCATCCGACTGTCCCACTCGAGACGGTCGACAGGGCGGACGTTGAGGTCGCGGCTACGAGAAATGTTCGTCTTGTTAAAATATGTGGTGCTCAATGCTTTGTAATATCATTTTGATTTGTCGAAAAACTAGGTGATGACGTTGTGCTGGATGTTTTTAATATTAGTGTGATTTGTTGACAAAATATGTGAGGACGTTGCGTTGAATGTTCTGTAATATCATTATGATTTGTCAACAAAAAATGTGATGACGTTGTTGAAAGTATCTAGGCCCCTAAAAATGGTTTTGGTAATTAATGATGATATGTGTATATGAGATTAACATGTTTATTGAGTATTTACAAGGTTAAGTCCCATTGGTGAGTTTGATGTCTTGAAGATGCATGTTAAAGGACAACATGAAGATCTTTTGGAATTGTCGGTGTTTTAGAACCGAACTTACGTAAAGATTATTTGATTCGGGGGGTCTCCTAGAATGGAATCACGCAGAGAAACTGACACGGGGATTTTTATACAGGTTCAGGCCTTCTCCGGAGAGAATAACAACCCTACTCTTGTGTGTGTATGGTATTGAGTGTATTCTGAACAATCAAGGGAAAAACTAAGACTATTACAGATAGTGCTTGTATTCCTGATAGCCCGATCGATCTCCCTTTCTCTGATTGCCGCCTTTTATAGTACGTAAAGGAGCGGCGAGCACTCGAGCAAAAGCGGCGCCTCATCACCTCCGTAATGGGCGACGTTGGTAATAATCACCGTGTATTAACTCCTCCACGTCGCTCAATGACTATATACCGAGATAATGGAGTATTACGTGTCATTACTCATGAGAATAACAACAGATGATGATCGTTTGAATCCTTTAATCAATAAGACCCACTTGTCTCAGAGGTTTATTTGATCATAAGGTGGTCGATGACCTAGTCGTAGAGGAGCCTACGACTATGAGGTAGTCGTAGCAAGACTTACGACTATGGGATAGTCGTAGCATATCTTACGACTATGGGGGTAGTCGTAGCATAACTTACGACTATGGGGGTGGTCGAGAAGAACTTACGACCACCCATTAGGCTCTTCCTCATAACATTAAGGGTATACTCGGGGTCCACATGACGCCATATTTACCTATAATAAGAATTATAGATAAAAGATAAAATGAGGATTATTATATCCTCGCCATCTAGCCCCCACTTCAAGTGAAAGCAACTTACTTGGTAAAGGAGTTATAGATGGTCTTATGACCACGAGAGGATCGTAGAAAAATAGTCGAAGGAAAAACTCTTTGATTGTATACTACTTTGACCAGAAATATGCTTGGTCAAGAAAATTACCTACGACTATCAAGTAGTCGTAAAAGCATTCCTACGATCACGAGGTGGTCGTAGTATAGTGATCGGAAGAAAGAACTTTCCGATTATCATTTCCTTTGGTTGAAAAGATCTAACCAAGGAAGTAATTTAAACGAGGTGTAAACGCAAACTTGATTTCCTCGAACGGACACATCGGGAATCTCAAACGGCGCTGCTAGCTTTGTCTGTTGAAGCGGTTCCCGAGACGGTGGCGACCCTTGGAATGTCACGCCTCCGGCTCAAAGTACGCGGTTATAAATACTCACTGGGGGTGAAACTTGGTTTTTTACTTTTCCCCCAAATCACTCCCCCTGTTCTTCAAGCTCTCGCTTTCTCCGCTGCCGAGTCGTTCTTGCCTTCTCCGCCGCCACTCCAATTGTGCCCTCTTTTTCAACCCAAAATTTCCTGTTTCCGAGATAGATGGCCAGGAAAGTTTCCGAGTGGGAAGAGTCGGAGATGGATGCGGCGAAGATTCAAGCCATAGTCGTCGCCAGGAAGATTACAGAGAAGACTCTTGTGAAATGGATTCCGGCGATTGGGCAGCATTGGCCGTCGGGGGAGAATGGGCAAATTCCCGTCTTCCAGGCTTACTGTGAGTGTGGCCTTCGACTGCCTGCTCACCCCTTTCTCACCGTTGTGCTTGAACATTTTGGGGTGGAGTTAGTGAACCTCGGTCCTAACTCCATCACCATGCTGAGCGTTTTCGTATATCTGTGCGAGGCGTACCTGGGAATTCCGGCGGACCTCGAGCTTTTCCAATATTACTATGGAATGGCTCGGCAAGCGGATTGCTTTGAAGTTCTTGATCTAAAACTCCACGACCGGAAGTCGAGGGAGTATATTCAGAGTTTCACCCGTCCTCATGGCCGGGATGGAGGAAGAGGTGGTTTTACCGAAGTCACCTCGAAAGGCGACCTCTCTTTCGTGGGGAAGGTCATTAAAAGAAATCTTCATGGGATTCGACTCAAGATATCAATAGGATTGTTCCTATATTCAAGCTATAAGGACTTGAAGAAGGAGGGTTGACGGATGGCATGTGGTGAAAGATTTCATCACACGCCAATTAGTCCTTGAAGAAACGCAGTATCTCCTATGTGGAGATACTCGGGCCAACTGACCGACCAGGATTACAACGAGGGTAAGTGAATTTTCGACTTAGCTCTCGGTTTGGTCTTCTGCAAAGTTGTTTAAAGAATGCCTTTATCTGTTTGAATGATCTTTCACCAAATGGAGATTGACGTTAGAGTCGACTCGCTTATGAGAAGCCTCCGCCACTTAGTGTGGCAGTTCCTAAGATCCTTGCGGTCGTATCCGCAGAGGAAAGGATGGTTTGCCTAAAGGTAATCAGTAGTTGATTTTATCCTTAGAACTTTATATTCGTAGAAAGAACTTACAACTAGAGAAATGTTGTAGAAAAACTTACAACTTAGTAGTGACCGTAGAAAATCTTACGGCGAGGAAAAGTCGTAGAAAAACTTACGACTTGATACTGGTCGTAGAAGGTCTTCTGACCGCTTAGTAATTCTTCTTTTTCTGCTTTTGCTTTACGTAAAGTAGGTATGAAAAATCGCTCGGACGACGAAGAAGTCTATCTTGATAACCATCGGTGCAGAGTTGACAAAAGACAAAGGCTCGGCTCCTCCGTCCAAGAGACGTCGACTTACAAGAGCCACGACAAGGAGGAGCAAGCTCGAGTTCTAGCCCTTGACGGATCCTCTGCAAAGCCCATGGCGAACATAGCCGCAGATTGAAGCCGAGGTCAAAGCATTGGTGGCCGAGGAGGTCGGCAAATTAACCTCTTAAGTGCAAACCTCGCAAGGCCAAGGTACCCTTATATTATGACAAAAAATCTTTCACAGTTTCTGCCACTTCCAGATTTGTCAAGCAACTAGAAAAGGAGAACTGGAAGGAGTTTATGTCTTTTGTGAAGGACAACACTGATCCAGCCGAGCCTACCGTTGAGGGTAGCGCTGCCCTTGGAGTGATCGAGACCGATCTCGGCCCTCCAGAAAGTCAGGAGACCATAGAGATGGTCCCTGTTCAAGACTCACGACCAGACGTGGTCATGACTGAACCTATTCCCCAACTTGAACTACGACCAGACGTGGTCATAGAAAAGAAGTCAAAGAATTCTTCCATCGGGAAGATGGCTCCAAAGTTTCTAATTAAGTCCAGGACGCAGAGGTATGTGAAACAAGCTAAAGTGTAAGAACAGCATTTACCTTTTGCTTTCCACAATTTGACTTGCTATCCTTTTGTTGTTTTTAGCCCGACTCCTTCAGCCCCCGAGAATGCTTCCGTTGAGAAGCCTATTGCTACCTCTCCAGCTGCTGGAGAGACAACAAGGGAAATGGTCGATGGATCATCCTCGGCCCAAGTGGTAGAAGAAGTCGTGGCTCTCGGCGGTTGTCACGACCGTGAAGTCGTAGAGCTATGGCCAACGAGGCGTGACCATAGTTCTTGAGGTGGCATCTACAACCACCGAGGTAACCGCCATGACCACCGAGGTTGCGGCTACTACTATCGAGGTAGCGGCTACACCTATTGAGGCAAATGATTACGACAACCGAGATAGTCGCCATGACCACTAACGTGGTCGTGGGACTAGCAGAGGAATTCATGAAGCCTCTGCCCAAGGTGGTGATGTGCCTGACCACCGTGCGGGGAAGGAAATCGTTGCAGACCTCCTTCCTGGTACCCAAAGAGAAACTACAATTTTAGAATCGGAAGATGAAGAATACTTCAACTTCATTACGATTTCTTTAGCCTCGCTTCCATAGTGGGGTCTTCGCCTTTAGATCTCGCCACCGAGTCCCCATCCCAAAGACATTCCCAATAGAGGAACACTTTTGATAATGAGCGCCTTGAGAAGGTTTGGTGGGACCAAGTTGAGAGAGTGGACGAGCTGAAGCACCCAGAGCTGGTTTTCTCAATATTTGCTCGATCAACCATGAATGTAAGTATTTGATGATACTTATACATACAGGTATAATATTCTCTTATTTCTCACTATCTTGTCTTTTGCAGAAAGCCATAGAGCAAATCGCCATTGTCGGTGAATATCATCGACAACTTCTAGAGTCTGCGACAGAAAAAGAGGAACTCGCAAACAAAGCGAGAGGTGGTAAGTCACCGTTTTTCATAATCATTTTTGACTACTTATATAGTGCTTACGGGTTTGTCATGGAAAAACTCACGACTAGGTAATCGGTCGTTAAAGACTTACGACCAGTGGCTTTGTCGTAGAAGAACTTACGAATAGGTGATGGTCGTAGAAGAACTTACGACCATGAGATTTTATCGTAGAAAAACTTACGACTAGGTCGATGGTTGTAGAAGAACTTACAACCGATTGACCAATGCTTATGTTCACTTTTATCCTTTGCAGGTTGAACAGTGACGCAAAGACCTTAACCGACTCGCTCGATTATGAAAAAGAGGAGTCAAAAAAGCTATGGGAAAAAGTAGAATTCCTTTTGGGGAAACTTAAAGAAGCCAACTCTGCAAACGCGAAATTGCAGGAAGGAATAAAACAATGAAGTCTTGAACTTAAGATCGCTATTTACTTTGATCTTTATCTAACTCTCGCTTCTTTTGAGAAAAAGAAGATGAGATGAGAAAGCTCGAGAATGAAGTCAAAGAGAAACTTCACCATTCACGAGCTTACTCGTATGTCCAAAAATAAAGATCAAGATCTTGAGACGCCGAGAACTTCGAATATCGGGTAAGTAATTCTTTACCCGCAATCCTTCTGAGTTATTTCCTTTTCTTACTCCCACTTCTTTTCTAGGAATGGATCTTGAATTGGGAAGGCTCGAGACCGAAATCACGGAAAAACCATGATTTATAACTGCACCGGCCCTTATTGCAAAGAAGAATGCAGAGGACATTAGATCATGGGAGAAAAAGCATGCTGAGACCGTTGCTTCCCATAATGAAGAGGTCAAGAAGTTGGATTCTCAACTAGTGGGTAAGAAATTCTTTTACCCGTGATTATTTTTGTTTTTACTTCCTCTAGGAGTTTATCTTTGTTTGACTAGTCTTATTCTTTTCAGAACAAGTGGTCGAAAACAAAAAGCTTCTCGAGGCTTCGACTCGTACCCAACAGGAGATGGAAGCAATGAAGATTAAACTTCAAGGCAACATCACGCTCCTGAACAATGTGCTTGGTGAGCTACATAGTGAGGGAAAGACTCCTCAAGATGATACGATAACCGCTCACATAAGTACTATTGGGGATCAAGTCGGGACTTTGCAAGATCTGGTGACTACTCTGAAGGCCAACCAAGCTGAATCGATAAAGGAAGCGGTCGAAACTGCAGTAAGTTATGTATTAGCAAAACTTAAAGCTCATGACCCCAACCTTAATGTGCAACCACTCGAAGCCGACTTCGACTGCTCTGAAGCAGAAGGAAGACGTCTGATGGAGGAGATGCAATCAGTTGGCCAGAAAGTTTCAGAGGAGATGCAGTTGGGATCTCCCTCTTTAGAGTATCTTGTAATAAACCTGTGAAAAACAAACTTTTGTTGATGTAATATACGATCCATCTTGTTTCCTGCAAATTATCTTGTCGAGTAGTTAGTAACTCAAAAGATAATTAACGAATTTTAAAGACTAAAAATTGAAGTCAAATTAATGACTTTATCCTAGCCCCTGACTATTTGCTTAGTTTGTTGAAACTAAGTAAATAGTCTTATCTCTACAAATCATCTTGTCGAGTAGTTAGTAACTCAAAAGATAATTAACAATTTAAAGACTAAGAATTGAAATCAAATTATCCTAGCCCTCGACTATTTCTTTGAGTTTGTTTAGACAAACTAAGTAAATAGTCTTTAGAAAGGGTTTCTGAAAACAGAGAGGTTTGTTTAACTTGTAGTTTTTGGCCGCAATTGTCATGCACTGGTCGAAAGAGTGGTAACGAATTGACACTAGGAAGTTCCTTCTAGTGGGCAGGACCACGTGCAGAGAGGAGAGGCTTCGACTAGGTAATGTTAACATCTCCGACTAGATTAATTAAATCGAGAACAGCAACTTGAGTTAAACAAACATCCAGAGAACTTCAAAAAATTCGTTCGCCCTTCTTTGGAGGATTCAATAAGTCTGCCCTGTTATCAAGAGTTGGAAACTGAACGATGCTAGGAAGTTCCTTCTAGTGGGCAGGACCACGTGCAGAGAGGAGAGACTTCGACTAGATGTGTTTCTTCCTCCGACTTAGTTAAGACGAATTGAATACACCAAAGGTAGCTGAATAAATCTTAAAAAGTGCACTCTGCTTAGAATATTTTTCAAAAATGAAGTGAACAAATAATCTAAGGTGAAAGGAGTTGGCCTTCAAAAAAAATTCGACTAAATAAAACCCGAGTTCTTTGTGTTGGCAACAAAAGCGAGTAACGAGTTGACACTAGGAAGCTCCTTCTAGTGGGCAGGACCACATGCAGAGAGGAGAGGCTTCGACTAGGTGATGTTATCGCCTTTCGACCGATGTAAAGAAAAAATCGGGTGTTTGAAACATAGTCGAAAAATTATGAAAGCACTACTCAAAAGTAAGACAATAGAGATAGAAAACACCCGAGTCTTTATTGTCCTAATGATTGGTTACACATAGAACTTGCGTGGCGGGTCGATGTTCCAAGAATTCGAGAGAACTCGCCGCCTTCCATTGCCAATCGTCATCGACCACGACGATTAACCCGACCATCGTAAAGACCTTCCCACTTGGGAGAAAGTTTGTTCGATTAGACTTGGATTGGCAAAGCCTCAATACCAAGTCACCTCTGACAAGGTCATGAGGTTGGACCTTCGATCGTAGTATCTTCGCAGGCTTGTTGGTAGACCGCCGAACGAATTAGGGCTGGTTTCTCCTTTCTTCAAGTATATTAATATCATCTGCTCGAATTTGTTCTGGTTGGAGTCTGTGAATGTTTCACTTCGTGTTGATCGTATCTTTAGTTCCGGAGGAAGCATGGCTTCAAAGACCAAGACTAGAAAGAAAGGTGTTTCTCCCGTAGCTCGATTGGTAGTTGTCTGAATCGCCCATATACGAGGGTAACTCTTGTACCCAAGCCCCGGCGTTTGACGAGTGGTCGAAAACTTCGGTCTTAATTCCTCGCATTATTTGGCCGTTTGCACGCTCGATTGCCCCATTACTCGGGATGGGCCATGTAGCATAACACAACTTGGTACCCAACTCGTCATAAAATTCACGAAATTTTGCGCTCAAAAATTGCTTACCATTATCTGTAATTATTCGACTCGGTACTCCAAATTGAGTAATTACGATCTCATCATAAACCGCTTTTGCCGCTTCGTTGTTATCCCATCCACAGTTCGGCTTCAATCCATTTTGTGAACGTATCAATAGCCACAAAAGGAACTCAAACCTCCCGGAGCTTTGGGGAACGGTCCCGTGATATCAAGACCCAGTTGCAAAAGGCCAAGATAGAGGTATTGTTTGTAATGCCCGAGCTGGTTGGTGTATTTGCTCGCTATGAAACCGCATTTGGACACTTTTTAACCAACTCTTTAGCATCGTATAGGGTCATTGGCGGTAAAAACCTTGTCGAAAAGCCTTGCCGACCAACGTTACAGAGGAAGCATGATTTCCACAGATGCCACCATGTATGTCGTGAAGGAGTGTTAATCCTTCGCTCTGCGAATGCATCGCATGAGCACCCCTTGAGTACCCCGTTTATAGAGAACTCCTTCACCAAAGTATACATTTTGGCTTTTTGGGATAAGCGATGCGCCTCGAGATCGCCTCTTGGTCTGTAACCCTTCAAGATAATCATAGATGGGCACCATCCATGTATCCTCGTACTCTAGAGAGGTTGTCTCAATAGGAGGTGTCTCGGCTCGTCGACCGAGAAGGCTTCGAGTTGTTCCAAGAAGACTCCTTTTGGTACTTCAGATCGGGAAGAAGCTATTCGAGCAAGTCGGGTCTGCGAGGAAATTATCCTTCGATGGATGAATTGTGCCTCGAAACCTAAAAAATGCTTTTCTAGCTTACGACTTCGATAAGTATCTTGAGACATTGTCGGGTTAGAAACCTTTGGTACTCTTTGCCGACTTGATTCACGACTAGTTGAGAGTCTCCTCTCACGAGTAGTCGGCGAATCGAGAGCGCTTTCGTTGCAGATACCGCTTAGCAAACCTTCACGCCACATTATTAGTGGCCCGAAAGTTTAATTGTATGGCATACTTTAAGGTCTCTCCGTAGGAGATACCAGACCACCCCACCCCGAGCCTCTTAAAGTGGCGACTGTCAAAGTACATCGCCCATCGGTCGTGGGAATCAGATCGGGGATCTGAGCAGTTCAGATTTGTCCATTCGGCGACAAAGTCCGCCAAGATCTGGATTTAATGGCCGTTCGGGACACGAAATGGATGTCGAACTCCCCAAGTTCGACCGACCATTTTGCTATCGCCATTGCTTCCCTATTCGGAGGATCGCTCCCAAGGAAACTCGACAAGACAACTAGTTTGTGCGCTGAAAATAATGCCGCAGCTCCTCAAGACATGAGGAGGGCATATAGAAGCTTTTGGACCCGAGGGTAACGCTCCTTAGGTCCGTGTAAAACTTCACTTACGTAGTAGACCGGTCGTTGTATATTTTCACGTTCTCGACCACTCTCAAGCTTCTCGCTGTGGCGTGGCGACTAGGTAAACCAAGAGCGTTTCTTCCGGCCTCGGAGAGACCGAATAGGAGCACTCAGAAGGTACCTCTTGACATCCTCAAAGGCGGCGTTGCCTCTTTCGACCACTCAAAACCTTCGTGTTTCCTTAGAAATTTAAAGAAAGGTAGTCCTTTTCTCCCGATCGTGCGATGAAACGACTTAAAGCCGCCATGCACCCAAAGTGAGTTTCTATACTTCTTTCCGTAGTTGAGGGCGATTTCTAAAATGGCCTTTATCTTTTGATTTACTTGATTCCTCGTATTGATACTAGGAATCCAAGCAATTTCAAGAAGATTCCAAATACACACTTCTCGTAATTAATTTTTAAGCGATGTTTTACGAGATTGTCGAACGCTTCTTGCGTGTCAAGAATATGATTAAGTCTCTTGATGCTTTTGACAACTAGATCATCAACATAGGCTTCTAGATTTCGCCTAATTGAGATGAAAAAGTTGCTGCATCAAGCGTTGAAAAGAAGCGCCGGTATTTTTTAGACCAAATGGCATTTTGACATAGCAAAATATACCAAATGGTGTAATAAATGCGGTCTTTTCTTCATCGTCTAGACACATATTGATCCGTGGTATCCGAATATCGTCTAAAAACTTAACATTTCACAACTGCAGAGAGTAAACCAACCGATCGATCTGAGGTAAAGGAAATTGTCTTTTGGACAAGCTTTATTAAGATCGAGAAAGTCTCGCATATCGCCATTTGTCGCTTGACTTTCTAACCATTACAGGTTAGCCAACCATTCGGTGGTTGACCTCTTATAAAGCCCGCTTTAAGTAGCTTATCCAATTCGATTTAATAGCATCTCGCCGATCAGGGGCAAATCTCGCAATTTTTGTTTTACTGGTACTTTGTTAGGTCAGTAAGCTAGCTCATGCTCGATCACCTCCCCGGGACTCGGGCATGTCGGATGCTTGCCACGCTAATACATCTGCGTTAGCTCGGAGGAAGGTGATGAGGGCGTCTTCCTATTTGGGGTCGGAAGTATCCCGTCTGATGCGATCTTCGAGGGCTCCCTGCCCGGAGGAACCTCTTTGACTTTGTCGTTCGGCTTTGGTGCAGACTTTTAGGCTTCGACTTGCTAGTCGAAGGTTGACTTTCTTCTCGAGTTGGCATTTGTCCTACCATCTCGAGGATCGACGATCGCAGTATGCGCCATCTTCTTGTCACAATGGATTGTGATTACTCCTTTGGGACTCGCATCTTAATACATTGATATCCATAATGAGTAGCCATTAGAATTTTGCCAAAGTTGGTCGTCCGAGTATGGCGTTATATGTCAGATCGAAATCGACCACGTCAAAGGAGATTTTCTCGTCTCGAAATTACTTGGTGAACCAAATGTTAAAGGAAGAGAAACTTGACCAATTGGTTTGGCCGAAGATCCTGGTACGATCCCATGGAAAGAGTATCGTACCGGTCTTACTTTGGTCCTGGATACTTGCATGTCATCCAGAGCACTCGTAAATAAAATATTTAACGAGCTTCCACCATCAACCAAAACTCGATTGACCCGACAATTATTGATGGTGGGTTCGACCACGATTGGGTATCGACCTGGTCGAGTCGAAGGAATCGGGCAGTCACTCTTCTCGAAAGAGATAGTGACTTCCGACCACTTCGGTAATTTATTGACGAGAGGAGGATCTATGGAGTTTACCTCACGTTCAGCAGCCTTAAGCTGTCGCTTTGATTCATATGCCGATGATCCCCCGTAGATGTGTTCGATGGTGTGTTGCGGATCCTGGAACGGCATCTCCTCTTCGCTCATCCAAGATTTATGACCACTTGTTTGACGTACTGCTCGAGAGTGGGAAGTGGTCCTTGTCGCTGTAGTAGTCTTCAAGCTTTCGTTGGAAGACCCGATTCTTGAAGATCATGCCCTTCTTTTTATGGAAAGGACACCACCTAGGCTTATCATTTTTCCGATCGTATGCTTACCTTTGCCTCTCGCTTGAGCGCGGCTTGATGTGCGTGGTTCTTTATCATTCACGACCAACACCTCCTTGGAACCGCCGGTTTGGAGTTTTGACTCTTCACCTTGTTCTTGGACTTTTTGCTTTTTATCCTTCTTCTTACCAATGTCGCCTTGGCTCTCGAGAGGTATTGTCTTCTCGATCTATTGTATTGTTCCACTCGACCGCCTCGTATAAAGGGGCATATCGATCACCATCTCAAGAGTTCTAAGAATGTAGGTGGGTTTAAAGCAATGTCTTCGTTATTCTCCTACTACGGACTCCTACTTGAATGCTCGATGACAGATGAAGCGAAACTTCCTAATTGAGTTACGAACCTGACTAAAGCGCTTGATGAATTGGCGCAAGGTCTCGTTGTCATTCTGTCTCATCCGGTGCAAGTCATCCTCCTTTCGAGCGATTGTAAGTGCCTTGGAAATTTGCCAATAGAAGGTCGCAGAGGTGTTGCCAAGAGTAAATCGACTCAAGTGGTTGATTCAGTAACCACGATCGAGCGGATCCTTCGAGCACGCTTGGAAGATAATTTGCCATTACATGCTCTCCTCCTCCTGCCGCTTTCGAATACGTTGCCAGTAGATTTGAAGGAATTCGATGGGATTTTGGGAACCATCAAACTTCTCCATGTTCACCGGTCGAAAACGAGGTGGCAATGACGGCTCGAGATCAAAGGCGAGAATGCCCGACATCCAAGAATGACTTCTTGACGCCTCCTTGCAGAAAGAAGGGTTGATATCATCGTGGTCGTACTCGACGATACCCGATAATAGGTTGACCGACCTATGATAGATCTCGACCCCACGAGGGATACTACTCGTAGTTTATCTCTTCGCAGATTCCCATGTCGGAATGGTGAGCGATCACCTCTTGAGGGGTTTGTCGATCATCACCGCTCGAAAGACATTTCTCGTAGTAGGTGATTGATGCGACTTCATCGTTGCGTCGATTTCTCCGTGGTGATATGTTCGATCGACTGGTAGCCGAAGAAGTCGTATTGCTATGACTTCCTGAATGATGTCGGCGAGGCGCTTCCAGCCATGCCATCGTGTTCCGAAGCCTTTGTGCGATCTCTTCAACGAAGAGGTCGTAGCCTAGTGCTCGGGCTAGCTCTTGAGTTGGATTCTCGAGCAAGTCATTGATGTACTGAAGTTCTTGAGCTTCCTTCGATCGATATTGGATGCACCCAGATAGATTCTTCTGGGCTTCAATTTTCTTCTGTCGAATAGCCTCAAGAGCTTCTATGTCGGACCCTTGAGACTGCCTCAATGAAGTGCGAGAATGTCAAGGATTTCCCTCGCGTTTATGAAGGTGTTGGTTGGGTCCGCCAGTGGTGGCGTCCTTGCCAACGTCACGAGGGGGCGCAGTGTGTGATCTTCTGGAAGGGTCTCCATCTCGGTCTCTAGAAGAGTGATCTTGATCCGAGGGAAGGACGAAGACCTCCGTTGATGATTCTCACTTGCGCCGAGGCCTCTCGCTTGAGGAGTCGTTGAGAGACACCATCTGGCGACTTGGAGTAATCCTCCGTAGGGAAGTCTGGTTATAACCGCCTCCGTCGGCAGTGTGATCTCATGGAGAAATGGTCGAATTTGTAGGAAAAGCATGCTTGATCCCACTCTCTCAAGCGCCATCCGGAGAGAGAGGATCACCAGATGCCGTGAAGTCCTGCATGTGGCTTCCAGAGCTTGCCTCACCAAGTCGGATCGCCTTAGGGGACTTGGACACTTCGAGGAAAAACTCTCGTCGGTCGTGAGTCCACAGGGTGTGGTCCTGGTCGATTGACCCTTGTCCTTTGAGAGGGTAGATTCTCTCTGACGCATCGTTATGGGGATAAGGATCCTCCTCAACTCCGCCGCGACATTGTCTCTGGATCTCGGGAAGATCCCGGAGGCAAGAATGCCATAGGATGAGTCATCACTTGGTTCAGAATCGAATCCGATCCATGTCGACGTCACAGACCGCCAAGTCGAACCAGCTCTCCTCGCTCCATTCTCCGCCATGAGTGCATGAGATTTGGAAAATAGAGAGTATGTTGACAAGAGATTACCGAAGATCCCCACGGGCGCCAACCGCTTGTTTTAGAACCGAACTTACGTAAAGATTGTTTGATTCGGGGTCTCCTAGAATGGAATCACGCAGAGAAACTGACACGGGGATTTTTATACATGTTTAGGCCTTCTCCGGAGAGAATAACAACCCTACTCCTGTGTGTGTATGGTATTGAGTGTATTCTGAACAATCAAGGGAAAAACTAAGACTATTACAGATAGTGTTTGTATTCCTGATAGCCCGATCGATCTCCCTTTCTCTGATTGCCGCCTTTTATAGTACGTGAAGGAGCGGCAGTTACTCCAGACAAAGCGGCGCCTCATCACCTCCCGTGAATGAGCGACGTTGGTAATAATCACCGGTGTACTAACTCCTCCACGCCGCTCAACAAACTATATACCGTAGATAATGGAGTATTACGTGTCATTACTCCGAGAATAACAACAGATGATGATCGTTTGAATCCCTTAATCAATAAGACCCACTTGTCTCAGAGGTTTATTTGATCATAAGGTGGTCGAGGTGACCTAGTCGTAGAGGAGCCTACGACTATGAGGTAGTCGTAGCAAGACTTACGACTATGGGATAGTCATAGCATATCTTACGACTATGGGGGTAGTCGTAGCATAACTTACGACTATGGGGGTGGTCGTAGAAGAACTTACGACCACCCATTAGGCTCTTCCCTCATAACATTAAGGGGTATACTCAGGGTCCACATGACGTCATATTTACCTATAATAAGAATTATAGATAAAAGATAAAATGAGGATTATTATATCCTCGTCAGGAATATAAGACAAGGTACAAGTAGTCTAGGAACCTTTTTGCATTTTACCGGTCTTAGGAGATATGGTTGAAAGACCAGATTTTAGGATAAATGTCGTACTATTAAGAGGGATTATGACTAGTAGCTTGATAGCTTGTTCTTGTGCCATTTTGATCAATTTAGGATCATGCATGCATTTGAATTTGGATTTGAAAGCTCTCTGTGAAATTGAAAGCACAAACGGTAGTGCCGTAGGCTAACTGGCGGAACTACCGCTTAGTGGTATGACCGCATATTTCTTGGCGATACTACCGTAGGCCATTCGGACTGTCCGAAAATGACATGATCGTGTGGTTTAAAAGAGTGGTCCGAACGACACATTGAATCTGGGCCGTCCATGTATTTGGTCTGATCGTCATAGCCAACTGGTCGCTAATGCGGTATGACCGGCTCTTGGTGCGGTACTACCGCATTGCGGTCGTTCCGAATTTTATTTGGCGGTAACTTATTTCCAGAAAGACAAAATTTTGGTTATATTTGCAAAACCCTTGGAACGGTAGTACCACCGTTGTTTAAACGGTACTACCGCTCTACGATACTTCCGAAAAATGGAGCACTATGTATTTTCCAGAGAGACCCTTTTTGGAGCTATTGTGCTCCTTTGGCAAACAGTAGTACCGAGTGTTTCTTGGCGGAACTACCGCTTAGCGGTATAACCGAACTTCCTTTGGCGGTACTACTGTGGGCCGTTCGAACTATCCAAAAAGTTCAAGATCGTGTGGTTTAAACGTGCGGTCCGAACAGCCCATTGCATCTGAGCCATCCACATGGCCAGCGTGTTTGGGTGAGCTTGTTCAAGTCAGGGATGCGGTAGTACCGGAGCTTTAATGGCGGAACTACTGCTCCACGGTTGTTCCGTTTTTGATATGGCGGTACATAAATTCCAGAGAAGCACCCTTTTCAACTGAGATTGTAAACTCTGCGAATGGTAGTACCGCTCCAATGTGTGGTACGACCGGACTTAGCGGTATGACCGCATGATAGTTGGCGGTAGTACTGCGCCACGTTTAAAACGGCTATGTCAGAGGCAGTTAATGCTCCTATTGTAGCCGTTACAGAGCGATTGGTGGAATGAGGCGGTACCGCACCTTGGTTGACGGTAGTACCGCATTTCGCTGAAAAGCTGGGGTTTCTCTCATAACGGTTGGATTTGGTTGTGGAGATTATAAATACCCCTCCACCTGCTCTAGGACAGAATGCAACACTTCATTTAACATCCTTAAAGCCTTGTGCATCCTCTCAATACCTAGAACACTCTTGTGCATTCATTGTGAGGTGGTTGAGATCATTCAAATGCAGTCATTCATTCTAGTTGATCCATTTGCACCTAAGTGCCATCAAGCGAAGGTCATCGATTTATTACTCTTGGAGTTTTGCCAAACTCCTAGACGGCTTGGTGATGGGAGCACGGTGATCTCTTTAAGAAGCTTGTGAAGAGGCCCGGTGCTAAGATTGTGAGTGGTTTGGTGTTCACCATCTCCGGAGCGGAGGAAGAACAACCAATAGTGATCGAGGGAAGGCTTCATTCGTGGAACCGGCTTGATTCGTTCAAGCTTTCTCAACGTGGACTAGTGAAGACTGGCAAGTCTTCGATACCACAGGAAAATATCGTTGTCTCTTTGTGGTTAATTCTTGTCTTTACTTATTCCGCATTTACAATTCTAGCATTTATCTTGTATTAAATTACTTAGCTAGAATTGTATCTAGTTTAGACATAATTCATAATTGGTTTAAATTGTTAATTTGCTAAAAAGTTTAAAAACCTCCTATTCACCCCCCTCTAGTCTATTATCATTGATCCTAGAAGTGGTATCAGAGTTTGGTCTCTCATTGTTTTAGGCTTAACCGTCTAAGAGAGAAAATAATGGCTAATGAGGGAATTGCTATAGTAAATGCTCATTTGTTTGATGGCTCTAATTATGCTTATTGGAAAATTAGAATATCGATTTATTTAAAGGCCATGAGTCCAAACATTTGAAAAATCGTAAATGAGGGTTATGTCATGCCTCTTAATCCACTAGTTTCCACGGATCAAGATGTGCGTAATGCTCATTTAGATGCCCAAACTATGAACGTTTTCTTTGGTGCTTTGAACGCGGATGAGTTCAATAGAGTGAGCAATTTAGAAACTGCTCATGAAATTTGGACCACCCTCTTCGAAATTCATGAGGGAACATCCACGGCCAAAGAGGCCAGACATTCGTAATGTTGCCTCATGAAAACATCAATGAGATGTATTCACGACTCGACAACATTGTGAATAAGCTCAAAGGCCTTGGTACTAACCTTCTTGATATTGATATTGTGCGCAAGATCTTTAGGGCTCTTTCGGACAAATATGAGACATTTGTGACGCTATTTCTCAACTCTCCCGAGTTGGCAAGAATGACACCAACATGACTTTTGAGCAACCTCATAACAAATAAATTGTTCAAGAAAGACAAGGAAGAGCTCTTGGAGTCGTCTTCCTAAAAAAGTAAGATTACCGCTTTCAAGGCCAAAGCGGAATCGAGTGATGATAAGGATGAAGAAGGAGACTCCGAAGAGGAGTTTGCATTTCTTGTGAGAAGAATGAAGAAGTTCATGAGAAGACGCACACAAAGAAGCTTCAACTTCGACAAGAACAAGAAAGGGCAATCCTCAAGTGACAACAAGCGTTATAGTAACATCCGATGCTATAATTGTGAAGAGAAGGGGCACATTGCTTCTCATTGCCCCGCAAAGAAGGATGACAAGGGCAAGTCATTCAAGAAGAAGTAATACAATGGCAAGAAAAAGCTTTTCAAGAAGCTTCACAAAGATGGCAAGCATGAAGCCCATATTGGAGAATGAGATTCTGATGAGGAGTCAATCGACTCCAACTCCGATGAGGATGAGTCCCCCAAGAAGAAGGGACTCGTTGGCATCGCCATCAAGGAGGCTCCATCGCTATTCTCCACTCCTACTTGCCTCATGGCAAAAGGAGATAAGGTAAAATCCATTAATGATAACGAACCAACATATGATGAATTAATGGATATGCTTGAAAACTTGAATGAATATCATGGAAAAGAAATGTCAAAACATAAAGTCTTAAAGAGAGAGCATATCTCTCTAAAAGAATCTTATGAGGAGCTAAAGGAAGCTCATGACTTGCTTATCCAAGAAAATTCAAGCAAGTCTTGCTCTAGTGTAGGAATTACATGTGATATAATTAATAAAATGCCTAGTATAGAAATTGCTAGAACTAGTGCATCTACTTCATGTAATAATCCTATTGCTATGCCATGTTGCTCTAACATTAACCATGATAATGTGAAGTATAATGATGCAAGCTTGTTGTTGAAAACAATGAGTTAAAAGAGCAAGTGACCAAGCTAAGCAAAAGCTTGGAAATGTGCTTCAAGGGTAAGATCACCCTTGACAAGCTTTTGAGTGAGCAAAGGTGTTCATTCAATAAGGACGGGCTTGGGTATATGCCCAAGAAAGGTAAGAAGCCGGCAAACAAGCCCACAAGGTTTGTTAAGCAAAATGGCAAGATTGCCATAAGTGCTGGGAAATAGGACATATGCAACAAAATTGTCCTATGGATAATGCTCCATTCCTTGGTATATATGATTCATGTTATATGCTTAGAAAAACTAAGGATGGTAAAGTCATTGCTAGATTTATTGGCACTTTGATTTTAGGCGCTAAAAAGAATGCTATTTGGGTGCCTAAATCCTTGGTCACTAACCTCCAAGGACTCAAACAAATTTGGGTACCTAAAAGAACTTGATTCTTATTTTGTAGGTGAACTATAAAACCAGTGGAAAACATTGGGTGCTTGATAGTGGATGCACTCAACACATGACCAGTGATAGAAAGATGTTCACCACATTCGAGAATAAAAAAGGAATTGAGAAGATCACTTTTGGTGACAATAGCAAAGGAAAGGTAATAGGATTGGGTAAAATTGCTATCTCAAATGACCTTTCCATTTCCAATGTATCTTTAGTAGAATCATTAAATTTCAATTTGCTATCGGTTGCTCAAATTTGTGATCTTAGCTTAATTTTCTCATTCTCTAATAAAGCTGTTACAATTTCAAATGCAAAAGATAACTCTTTAGTTTTCAAAGGTTTTAGATTTGGAAATCTTTATTTGGTTGATTTTACTTCAAATGAATCATGCTTAAAAACTTGTTTAATTGGAAAAATCTCATTGGGTTGGCTTTGGCATAGAAGGCTAGCTCATGTTGAAATGATTCAACTTAAAAAGCTTTTCAAACATGATTTAGTTGTTGGCTTGAAAGATATGAAGTTTGAGAAAAATAGACTTTATAGTGCTTGTCAAGCCGGTAAGCAAGTCACTAATTCTCATCCTTCTAAGAGTATCATGTCAACCTCTAAACCATTGGAATTCTTACATATGGATTTGTATGGGCCAACAACCTATAAGAGTATCGGGGGTAATAGCTATTGTTTAGTCATTGTGGATGATTACTCTAGATACACATGGGTATTCTTCCTAGATGACAAAGGTGAAATCTCTGGTATTTTCAAAAGTTTTGCAAAAAGGGCTCAAAATGAATTTGATTTTAAAATTAAGAAAATCCGTAGTGATAATGGTTCCGAGTTCAAGAATACTAAAGTTGAAGACTTTTGTGATGTACTTGGAATAAAGCACGAACTTTTCACAACCTACACTCTGGAGCAAAATGGAGTTGTAGAAAGAAAAAATCGTACATTAATTGAAATAGCTAGGACAATGCTTGATGAGTACAATACTTTCAATAGCTTTTGGGCGGAAGCAATCAACACCGCTTGTCATGCCATAAATCGTCTTTATTTGCATCGTCTTTTGAAAAAGACTTCTGACGAGGATATAACAATCATCATTTGAATCATTTATCTATAATTCATATTATGGATAATAATGACATCATGTAACTTTTGAGTATACCCCTTAATGTTCATTAGGGAGAAGCTGGAAGTCGTAAGTTCTCCTACGACCACCCTGTAGTCGTGGATCTTCCTACGACTACCCATGACTACCCCATAGTTGTAAGCCCTTCTACGACTATCCCATGATCGTAAGCTCTACTACGATCGATCTGTGGTCGTAGGCTATCCTACGACCACCACCTAATCGTAAGCCCTTCTACGACCAGTCCTTAGTCGACAAGACTCATAGACATGTGGGCCTAGTCGATCAGGGAATCTTATGTACCGTATCCAAGGATATGAGCAATCAATTACGCTGTTATTCCCTAATATAACAACATGATTTAACTCCCTGTTATGATGATAATTTCCTAGCGACGTGGGAACGTTACAACTCCCGTAATAACCTCCGGTAACGGCTCCATGATCTTGTGCGTTAAGGTGACCTTTATTCTGAAGATCCAACGGCACACCCCGGAGATAGTATAAAAGGCAAGGATTATCAGAGCAGGAGAGAGGGAAAAAACCACCTAGAAACACAATACTCTAGTTTTCTTTAGCTCGATCTTGTAATCCAGCATACTCAATACATACACATAGGAGTAGGGTTGTTATTCTCCCAGGAGAAGACCCGAACCTGTGTAAAAATCCTCGTGTCTCCATCTCTGTGTGATTTTGAGCCTAGAGGAACCCCCGAATCAAACAATCTTTATGTAAGTTCGGTCCTAAAACACCGACAGTTGGAGCCAACCGTGGGGATCTTCGAGTCATCAGCTTTCCTTCCTCCTTCCAATTCTCATGCTCTCATGGCAGGAGAGTGGAATGATGAGAACTGGTTCGACTTGGCCCATTACGCAGATATCGACATGGATGCTGGTTTCGACTACGAGCCGAGTGATGCATCATCCGGCGGTGATGTCGCCTCCGGAGATCTTTCTCCAGAAGATTTTACCACCGATGGATTTGAGGAGGGATCCTTATTCCCCACAACTATACGTCCAGATGGGGAACCAGCTTCCTCAGAGGGCAACGGTCAATCCGACCACAATGAGGGCTGTCCCAAGGCAGACTCGGGGCATGGCGAGGGTTCCCTCTCCAAATGTCCAAGTCCACCTAAGACAGTCCGACCTGGCGCGACAGCTCTTGGAAGCCGTAATTCCGAATGTTCATCGGCATCTGGTGATTCTCTCTCTTCGGCTAGTCCAGCCAAGGATGCAATCGAACATGCTCTTCCTGCGAGTTCGACCATCCCAACGCAGGACTCACTTGCCGACGGAGACGGTTATAACCCGAAATTCCCCTTCCTGGAGGGGTTGCTCCAAGTCGCCAGATGGTGTCATTCGACGACTCCTCAAGCGAGGAGGCCTTTAGTGCAAGTGGAGATCATCAACGGGAGATCTTCATCTTACCCTCGGGTAGTAATAACTCTCCTAGAGACAGGGCTGAGGACGCTCCCCGAGGATCACACCCTGCGACCGCTCGTGGCAATGACAAGGACACCTCCGGCGATGAATAGAGTCAATACTCTGATGAGCGTGTGGGAAATTCTCGAGATCTTCGCACTTCGCTAAGACAAGCCCAAGGATCGGATATGAATGATTCTGAAACAATCCGACGGAAACGAGTCGCGACCCAGAGAAAATTGCCTGGGCGTACTTAATACCAGTTGGAAGAAGCTCAAAAACTACAGTGTATCAACGATCTGCTCGAGAACCCATCTCGAGAACTTGCCCAAGCACCTGGCTACGATCTATTCGCTGAAGAGATCGCACGAAGGCTGCGGAGTACGATGAACAAGCTCGAACATCTGCGCCGACATTATCTTGGAAGTTGTGGAAGTACGACTCCATCAGCTTCCAGTCGTTCGAATAACTCTCCGCTTGGAGATCGCTGCAAGGTGCATCGCTCCCCAATCTGAAAAAGAGTTTCTCGAACGACTGACGAATATAAAGCTCCTAGGAGAGGTGATCATTGACCGCTCCGACCCAGAGGTCTGCAACAGTAGATAAAATACAATGAGTATTACCCTCGTAGGATCGAGACTTACCACAAGTCAGATTCACCCCTTGCTGGGTATCATCGAGTACGACCACCTAGCGACGTCAACCCCTCTTTTCTACAAAAGAGGCGTTACGACGTGATTACCGGATGTCGAGCATTCTTGCCTGACCTTCGAGCAGTTCACTGGTCGCCGCAGTTTCGGCCAGGGAATATGGAAAAATTTGATGGGTCTCAAAATCCCATCGAATTCCTTCAGATCTACACGACCGCTATCCGAGCAGCAGGAGGAGGGGAGCGCGTCATGGCGAATTACCTTCCGACTGTGCTCGAAGGGTCTGCTCGATCATGGTTATTAAACCAACCTGTCGAGTCGATCTACTCGTGGCAACATCTCTGCGATCTATTGCTGGCCAATTTTCAGGGCACCTATCATCGCCCCGGAAAGGAGGACGACCTACACCGGATGTGACAAAACAACGACGAAACACTACGCCAATTCATCAGGCATTTCAGTCAGGTTCGCAATTCGATTCCTGAGGTTTCTGACTCATCTGTTATCAGAGCCTTTAAGCAGGGAGTTCGCAGCAGAAGGATCACGGAGGACATCGCTTTGAATCCTCCTGCTACTGTCGCTGAACTCTTTGAGATGGTTAATCGGTACACGACTGTTGATGAAGCAGTCGAATGGACCAAAATCATCGATCGAGATGACCAGCACCCTCAAGAGACTGGTGAAGGTGGCAAGAAGGATAAGAAGACCAAGAAATCCAAGAACAAGGCAAAGGACCAAAAGCCTCAAGCCAATGCTTCCAAGGAGGTCTTGGCCGTAAGCGATAAGGAGCCACGAACTATCAAACAATACCTCGATCGAGGCAAAGGTAAGCGCCTCGAACAGAAAAACGACAAGCCTAGGTGGTGCCCTTTCCATAAAAAGGAAGGGCATGACCTTCGCAATTGCCGAGTTTTATAATGAAAATTCGAAGACTACTACAACGACAAAGAACCACTTCCTGCCCTCGAAGAGGTAGGACAAGCCAGTGGTCGTACACAGTCGGACGACAACGAGGACATGTTGTTTCAAGATCCTGAGCACACCATCGAGCACATCTTTAGTGGATCATCGGCGTATGAGTCAAGACGATAGCTTAAAGCAGTCGAACGCGAGGTAAACTCCATTAACTCCCATCTTGTCAATAAAGTACCGAAGTGGTCGGAAGTCACTATCTCTTTCGAGAAGGTTGACTGTTCGATCCCTTCGACTCGACCAGGTCGTTATCCGATCGTGGTTGAACCCACCATCAATAACTGTCGAGTAAATCGAGTGTTGATTGATGGTGGTAGCTCGTTAAACATTTTGTTGACAAATACCCTGGATGAGATGCAAGTACCCAAGACCAAGGTAAGACCGGTAAGATATTCATTTCATGGTATTATACCGGGGTCTTCGGCCAAACCTATTAGTCAAGTTTCTCTTCCTTTAACATTTGGTACACCAAGTAATTTCAGGACAGAGAAGATCTCCTTTGATGTGGTCGATTTCAATACGGCATATAACGCCATACTCGGATGACCAGCTTTGGCAAAATTCTTAATGGCAACTCATTATGGGTGTCAATATCTTAAGATGCCAGGTCCCAAAGGAATAATCACAATTCATTGTGATAAGAAGATTGCGCACACGTGTGACCGTCGATCCCTCGAGATGGTGGGTTAGATACCAGCTCAAGAAGAGAAAGGGCAGCCTTTGACCAAGAGTTCGAAGCCTAAAGCTGCGCCCAAGCCGAACGACCAAATCAAAGAGGTTCCCCTGGATCAGGAGGAACCTTCGAAGACTGTTCGCATCGGGGATACTTCCGATCTCAAGTAGGAAAACGCCATCATCACTTTCCTCTGAGCAAACGCAGATGTCTTCGCGTGGCAAGCATCCGACATGCCCGGAGTCCCCAGGGAAGTGATTGAGCACATGCTAGCTTTACGGCCTGATAAAGTACCCATAAAACAAAAATTACGGAGATTTGCCCTTGATCGATGAGATGCTACAAGGTCAGAATTGGACAAGCTACTTAAAGCAGGCTTCATAAGAGACTCCCATGGCAACCAACGGTCATCTCGACCTAAATGAGGGAGGTAAACCGGTAGATTTAAAGCTTTATAGGTCCATGATTGGTAGTTTGCTTTATCTTACCGCATCTAGGCCCGATATAATGTTTAGTGTTTGCATGTGTGCACGCTTTCAAGCAATTCCAAAAGAGTGCCATTTAATGGCTGTTAAAAGAATACCAAGATATTTAAAGCATTCCTCTAGCATTGGCCTATGGTTCCCTAAAGGTGATAAATTTGATTTAATTGGATATTCGGATTCTGATTATGCGGGTTGTAAATTGGGTAGAAAAAACACATCGGGTAGTTGTCAATTCTTAGGAAAATCTTTAGTATCATGGTCATCCAAGAAACAAAACTCCGTAGCATTATCCACCGTCGAAGCCGAATATGTTTCCGCTGGTAATTGTTGTGCTTAATTGCTATGGATGAGGCAAACTTTGATGGATTATGGAATTAAATTTGATAAAATGCCTCTTTTGTGTGATAATGATAGTGTTGTAAAAATAGCCAATAATCCCGTCCAACACTCAAGAACCAAGCATATAGATATTCGCCACTATTTTTTTAGAGATCATGTGAGCAAGGGAGATATTGAAATTAGCCACATCTGAACCGAAGACCAATCAGCGGACATTTTCACCAAACCTTAGATGAAGGCCGCTTTTGCAAATTGTGGAATGAATTAAATGTCATAGACTATTCAAATGTTGGTTGAACTCTTGCCTCATGCATTTTGCTTTATTTGGTGTTATTTGAAGCCATTTATGAAAATATTTTCAAAACAATTATTAAAGATTATTATGTTTATAAAAATTATGTTCTTAGATAGACATTAGTCTATTTAATGCATAATGATCCTAAATGATATTCATTTGTGTGCAAAACTAAGGATCATTTGCATAATTATCAAAATCCAAAGTTAAATCCTAAAGTTCCAGAAAAATCGAAACTACTGGCGGGTTAAGCGCGGTCTGACCGCAGAGCGGTACAACTGGCGTTATAACCATGGTATGTCCGTAGTGCGGTACTACCGGCGGTAAAGAAGTGGTACTACCGCGTCGGTTGGTTTTTGGGCATTAACTGCTGTGCAGTTTTTACTTTGTGCCCATTTTACCCCCGAAACGGTTCAACCGCATCTCTCACCGTCTCATATTCTCTCTTGGCTTCTCTCTCTCCAACCCGAAGAACCTCAAATCCACTTGAAAAATCCACAAATTTCTTCGGTGATTCTTCGTTCCTTGTCGATTCTTTGCATCGCTAGGGTTCATCTCCTTCAATCCTCAAGGTAAAACCCCTTTTGATCTTTGTTTTACCTAGTTTTGGAACCCTAGGTCACATTTTAGACTTAATTTAGAATGTGGATGGTTATTTGAAGTTCTAGTTGGGCAAATAGACAAATGTGAGGTTTTATGATGTTCTTACATCTATTCCATGGATTCAATCCAAAAGAAACATCACAAATTTCATTGAAATTCATGCCCTAGAACTCAGTCTGGAAATACGGTTCTACCACTGTCTTGAGCGCGGTACTACCGCGATGTGGTCGTACCGGCCCAAGAACGGCGGTACTACCGATTATCCTGACAAATCAAAAACGATATTTCATTCAAATTAATTCTATTTTGTTTGATCTTTTGAACTCCTTGTAACTTGTCCTCTCTATGTAAAGATGCCTAGGACAAGGATTGTGACTCGCAAGTCGCATGGACCACCTAGATGGCAATCTTCGTCCTCTCAACCTCTTGCGGCACCGGCTCAAAGAACTAGAGAGGTTCGACAAAAGGAAGTACATGACAAGGGCAAAGGGCCTGCAGCCAATGACCCTGAACTTGAGGACAGCCCATCAAATGATGAGTCAGAATCTGAAACAGAATCAAATGCATAAGAAGATCTAGCAGGATCAGATGAGCAAATGGAAGAGCCAAAAGAGCCTCAAGATGATTTAAGAATGATTTCAGCTGATCAGTTTGCCATCAAGCGACATATAAATCAGTATCTCTTCTCTTCAAACTCCATCAATCTAAGATTCCACACAAAATTTCAAGAGCAAGTCTATGATCAACTATATGGACCTTACAGAAAGTTTGCAGATCATAAATAGATCAAGTGGGAGCACATCAACACTTTGGACAAGTATAATGGAGTATGCCTGTTGTTTCAGCTTGTTGGTCATTATGATCTCATAGCTCTAAGAAATAACTACAATGAGGAGATCATAAGACAATTCTATGCCACTGTCCATGTGTCTTTAGATCTTTTAACAATGAAATGGATGACAGTGATAAGATGTTTGGAGTGCACTAAGGAAGATTTTGAGCGTGTTTTAAGAACACCATCTGGCACTTGGGACAAGCTCTATGATAATCCTGCATTGCTTGCTCCTTCATGGACATATTTTTATGATTCAGCTGTCAGGTATACCCCAGGAAAGATACATGGTCTCAAGCCCATTTCTAGTTTGATTAATAGAATTATTAATCATACTTTCTTTCCAAAAGAGTGAAAACTTTGATGCAGTGAGAGGACATGTTTGGAATATCATTGATAACATCATGAATGGAAGAAAATTTGATGTAGTGGAAGTCATTATTAGGGGCATAGTTAATTCAAAGAATGATAGGGTCAAAAGGATTTACCATGCTTCCTACATTATGGCTTTGATCTTAAGTAAGTTTGAGTACCATGGAGGTTTGGGTTCTCCCCACAAGCCATACAAGCCTCGGGAAGGTCCTTCAATTCGACGAGGTGAGCAAGAAGAGGATGCTCCAGAGGAGGCAGCTGCAGGTGGTGCTCAAGATCAGGTGACACTTGCACAGATTCTCCAAAATCAACAGTTGATCCTCAATAATCTGCTACAAGTTAAGGTCACTCAGCAGGAGATGAGGACATCACAGCTTGAGTTTCAAAATGAGACTCACAATAGGCTAGCTGCCCTGTCAGAAAGTGTTGATGCTATGGAGAAGTTTTTTTTACTACCCCTCAGTGCTACACTCGTCATCCTCCTCTTTCAAGGGCTTCCTCTACTCCAGCTGATCCTCCTTTGGCCCCTACTACAACTCCTTTAGCCCCAACTGATCTAGCTCCTGTTCCTCAGGCTCTATCTCCTCAAGACCAAGCTTCAGCTCCTCAAGATCCAGCTCCTCTTCCTCCTCAAGATCCAGCAGTTTGAGATGTTTTTGGTACTTTGATGCCAATGGGGGAGAAGTAGAAAAAAGATTTAGGGGGAGCAAGACTTATTATTATATATGTACTTTGTGTTATGACTTGTTGAATATTGAACTTGATATGGTTGAATGCTTATGTACTTGTAATAGTTTAAACCTTATTATGGTTGTTATCTTGTTGAACTTGATTAATATTATGCTTATGTTATTCTCTTAAAATGCATCATGATCATTATAAATTGTTGCATTTATTCCTCAAGTTCCAACAAGCAAAAGAAACTCCGCCAAAATTTGCTAAAAATCTCTACATGTGCTTGCAAAGATTCTCTATCATTTATATGCACATGTTTAGGGGTAGCTTTCTTTATTTTGGCTTTAACAAGAAAATAATTCTCAAAACTCTTTTGAGCGTGTAAGAATTATTTTGTTGTTAAGTCATCAAAAGAATATACACTTGTCTCACAATAATTAGTATATTCAAAATAATCTTTCTCATATATTAGTTGTGTTGTCATCAATTACCAAAAAGGAGGAGATTGAAAGCATCTAGGCCCCTAAAAATGGTTTTGGTAATTAATGATAATATATGTATATGGGATTAACATGTTTATTGAGTATTTACAAGGTTAAGTCCCATTGGTGAGTTTGATGTCTTGAAGATGCATACTAAAGGACAATATGAAGATCTTTTGGAATATAAGACAAGGTACAAGTAGTCTAGAATCCTTTTTGCATTTTATCGGTCTTAGGAGAAATGTTTGAAAGACCGGATTTTAGGATAAATGTCGTGCTATTAAGAGGGATCATGACTAGTAGCTTGATAGCATGTTCTCGTGCCATTTGGATCAATTTAGGATCATGCATGCATTTGAATTTGGATTTGAAAGCTCACTATGAAATTGAAAGCACAAACGGTAGTACCGTAGGCTAACTGGCGGAACTACTGCTTAGCGGTATGACTACATATTTGTTGGCGGTACTACCGTGGGCCGTTCGGACCGTCCGAAAATGACATGATCGTGTGGTTTAAAAGAGTAGTCCGAACGACACATTAAATCTGGGCCGTCCATGTATTTGGTCTGATCGTCACAGCTAACTGGTCGCTAATGCGGTACGACCGGCTCTTGGTGCGGTACTACCGCATTGCGGTCGTTCCGAATTGTATTTGGCTGTATCTTATTTCCAGAGAGACTCCATTTTGATTATATTTGCAAAACCCTTGGAACGGTAGTACCGATGTTGTTTAAACGGTACTACCGCTCTACGGTACTTCCGGAAAATGGAGCGGTATGTATTTTCCAGAGAGACCCTTTTTGGAGCTCTTGTGCTCCGTTGGCAAACGGTAGTACCAAGTGTTTCTTGGCGGAACTACCGCTTAGCGGTATGACCGCACTTCCTTTGACGGTACTATCGTGGGCCGTTCGGACTGTCCGAAAAGTTCAAGATCGTGTGGTTTAAACGTGCGGTCCGAACAACCCATTGCATCTGAGCCATCCACGTGGCCAGCGTGTTTGGGTGAGCTTGTTCAAGTCAAGGATGCGGTAGTACCGGAGCTTTAATGGCGGAACTACCGCTCCACGGTTGTTCCGTTTTTGATATAGCGGTACATAAATTCCAGAGAAGCACCATTTTCAACTCAGATTGTAAACCCTGCAAACGGTAGTACCACTCCAATGCGCGGTACGACCGGACTTAGCAGTATGACCGCATGATAGTTGGCGGTAGTACCGCGCCACGTTTAAAACGGCTATGTCCGAGACAGTTAATGCTCCTGTTGTAGCCGTTACAGAGCGGTTGGTGGAATGCAGTAGTACCGCACCTGGTTAGCGGTAGTACCGTATTTCGTTGAAAAGCTGGCGTTTCTCTCATAACGGTTGGATTTGGTTGTGGAGATTATAAATACCCCTTCACCCGCTCTAGGACAGAATGCAACACATCATTTAACATCCTTAGAGCCTTGTGCATCCTCTCAACGCCTAGAACACTCTTGTGCATTCATTGTGAGGTGGTTGAGATCATTCAAGTGCATTCATTCATTCTAGTTGATCTATTTGCACTTGAGTGCCATCAAGTGAAGGTCATCGATTTATTACTCTTAGAGTTTTGCCAAACTCCTAGACGACTTGGTGGTGGGAGCACGGTGATCTTTTCAAGAAGCTTATGAAGAGGCCCGGTGCTAAGATTATGAATGGTTTGGTGTTCACCATCTCCGGAGCGGAGGAAGAACAACCAATAGTGATCGAGGGAAGGCTTCATTCGTGGGGCCGGCTTGATTCGTTTAAGCTTCCTTAACGTGGACTAGTGAAGACCGGCAAGTCTTCAATACTACGGGAAAACATCATTGTCTTTTTGTGGTTAATTCTTGTCTTTACTTATTTCGCATTTATAATTCTAGCATTTATCTTGTATTAAATTGGTTAGCTAGAATTGTATCTAGTTTAGACATAATTCATAATTGGGTTAAATTGTTAATTTGCTAAAAAGTTTAAAAACCTCCTATTCACCCACCTCTAGTCGATTATCCTTGATCCTACAGTTGTGCTGAATGTTTCGTAATATCATTATGATTTGTCCACAAAATGTATAGTCGAAAATAAACAATAAAAAAAACCAGACAGAGGTCCCTGTCGTCGGTTGGAGTGGCGACAGGGTCTTGTCGCCAGTTGGAATGACGATAGGACTCTGTCACCATTTCAACCGATGACAGAGATATCTCTGTACTGTTCTAGGCTATTTTACTATTCTTTAGGCCACTGTCGCCATTTGGAATAGCAATTGGATAATTTTGCTATTTCAAATAGCGACAGTAGGCTGGTTTTGTAATTTTTCTTGACTATTTATTTTTGTAAATTTATTTAAAAATAAATTTATTTTTTAAAAAATACCCAACCCTCCGCCCAGCGTGCTGTGGCGTGCCTGCACATCTCCGGGGGCGCGTGCTGTGGCGTGCCTGCACATCTCCGGGGGCGGTTGGAATTGCACTGCCGCTTCATTGCCTTGCCTTCCCCTTCCCGCAATTACTACTCCTTCCAGTTCCTTCTACTGCCCCCACACGAACCAGACAAGCCATCCTCTTCCCCCTCCTGCCTGCGTGCTGCGTCTCCTCTCCCAAATCTACCGCTCCCGAGTGCGAAGTCTCGACCGCCGGCTAAGATGGACAGCAGCCTCAAGTCCGCGAAGCTCCTGCAGCTGATGCGCCTGCACGTGGCTACCGACGCCGGTAAGGAGCTCACCAAGAAGGTCGCCCTCGTCTACCAGCTCAACATCTCTCCCAAGGTTAGGACCCGCCTCCCTCCTCGAATCTCCCCTGCATCCCTCGCTTTCTTGCCTAGATTGGGTTAAATCCCCCACGGATCAGCATCAACCCTTCTCGATCTCTGTTTGGTGTCTACGCTTCGCAGAAGCTCGGCGTCGACGAGGAGATCTTCGTGGTCGACCTCAAGAAGGGCGAGGTCACCAAAGGTCTCTCCTTTCCCTCTTTTACTCTTGATTTTGGCTGCTTGGGATCGGTATCCTGAAAGATTTGGTTATAATGTGTAGGACCGTACGAGGGGAAGCCGGATGCGACCTTCTCCTTCACGGATGACGACTTCCTTGCGATCGCCAGCGGGAAGATGAACCCGCAGATTGCGTTCATTCGGTGAGGAAAATTTTTAAAAACTTTTGTTTTGTTTTTCTTTCAAATTTAGGATTTTTTTTGGTAGAATTCTTTTTGGACTGATGTGATCTTTCGATTTGCAGAGGGGCGATGAAGATCAAGGGAAGCATAAGTGCGGCGCAGAAGTTTACCCCAGATATCTTCCCCAAGCCATCGAAGCTGTAGAAGACTGTATTATTTGGGTGCGGTTGGATAATAAGGGTTGCAAGTTGCAACCATTGTGTCTCTGATAGGATGAGTGGAGTACATGAACAACACACGAGTGCCTGATGGTTATCAGTGGAATTTGGATAATGCCATGATTAATGTTTCACTTAAATGGGTTCAATGTTTTGTGTCTCGTTATATTGTTCCACTTTTCTTCCTCATTCGGCTATATGATCTTATGCTTGTTGATGTTTGTTGAGGAATAAACTGATTACAGGTGACAATATGGTGTTGGTGTCCCTTTTTCAGACTGAGATTTGGTAGCAGTTTGACATTGCTGTGCTGCACTGCGATGCTTTGCATAGCACTGTGGAGTTCTGTTAGTTATATAGGATCTCTGCCTATTTTAGCACAATATTTCTGTTATGACTCAAAAAGAGACATTGTTCATTAATTAATATTTCAAAAAAAATAGTTATATTCAATTGCTTCGGAAAATTTGGGTGCTTCAGATAAAAACTGCTTCCCCAAGCCATCGAAGTTGTCAAAGGTTTGAATAGACTGTATGCTAATTTGGTTGTGGTTGGGTAATAAAGGTTGCAACCATGGTGTACCAGTTAGGATGACTGGATGAGTGGAATAGATGAACAGAACACATGAATCTGATGTCATCATTGAATTGGAGTAATGATAAATGTTGTCAATTCAACGGAATTCTTTGATTCGTTTTGATCAGGTTAAATGATCTGATGATAATTGTTATTTCCTGATTAATCAAGCTGTGATAGTATATATATATTTTAGATAATTGTGATAGTATATATGGATGAATGTTGACTGATCTTGTTGGAAAGCCTAGGAGAGTTTGGGTTTAAATTTCTGAATATATATTGAAATTAAGCTTGTCTTTTTTCAGTTTTTGAGAGTGAGATCAAACGTGTTTGAGAAGCCATTTCAAATATATCTTGTTTTGTTTTCGGGGCAATTCGCTATATGCCACTGAATAAGTTCGGATCTTCACAATATGCCACTGATGTCTCACTGATATATGGATCCTAGGCCACATGTCAACCTCACAATAAGTGGTATATTGTGAATCATGTAGTTATTCAGTGACATATTGTGAAATTTCTCTAAGTCTTATGGCACCTTTAAATTTGGTACTCAAGTCCACCTAAGCTGACTCTTAACTCATGTATTGCCAGTTCTGCTCCTGTTTCGGGAACCAGCAATTAGGTCTTAATATATAAACATTTTCCAACATGCTACTGTGTCAATATGGAGATAGGCATTAGGATATACTATCCTACAATTTCAGTTAGTGACTACATTGGGACAAGAAGAAACATATATAAAAATAGGTGAAACTCTTAGAGACAGAAATTTGAAGAGTTCACAATAATAAATTTATTATAATTTGCCTTTTTGGTTTGGATTGTGTAAGTAGATCAAAGAGCTGTTAGTTTGCGGAGTTGTAAATTGCTTTAGTGCATATATATGTTTCTTTCAGATTCTTTGCTAAATTTGGTGGGAAGGTTGATTACTCTTATGCCTTGTTCGAGATTTATGAAAGGGCAAAATTATTGCCTTCCTTTTACCCGGCTGATCTACAATAACACAAATTAAGCAGCAGTTGTGAAAATTTATCTTTAGTTTTGATGAACCACCCATTATGGCATTATCTAACCATGGCTAACATATTGACGCATCTTCAGCGACAAAAGCGATTCTATTGCCCTTGAGCTGTGGTGCACGGTTTCTTCTCCTTTCGTAGATGTGTATTGCAATTATTGCTATTGAACAGTAGGAATCTTGCCCATGCATGGTCCATATCCATTTGGGATGGGCCTTTCATATTGCGCGAACAGTGTGTGATTAATGCCGCTGGTACATTACCATTGAGATGTGAATAGCTGAATATGTTAATCTGCCAGGCAACCAACAGCCATTGGATACCAGGTTGTTCATACAGAAGCTGCCTCTTTGAAATTCGTCTGGAATTATATTAATTTAGATCCAGGAGGCTTCTTGGCAGTCAGAATCAAACATGCGACATGAGCCTTGCATGTGCCATGCGTTTAACTTCAGTATGTACTGCCCGATGCTGCATTGAAGGAAACATTTGGTGATAGTAGACAATGCATGGGAACTATTGAACTAACCTGTCCTTCCACTGTACTGCTTCGGTTCGTTTATTTAACCATTACTTAGGTCGTTCTCTGCAACGACTTGTCAATGCCTGGTAACCAACTCCACCCATTTGACGGGTGCTTTACGACATGCTTATTGTGCTCTGCTTAAGAGGTTGCTCATTTGCTACTCGACCTCGACAAGCTATTACTCATTTACTCTCTTTGGTTGCTTCAGAATTAGAGGATGAGAAGTCATTCTCTGCTCTCCGTCAGGGTGAAATCCACATATTTTATGGCGCAATTGGAGGTCTGATTTTTAACTGGTAATTTGTCCAATCGGTGTGGCACCCATGTCATGTGGTTAAACGCCACGTTTCAAGTCTTATATATGAGTTTATTTGTGGATTTTGGTGATTGGATCAAGGGACCTCTCAGTCGATGAGTCTTTGGCTGTGTTTGGTTTGAACTTTGAAGTCAAGGGTTTGACTCTAACCCATGTACTATATAAAAAAGTGGAATAAACTAACCCACCTAGTCTCACCAAACAACATTTTAGGTTAACCGGGTTAGCGCCAAACATAAAAATTAGGTTTAGTCAACTTGTCTGGGTTAAGATTAGATAACCTAGTTATTTTAACCCTGAAACAAAAAAAAACACGGCATAACCTAGCTAACCAACTCCACCCCTTTGAGGGGAAAGAGGAGAGACACTGCTTAGTAAATTACCAGAAAATCCTTGAGGCTGTGTTTGGTTCGGGGTTAAGATAACCGAGTTAGCTAGCCTTAACCTAGCTAAGCTAGTTTAATCCAAAATTTGTGTTTGACAACCAACCTTGTTAATATAAATTACCGTTTGGCTAGATTAGGTGGGTTAGCTGGGTTAGCCATAGAAAAATAGAAATTTGAAGGGTTAGTTGTGCTGGGTTAACTTATTCTACCAATTTGGTAGGTTAACTTAATCTTAGGTTAGAAGGGTTAAAAGGTTTTGTCTGGGTTAAATTAACCCTTCCTAACTCAAAAGAGAGTTTGGCGGATTAAATCCCTAACCCACCTCTTAACCCAGAATCAAACGGCCCCAAATGTACAACCATAGACAATCATTTGCTTAGCTTTACTATGCACACGGGACAGGCAGCAGGCCCACATGAGATCATTGAGGTGTGATTTCAACTTCAACGTTTTTCATAAAAGATGGCTCCCTGGGCCTCATTAACCACTACTACAGTAGACGGTTCAAAATCGTCATCACATATGATTTTCTGAACCGTCTGATTTTATAGGTCATCACAGACGGTTTTTTTAATCGTATGTGAACCGTCTATTATAGTCTATTTTTACAGATGTTTCTGAACAAGAACCGTCTGTGATAGTAATTATCACAGATGGTTCTTGTTCAGAATCGTATGTGGTAGTTTTTTCTATTGAAAAAAAAACGGATTTTGAGCCAAACCAATCAATTGCTGGACAGTAGTTTCCATATGCAACCTCTAGCAAGACAACTAAAATCCAATTAAAATTCTGATGGCAAACACATTATAGGAAAGGGAAACCAAAAGGTTTCACAACGTCCCCTCCGAATGGGAAAAAACAATAAAGTTACAAAGTTAAACTAGCTAGAAACCATTTGTGTCTCCAAGCTTCTAAAGAACTCATCGGCTTCTTGGATTGGTCTTTTGTAAGCTCCTCTCTGTACCTCACTAGCATATCACAAGCTATTCAAACATGTCGTTCGAGTTCGACTCAAGCTCATCGGTAAGGAAGGAAAGATGGCCGAAAAACTCCAGCGGCGCTCCGACCTTAGGTAACACAAAATTAAGATCATTTTTTTTTACAAAAAAAGCCAACAAATTATGTATGTTTTAGGGATGTACATGTACTTTCCGTCAGTCTACCTTCTGCAGCAGACAAGGAGCTCCTCTGCATCCCTTCTCCTCCTCGTCGTCGGCTGTGTCTCCTCGCCAAACCGCGACTGAGAATCGAGGGTGGTCGCCGGTGCTCTGCGTGGGGAGGGGAGACGGAGGCTAGAGATGCTATAATATATAAGGAAAGCGCCAAAATATTTTGCCTCCCGCGCACGTGTTCAAAAGTTTTCACCCTCCCACGTTGCGAATTACAGACAGTTTCAGACAAAAACCGTCTGCGGTGACCAGAATTTTCCTTACTCTGTGATTTTACCATAGCTTAGAATTTTCTTTACTCTCTGATTTTAGCATGACTTGGTATTTTCCTTACTCTCTGATTTTACCATGGTTTGGAATTTTCCTTACTCTGTTTTTAATATAAACCGTATGTGATGAGATACTTATCATAGACGGTTCGTATTAAGAACCGTCTGTGATATGTCGTCATATCACAGACGATTCTTAGCGTATGCAGTAATAGAGATGGTCGCGCTGGTAAAACCGTCTGTGATTACCATTAACATTGACGGTTTTGAAAAACGTCTATAATGAGATATTTAGTATTAGCCTTTTTTAGTAGTGAACTAACTAGGCAACATCTTTGAGAGTGTATGCGTTTTCTAATGCCAAGCATGAGGGGTGCGCGCGCGCGGCATGTGCTCAGTTCTACCGGGCACCGGCCGATGCATTAATTAATGATCTGATTGCATCGAGTTAGTAGTAATTAATCTGCATCGGACGTTGGTGGCGACCCGTTGTAAATATCTGGTTATAGTGCTTCCAGCCTCCCACCGATCTGTTCATTTAACAATTGGTTCCCAGCAACGAAACCTGCGAAGCACCCAGCCCGATCACACGCACCAGTGCACCATGAACAAACTTGAGCGAACTTGCAACTTGGTACTTGCGTTTACTTTAACTTGCCATGTCTAGCAAAGAAATGACTTATAGTACTTCAAATGGTCAAGCATCGCAGCGCTCTCAAGTATACATCTTAAGAGCAAATCCATACATATCGAACGGCAATACGAAGTTGTCAATTTGCATTGTTTGTTATCAAAGAGAAGAGTTGACTTGCATGTCAGGACAATTTGCATTGTTTGTTATCAAAGAGAAGAGTTGACTTGCATTTCAGGACAAGAACCAACCAGAGGTCCATCATAGCTAGTAGCTACTACAAGTGAAGTATCACCTGCACCTGACATAGCCAAGATGGACACTGAGAGCAGCAGAGAGGAGCCGAGGGGGCTAGGGATGGAGGGGGCTTCGCCGTTCACGGGTAAGAAGACGAAGAAGGCGGGCGGCGACGTGAAGCGTTGGAGCTCGGCGGTGAACGCCACGCTGGTGGCCTTCATCATAACGATGCCGCCCCTCCTTATCCGCCTCAGCGTCCGCCTCGGCGCGCCGGCGGTGTGGATCAAATCGACCGTGGCCGGCTTAGGCGCCCAACGAGGTAATTAATCTGTGCTCACTGTTTGCAAGCAAGCTGGGAAATATGCCACAGTCGAAGCTAGCGTTTCGCGTTTCTCAATTTGGTTCATCTTGCTACGAACATCATTGTACTTGCCTGTAGCTTTTAGTTCAACCGTGGTACAGAGTACCGACAATGTACGTGCGGATCCTGAATGTTCGTAGGATCTAGATTCATTTGGGCCATTCTAAGCGGTTAAAGTATGATGGGAATTGATCATTGTGTTTGTGCCAGCCGCAGCACAGCTATGATTCGTTTTCCTATTCTTTTAGGATTCTTGTTCCTAGTTTATATATGTATTTTTGTAATCGTATGGTTCAGATGCGTCAAATAGCCACGTGCTTGTAATTCTCCTCATATAAGAATTTCCGCATTCATGTGTTTGTGGTTTATCTCGTAAGGATTTTTCATGTAATATAATATATTAAGGTCCCGTTTGTAATACAGAAATTTCATAGGATTTTCACGTGAAAACAATTCAATTCCAATAGAATTCGGGAAAAAAAAACCACGTTCCAAATAGGGCCTAAAGCATGTTTGCTCCTCTATTCCTTATTTTATAGAATTAGATAAATTTTCCACGCAATTGTGTGGCTATTGTAACATATTCTATTTGTTATATATCTTTAATCCCACAATAATAGTTGTATTTATTATATAATTGTAACAATTGCAATATCTATATATGATTAATCTACATCGTTATAATCTAGCCCCACCAAAATAAATGGTATAGACATTTTCTTTTTCTTCTTATAGGAATACCGTTTTTTTCTATTTAAGGATTATTTACGAAGGAGGTGCACTTGAGTCGCTGGTTGTTTGTAGATAAAGATGGCTCTTTTTTTTTTACATCAGGAATAGGCAAGCAATTTTCCAAATCCAGATTCCGTGATAGTTCAAACTGAAAGTTATTTTGTATACAAAATCATAAAAAATGCCATTTAGCTTTTACATGGGCCTTTTCAACTATACTTGGACCGTATTGTATCATATGTAGGCTGCTATCTTCCAAAAGGGTCTTCTCCTGGAACATGGGCCTAAAAGCTTACCTCCACTCAAAACATCTTGTGGGCTTGTGTTACTCTGCCTAAAATTGTGCTGAATTTCACTTGAAGAGTCGAAGAAGGACGTACTTCTCGGCGGCCTGCTCCTTCCAGGATTCGACCAACAATCCTGCGCCAGCCGGTACCAATCCGTGTACTACCGCAAGAACATGACACGCCCGCCAACGCAGTATCTCATCAGGCGGCTGCGGGAGCAGGAGGCGCTGCAACGGCGGTGCGGCCAGGCACCGAACCGTACACAAGAGCTGTAACGACCCCAAATTCCTGGGGACATTAAACTCTTCACAACCGCCTGTGCGATTAAGAGAAGTTAGATGTCTCAAGCAAGTTTTCGATTTCAACAAAAGCCAACATTTTATTACATAAGATTAAGGCTTAATGTACGGTTTGACACTACCACGGGCATCCAAGCCCAAAGTTAATATAATACAAGACAAAAGAACTTCTAACCACAGGCACACTTGAGTGCGGTGAGACCTAATAACGATGTCGTTGCAACCGTGGGTCCACCAAAGTCTTGATCAACCGGATCCTCTGCATTTTCCTGTGTTTCTTACAGAGATTGTTTGCAGATTATGCAAGAATGAGTACAACTACCAGACTCAACAAGCCACATGGAAAGGCTAAATAATTACATGCAAGGAGTTCAAATGATGGTTAGGTTTTACCTTAACAGCATATGTGGATGCAATTTGCGCTTAAAGCGCTTTATAAGACAAGAAAACAATAATACATAATAACAACAGGGGGTTTCTCAACAAACCACAATTACCAACTTACCATCTCCAAACTCTACTTATGCCTCGTGTCTTCGGAATCACCCATTAACACGCCTTCATTAACCTAAGCACGCACGATTCAATAACATTTTATACACTCTGCAGAGTTGCCCAACTTTACCCACATGATATCACAAACTCACATTGCCACGCATCATGATTGCGCACAATTGAGTCGGATAACAAAGCCTTTTCACTTGCTTATCCTTTTAGCCTCTACCCAGAGGTTCAAATCCATCTGACCCTCGGGAGACCACCGCCAATAGTGGACTCTGCACCCGATCTTGACGGGCCCATACTGGTGTAAGAACCAAATGAGTGTCCGTAGGGTCCACCTGTCTCACCTTTGATCTGATAGATATTCAATTGGACGAAATGTACTAAGCTAGGGAGTAATGACCACGCATGTGGTTGAGCGGTTCTTCGTGGTTCGCTACTTGGCACAAGGTTCTTGTCCTTACTTGTCACCCGGTGAGGCGATGGCCCAACTGCGGTTGCCCACCTCTTGATCTCACCGATGACTCATTTTACCAAGTATATTGGGTTGTCCAACTTAATGGACACAACCCTCAACTCTCCACTCCAAACCATTGGCTAACTCGCCAATCTTGCTTTTGATTGATGATCACAATTTTGAGAGACAAAGCTACTATATAGCTAACATTTTATGTGAATTTGTCAAGGTGAATATGGCCTACAAGTCTTTGGGTAGGTTTGTTTGTGGGGTTATAGGATTTATCTAATTATCATGTCATTCCAAAGTATTATTTCATTATTTAAAGTAATTGGCTCAAATAAGATAATGAAAGTATCAATATAAATATATGACACGTGGGTTGAAATGTTCAAGGAATGCGACTTGCCTTCTTGCACAAAGTCCCGTGGATGTTGGTCTTGTCCGGCCTCTTACGGCGTCCGGTCGTCTAGATCGTAACCTAACGAGAAGCAATGCAATAAAAAGAAAACAAGTAAACACTAGCTCAACAAGGAAAGAGCTGGGAACAAAATGCAAGTAAATAAAACCAAAAAGAGACTTAAAGGAAGGGTGGAGCGGGTTGGTGGGATTTATCTCGGTATTTATTTGGATTGAGCGGAGTTTGAGATTCGATCCAACTACAACAAAAATATTGTAGAGGATTAAAGAAATCTATAGGAAGGTGGGAATATTTATTTGGAGCTTGCTATAGCTGAAAGGAGCCGAGAAATGGACTCACAGCTCGAAGCGGTCGAAATGACATAAAATGTCATTTTAGGGTTTCAAGCGAAAATTGCTTGATAATGAATAGTATTATTTTACTATTCATACACGACAATTGATCAAAAAAAGATATCGAAATTTATGTGTTTAAATGAATGGATAGTGGTTAGGGTTTAATATTTTTGGCTAATGAGCAGTGTATTTGTTGGAATTATAACTCCTATTTTAATTCCGAAAAGCAGAAAAGGATTTATTGTGCTCAAAAGCAATCTTAGGCCGCTTTTTAAAAGAAAATTGGGCCAGCCATCTTGTCTTGACCCAAGGCCTAATTCGTAGGGTCAGTCCAACCGCCAATCGGTCGAGCCAAAAAGCCGGTAAGGCGGGCGTTGGCCTTGAGGCTGTTACCTCCAGCCTACCGAGCAGGCTGCGGCGAGCTGGTGCGGTGCGTGGTGGCGCTATTCTTGCGGCGTCTTGGCGTCGGACAACAAGCGACGGAGGAGGCGCAAAGGCTGGGAGGAGGATCCACTGTAAGCTTCTTACCTAGGGTTTTTAGCGGCTTTTTGGGGTTGCGGGGTCTGGGTGGCGGCGGCGGCTCTGGCCCGTGGAGGAAGGGTGGGTGGGGGAGGCGGTGGTGGGGATGAGGAGGAAGGCTTGCCGGGTGGCTTTATAGGGCAAAGGAGGCGGGAGGCGAGGGGCGGCGGCAGGGCGGCCATGAGGAGGGCGGTGAGGTGGAGCTGGGCGACCGAGGTGGCGCCATGACGTGAGGCGCTGCCTCGTCGCGCTGGTGTCAGCGAGAGAGGCGGTGGCGGGATGGGACAGGCGGTCTGTGTGGCAGTGGGCTTCCGTGAGAAGGAGGAGAAGCGCCAGGAAAAGCGCGACCGGGAGGAAAACAGGATTGGGATTTGGGGGTTAGGGTTTGGGTTTTGGCAAAATTTGCCGAATTTGGATTCAAATTGAACAAATTTTGATTTTTGAATTTCATTTGAAATTTTCAGATGTTTCAACCTACCCCCCTTAAAGGAATCTCGACCTCGAGATTCACCCAAAGTCGAGGACAAAGTTGGAAAACTTCTGTTGTATTTTCAATTCCTTTTTCCATGTAGCTCTTTCGGCGTAAGATTCGACCTCGAATCGAAAAGGTAGTTCTGGATCAATTGAGACCAATGTTGATGAAGTAAAACGTCTGGCAATGTCGTTGATGGTTTCTGCGCCTTCATTGATAGTGACACAATTGATCTTGCCTCGACTCTGGTTCTTTGAAATTTTGGTCGCTTCTCTAGGTCGTAGCATACCTCCTTTCTTAGCTTGTGTTGTTGGTGGCGTCTTGTTGATCTGTGATTGACTCCTCACTTGAGCTTTGGCTGCTTCTGCTGACATATGCTTCCTTGGACATAGAGACTTGAAATGACACGGTTGCCTAATGGTAGCATTTTATTGCTTTTTGTGGGCGATCCTTTTGGTAGTGATTTCCTCGCATGTGTAGCAATCGATTGTGGTGATCGATTCATATTATGTTGGGGTCTTGCATTGAAATTGGTAGTGGTTCTCACTTGATATTATCTTGGTGGTGCCGTCATCATCCTTTTTCGGGTGCACTTGGTTGAGGTGTCATCTGCATTGCTCTTCTTTTCGACTTCTTGTAATTGTGTTCGCTTCTTCGATATTAGCGGTTTGTTTACCATAGTGACATATCCTTAAAATCCGTATGAAATGTGTAATTTCAAATGACTACGTAATCCTCGCGAAAACTTCTCCATCTTCTTAGCTTCAGATCCACCTCATGGGGGCATATCGTGCGATAATTGAATTGATGTAAATACTCTGTCACAGTAAGTCCTCTTTGCTTGAGAGCAAGAAACTCTCGGCATTTGGAGGCGAGCACGCCAATGGGAACGTGTGCCTTATGAAATGCATCCTTAAATTCTTGCCATGGTATTTCTCTTAGGGATGGAATGTTTGGTGATTTATCCACCATGCTGCGGCTTGTCCTTGAAGTTGGTGGGAGGCAAAAAGAGTCTTCTCTTGATCAGTACATTGGATAGTGTCTAACTTTCTTTCTATATCTCTTATCCAATCATCTGCTGCTAGTGGTTCTGGTGCAACTGTAAAGGTTGGTGGTCTTGTCTTGTGGAAATCAGTCCATCTTGATCTTGCAATGCTTCTTCCATTTGTTGTTCCTGAAGAGGGTTCTGATGGTACTGGTGATCCGGTGGCTATCTGCTCTAGGAGTCTAGTGTGTTGCTCCATCATTCTGTTTTGACTTTGCTCCGCTTGACATCTATTTCTTTCCATCATGGCCATTACTTCGCCATGGTTGGTTGATGATTTGTCAATCGACCTCGGGGTTGTTGTTTTCGGACATCTTGGGAATATAATTCAAATGTTTTGACCAAATACAGATAGGTGAGTAAGATTCAGACTTGAGTTAAGTGAAGAAAGATTAAGGTAAGGTTCAAGACGAAAAGAAGGAATTGCATTTTGACAAGGATGATATACAGGTACTGATAGAAAAACAAATTATCAGATAATAACATAGCTCAAATTCTTTATACAAGTTGTATACATACTATTTAGAGCACATAATACAACTTGTTTTACAACCAAAAGATCGCCTAATTAGGGTTTACTCTATCTAATAACACTTTAGCGTATTCTCAACACTCATCGCAACTTCGATTTAAAGGTTGAATTTAGGTAAGAAGAGGATAACTCTTTTATAACACAAATCTATTTTACAAATCTAAGTTAGATAAGATAGCAATAGAAGGAAAAGACAAACAATAATACTTATATTTTTGTTTTCGTAAATTCTTTTCTAATTTTTCAAACTAGGATTTTTGAAGGTCTTCACTTTCTAATTCCTAAAGCCAACTTAAGGTCTCATCCTACAATCAAGCTAAGCTCGATACCACTTTTGTAACGACCCCAAATTCACAGGGACATTAAACTCTTCACAACCGCCAGGATGTGCGATGCTTGAAATGTGATGTCTCAAGCAAGCTTTCGATTTCAACAAAAGCCAACATTTTATTACATAAGATTAAGGCTTAACGACCCGCTTTGACACTACCACGGGCATCCAAGCCCAAAGTTAATATAATACAAGACAAAAGAACTTCTAACCACAGGCACACTTGAGTGCGGCTGAGACCTAGTAACGAATCGCTGCCAACCGTGGGTCCACCAAAGTCTTGATCAACCAGATCCTCTCGCATTTTCCCGTGTTTCTTACAGAGATTGTTTGCAGATTATGCAAGAATGAGTACAACTACTGTACTCAACAAGCCACATGGAAAGGCTAAATAATTACATGCAAGGAGTTCAAATGATGGTTAGGTTTTACCTTAACAGGCATATGTGGATGCAATTTGCGCTTAAAGCGCTTTATAAGACAAGAAACAATAATACATAATAACAACAGGGGGTTTCTCAACAAACCACAATTACCAACTTACCATCTCCAAACTCTACTTATGCCTCGTGTAATCGAATCACCCATTAACACACCTTCATTAACCTAAGCACGGCGTATTCAATAACATTTTATACACTCGCAGAGTTGCCCAACTTTACCACATGATATCACAAACTCACATTGCCACGCATCATGATTGCGCACAATTGAGTCAGATAACAAAGCCTTTTCACTTTGCTTATCCTTTTAGCCTCTACCCTAGAGTTCAAATCCATACAACCCTCGGAGACCACCGCCAATAGTGGACTCTGCACCCGATCTTGACGGCCCATACTGCTGTAAGAACCAAATGAGTGTCCGTAAGGGTCCACCTGTCTCACCTTTGATACAAGAGATATTCAATTGGACGAGCAAAGGTACTAAGCTAGGGAGTAATGACCACGCATGTGGTTGAGCGGTTCTTCAGGTTCGCTACTTGGCACAAGGTTCTTGTCCTTACTTGTCACCCGGTGAGGCGATGGCCCAACTGCGGTTGCCCACCTCTTGATCTCACCGATGACTCATTTTACCAAGTATATTGGGTTGTCCAACTTAATGGACACAACCTCAACTCTCCACTCCAAACCATTGGCTAACCGCTAATATCGCTTTTGATTGATGATCACAATTTTGAGAGACAAAGCTACTATATAGCTAACATTTTATGTGAATTTGTCAAGGTGAATATGGCCTACAAGTGCTGGGTAGGTTTGTTTGTGGGGTTATAGGATTTATCTAATTATCATGTCATTCCAAAGTATTATTTCAGTACTTAAAGTAATTGGCTCAAATAAGATAATGAAAGTATCAATATAAATATATGACACGTGGGTTCGAAATGTTCAAGGAATGCGACTTGCCTTCTTGCACAAAGTCCTGTGGATGTTGGTCTTGTCCGCGCCTTCAAGCGCCCGTCGTCTAGATCGTAACCTAACGAGAAGCAATGCAATAAAAAGAAAACAAGTAAACACTAGCTCAACAAGGAAAGAGCTGGGAACAAAATGCAAGTAAATAAAACCAAAAAGAGACTTAAAGGAAGGGTGGAGCGGGTTGGTGGGATTTATCTGGTATTTATTTGGATTGAACGGAGTTTGAGATTCGGATCCAACTACAACAAAAATATTGTAGAGGATTAAAGAAATCTATAGGAAGGTGGGAATATTTATTTGGAGCTTGCTATAGCTGAAAGGAGCTGAGAAATGGACTCACGGGCTCGAAACGGTCAGAAATGACATAAAATGTCATTTTAGGGTTTCGGGCGAAAATTGCCGGATAATGAATAGTATTATTTTACTATTCATACACGACAATTGATCAGCGAAAAGATATCGAAATTTATGTGTTTAGCTGAATGGATAGTGGTTAGGGTTTAATATTTTTGGCTAATGAACAGTGTATTTGTTGGAATTATAACTCCTATTTTTAATCGGGTAAACAGTAAAAGGATTTACTGTGCTCAAAACAGTACCGGGCCAGTTTTTAAAGAAAATTGGGCCAGCCCTTACTGTGCGGCCCAAGGCCTAATTCCGGCCGGGTCCAACCGGCCCAACTGGGTCAGGCCAAAAGGCCGAAAAGGGAGGGGCGGGGCGTTGGCCTTGAGGCCAAAGCGCCTCACGGCGCTGAGCTGCGGCGGCCAGGGCGACGCGGGTGCGGCGAGGTGGCGCGGTTGCGGCGGCGTGCCGGCGTCGACGACGGCAAGCGACGGAGGGAGGCGGCGCAAGGGAGCTGGCGCGGGGAGGATCCACCAGGTAAGCTTCTTACCTAGGGTTTTTGGCGGCGGCTTTTTTGGGGTTGCGGGTGGGGTCTGGGGTGGCGGCGGCGGCGGCTCCTGGCCGGCGCTGGAGGGGAAGGGTGGGTGGGGAGGCGGTGGTGGGGATGAGGAGGAAGGCTTGCCCCGGGTGGCTTTTTATAGGGCAAAGGAGGCGGTGGGAGCAGTAGGGCGGCGGCAAGGGCGACCGCGGCGAGGTGGCGGGTGAGGTGGAGCCTGGGCGACTTCGAGGGTGGCGCCGCGCGACGTGTGCGGCTACGTGCGCTTGGGCGGTCGCGTGAGAGGCGGTGGCCGGGGATGGGACAGGGCGGTGCAGCGCTGGCGGCGGCGGGCTTCCGTGAGAAGGAGGAGAAGCGCCCAGGGAAAAGGCGCGACCGGGGAGGGAAAACAGGATTGGGATTTGGGGGTTAGGGTTTGGGTTTTGGCAAAATTTGCCGAATTTGGATTCAAATTGAACAAATTTTGATTTTTGAATTTCATTTGAAATTTTCAGATGTTTCAAGAGCGTCAGAGCGGCTAAAATCCGGGCAAAAAGACGTCGGCACCGTCGACGGCTGCGGCTACCTCGTGGCTCGTGCTGATATCTTACCGAGGCCTCGGCAACCGGGTACTCGCCATGGCCTCCGCTTTCCTCTACGCCATGCTCACCAACCGCGTGCTGCTCGTCGACCGGGGCAAGACCCTGGGCGACCTCTTCTGCGAACCGTTCCCGGGGACGACGTGGCTGCTGTCTCTCGACTTCCCGCTCGAGAACTACAGGGACCTGGGCGAGGACGCGCCGGAGAGCTACGGGAACGTGGTGCTTAACAACAAGACCGTGTCGGTGTCGGAGCTCCGCTTCGTCTATATGCACCTCGACCACGCCGCGTCTCCGGCGAACAGGCTCGTGTACTGCGACGACCACCGGCAGTTCCTCCACCGGGTGCAGTGGGTGTTCATGAGGACGGACAGCTACATCTCGCCAGGGATCTTCCTGAATCCGGTGTACCAAGAGGAGCTCGACCGGATGTTTCCCCGGAAGGACTCGGTGTTCTACATCCTCTCGCGCTATCTTTTCCACCCGACGAATGATGTCTGGGGCATGGTCACGCGGTTCTACAATTCTTACCTCAAGAACGCAGACGAGAGGTTGGGCATTCAGATTAGGGTCTTCCACGGCGACGCACCGTTCCAGCACATCTTGGATCAGATCCTCGCGTGCACGTCGCAGGAGCATCTGCTGCCGAGGGTAGTGAGCAAGGGAGGAGGAGCACCGGCGCTGCCGATGGCTGGCGCGCGGTCCAAGGCTGTCCTCATGACCGGGTTGAACTCGTGGTACCACGACAACATCCGGGAGATGTACTGGCGCTCGGCGAGCGCCAACGGCGAGGTGGTGAGCGTGCACCAGCCGAGCCATGAGGAGCACCAGCATTTCTTCCGGAGCATGCACGACATGAAGGCGTTGGCCGAGATGTACCTGCTGAGCTTGACCGACAAAATCGTCACCAGCGGCTGGTCGACGTTCGGGTATACGTCGGGAACGGGCTCGGCGGGCTCACGCCGTACATCATGATCAAGCCGGAGAACCAGAAGGTGCCCAACCCGCCGTGCAAAAGGGGCATGTCCATGGAGCCGTGCTCTCACGGGGTGCCCTACTTTGAGTGCACGAGGAAAGAAATCGATAAAATTACCGACACCGGGAATTTGGTGCCGCATATCCGGTCTTGCGAAGACATGCCTTGGGGACTGAAACTTACTGAGCCGATCACCGAAAAGGAGGTGTAGTTTTTTTATAACACAATTTACACCATGCCAGTTTAACTGTTTTGCAGCCTATAGAGAAAAGAAATTGGTATACAAATAAAAAATATATTAAAGTGCTATATATCTGCCGCATTTGGATGTGCTCAAAGATTTGTGCACTGTCCCACCTTCTTCTGTCTCCGTATGGTTCACAGTTTCGGTGAAATTTTGGAAATTTCGCTCCTTTTGTTACCCTATGAAATAAATACGCCTCGTTCAAAAAAAAATTCGGCAACATTTGAATTTGGACAAAATTCAATCAAATTTCGTCCAAATTTCAAGCGTGTGTTTGAACATTTCACCGAAATTATAACCGAAATTCCGAAATTTTTGGTAATTTCGGGCCTGTCGCCCCCCTAATGAAATAAATTTCAAAATAAAAGAGTTTCCCTAGTCTCTAGTGAGGCTCAGGGTTAGAGGTGTTCAAATACCGGACCGGGCTTGAAAAGCTCGGGCTAAATTTGGCTGGCCCGAGCCTGGCCTGAAAAGTTGATTTTCTTAATAAAATGTATTATTTTAATCTTTTTTGGAATAAAAAGTATTTTTAATTCAATTTCAGGATTAAAATAATACTTCTTCATTTTTAATTTTTTCCAGAAATTCGGGGCCGGGCCGGACCGGACTTACAATCCCAAGCCCAGTCTAAATATGATCGGACTCAGACTAGACCGACGGGCCGAACCGCCCATAAACAGGTCTATTGGTGCACGAGTGGCAGCACCTCTTGCAAAAGCATGCATGAGTGCCGCCGTCTTTGTTGAAACCAGTTGGGTCACCAGTGCCTCGCACCACACTTCAGCAGCTGCTTGCTCACCATAGAATCATGTGCATACTTACTTTTTTATCATACAAAATGAGAATATGCAGAAGGAATTGCGTATCCTTTATTTATAAGGACGGAGAATAGGGACTTAAACCTGTGACCTCAACCAACAGAAAAATTTATACTGGGACACACCTCGTAACCGTAGGATTGTGTATCGAGATTCATGCTATCACGATCCAACGGATATGCGGGGCATCCCTGTGTGAGGATCATCCTCATGGATGCTTCTTAATTTGTTCAACCACCACAATCCTATGTGACTACCACTAGTGGTAGAGCTAGAAATTAGACAGTGGAGGTACACACTTTACACTCATAATTTTATAGTTTATACAATGGTTTTATAACATTATAAATCCAACACATAGGTTCTAACTTTGTCAAAAGCACAATACAAATAGTTCAAATAAAGTCTTACATGAATAGAAAATTACAAAATATGCAACTATGCAAAGAAAATTATAATACTACTTTACGCGTTTTCATGTTTTTACAATCTACATTGACATATCATAACAAGATTTTCAAATTAGTACATTACTAATTTACTACATTAGCTAAATAGCTATGTAGCCTATAGTCTGAATTCTGATGGTCTATCAACTATCAAGACAACTAGACAAACATGGCATACCATATGGTCTAATCTCTAAGTCAAATTATCTATCAACTATCAAGACAACTAGACAAACATACGAAGAAAAGATCAAAAGAGGTTCCAAGTCCCAACTCCAAGTCTGAAGTCTCCAACTTCCAAGTCCAAGTTAGTACAGTACTCAACTACTCAATATTAATGCTATCAAGGTGTCAAAGGCTCAAAGCCATTCGGGATTTGGGCATTCAGCCAGGCCAATGCTCCAGGCGACCAGGTGGCAGGCGGTCAGGCAGAGTGGCGCAGGCGGTTAGGCGGAGTGGCGGCGGTCGGCGGACCAAGCTCCAGCGATCAGCCGGTCCGGCCAATTGAAGGCCAAGCCCGACCGGCCCTCCTGCTACTGAAGGCCACCGACACCGATCGGCGACGACACATCTGGCGCTGCTCCCTTGCGGTCGCGCGATCCGATCGCGGTGCTCCGGCGACTGCCTCCTCCTACACGGCCAGACTGTTGCCTCGCTGGTCGCTTCCTTCGTAATCCGGTTCCCAAATCAGGGTCTGGGGAGTGCTAGTGGGGAGGAGAGATTAGGGTTGAGGTCCTTGAGGATTGGGGAATGGGGAAATCAGAAAATTAGGAGAACCTAGAGAGGACTTGGACCGGCTAGGCTGATGATTTAGCAATCGTGTTGGGCTGAAATATGAAGTAGCGAAGATATGAACTCCGCTGCATTTTCAAAAATTTTGGGGGTGCCGGTGCATACCCAGCACCCCTACTAGCTCCACCCCTGACTACCACTAAGCCATGGGTGCCCAAATGTTTTATCATGTAATTTTGTAAAAATTCCCTGGAACACACATAGTACTCATTTTTAATTACAGAACATCCAAAAACCAACTCGTCATGAAGAAAGATCATGCCTAATCATTAATCAACACAAACTAAATCCTTTCAGGCCTACTCCTCCTAGCTTATTCACAGCCTTCCCCTAGCATTTCATGCTGGGCAGCTTGCGGAAGGTGACTTTATGGACACCTTGATGCTTATGAACTCCACTGGGATGTTTGTATTGTGCAACTCAGGCTGTAGACCAAGTACTCTACTAGTTGATGTTTGTATTGAGTCCAAGTTAATGCTCGGTAAAATGCATTGTGAATGTGCAATGGGCTAGACTGATGTTTCCTGAGTGAATTGTGGATGTGCATCATGTTAAATTGGTCTAAAAACATGTGTCATGTTAAATTGATCTAAAAAATGTGTCATGTTAAATGTATATGAATATGTTGTATTGAATGCAATGTGCCATATGCTGTATTGAATTCTATATTGAATGTATTTTCCTCACGGCATGTCAGTTTTCCTCACAATCTTGAAATAAAGATGATGTCCTTTTTTTTGACGGGGCAACCGATTTTCACCACATTAACCCGGTGCGGTCTTTTTCCCGATGGCTACACTGACACAGATTAGCGTCCAAATATCCTGTCAGTGATTATTTCCCTGACCGGACACGTCAGGGATTACATGCTTGACGGTTTTTCTTGATGGGTATTCGACAGGGCATTGAGCATGCAAAACCTGACGAGTGAGAAATTCTCCAATCGGTGATCGTCGGAGAATGCCATCGGTGAAACAATCCCTGTCGGGAAACCGTCGGCCATTTACAATTTTCGCATCCTCATTGTCCCCACGGGAATTTCCTCACGGTTTCCTGTCGGGATTTATTTTCCCGACGGTTATTCACATATTTCTGACGGTTTTCCCCATCGCGAAAATTAACGAGCCTGGTAGTGATGCATTTCTTTAGAGCGAAAAACAATGTAAGTTAACGGTCGAAAATAGGCGGTGACGACGTGAGAGCATGGGACATGTAACAACATTGGGACCATGCAAGTACAGTCTCCCGCTGTTAGGTTGACTCTATGGTTTCGGCCACCATAACGCTCGCCCCCAATCGATGTGCTTCTGACTGCCCTGACGGAGTATATATGCAAAGTGGAATCGTATTCCTTCGCTTCTTGATTGTATGACTTTGCCTTCGCGATAGCAAGGTGCTTGGCAGCAGCCGCACCCTAACGGTGGCCGGCGTTGTACTCATCCCTTGTACGGGTCCACCGATCCACAAAGTATGAGTTGGTCTTCCGAAATGAGTACTCCAAGATAGCCGATACTAGCATAGCACAGATACCCTTAATAACGTTGTTGAACACTTCTGAGATATTCGTTGTCATCATACCATACCGATAGCCACCTTCATCGTATGCCTGTGCCCACTTCGTCTTCTGCTGCAAGACCTCGTCCAACCACTTATTACCCCGTTTGTTGGTCAGTCCCCTAAGCTCCATCAACTTAACCTCGAAGTCCCTCTTCTCCAAACATTCGCACAACAACTTGAACTTTTATGTGAGATCTTTCCTACTGCATTGCTTAAAGAAATTAGCAGTTAGGTGATGCATGCACCACCTATGCTGCACGTCGGGGTGTCCGTCAAGTCTGCTCCTCACAGCGTTCAAAATCTCGCGGTGCTTATCCGAGATGATGCAAACAACCCATCCAGGCTCAATGAGGCGTAGACGAACTATATCCATAAACCATTCCCAGCTCGCATTGTTCTCACCCTCTGTCAGTGCGAATGCTAATGGAATCAGCTAGTCCTCCGCATCAATACCAACGGTGAGCATCAAGGCACCATAGTACTTCCCAGTTAGGAGCGTGGTGTCAACTGATATGACGGGCCTGCAATGCTTGAATGCCTCTTTGCATTGCCCAAATGACCAGTACACTCGCCCGAGAACATATTTCGTAACCCCTCTGTCGGGTTCTGTTCGGTTCCCATGGAAAGGATAAAACTCTAAACCCGGATTCTTGGCCTGCATAGCGGTTATAATTCGAGGAAGCAACCCGTAAGCCTCCTTCCAGTCACTCTACAGTAACTGCATCACTCTCTGCTTGGCTCTCTATGCTTTCCCATACTTCATGCGGTACTTAATGAACCCAAATATAACCTCAATGAGGGTGGCGACAGTTACATCAAGATCGACAGGCACAACCCTGGTAATGCGTCTTGCAATGAAATTAGTGGTCGCCTAAAGGTGCTCCCCCGACACTCTAGCAGTCCCACAAGAGTAAGGCCGCTTCACGTTCGCTATTTTCCATTGCTTGTCCCTAGTTTTACGCCCCTATACCTTCCATCCGCACCTCTCTTTTGTACCTCACAGTGTACCTCTTGTTCGCATCAGAGTGTGTCACTACGAACGGACGATGGTGCCGCACTGAGTATTCTTGTAGCCAAACCTTCATATCATCCATGCTCGGAATGAACATGTTCTTATGTATTAGGTCATTATCCGGATCAGCAATGTCATTCCTGCTCTTCAACCCATTAGCACAAACCGCTTTATCAGTCATTCTGACATCATCGAATGCGTGCACCGATGGGACCTCACCCAAAACACTGCGAAGAACCCGCCCTTCATCAGAGGAGAAAAGTGGTGCGGGAACCTCGTTTTTGGTCGGGCTCCATCCTTCGTCGGACTCTACTTCACGGGTTGTTCTATCTCGGAACATCTTCTCTTCAAGCTCGTTATTCATTACAGCGTCATTGAAATCAGTCACAGGGTCACTAACATGTTGCAGGGTACGAACAGGCACATGTGACAGATCCACTAACATGGGGGCATCGTTGTTAACACTGACGCCAACGATCTCTTCGGAAGGTGGCTCCTCCATTGGGGGGCCTTGTGAAAGATGGATACCGGATTCAGGTTCCGTCGTGTTGCCATCCACCACATCCAAATTGTTTGGCAAATCCTCTACAACGATTCTCCTCTCCACCCCGCTACTTCCAACGATCGGACCTGAGATGTGAGCACAAGATCCTTGTACGTGTCCTAATCATCGTCAGACAAGATTGGCACCAAACAGACGTGTACCTTACAACCCACACCAGCATCATATCGCCCCTGCAGTCCAACAACGACCCCGGGCTCATCCTATCCAAAGATCGACTTAATCCTAGTCAGAAGAGTTCGAAAGTCTGGTGATTCGCGAAACAAAAGAACGGTCGCTTCCATGCCACCAAAGTCAACATCACTACCCGTTTGGCAAATCGGCCCATCGGTAAATACACATACAACTTTATCCATCTACATCCAACAAAATATTAGAAAGTCAGTACTGCATGCCATATGTACGAAATATCACAAACAACATTGTACATAACAAAAGCTGCGTTTTAGTTGACACATGCTAGCAGTTTGAAGATACAAACATATGGTTAATTACAATGTTATTGTAGTTTTGTACTGTGACAGTACTATGTTGTAGTTACAGTAACAAGCATGATGGTTTATAGTCAACATGAAACAGTTCGTCTAGTTAAATGAAGTTTTCGAGTTGTTTAACAATGATTGAGAAAGAGATACTCCATTGTCAATTTTGAGGGGGGGGGGGCGATTGTGTTATGTAACTCTCATATTTCTTTGGCAAAGACTAACCATTTATTGAGGTGTGTTAGGCCATACATAGTGGACGAATAACACCAAGAAACAATGAGAGGCAAAAAGATCCAAATCCTACACCATCCGAGTCTCTTGTGCTCAGTCACGCTCGAGATCTCGTTCTCGAGACCGCCCAAACCACGTGTTTGGGACCGCTCAGAGCTTGCCTCTGAGTGTGTCCTACACTACCCTGGATTCACGTGCCTAGGTACGCTCGAGATCCCATTCTCGAGATCACTCAAACCACATGTTTGGGACTGCTCAGGGCTCATTCCTGAGTATGCCCATAACTTCACACCTGGGTATGCCAGAGCTACACGCTCGGAGTGCCACGAACCACTCGTTCGGGAAATTTGGTATTCAGAAATGAGGTAAGTCATATTTTTTCGCCTTCATCCTTTATTTGATTTCTATACAAGTCGTTTCGTAATTTATTTTCAGTAAACTGTTTCTGTAGGACATGAGTGGGCCTAAGAAAATTGCGGATTACTTCTTTTCAGTGGCATTGTCTAGTGGTCATGAGGCATGCATGCCACATGTTCCATACTAGAGCTTATTTTTGTCCTGTGGGACATTAGCAACTTTATAGCAATATTATTGCAGATGGCATCCTTAACGTAAGAAACAAGGAAGCATAAGAACTAATGGTCCTAACACACCTATACATGCAAGAAAACAGCTAATGGAACAAGACATGACACATACACATGTAACCTTTAGCCCCATTAGAATACATCTAGAGTTCATTCCGACATATAACAATAACACTGTCACTAATAATTTAATGTTTGTTTCTTGATGGACTAACAAACTAAGCTGACACTTGAAGTCAACATGCTGATGCAAACATATTGTCAAGCACCAGAAAATATGCCCATGATTGAGCTTTTTGCATGTCTTGCATTAGCATGTGTGCTTATAACTGAACAACATACTTTTTAAAGAAAGAATATCAAATCCAATAGCATGCTGATTGTATCTTTTTGGCAAACTAGCGACGGCCAGCTGGTGGCCAATTAACTACAGGCATTTTGAACACACTAACCACTAGCAAAGCAATTGCTAATCCATGCAAACATGACTGTAGACATTTTGTTTATAATAATTCATTAGCACTAAAGCACCAGTGCTCTTGTTCATATTTGAGTGACAAAATATCATGGCATTGTAACATATATGCTTCGAATTACTTGAAAATAGAAATATTTATGAATTGCTGCTTATTACCTTCAAAGGACGAAGGGGCCATGACAAAGCGGCAAACACGATGTGGATGAAGACCAATGGGAGGGCGGCCACGGGTGGATGAAGACCCGATGGGGAGGCACCATAGGGAGAGGACGGCCGGCGCGGGGGAGAAGTGCCGGCAGGGAGGATGAGAACCAGCGTGGGAGGGTGGCCGCTGGGGTGGATGAAGACCAGCGGGGGAGGGCAGCCGGTGGGGGGAGGACGACCGCCGAGGGGAGGACTGTCGTCGGGTCGAGACGGCGGCGGGGAGGGCACTGGTGGGGAAGGATGGCCATGAGGGGAGAAGTGTCGGCAGGGGGTTGCCCTCTGGGGTGATGCCGCCGGGTGGATGATGGTCGGCGGGAGAGGACGTCTGGCGGTAGGAGGAGCGCAGGCGGCGGGAGGTAGAGAGGCGCACGAGATTTAGGAGGAAGATGGGGAAAATATATAACTGGCTGCGCCGAAAGTTTTAAGTCCCCCATTGTCACGCCACAAAAGTTGGTGTGACAACACCACGCATCACGCCATGAGATATGACGTGACAGATGCCACGTAAGCCCTCCACGCTGGCACTGCGCGCTCGCGAGGGCATGCGTGGTATGTTTTGTCACGCCGTTGTATGTAGCGTGACAGTACGCTTTGGCCAGGCCACGGTTGGTGACGTGACCAAAGGGGTCAGAATTAAAAATAAAATTCGTAAGGGATTAACTTTAAAATATTAATAAAAAAAGATTAAAAAAAATTTTCTGCGCCATACGATGTAACCTTCAGGATAAAACAATGACGATTAAGTAATTAAGACATTGTCGCTAACTCCTAGTGTGCATTACTTTAACATCGTAACTCGTTTAAAAATGATGTGCAAATCATGGACCTCTCCTACGATCGACAGGTTTGTGCGCTCTTACCATTCTGTCTAGTTGAAGAAGTGAATTTAGCTGGTCTTCGTTTACATGCTCAGGCAAGGAAGGAAATTCTCTGGGACCCTCCCCGGAGCCGTTGATTCAAAAAAAAAATTACACAAAGCTAGAAACATAAGTTGGTTACAAAGCATTACCACAAGGTTTAACAATGTTGTAGGCTTTACGTACTATATGTTTATTTTCCTAACCTAATGCAAATATTTGGAAACGAACGTCGCATCCCGCTGTTCAAGTTCTGCCTACCTAATATGGCACATGATGGCATACAAGTAGATGTTCAGAATAATTATGTCATGCGAGAAAAACTAAAAGTTTCCTAAATTGAGGACTTTTGGCTGCAGCTACTCATTTCACTATATTTACACAAGCTCCTTTGTCCACTCAGCTGTGATATGATATGTTCAGATTTATAAAAGACATGCCATGTCCTGAACAAGTTAAGGAGTAGATGGTGGTGGGAAGTGAAAATTGTCCTCCTTGAGCATATCGGGCAAATGAGACTAAAGAAAAATCCTATGAGCAAATATATTGTGAACAAAAGGCATGTCACATATGTTAGTGTTTTACCTGCTTAAAATTGTTCTGATGTTGTTATTCGTCCGAAGAAAGAGATCCGTGTTTTTCTCCATCTGCAAGGAATTCAGAAGTTCAGGCATGAAAATAAAATTATGAAATGTGTCCCATGCTAAAGAGGCTTGTCATTGCAAGCATTAGATGACTGTCGATGGTTTACTGAGTAGGATAATGCAGGATTCATCCTAGCAAACATACTAAAGAGGCTTGTCATTGCAAGTGTCGGATCCAGATTCTGAGAATCCAAATCACTACAAGAAAAATATACATATAACAACACATAACTCGCAACAGAAAACACATGCGTTGGGCCAACTTATTCAGCCCACCACCTCACCTCCAAATAAAACTGCTCCCATCTAAACCCGACTCATCTTTGCTTCCTCCTGCAGTCCCTTCCGCTTCTTCCTCTAAAACATTCCCTTCTTCGTCTAGGTTTCCCTAACTGCTTGTCTCTGCATCTCGTCTTGGGTTCCCCGATCAAGGCTTGCCGACGCCTTTGGTGGTAGCTCTGCAGTCCGCACCTTGCTCCTCCAAGCCCTTGAGCTGCTCCCCATATCCCGAGGGCACCCTCTCCGTCCGCCGCACACTCTTCTTGGCAACGGGGACCGCCTCGCTCGGCGATTCGGCGGCAGTGGCGGCAGCGGCGTCGCTGGCTCGACCCGGCCCCAAGAACGCCAGGAAGGCGCGCCGCCTAAGGGGTCCGTGAATACTGGCGTTGTTCTTCCGCGGGGGAGGGGCGCGGCGGGCGGCGGAGATGGTCATACCGGTCGAACATCGTGGTGGGGCCGTCTGTAGGATGCGAGGGTGAAGGAGGCGGAGTTCGCCAAGAGCAAAGACGCGCGGATCGCCCCAAGGACGACCACCCTGAGTTCGCCATCCTCGGCTGCTCCAACGTTAGCAAGTCCTCACTCATCAACGCCCTCATCCTCCACAAGGAAGCTGCGCTCACCTCCAAGAAGCCTGGTAATCCTAAAGAACTCGATTTCACCTTTTGATGCTTCATCCCTTTGATTTTTAGTAGAGATGGTCTTAATTTAGTGAAGGATCCAGTTTCCGCTAGTTCTAAAGCAGTTTCTCAGTGAGTTGTGCTCTACTACTTTGTTGACTATGGTATTGACGGTATGGTACTGACGGTATTGTTCGTTCATTCTATCCTATTGAGAAATATCTATCTGTTCTCACTGAAATGGAATACTTATGCATCAAACAAGCAGGAGTAAACTTGTTTTTCCTCCTCCTAGGCAATTATGTGCTCTTGCTAAGAAAGCATCTGATGCCTTTTATAGGCTTAGCAACACCAGGGAGCAAATCCATTCATATGCCTTTGATGGTAAGGTTGTTTTTATGTTTTGAACTTCAATTCATGTTTCCACTGCATCCATAGTTTTGCTCGATGTGCATCCTGCTTCGCTCTCATATGGTCACTTGAATATTGCTAATTCTATGTTTTTTCTTCTTGTTCTCTCATTCAATGCTTATAAACTCTATTCCTCATGTTCAATGATCAGGGCTAGTGTTCCAAAGATGAACTCGGATGGTGCATTTGAGCAGAAGAATGAAATCGCAAAAGCTGTGGAAGATGAACTTGAAAAGGTTTTTGTTTATCATTCTTTGGTCTTCTAGAGCATAATGGTATTTTTTTTTACTAACCAAATTTACCCACTATGTAGGCAATGTCAATGTATGGGTATGAGATTGTATTGGGGAGACGTGGGGGCGATTTGCCCACCTTGATTTTTTGGTTGCGTTGTTTGGAGGGTCTGATTGGCGCTTCTTTGTTTGCTAGGTTTCAGCCGGGGAGGATGAGCAGGCGCCGGAGCAGGACGATCTATGTTGGGAACCTCCCCGGCGACATGTGGGAGAAGGAGGTGGAGGATCTCTTCTACAAGGTCAGGAATTGTTACTTCGCGGTCTTTAGATTCAATTCCGTGGTGTGGTGGTTATCCTGCATATCTTAGATCTCTTGCTCCTTAATAATTTAAGTCTTGTATGAATTATGCTATTTAATGGGTTGTATTATGGTGATAATATAGTACAGTCGATCTCTTCTACAAGGTCGGGAATTGTTACTTCGCGGTCTTTAGACTCAATTCCGTGGTATGGTGGTTATCCTGCATATCTTAGATCTCTTGCTTCTAAATAATTTAAGTCTTGTATGAATTATGCTATTTAATGGGATGTATTAAGGTGATAATATAGTACAGTCGTTAAAAAAACAGAAAAGGCTACTGATTTGAAGACCATGGTGCCTATGGCATTCTCCTAGTTGGTTTTCTACTGCTTTCAACAATCTCAAGTCAAGATATATTGTTTTTTTGGGTATGGTTTTGTGTAGGGTCTAATATTATCGATCTTATTCTGTTCATGTAGTATGGCCATGTTGTTGATATTGACTTGAAGATTCCTCCGAGGCCGTCTGGTTATGCTTTTGTTGAGGTAATATACTCCCAAAAAACACCTCATCCAAAAGGCCCCTTTGTTTTGTTTTATTTTGTCCTCGAATAAGGCCTTTCTATTGCTAAATATTCCGGAGCACAAACTGCTAATATAAGCTACTATGCTAACTATGTAGTTTCAAGATCCTCGTGATGCTGAAGATGCAGTTGCCGGACGGGACGGCTACAACTTTGACGAACACCGTCTAAGGGTAATCGCATCAAATATTTGATAACTTCTTTACGTCCATTGTCTTTTATTTGTCTATCTAATGGCCACTTTTATGTGCAGGTGGAACCTGCTCATGGTGGGAGAGGTGGTTCCTCCTATGACCGTTCCAGCAGTTGTGGTGGTGGAGGCCGCCGTGGTGTGTCCACACTCAGAATACCGTGGTATAGTTTTTATCAACGCGGAACATTTATTTTTAGTGTTCGATTCTCGCATGCGAGTTTAATCATTTGCAATATTGCACGCTTACGTTACGGATTGCCTTCTTACGCATCATGGCGAGATTTAAAGGTTTGTCTGCAAGCACTCCTTTTCTTGATTTTTTGCTGTAATATGGATTTATTTCCTTTGAGGAACAATATCACTTATCTCAACAATTTTTGCTCAGGACCATATGCGAAGGGCTAGTGATGTTTGTTTCGCGAAGTGTATCGTGAAGGCGTTGGTAAGTCAGTATTTTGAGCCACACCTCAACTTTTAGTTAGTTTCCATATCTGCAATATCCATCATATACCTCTTAAGAAGCACGTACATGTTGATATAGTTCTGGTGCTATTTTTATTTTGAAGCTAAAGGCCTTAATCCCAATTTTATGGCTAAAGTAGCAGCTCCAAGCCTCCAACCGTCAACTTACATCTATACCCACAAGAATACCACACGAAGTTTATAAATAGCTAAAGCCAATCCCAAGCATTTATTGCACTCTTTTGGTTGGTGCATCATTCTTATTTTCCTTTAGCAATATGGTACATGTGCAAAGCTACATGAAGCAATGAAGTCAATAATTCTTCCGTATAGTTTTTTAGTCACAAGATCTTGACCTATATTTTATTTTGTTACAGCCACCATAGGGACTGTGGACTACACAAATCATGATGATATAACATATGCCGTAAGTCCATATTTCAATACATTTTCTTGTATATTCTGGATTTTGCTAGTCTATAAGTACGAAGCATTACATTCTACAGTGTTTTCTGATACTCTCTGTAATCCATATGTCGTTCTACAATACCTGATTTTGCATTGAATGACAATCTATTACTATTATCTGACCACCATTTGCAGATAAAGGAACTGAATGAATCTGAATTCAAGGATGCCTTTTCCCGAGGTGTTATAAGGGTAAACACTGCTGCTTGTCTCTGCTTCAGTCCTTGCAATCAGTTTATGTGGTTAACCATGCACATGCACCTTCTTCTCTGTAGGTGAATTTGTTTCCAGAATGACAATGTGCAACCTGGAAATGAAAATTCTGCTGCATACAAGGTTAGTTCACTTCTCTACTCTTTGGAACTCATGAACATGGTTGAGTATCAAAATAATATAATACACTACTCCTTTTAGTTTTGTTACTTTAATATTGTGATTTTGTTTCTTTCTAATGGTGCATTAATAGACTCTAATTTTTCATTGTAGGTTGATAAGATAAATGGATGATGCTATGTGACATAGGCAGATGATTTTCATTACGTTTAGATTTCATTATGTTAGGAAATGATGTTCAAGCAAAATATTTATATCATCTCTTATGTGGATGGTTCTCTATGTAATGTAACAATTTCTTTTTAATATATGGGTGTTCTTTTTTACCATGCTACGACCAATAATGATTTTTTTACTTTAACTTCTGCACACTTTTAATCGTTACAGCAACTTAATTATATCCGTTGCCAAAATAGCAAAAGTCATCTATGTGTGGTAAGTACCAACGCTTCTATGCGTTGCGAAAATATAATTATATTCATTGTCAAAATAGTAAAAGTCATCCATGCATGGTAAGTACCAACGCATACAAGTGTAGTTATAACCTGATTATATCTGTTGCGAAGTAGCAACGCCTATTCATATCTATTACCAACGCTTGTTTATCTGTTGTAATAGACCCTCGCAACAGCCCCAATGACAACACATATTAAATGCGTTGGTATAGGCCGTAGCAACGCATTTTTGGATTTTTACCAACGCATATATACGTTGGTAAAGGGGTGTTCATCTTGTAGTGAATCCTCTGTGAAAACACTGTGCTATTCCCTGGATTAGTAAATAGCACTCAGAGATACGTCACTGAATCAAATCATACATAGCGTAGATGAAACCATACCATTTATTAAACAACACATCAGAGTTTACATAGACCACATCGGGTCGGGTTTTACAATAAAGGCCGAACAAGCCAAAATTACATTACAAAAGCGGAAGTGACAACAGAAGCAAGAGGGGTAGAGCTCATCTCTCCACAGGCAAGTGACTGGGGAAACCTGTGTACATCCGATATTACCTGAAAACTCAGAGAATATAGGATGCACGCAAGCACCAACGGAGTCAGCTAGACTGGGGCGAGATCTAGACTAAGCGAACTAATCTACTCTTCATCATCTTCTGGGCCTCCAGCTTCTGGATCTTCGTAGTAGTCGTAATTCTTCAGGATTTCCTACTTCTGAGGATTTTGGGGGAAAGAGCAAGAATGAGCACAACTTCCGTGCTCGCGAGCCAACACACAATGCAATAATATACATACAAGGCTAAACAAGGATGGCTCGGGTTCTTTTATTTGCTAAAGCAATATTTTCAATTAATCATAATTACAAAGTCCTATCACTTAGCATTTTAACAAATTGCATTTTATTAAAGAGAGTAATTGTGCAATACTTAATAACAGTAGAGGTTCCATCCGTCGGAAACTCTACACCATGCATCTTTTCAATTGGAGCTGTCTCCAATTACCACACCCACTGAGCTCGAAGACTCAGGGAAAAACTGTAGCGACCAAACCCTAGGGCACCCGAGAGGTCCTCCAAGAGCTCCTGGAAAGTCCATCAAGACCTCCCAGGAGGTCCAAAAAGGACCTCTCGGACAGTCCACCAAGACCTCCTAGGAGGTCCAGCAGGACCACCTGGAAGTCCAGGAGGACAGACCCGAGGAGGTCGTGGAGCCACGGAGCACCCCGCAGACCTGCCACGGCCAGACCAGGGGAGGTCGTGGAGGTCTGAGGTCATCCTAAGACCACCCGCGACCCACCAGAGGAGGTCGTGGAGGACTGAGACCACCCTAGAACCACACACGTCCAGACCTGAGGGTGGTCGTGGAGGACTGGGCTTGCTCCAAGGTTCCCTGTGCATACTGAGCTAGTCCCAAGGATCATGGCTAGCTCTTCACAGCAACAATAGTGATAGCATTGCAACAACACCAGCTTTATTAATATCAAGGAAGTTGTTTACAAGAGAGCTTACAATTCAGCAATTAAAATACAGCAGAAGGATAAACATATAGGCCACCCGATACACCACAGGCAATCGGCTGGAGGGCGCATCCTAGACGTTCCAGGACCACTTGGTCCACAACAAGGTTATCCCAAAGCTTCCAATTCCTGCTAAAGACAGCAGCAAGCAAGAGTGAGCACAACAACCGTGCTCGCAAGTTACACCCGTTAGATAACAAAATGACATGCATAATGGATATCACAAAGAAAGGCTTAATATGGTTGATTTGCATAAAGCCATGTTTCTTTCAAATACATGTATTAGGTTCTAAGGCAGTAATACAATAATTAAAATTCATTTTATCAAATCAGTTTTTCAGTTGGATAACATTCATCATAAGATGGTGAAAAATACCCTTCTGTCACAAGGCTCCCCACCTACAACCCATGGGATAGCAATCCCAAAACAGTTTATTAAACACTTTTGGAAACCCAAAACCAATTTCTAACTCTGAGTGGCCGCTGCCAGCACGTCCATAACCGCGGACACGGCTATTCGAATAGATTTAACTCTGCAGAGGTTGTACACTTTACCCACATGATATGATTCCTCTAGTTTGTTTGGCCTGCGCGAGTGCCACCTCTCACTACCAAAGGTAAGAGGTCTAGAGTTCATGACAAAGCCTTTAAAATGCATTGTCCCACCACAGCCTCTCCTTGCTAAGGTTTCGCCTCCTTTGGATTCACTCATGAGATCTGGGCCCCTCTTGCACCAAGGGGATCATAGGTCATAAAAGACCATTTTGGCCATAGAAGACCTCCCACTCCTCCAATTGGATCAGCTGCGGTGAAAGTTCTGCAAATTACTTAGCTAGGTTCCACACCCCATACTGGAGACATGTAGTTGCACGATTTTGGCATAGCCCATTATAGGCCTAGCATTGGCGGCTCAAAGACCGGTTCTCAACTGACTTGGGCGACAAACACATACCCCTGGACCTCCACCTTTTCCAGGATAGAGTCCGTGCATAAACCTTGCACCAACCAAGCAAACCAATTCGCCCAAGTCTAAATCAATTTCCATTTTCTTTGCTTCCCCATCAATATTTTCATGCGTCCATGACACCCCAATGTCATGGCCAAAACATTTAAATCAGTAGTTGGTCATGATGGTAAAGATTTTCCCAAATCAAGCACTTTTGGTCTAAGCAAGTCTAAGCATTTGGTTTTACAATTGTTCCTGGTTCACACTATTACATCAACCAGATTTTGCCTAATGGTGACAATAAGTTGGGTACAACATCAAAGTCGGCTATATGAAAGAGATAGGCATAACTATGTATTTAAAGACATGTATTGAAATAGCTTGATAGAAATAAGCATGCAATATACTTTGAAACAAAACATAAGTAATTTAAGATACCGGGTGCAATATGGTCAAAAGTGTAACTTGCCTCTTGCTTGATAGCCTAAGAATCTATCCTTCCTCATAGCTCTGGCTCTCAGGGAATGTCAAGATCTACACGGGTACAAAGCAAAGCAAATAAAGATCCAAATGAAATCCAAATGAACTGAGCAAGAAGTAAATAGCAGAAGATGATACTAAAAGAAAAACCAGAAAGGATCATTGGGAGGAGGTCTGATTGGTGAAGGGCTCAGGCTCCAGGGGGTCCGAGCCAGAGGGGCTTGGAGAGCTCCTCAAAAACAGAGAGCTGAGAGCAGAGGCCGAAATGAAGAACAGGGAGGCAGTGGGTGTTCCTGGTGCTCTATTTAAAGGAGAGGGAATAGAAGCACCATAAACAGAGGATGTCCAAATTCAGTGTATTGGTACAAAGGCACACTGTGTGCCCCAGGTACAAAAGAGAATAAAGAAAGCAAGGGATGTGACAAAAAGTAGAAAAGAGGACAAGAGTAGATGGCAGCATTTAATGTGACTCATCCCACATCAAATGCACTTAAGAGCCAAGGGAAACCAGTCAAAAGGGTGGACAGCTTGGTCAAAGGGAACGGTCCAAGGAGGAGGTCCTGCGAGGAGGTCCACAGAGGAGGTCCTGTAGACAGACAGGGAGGTCTTTGAGGACAAAAGGTCCTAAAGGCCACAAGGAGGGTCTAAGGACATGAGGTGCAAAAGTCAGTAGAGGTCTAAACCACAAGGTCTAACCACAAAAGGGAGGTCCAGACCATAAGGGTCTGAACACCATAGGGAAGTTGGAACCTAAAGGAGGTCCAAAACTCAACAGGGAGGTCCGGACATGGGGAGGTCCTGACTGTTGAGATCTCTGCAAGGGAGGTCTGGACGGTTGGGATCCAGACAAAGGGGAGGTCCTAGAGAACACGAAGAGGTCCTGAAGGACATGGAAAGATCCAACTAAACAAGGAGGAGGCCCCAGAGGACGCAAGGAGGTCCTGAAGGACAAAAGAGGTTCAAAGGATTGAAATGAAATTGCGGTCAAGATTAGGTCTAGGAGGTCCTTAGCGAGTGAGATCAACTCAGGGGAGGTCTCAACGGCTGGGATGAAATCAAGAGAGCTTTAACGATTAAGATCAAGGCAAGGGGAGGTCCAAAGGACACACAAGGGGGGGGGTCTCATGGACAGGAGGTCCAGAAGACACACCCACGAGATGGTCCTGAGGACATGACCCATAAAAGGCTGGTCCTGACGGTCAGATCTCACAAGGGGGAGGTCTGACGGTTAAGATCAAAAGTCAGGAGAGGTCCTGATAATCAAGAAAATAAGCAAGGGAGATCTGAGCGGCTCAGAGATGATGATCAAAGGAGGTCGGAGCGGTTTAGATCATCTCTGAAAGAGGTCTGGATGGCTCAGATACGATCAAGGAACATCTTAACGGTCTAGGCTTGCTCGGAGGAGGTCTGGGCGGTTAGGATGAGGTCAAAGGACAGGGAGGTCTAGCAGACACAACCAGGAGGAGGTCCTCTGGACAGGACGTCCAACGACCTACTCATGGAAGGTCCGAAGGTCAAGCTCAAATCGAAAGGTGGAGATCTGATGGCTAGGACCTCACAGGGGAGATCCTAACGGTCACGATCGGCAAAGAGAGGAGGTCCGCGTAAGCAAGGATACGCGGGAGGAGCTGGAGCCATCTGATCTTGATCGAACGGAGGGAGGCGACTGGGACGTCCGGACCATCCGAACGTACCCTCAAGATCGGACCATTCAGCACAAATCGAACGATCCTTACGCTAGGAAAGCCAAACCCGAGTGGCACAGCCACAGGGGCAAGCAGTAGGTCCAAATGCTAGGAAGGTCTGAACCCTTAGATCTAACGAGGATGAGGTCAGAGCCGTTAGATCTAACAAAGATGAGGTCCGAACCGAACGGAAGGCTTGGACGAACACGAGGGAGGTCCAATCGGGACAAGAAGGAGGTCTTGTTCGGCTAGGATCTCCAAAGGACTAAGAGGTCCTGCAGACCGGGAGGTCTAAAGGATAAGAAGGTCCTGATAAATGAGAAGGAGGTCCTAGAAAAATGGTAATACCGAGAGTTGGGGCGGTAATACCGGATTGTACTAGGAGGACTTTTCCAATGAGAAGGTTTACAAGGATCAGGGCGAACAGGAGTCCAAGTGATCACCGAAAGGTTCACAAGAGCATATAAGGAACTCAAGCGGTTATGAGGGGAGACCTAGACCCTAAGGAGGTCTAAGCCAGAGAAGAAAATCTGGACCAGGGGAGGTCCAATTTGAGCACAAAGGTGGTTCAATCAAATGCAAAGAAGGTCTAATTGGACACGAGTGGATTCAAGTGAATTACTGGGCGATCTAGTGAACATGAGGGAGACTCAAGCAAAAGACTTGAGGGGAGGTCTAGCACAAGAGTATACCCAAACAAAGAATGAGGTCTATGATCAAAAAGAGATACAGACATCAAATAGATCAAGACAAAGAAGAGGTCCAAGTGGTAAGAAGGTTTGGGCATACAAAAGGGGTCTAATCATCCGGGAAGTCTAGACTTAGAAAAAAAGTCTGAACACAGGAAGGAGGTCTGAACCAAAGAGATTCAAATCAACAAAGAGATCCAAAGCGGCCCAAACCAAAGGGAAGGTCTGGACACAGAGAGGATCTGATCTGAAGAGAGTACCCAAATAAAAAGAAAAGTGGTTTAAAGCCACAAGGATGATCTAGACCTCAGAGGAGGTCTAGCTACAAAGGGAGCCTAAACCTCAAGGGAGGTCTAAACTACAAAAGAGAGATTAAGAGAGAGAGGTCCCGACCCAAAGGTGGTCTGGACCAAAGAGGTAGACTAGACAAAAGGTCTCAATAGAGAGAGATTTCCAGGGGAGAGGAAGGACCCGAAAGGACAAGGAGGAGATAACATCAACAGAGGTCGAACGAGAAGGACAGTCTGGACATATAAGAGTGTCCAAATATAGGATAGAGGAAAGGAAAAGAGGAGAGATAGCTCTAGAGAGCTAGAGCACCACCAAAAGAACTCAGCTTTGGATTAGTTGAAGTTTAGTTTAGTCATTTTAAACTCTTCAAATTCTAAAATTCTCAGGTTAAGCTTTGAATTCTCATCAAAACCAAATGGTTCTTTTTATTTTGAAAATTTTCAAAAAGGCTCCGAAAATCAGGGTGTTACAAAAACCAACACAGGGCTATGTGAGCCCTTCCACCATTTTCATACCACCCACAAAGTTTTGAAATAGAACTAACTCAAGTTATGATTCCCATGTCCGCCTTTGACCGTAGGCACAGCTGTTTAAACAGTTTAGACTCTGTTGAGGTTGTACACTTTACCCACAAGAGATAGTCATACCCGTTACCCCACATGATTCCGTAGTCATGTAGTTGGGCGACCGTCACAGTAACCTTTCTAGATATCTCACCCCTTCTGTCATTTCACCCATATGGGGTTACGCCCATATGTTGTACGGGATGTTTACCACAACGACTAGCGCAGCTGGCCCCGGCCACAACGACTAGCGCAGCTGGAAACTTCACCTTACCTCGGTGTCCCTTTCAAGCCGGAGTACCTCCGCCACTTGTACATCCTCGACCCCCACCAATGAGATGACTTTCAGGGTTCAATAGCTTTACTAAGCCAAGTTGCACTTTACAGACTTGTGGTTGTACTTGTTTAATACGGGAGGTCGTGACAAGGTTAAGTCCTTAGGGTTATTTGGGCGGTTCATTCCACAAACCAACCATCCTCGTGCTCCCCGAGCACTCACTGCCTCACCATCCGCCCAGATAGAACTAGCAATTAGGGTTTTGAGGAGTAAAACCAAATTAATCCATTCCTTTTAGTCAATGGACCACCAATGACTACCCAAATCATTTCATGTTTGAAGAATGATTGATTGGGGTATTTTAATACCCCGGTACTTAAGCAAGACTAGCATGTCGCTTAAGTACAACCTATAGCTAGTATTACCATATATTTACTAAGGTGACAAGGAATAATTGATTCAATATCAATGGATGGCATATTAATTAATTAATCAACAAATGGGTGTTTAACTACCTTAAGCTTTAACATACATTTGATTAAATAATTAAAGCATGCAATTTTGGTTAATTTAAATTAATATAATTTGCATAAAATGTAGGATCAAAATGATCAAAGCATTGAATCGCCTGGGTCAAATTACCACGGCCTTGATCTTACTTAAAGCCTTCTTAGTCAATGGTCTTGAATTCTTGGTCCGTGTCTTTATCCGAATCTTGATCTCGCTCGAGTTGTTGTTTCTTCGGAACTTCAACTTCTAATTACACGATAATGATCGAGAAACCAAATAAATCCAAAGAACTTCAACAGACCAAATAAATTCAATTGAGCTTGAATAAGATTTGCGATGATCGAAATTAAGAGAGGAGATTTAGCGAATAGGGGATGTTCGACAAAGTCAAACGATTATTTGAGCGAAAGAGGAAATGGCGGGGAAACTCTGCTGGGAAGGAAAACAAAGAAGGATCAAAGTTGAAGGAGCATTTATCGGAATATACCGCTTTGGTTTGGAAGGTGGCAAGATATTGCCGATTCGAGGAAAACTTATGGCTTGACCTTAGATTTGAAAGCTTCTTTGATTAATGGATATTTATTAAGGAAGCCACATGAGTAGGGTTAGATTTAGGATAGATGTGAGTCTAAAAGAACACTGAGCATTATTTGAAGAGTGTTAAACATTAGAGATTAGGATGTGAGTTCAACAAGCGAGGAATATAATTTTAATTGTCGGGTTAAACTTGGAGTCCAAAAATTACCATAGTTATCTCTCGAGGTTATGCCTGGAATTGTTGGTATATTAATTATCTTTAATTACACCGGTGATTTATATCCAGAGATAAAGATAGAGTGATTGATATTGGGCAAGATTATACTTTTAGCAAGACATCAAATTTAAGTTGTATTTTAAATTAGATGGCAAGGCATGTTGGTTAATTAATTCACTTTTAACTTATTTGCCGCTTACACAAGGTTAAGCATATAACCATGCATAAGCTATAATTAAGGTAAGGATGAGAGACTTAAGATTTACAAGATTCTTTTTCCTTAATTATTAAATTGCCATTTTAAATGCCTTCAAGATTTTTGGGGCATGGAGAGGACACTTGATCTTTTTGTCGGGCTTATCTTTTTCATTGATTATTTTTAATTAACATGATAACTTTAGATCAGAGGATAAAGATGTGATGGTTATTATTTGGACCAAGAATATTGGATGGGATTTGCAAATATAATTCAAGTTTCTAGAGCAAGATATTGATATTATTCTCGAATAGCTTTAAAATCAACTTCCCAAAATTGCAATTTGAGGTCTTGTATCTCATAGTTTTTACACATTAGTGGAAGATCAATTAAATTACTTTTATTAATTTAACTAACCATGATTTAAAAAAGGGGGTTATCACAAAAATCGAAAGTTTATTAATTAACTTTGCATGATCTTTAGAAAGCCAGATGAGCTAAAAAGGAGTTTACTGCCAACATTAGTTCTTAAAGGGAAAGGGCCCACCAGTCATTGAGTGAGAGAGGGAGAAAGAGAGCTAGCATTGCACATTCGGCTTCATAGAGAAAGCAGAGGAAGGGAGCAGGCACACGGCGGCGGGGCTACCGGCGGTGAGTAGAGGCTAGAGAGGCGGCGGTGATCGGCAAAATGGGCCGCCAGGGAGTGGAGGAGGCCGAGGGAGGCGGCGTCGCGGCCAGGACGACGCAGAGGAGGAGATGGCGTCAGTGGGAGCGGACGGGCGCGGCGGCCAACAAGGGCGCCGACGGCCGAAGCCAGGGGGAGGGAAAGAGGAAGCGAGCATGGGCATGGGGGAGGTCCAAGAAGGCTTATCGTGCGGTTCATGGAGGCAGAGGAGCACCGGGGAGGTCCGGCGACGGGAGCCAAGGGTGGCGCCGAGGCGGTTCACGGTGGCAGCGGCCTAGGGTGGCGGGGAAGCTTGGCTGGCGGTTGGGGGAGGCCAAGGACGTCGAGGTGGTGCTCCAGACGTCGGCAATTGGGCCGAGGTGCTTTGAGGAGGAGAGGGCGGTGGAGGAGCTTGAACCGGCCGAAAATGGGGAGGGAAGCAATTCCAGCGAAATCCTGCAGCCAAAAGAGAAATCGAGAGGGGGAAGAAGGTCTTCAGGTCTTGGGACACCCGGTGACAGTGGTGGCACAGGGAGGGCGTCGCGAGAGCGGCTAGTCAGCGGGGAGGCAGCGCGGCCAAGGCGGGAGCAGCGATCTTGTGGGTGCGGTGGGAAAGAGGAGCAAGGGCGCCAGTGGTCCGGGCTTCTTATAGCCAACAAGGGGGAAGCGAGTTGTTGAGGGCGCGGCATGGGCACGGCGTGTGGGATGGGTGCAAGTGACAGGACGAGTCGGCACAGGCACAGGCAGGTGGTGGCAGAGCGCCGGGCGTGCGTGGTGCGCACGCAGCGACTTTGGGGGCCAAGCAAGTGGGCGATGCGACGAGGCGGCATGACGGGCGCAAGCGGGAGTAGAGGGCAGCTTGGTGATGGGACAGGATGGCGGGGCGAGCTCTGCACGGTGCGGGGCACAGGGCGCGGGATGGGTCGAAGGCCAACGACAGGACTGGACGAGCTGGGGCAGGCTGACGAAGGCACGGGCGATGGGACGGCCACGCAAGGTGCAGACACGGGCAGAGGCGGGACGTGACAGGGCGGAAGCTCGGTGTCGAGTCAATGGAGCAGGTGGCCGAGCGCTGGCATGAGGCAGACCGAGTAGGAGCGGCTTGCTGATGGAAGCAGCGGCGACTTCGTTGCCCTGGCAGGTGGTGGAGGCGACGGGCGATAAGCGGTGGTGGCGCTTCGTGGGCGTGGCAGAGGAGCAGCTCAAGCGGCGAGCAAGACGGGGTGGCGGGAGCGCGACAATGGCGATCTTGGCCAAGGGGTGCTTGTGGCTGGCTCTGACCAAGAGGAAGAAAGGGGAACAAAGGGGAAGGGAGCCGATCCAAGGAGAGGCCGAAAGGGGGCTAGCTGGGCCGGCCAATGGAGGGAGGTGGGCTGAGGGATGCTGGGCCGGGAGGCCTAGAAGAATTGGAGTCGGGTCCAAGCAAAAAGGGATGGCCACAAATTGAGAAATGGCTCAAAAAACAGGAAATTCAAATTCAACTTTGAATTCTGAATTTGCAAGAAGGTTTGAAACACAAACCCGAGCTTAGATAGAAGCTAGGAGATTTTAAAATTAATTGCTAATTTGACATACGATTGAAACCGAAAACCAAATATATTTACTATTCACCATTTTTCAAAAACGGGTCATTATAGCAAGCATTAGATGACTGCCGATGGTTTAGTATCGATATTGTGAATGAATGCTGGGGGCTCTTCTGGAGCGGAACCACATAGAAAAAGACACGGGAATTTTATACAGGTGCATGCCTTCTTCTGAGAGAATAACAACCATATTTTTGTGTTGCTGTATTGATTGTGTTTACAAAGAGAAGTCACCGAAGGCTAAGACTAACGACTTCTGTCTGTTTTGTTGCTTGATCACTTTTTCCCTCTTTGTTCCCTGACTTTACTCCTTATATAGCGCATGAAGGGGTGGCAGTTGTCTTTGTCAAGAGACACATTGTCGTTTGATGCAATACGCACGTTTAAGGGTAGTTATTGTCAGAGATGCATTCCCCCATGTCGCCTTGCGGTTATGTCAGGGGACAGAGGTTTAATACGTGCAGTTATCTCAAGAATAACGACACATATTAACTGTTGTGTGTATTAAACACATCACACAAATATTCCTAGTCGATTGAGTCCACATGTCTGTAGACTTTATCGACCATAGGGAAACTTTCCAATGAATTGGTTTGCTCAATCCTACGTTCCAAACGGCATAAACAGTGGCCAAAACTGAGGACTTGTTTCCTGTACTTTAGCTTTGAAAATCCTTCTATCCCAAACGGGGCCTAACTGATTTTCTTTTTGTTAAAAATGTGAAGGAAGAACAAACCACCTTATGAATGGACATCTTGCTTGCAAATTGGGGCATTAGAATTAGAAGATCAACCGTAGATTGGGCAAATACTAGTGGTCACAGTTACAGAGCGGAGTATACGCGAACCAGTGTTCCAAACTTCCAACCGGAAAATCTTCTGTCATCTTTCATTGAAGCAACAACGTACTGTATATGTGTATATGGTATCTCTCTGTTCAAAAATACAAAACGTTTTAGAAAGTGTGCAGTCAAACTTACTTAACTTTGACCACCAACATAAAAAACTATTTGTAATGATGGTGTGAAAATGATATCATTATATTAGCCATTGAAAATATTTTCATAATATAATAATTTTATATTATTTTATAAACATATTTATATAAAATTTAATGATCAACGGTGTATGTTGAAAACCGTATCAATGTCTAAAACATTATATGTTCTTGAATAGTGAGAGTACTATTCGTTGCGATGAACAAGCTTCAACCCCCAGCTCATGTCTTTACAGTGATGGACATGCGGCACAATCTTTCCCGTGTCCGCCCCCCGCTTCAGCCTGCAGTCATAGAACGGCGGCGCGTGGAAGCACGGCTCCATGGACACGTCCCGACCGCACGGCGGGTCCGCCGCGAGAGAGTCGTTGGCTGGCTTATACAGCACCCACGGCCTCAGGCCGCCGAGGCCCTGCGCCACGTACCCGAACGTCGACCAGCCGCTGGTCACCAGCACGTCGGTGAGGCTGAGCAGGTATATCTCGGCCCACGCCTTGGTGTCGTGCGACTTGGCGCCGAAGTGCTGGTACTCCTCGTGGCTCGGCTGGTGCACGCTCACCGCCTCGCCGGTGGCCGTCGCGTGCTCCCAGTACGTGTTCTTGATTTTCTCGTAGTACCAGGACTTCAGGGAGGTGACGAGAACGGCTTTGGACTTCCGGGTAGGTGCCGGCACGATGGGCTCTTGCGCCATTAGCACTTCCGGGAGCAGATTCTCCTTCTGCGTGCACGTGGTGATCTGCTTCAGTAGCTCTGGCGACACCGGCTGGGAGCCGAAGACGCGCACCTGGATGCCGATTCGCTGCTGCGGCATCGCGAGGTAGGCGTCGTAGTACCGCGTGACAAGGCCCCAGACGTGGTTGTTCGGGTGGAACAGGTATCGGCTGAGGTGGTGGAACACGGTGTCCGGCTCCGGGAAGAGCATGTCGAGCTCCTCCTGGAAGCCCATGTCCAGGAACAGCCCCGGCACGATGTAGTTGTCAGTCCTCATCACCAGCCACTGGATGTTCCGGAGCACGCTTTGGTCCTCGTCGCAGAAGAAGAACTTGTCTTGCTCGGTGGCGTCGTGGTCGAGATGGATGTAAGCGAAGGCCGGCAGTTGCGCCGTTGACACATCACCGGCGTCGGTCCTGACCACCTTGTTCTTCAGCATGTTCCCGTAGCTCTCGGCGGTGTCGACGCTGAAGTTGGTGTAGCTTGTCAGGGGGAAATCCGGCGGCAGCAGCCACGTCGTGTCGGGGAAGGGCTCGCAGAACAGCTCGCCCATCTCGTTGCGGGGGTCGACGAGGAGCACGCGGTCGGTGAGCAGCGCGTAGAGGAAAGCTGACGCGGCCGCGAGGATCCGGTTCCCAAGGCCGCTGTACGATATGGAGACCAGGTACTTGCACTCCGGTGACCCCATGGCGCCGCTCTTGCCCGACCTGAGTTGCTCCACGGCGTTGCTATAGGCGGCGGTGCCCGGGCCGCATCGTCTTTGCAGGGTCTCGTGCTGTCGCAGCTTGGATACGAGGTGCGGGGATGGTTGCCTGCCGGCGTTTCGACGGTACATGGCGGATTGGTACCTGCTGTGGCAGGATCTCGTCTCGAAGCCGTCAGCCAAGAGGCCGCCGAGAAGCCTGTCGTGTGCTGTTGCCGGCCAGCGCAGGAGGGAGACATCGCTTGATCCTGCCAGAACAAATGAAATCGTCAGACGTATTGATGAAGTGGTAAACTGCATCGACCACATTTACATTATTGCTGTCCTGACTCCTGACTCTTGATTACACTGAACAGTGACTACCATGTCCAGTCGTGAAACAATTCGCACACCATTGATTAGAAACACCTGGAAGAAATCGTAGCCTGTACCTTGGACCGTACATGTACCACTGTGGTGCCATGAACAGAGCTAGCTAGCCTACCTCGTCGTAAGACATTGGCAGCGCTGATCCAGACCGCCGGAGCGCTGGTGCGCGTGCCAAACCGGATCACCATCGGCGGGACGGTCATGATGAAGGCGACGAGCACGAAGTTGACCGCCCAGCTCCACTGCCTGTGGGCGAGCGTTTCATCTTCGGAGAGAACGCCGGCGCCTCCTCTTCGGCGTCCAACCAGTGGCCTGCAGCCGGGCGCTGCTGCCCTTTTCGTGGCGCCGCAGCGCCATCGATGCCCATCTTGGCTTCCCGTTGCGACATTGCTAGGCTAGTGCCTACCTAGTGTTGTGTTAAGGTGCAGCGTGCAATGCAGCAGCTCCGGTGCCGGTGGGCCAGGTCCAAGCACCACTTGTACTGATTAGTAGTTCTGCTGCTGCTGCTGCTGCCTCTTCTTTTGGGGAAGTAATGAGTTACGGCTCGTGCTAATCTTGTGCACTGGTGTTAAATGCCCATCTAAGATGGGTCATTGACGAGAGACTGAGGGCATGTACAATGGTATAGACAGCTGCTGTCTATAACAACTATCCATGTCACTTGTAGACAGCACTAAAGATAGCTCATGTAATAGTATAGACGACTGCTGTCTTCTTAGTTGTCTTTATAGAACACACAATCTTTTAATGTTTTTCTTGTTTCTTGTGCTATAGTCGACTACAGGATTGTAGACAACATCTTTCTCTCTCTTCATTCTCTTTCATCCACGTCATCAAAAATCATACGTGTCAATAGTTATAGACGGCTGACATAAACCCATTGTGCATGCTCTGAGATACTACTGTTGACTGAACTGAAATCGAACTTGAAAGTTTCCAAACATTTTTAACTGACAAGTTGACTGCATTCATTGAACAGTAACACCACGCACATGCCAACGTTGGGCGTTGACCAGAAGCTAGGAGAAGTTCTAACGTCGGCGAAAGCATTTCACCTAGACTAATCACATGATAGAAGAACATATTTTCCTCGACTTGATCACATGGTAGAACTTGAAGAAAACTAATAGAAAACTAGGAACAAAGGAGACAAATCCGGTACAATGATGAGTGCATAATAAACCCACTATTCATCGGTAGTTTTTCTGTTTTGTTCCACTTTGATGGATCGGATTCCATTATAGATTCATGCTTGGCTATAGACCGGAAACAGTTGTCCATTGAACAAATTGTTAAAAACCAATGAATTTGTTAAAAAAAGTTCATAACAAGCACTTACAGAGGAGTCTGTTTTCTTGTCACCTTACCTTATTTTCAGGTTGATCTATCAGACGCGGTTACAAAATAGTTTAGCAAGCAACAATAATCAAATTCAGGCCCCTGTATAGGAGAAGAAGAAACCATGCTCGATCGGAAATGATCTTGACACATCGACTTACCTCTTCCTTTTATGAGCCCGAGCACATGGGAATCTGACGCTATCAACACCCGGCGATCGGTAGAGAAGAAGAGCACCAGAAGCAGAGGCAAAGAGAGCAGCAAGATGACCCCAGGCCGTGCCCCTCGCTTCGCCATATCGCGGCAATCTTGGTGTCCTCTCTCTTCCTATCCTTCACACCGGCGCGGGGTTTGAGACCGGCTGCAAATTCATAGGGAAACATTTTGGTACAGGTCAACTGCATGGGAAGCTCTGTTCGTGACTTCGTGCCAAGCACTCCTTATCTCCTATTCCAAGAAGCATAGATGCATGCCGCGACGTGTGCATAATAATGGTCTTTCTACAATGTTCTGATTAATGCTACGCTGTGCCAATGGATGGTATTTCCCCTTTTTTATTTTATCTGCAGTAGATTTATCATACTGAGCTCGAGCAGCTGATCTTCGTTCTTCATATCTACTTGTGTCAAACAGAAAGCGTTTTCAACTAACAATTGATCCACCGTTGGTCGCCCAGAAAGCTCACAAACAACTAATAAACCACAGATGGCTAGCTTAAAGAATGATCTGTATTATTTGTCCTTGAAAATCCTATCTGTACATCACTTGTTCATTCGGAGTCTCGGCTCAACAAGTTTCAGTCCCCCGCTCACGTCCTCGCAATTGCGGACATGAGGCACCAACTTTCCAGTGTCCGCGTCACGCTTCGCTCTATAGTCGTACGCCGGCGGCCCGTGCAAGCATGGCTCCATCGACATGGCCCGCCGACAAGGCGGATTGGGCTCCGTGTTGTTATTTGGCTCGAACAAGGGGTGAGCCCGCCGAGCCCTTGGCCGATGTAACCCGAATGTCGACCGGGCGCTGGTGACAATGGCGTCGGTCATGCTCAGCAGGTATATCTCGGCCAGCGCCTTCATGGTGTGGATCGTCTTGCCGAAGATTTGGTGCTCCTCGTGGCTTGGCCGGTGCACGCTCACGACCTCGCCGGTGGCCGTCGCCGATTGCCAGTACTTCTCCCGGACGTTCTCATAGTACCATGAGCTCAGGCCGGTCATCAAAACAACCTTTGATCTCTCACTGGCCGCCGAAACGGGGAGCACCGATTCATTTGAGTTGCGTACCTCTGGCAGCAGATGCTCTTGTGACGTGCAAGCAAGAGTCTGATCCAGTACGTGCTTCAACAGATTGTCCCCGTTGAACACCCTGACTTGGATGCCCAGCAGTTCATCTGAATTTCTCATGTAGGAATTGTAGAACCTCCTGATCAATCCCCATACTTCGTTTGTCGGGTGGAATAGATAATTTGCCAACAGGTAGAACACCGAGTCTTTCTGAGGGAACAACCGATCGAGCTCTTCTTGGTTGGGCGGGTTTAGGAAAAGTGCTGGCACAAAGTACGCATCCGTCCTCATAACCAGCCACGGCGCTCGGTGGAGAAAATGCCGTTCGTCCTCACAATAGAAGAGATTGTCATAGAAGGTACCAGGTTGGTCGACGTCCAGGAAGACATAAGGGAGCTCGGACACCAAGGCAACCCTATTGCTCTCCGCCAGTTTACGGTAGCTCTCCGGCACTTGGCCGGTCAAGTTTTCGATGTTCTTGAGGGGGAAGTCCGACGGCAGCAGCCACGATGTCCCATGAACGGCTCACAAAAAAAGCTCCGGCAAGTATACATCTATTCCCCTGTGGACGAGCAGAACCCGGTCGGTGAGCAGTGCGTAGAGGAACGCAGAGGCCATGGATATCATCTTGTTCCCTATGCCTCTATGAGGCGCCAGCACGAGGTATTTGCAGGTGCCGTCTATGGTGTAATTGCCATTTTGCCCAGAGTCTAGCCGGAGGGCTGGTCTCCGGTATGCTTCGGTGCCTGGGCCGCACCTTCTTTGCAACGCCTCCTGCTCCCTCAGCCGCTTGGTGAGATGCGCGGACGGTGATCGTGTCATGTTCTTTGGATAGTGCATGGATTCGTACCGAGACACGATCGTTCATCGAATCCCGGGACGAGCAGACCGCCAACAAGCCTGCCATTCTTTGATTCTGCGAGCGTAATGGAGCAAACATCAAAGCAAAATATGACACGTAATCTATTATATAATTAAAATCATGTTAAAAGGAACCGTTGTGCTCAAAGAGTCTAAAAATCTATCATCTTATTAAAACAGAGTAAAAAAAGTCACCACGTTCGCTCTAAAGAGCTATAAATTCCCATGTTAATAGGTAGAAAAAGAGAAAAATTCACACCATCGATGATGATGGGTCCTGATTATAACAGTCTAGATAAAAAAAGAGAGCTAATTTCAAGTACAATAAAACTGAAATTCGAAATAAAAATAAAATAAAATTAGCAATTTGATTTCCATACTAATTCCTAAGTAAAAGAGTCGTGTCAAATACAACAAAATTAAAATTCGGAATAAAAATAAAATAATATTAGCAATTTGATTTCCAAACAAAACTATAAGTAAAATCCATAAATAATTATAATTTGCAATAAAAAAATAAACAAAATTAGAAATTAGATTTGTGTACGAAATCCAACAAAAAATAAAATTTGGTATAAAAATAAAATAAAATAATCGATTTGATTTCGATACAAATTCCAATAATTATAATTCGAATAAAAATTAAACAATAATTGGCAATTATATTTGTATACGAAATCCAACAAAAATAACTGAAATTCAGAATAAATATAAAATAAAATTAGCAATTTGATTTCAATACAAATTCCTAAGTAAAATCCTAAATAACTGTAATTTGAAAATAAAATCAAACAAAAATGGCAATTAGATTAGGATCTGAATTCCAAGAAAAAAAGAACTAAAATTTGAAATAAAAATAAAAAAATTTGTAATTTGATTTCCATACGAATTCCAAAATAAAATCCCAAAATACCTAAAATTCAGAATAAATTAAATAAATTTAGCAATTTGATTTGTATATGAACTCCAATAAAAATAACTAAAATATTGTATAAAAATAAAAGTTATAACGAGGATAACACGAATGGCGTCGGAGGAGATACAAAAGAAGCCACCACGTTTGCTCTCATGGTCACGTGTTTCTATTGTTACTTTCTATGAAATTAAAATTTAAAAATAACTAAATTTTTTTACTAAAAAAAATACAAGTTATAACGAGGATAGAACAAATGATGTTGGAGGAGACCACGAAAGAGTGCAATGACATCGATCTGTTCTGCAAGAAGACATTGACCCACGGAAAAGCGAAGAGCTGAGGCGATGACGACAGATGTCGGATCCGGGATTAACACCTTCAAATCCTTTGTGTATTCTACACTAGTCCCTGTAACAGTAAATAGTGTACACAGTAAACAAATACTGTAATGTCGTAGCAGGGCACCAAGGGGTGCCCCGCACCCTAGGGTCGTCAGGAATACCGGTGCGCCGTTAGGGATACTGTACATGAGTAGGCCCAGTCCATACGGTGTATTTAGACAAATGTACTCAAATGCCCTCTCTCTCTATGCATTGTGAGAGCAAGAAGGTAAATATCCCTTCTTGCCCCTATATATATGACCCCATGGGCTTTTAAGAGGGGGGACTCTCCTCATTCACACATGAGCAATACACATACGCATATGGTGCTTTTGGCTCCTGTCCTCTTCGGTCTTCTCCCAAGACAAAGGGTACAGAGGGTACTTCGTACCCACTGTCTAGCATTTTCTTGCTACGACAGGTAACATCCGTAATTCGCATAACTTTCTTAATAAATATCAGAGTTTATTACAAGAAAAGCTTACAAGCCAACAATAAAGAACATAGCAGAAGACGAAAAAGAAGTAGTAGAGCCCAGCTAATCTACCACAGACAATCGACTGGGGTAGCGGCCTAGTTGTCGAGAACCTCAGCAGTTGTGAAGTCCTTCTCCTCTCAACAATATTTTTATTAAGCAAAGGTGAGTACAAATATGTACTCTGCAAGTTACACCCACAACAGAGTTAATGCATGCATGGATATTATCAAAGGAATGCTTATAGGGTTATTTGTGCAAAAGCAATATTTGACATTTTAAATACAATACTAAATTCAAAAGCAGTTTAGTCTATATCTAAAATCAAATTTAATTTTTATTCATCAATTCTTGAGTGTAGGATGAACTTTCATACATCCATGAAATCATTGTTGTCAAAACATTTTAAAACAAAACCATAGTCTAATCCGTGAAAGGCTTTACTCAACATGTTTATGACCGTGGATACGGTTATTCGAATAGTTTTACACTCTGCAGAGGTTGTACAACTTTATCCACAAGGGATAATCAACTTATGATGTCCGTCTGACACACTTCTGTAGATGTGCGACTAAGTGATTATCACAAGACCTTTACAATGCGTCATCCCAACGTAGTCATGCCCGCTAAGGTTTTACTTTCTTTGGATTGAACCGTCCGCCAAAAGCCCCCTCTTGCTCCATGTGGGAATAAATAAAAGTAGGTCATTCTGATACCCACACAACCGGATGGCACAACCACATTGAAACATTGTAAATTAGTTAGCCAGATCCGTCCCACTCTAGACTTGTGGCAGTACAGAAGGGCTTTACAATCCGCAGCTCGCAGACCGGTCCTTAATTGACTGGGCAACTTCCAAAAGTAATCCCTAGGCCTCGACTATTTGCTGAGACGAGCCCGTGCATAAACTTGCACCCACCAACTATTTATTTCGCCCAAGTCCAAACCAGTTTTTTTTCTAAATCATTTGCAAACTTCCATGGCACACTAATGCTATGGATACAATTTAAACCACATTATTTTTGGCTAAAAATTTCTAAATTGAACATTTTTTTATCTAACCATGACTAGGCATATACTTTCCCCAAAGTGTTCTAGTTTATACTATTGTATAAACTAGATTTTTATCTAAGGTGACAAGGTGGGTTTAATTCAACATCAAAATTTGCCCATACAAAGGAATTAGGCATAACTATATTTTGAAATAGGAATTTAAATTAAATTGAATATAAATAAGCATGCAATAATAATTTAAAACAAAATTTAAATAATTTAAAATACTGGGACAAATATGATCAAAGAATGTAACTTGCCTTGCTCAATTAATTGTTGTTCTCAAACGGCGTCGAAATCTAACTCTCCGAAGTCGTCGAAACCTGTACGCGAAAACGAGCCAAATTCAAACAAAATTCAAATAAATTCAATAGAAATTCAAATTAACTCAAAATTAAATACTTTTAGTATAGATAGCTAGATATTGATTTTAGATGAATTTATAAATTTGAATCGTTGAAATCTGAGCTCTTATGAAGGAGAACGAGTCCTTGGAAAAATTAAATCCTAAAGGAATTAACTAAATTCGAATTTCTGGAATTACCAGATTATTTTACTAAAGGAAAACTATTTATGACGCCAACATGACATCAGCTCTGAATTTCCTTTTTTAGCCAATTTATTTCTCTACTGGAAATTCTATTTCTATCGCTGACATGTGGGTCCATGGTCTACAGACCGTGAGTCGAGTGCTTGAAACAGTGCGCCACATGGGTCCTGACATGGGCACAAGGGGTGACGTGGTGCTGATATGGCCTGCCAGGTGGATGCCACGTGGGTAGCCATGTCAGCTTCAACGACGGTGACACATTGGCGCTTTGGTCGTCGACAGTAGGAGTTACGACGAGGTCCGGTGAAGGCAGAAATAGAAAGAGGAAGGTGCGGTGAACCAGATGCACTTGGTTGCGGTGGAGGGGCACGTGGGGTTGGCCGACGGCGAGGGAAACGGTGGCGAAGAGCTTCGGTTGACGACGATGACGGCGTTCCGGCGATCCTCTGGCGATGGAGAGGGGGGCACCGTGTAGAACACGAGACGACGATGCTCACGGTGGTGAAGGTGACAGCGGGGCGTTGACGATGGCGACAGAATTGGCGAAGAGGAGACTTGCGGCCGGCGATCTTCAAACCTTGATTCTGGCAGCGCTAGGGCGAGAGAGGTGATGTGGTTTGTGGTGTTGGGATGAGGAGGGAGAGGCGATGTGGGGACGCCCCTTTATAGTGCAAGGGGAGGACCGAGATGGCGTATGGTGCAAGAAGGTCGTTTCAGAAATGGTGGAGAGATAAGAGAGTCTGGTGGTGATACGGTTGGAAGAAACGTTGAAACGGACGCGGAGTATCAAGGGGATAAATATGACACGGCAGGTGCGAGATACGCAGGCCGTTTTGGCCAGATTTCAATAGTTCCGAGCGGCAACAATGGTTGGGCTACGCGAGGATGAAGAAAGGGAAAGGAAGGAGAATGGCTGACAGGTAGGATCGGAGCGTCAGTGCGAGAAGAGGAGATAAAGAGAGAGAGCGGGGAGGGGCTAACATGCGGGCCCCGCGCTAGTGGGACAAGAGAGAGGAAAGTGCGGGCTGGGCCGGCCTCATGAGAAAAACGATAATGGGTTGAAGAGATTCAACCCAAAAATGATTTTCTTTGATTTAACGATTTCAGAAATTGTGTTAATTCAATTAGGCTTTTAGAAAATAGCAAATAAAGTTAAAAATTCTATAAAAAATCATAGAAATTCCATGAATTATTTTGAACTTAATAAAATTATTTTAAAATTAAAATTGGTTTTAATTTTGCACATAAATTATTTTTAATTTCTGGAAAAATAGGAAAAACCTTTTTTTAAATCCTAGAAATTCTAGGAAATTAATTAAATTTTCTTTTTAACTTTAAATCCAAGAAAAACCCAGAAAACTCAATAAATTTTCTTTTTGACAATTAAAATCTTGGAAATTCCACAAGAACCAAGGAAACTCTTTTAGTTTTTGGGAAATCCAATAAAAATTAATAACTTTATTAATTTTATTTTTGGTAACAGAACTTTGGGATGTTACAACAGAGATGATGATAACATTGTGCTGCTCATCGGAGCCATTGAAATGAAAGTCTAGTGTTGAAGGAGCCAAGGGACGCGATGACAAGTGGTGAGCTTCGGCATTATTGAAGAAGTTAGTGGGCAAAGAAGCTTGATAATGGAGAAGCCCTGACAGGGAGGAGATAAAGCTTTGCATTGAAGATGAGCTATAGACAATATAGGTTTATCGGGTAGCTAGGAGTGTGCCATTACTGGTGAGGGGCATGTCGTTGCCAACGATGGCGAAAAGATTCTCTATTTCATTAGACAACAACTAAAGCAGACATGTCGATATTAGTGAAGATGGGAGGTCGCCACGGTTAGTAAGGAAACCACAACGTTCAGTTGGCCAACATCGGAGAAGAGGAGCAACTGACACGAGAGAAGAGGACATTGAGCATGTATAATGTCATGCATCCGTACGAATAGAAGCGCGGGCATACAGAGGCAGAGAAGCAAAAAACTTAGAGTGGAGATGGCGCAGCCGTAGGGAATATGCTCGGGGTCACCGGAGAGAGCGTGACACATGTCCCTAGTTGGAATCCGCGACGGCTGCATGTGTATTTGTGTTGATGTCGCAATGGTTAGCATTAAGCAACAATTGAATAGAAGTAGACGATAACTATGCGGTAAAGTATTGCATTGGAAAGGGTAGCAGCTGAGAAGGATCGATAGTGAGGAAGCCACAACATTGGTTGGCCAATGTTGAAGAAGAAGAGCGACCAATAAGACAGAAGAGGATGTCGACCATGTATAACATCATGCATCCGTACAAATAGAAGCGCAAGCGGGCAGAGGCAGAGGAGCAAAAAGCTTGGAGTAGAGATGGCTCAGTCGTAGGGAATATGATTGGGGTCACCGGAGAGAGCGTGACACATGTCCCCAGCTGGGATCGGCGACGGTTGCATGTGCATGTGCATGCGTGTTGATGTTGCAATGGTTAGTATTAATCAATAATTAGGGAAAAGTAGAAGATAACTATGCGGTTGAGTATTGCATTAGAAAGGGTAGAAGCTAAGAGGGATCGATCAAGACTTTGGCTTACCGTTGGAAGTTGAAGCAAAAAAGTTTTGACGGCGATAAGAGATAGAAGCCACACGGTTTGGTGGCGCAACCAGCGTGTGAGGGAAGATAAGTTCAAGGTAGGTCACCCATGGTGCATTGGTGTATGCGTGAGTAGGGTACTCTAATACATTATACTATGTAAACAATTAGATAATTTGCCACACACTTAATCAACGTATTGCTTGAGATCAAAGAGAGGTACATGGGTATGCATAAAACTTGGAAAAAATAACTGATAGAGTAAGAATAGGGGTATGCAGCTACATGATCTATGCATGATGCAGAGTGGTTAGTTTCTAAGAGCCACAACAACTTATTATGCTCGATGATTTTCTTCCATCAAAGCACATACTTCAATTATGTTCATTAGGTTGTAATTTCCTTCAAGCTTCTATTGTCATTTACAATGTTTAGGACATCTTAAAAGTTTAAATAGCCTACAAGATAAGTAAATATATTCTTAAGCACTTATATAAACTTCGAAATAAATCTAGTCGCGCAAATACCCGCGTGGGCCACCCTACTAGTTACTATGTATGTCAAATAAAGAGATCTAAACCACTTATCTGGTGGGTCTTGGTTATAACAGTGGTACAATATATGCATTGCGTTGCCTATTGTGGTGCCCTCGCTGCGGCACCAGGGGTGTCCCGGTAGTAGTGGCTGCGAACCTGCGAGATGTGCGCTTGGGTGGCGGCACATATCTCGGCTTGTCGGGCCTCCTTCTCATGTTGGAGGCATTCTCGTTCTTCCCGCTCTAGGCGTTGCCCTGATGTTTCAGGATCATTGGTGGCATTGGGTTGATTGTCACCGACGGCAGTGACCTGACGGCCGCTGGAACAGGCAGAAGGGGTGAACATGTCGTCGTCCACTGAGGAAGAGGACGAGTTGTATTATAGGGTGAAGAGAATATTCTCCCCAGATGTTCTCTCCAGGCCTTCAATGTGGAGGCCACCAGCGAGATCATTATGATGTGTTGGGCTCCAGGAACCTTCTGAATCTCCTGCTCTAAGGGAGATAGGCTCGGGATAGTACTTGTCCACGGTGACGCTTGTGGACGAAGGGACAGCCGACGTAGAGCCAGCGGATGCGAACTCGGCGGGCAACGGTGCCTCAGTAATGGCCCTGGAGGAACCATGGGCATTGTCGGATAGGAGGATGAAAATTTTCCTCCAGGTCGTCATCGTAGTCGGAAATGTCGAGGATGCTTTCTTCTCTCCATGCAGGCAAGTTTTGATTTATGAGAAAAGCACGAGACACATTACCAGAACTGAGTTGGTGAAGCTAATGATAGCGATCCCCATGGACGGCACCAGTTATTGATGTCTGGGACTCTCGTCACAGAACGGACAAATAAGAATATAAAGAAAAAAAATAGAGATTGCTATCTATTCGCCAAAGGACTCAAAACGGTGATGTATATTGCAAAGGGTATGCTATGATTACAGGAAGAATGATTATGAATAAACGTGGATTATGGTCTGGATTGGGATCTGGATTACAAAGGCACATAGGTCGGGTTCTTATAGTCTACAAAATATCGGTAGTTTGTTGCAGTGGTGCCTCTTCGCACCAATGGTTGTGTCCCTTCAAGTCAACTGTTGCGTCGCTTCGTGATGACCGTTATATCTCTGAATATTACAGCTAATATCTTCTCTCCACGTGTACTTATCATTAACCACACGTGGGTAACCGCTTTCCATGACCTCATCTGCGGGGGAGAGGTCATGGAGTGGTCCAAAGAAACCTATAGAGCAGGTCCAACCAGATGTCCGGAAGTGGTTTTGAGAATGGTCAAAGAAAAAGGCTTTCAGGCCCACTTTTTGACCGTTTAATTGATCTTGGGGCCAGAAAGCTAATTTGGGCCAAATAGAAAACCTGGCTTATTTATAAATAAGTAAATAAAGATATACTCGGATAATTGACTAGTCAACAATCCTCGTTAATAAGGGTTGGTGCAGGATTTGCACCGCCAAGCCTAGGAAACCCTAATTTGAGATTTAGGGAAAGTGAAGAAAATAGAGGAGACTAGGGTTAGAGAGATGTATTGAGAAATTAGGTGCTAATGAGTGAACTTTTGTCCTATATGGTGGAGTGGAAGTAAACCTACAATTTCTCATTTCAATCCAATCAAGTTGGTGCCAAGATGAGTTCTCTCCTGTTCTTACTCTCTCTTTGGTGATTTTGTGGTTTTGTGTTCTAGGGGTTTTGCCTTATTCTCTTGCTGTAATTTAGCTTAGTAGGACTTATGGGACCTGATCTAAGGTCATCTTGATCATCTTCCACCCACGAGCAAGCCTTTGAATTAGGTTTAGGCTTTCTCCGGTTTTGAGCCTTCTTCTCCTCAATCAATAAATTCGTAGAACCTTGGCTACGTTCGTCTCGATCGTTGATTAGAATAGGTTGCTAACTTTCTTGTTGAGCTATGTCTGAAATCTCAGGGGATTTTGATCACTAGATCAAAAGTTAGGTTGATTTGTGGATCCATCGTCGTGCTGATTTTCAATCAGTAGTCAGACTGGCTTGGACGCGGAGGTCAGACTGATTGAGGGTGTTGAGCTTTGGTTCTCTCAGTTTCAACTCAAGTCCTTCGCTGTGATCTTGAGACTTTGATCTTCATAGCTAACGAAGATTGAATAACCCTCAATTAATGAAGTTATTTATCTGTAATATTCATTATAGATAATGATATTCTAAATAGCTCTCGAGTATACCCCTGGTCGATAATACTTGCAACGACTAGGAAAGGTTACGACCAGTTCAGCTTACGACCACTCTATCGTCAAAAGGTCTATTACGACTAGATTGAATCACGATCACCTTATGGTCGATAAGTCCCACAAACATGTGGACCTGATCGACTAAGGGTCCTGTACACTACGCTCGACTACGCATAATAGTTAACACACCCGCGCATGTATGTCTCTGGCATAACCGTATGTACTTCTCTCTGTGTCTGGCAATAACCGCTTGGCGAACGTGCAATGATAACGTCTCACTGACAACAACCGTCATCAACGTGCGTATTCAAGCAACCGTCAAGGTGCCTCCTCACAACACATCAACTATCATCCTTTCAAATGCTTTATAAGGGGCGGTGTCGGCAGATAGAGAGAGATGATCAATAAATAGAAGCCATTAGACTTAATCTCGGTGGCTTGTTATGCTTTGTAATCTCATTCAATACAAGAACACAAGAGTAGGGTTGTCATTCTCTTCAGAGAAGACCTGAACCTGTCTAAATTGTTTGTTCTTGCATAATCATGAGAGCTGTGTCCCTAGCATTTATTTAGTAAGATCGATAGTGATTCATCGACAATAGCTTTCATAGATATTGAAGTAAAAAGAAAGTTGAACACCGGAGGTGAAAAAGAGTAGGCTCCTATTCACCTCCTCTAGGCGCTATTTCAGTCCAACCATAAGAAAATGTATAGTAAGATATTTATGTGCCTGACCGGTCTAGATTCTGTTGGCGTACCATGTCTTTGTGCTCGTCGATGTACGGGGACAATTGGGTTATGTGTTGCAAGACCGTGAAATAGGCTTGAGCGTATGTATCCAGATTGAGAGTGATTGATTTCCTTCCGATGGTCCCGATACCATCCAGTCTCCCCTCATGATGAGATAGAGGTACACCTATCGGTTCTACATGAGCCATGTAGTCGATGCAGAACTCAATGACCTCTTCGGTTGCATAACCTTCGATGATGCTGCCCTCCGGTCGAGATCGATTCCGTACGTAGGACTTGAGAATTCCCATGTACCTCTCGAACAGGTACATGTGACATAGGAACACGGGGTCACATATCTTTATCTCTTTCACAAAGTGAACAATGAGATGGACCATGATATCGAAAAATGACGGAGGGAAATACATCTCAAGATGACATAGAGTCGTCACCACCTCGGCCTGCAGAGCATCTAGTCCTTAGGGATCGATGACCTTCTGAGCAATTGAGTTGAAAAAATAACACAGCCTCAAGATTGCCACTCGGACCTTGTTCGGCAAGATACTCCTAATTGCAACAGGAAGCATTTGCGTCATCAACACATGGCAATCATGAGACTTCATACCAATTAATTTCAAATCTTGCATAGAAACAAGTTTCTTAATGTTAGCGGAGTAACCAGACAGGACTTTCACACTATGCAAGCTCTGGCACAGTTCATTTCTCTCGACCTTAGACATAGTGTAGCAAGCTTGGGAAAGGTACGTTCGTCCTGTATCGGTCTCTTTCGGTGTTAACTCGGTCCTTATGTTCATATCAACCAAGTCACGCCGTGCGTTAACACCATCCTTTGTTTTGCCACTAATGTTCAGTAAGAGACCAATCAAGCTATCACATACATTCTTCTCCACGTGCATGACGTCGATGCAGTGGCGAACTTCTAAGTGCTCCCAATAAGGCAAGTCCCAAAAAATTGATCGCTTCTTCCAGATATTCTTTTGACGGGTTCTTAATTTACATCCCTTCCCAAGCACAACATCGATATCCTTAACCATATCATAGACCTCTTTCCCTCTAAAAGCCCTTGGAGCTGAACCGTCCTCCATATTTCCGTCGAATTGTTTCTTCATCTTACGGTATGGGTGACTTCTTGGGAAGGAACCTACGGTGACGCATATACACAGTTTTGCACGAGTTGTTCAGCCATACACTCTCCGTAGCATCTAAGCGGTCGCGAGACGAGCTTTGGCTCCTTTTGTCTTCAAGCTTTGACAGTTACCAAGGGCGAAAAATCATTGATGGTGCGAGAACAACATGTCGCGTAAAGTGAAGTTCTCTCGTTTGTACGCATGCCATACATGTACCCCTTCGTTCCACAGTGTCACAAGATCTTCCAACAATGGTGCTAGGTACACATCAATATCATTCTCAGGTTGCTTCGGCCCTTAGATAAGTAGTGACATCAAAATGTACTTCCGCTTCATACACAGCCAAGGAGGAAAGTTGTACATACATAGATTCACGGGCCAGGTGCTATGTCGGCTGCTCATGTTACCGAAAGGATTCATTCTATCTGTACTCAACCCTAACCTTATGTTCCTCAGTTCCGCACTGAACTCTTTGAAGCTCCGATCGAAGTTTCTCCACTGGGCAGAATCAGCATGATGTCTTAGCTTTCCATCTTTTTTACGCTCCTCTGAGTGCTAACATAGCAATCTTGTCTCCTTTGGGTTCGCAAATAAACGCTTCAAATGTGGGATCACATGTAGATACCATAATATCTTACCAGGAGGTCCTTACTTCACCTCAGCAGTATTCTGACGCTTGTATCGGGATGCTTTGCACATGGGACATACATGCATGTCTGCATACTCTTTACGGTAGAGGATACAATCATTTGGACATGCATGTATTCTTTCTACTTCTATTCCCAATGGACAAAGAACCTTCTTTGCTTGGTAGGTGGTGCTGGGCAACACGTTTCCCTCTGGAAGGATGTCCACTAGGAGACCTAACAACGCCGTGAAACTCTTATCAGACCAACCATTGCTTGCCTTCAATTTAAGCAGCTCAATCACGGTTGACAACCTTGTGTATTCTGGCTTGCAGCCAGGGAACAAAGGTCTCACCAAGTCCTCCATTAAGCCCTCGAATTTACAAAACTCTCTCTCACTATAGTTCTCTTCTGCATCGCGTAGCATCTGATCCAGATTGTCATCGTGCGACCTATTCTCATCAAAAAGCACAGTCCACATCCGGCATATCGTTGACTTCCGCGGTGATGTCGTCATTATTAACTTCCGATATAATCTGCTCTTCACCGTGACTGGTCCAACATGTATACCCTTTTTTGAAACCCCTTCGAATCAAGTTTGCTCTTAATGATTACCGCAATCAATGCATGGACAGTACATTAATCTGCGCTTCAATCTATGCCGGGTTGTTAAACATCTTTTGATTACCGCAATCAATGCATGGACAGTACATAAAATTTATCCCTTTCTTCAACATATCTTGCTCGACGGCTCTTCTAAAAGCTACCACGCCATTAACGTACTCTTGACTCACACGGTTCACACCGTACATCCAGTTTCGGTCCATCTACGCTACGCATGTAACAAATTAGTGTCAAATTAGATTAATAAACCGCAAGTACGTACTCTTTCTATTTACCAAACATACTTAAATTGATTAGCGGTTAAATTATAGCAAACATAAAGGGTTATAGATCGTTACCCTCGGAGCTCACGAAGAAAATACCAAATATCTCTCGAGAATCCTCTCCTTCTCCTCCCTTCCTCCTCTCCTTCTCCTCCCTTCCCTCTCTGTCGGTGGCGCAATGGGCTTCCTATTTACCAAACATACTTAAATTGATTAGCGATTAATTTATAGCAACATAAGAGCATCTCCAGTGTATTGAACTGATGCCGATTCAAAGAGATGCCACGTAAGCATTCAAAGAACTACTCATTTTCCCCCCAATGTATTGATCCGATTCTTACTCTTAAGTGGGATCGACATCTTATTAAAAAAATCAGAAAAGAAAAAAAATCTCTCTCAACCGCTCTCTCTCTCCATTTCCTTCCCCCTCACAGAACTTAATGCATATGCTAACCACCCGATTAAAAATATTATTCTATTCACTTGCATCCGGATGCAAAGTTTGCATCGGTTCTTAGCATTAAATCTAGCCATTTGAATCGGCTAATTAAGCACGTACATTGCAGATGCTCTAAAGGGTTATACGAAAATACCAAACCTCTCGAGAATCCTCTCCTTCTCCTCCCCTTCTCCTCCCTTTCTCCTCTCCTTCTCCTCCCTTCCCTCTCTGTTGGCGGCGCAGTGGGCAAACACCTGGGTGGCAACTCAAATGGGAATGGGCAGGGGGTCTGGTCCAGGAATTTATAGTGCAAGGATATCACAGACGGTTCTTATTATGAACCGTCTGTGATATACAACTATCACCGACAGTTTTTCAATACAACCGTCATTGATAGTTCACGAGCGATCTGTGTTGACAAGCGCTGCGTAGTGCAGAGATTATCCGCATGCGGTTATTGAATAGAACCGTCAGTGATAGTTCACAGACGGTTGTATTAATAAACCGTCTGTGATATATTCCTATCACAGACAGTTATTAATAAGAACCGTTTGTGATAGGCTGGTACCTGGCCCCGATAGACCCAACACAGACAGTTCCTTTTGAACCGTCTGTGATAATTTCATCACAGACGGTTCCAAAGGAACCGTCTGTGATGAGGCTTCTTCTATAGCTTGTTTTGTAGTAGTGCTAGGGACTCTGGGCATGTCGGATGCTTGTCACGTGAAGACATCTGCGTTTGCCCTGGAGGAAAGCGATAAGGGTGTCTTCCTATTTGGGGTCGGAAGTATCCCCGATGCGAACAGTCTTCGAGGGTTCCTCTAGATCTAGGGGAACCTCCTTGACTTGGTCGTTCACTTAGGTCTGACTTTTAGGCCATTGCTTGGTCCAAGGCCGCCCTTTTTCTTCCCGAGTTGGTATCGGATTTAACCATCTCGAGGATCGACGATCCGCAGTATCGTCATCTTCTTATCACAGTGAATTGTGATTACTCCTTTGGGACTTGGCATCTTAAGACATTGATACCCATAATGAGTTGCCATTAAGAATTTTGTCAAAGCTGGTCATCTGAGTATGGTGTTATATGCCGTATCGAAATCGACCACATCAAAAGAGATCTTCTATGTCCTGAAATTACTTGGTGAACCAAATGTTAAAGGAAGAGAAACTTGACCAATGGGTTTGGTCGAAGACCCCGGAACAATACCACGAAAAGAGTATCTTATCGGTCTTACATTGGTCCAGGGTACTTGCATCTCGTCCAGGGTACTCATAAACAGAATGTTCAATGAGCTACCACCATCAATCAACACTCGATTTACTCGACAGTTGTTGATAGTGGGTTCGACCACAATCGAAAAATGACCTGGTCGGGTCGAAGGGATCGGGCAGTCAATCTTCTCGAAAGAGATGGTGACTTCCGATCACTTCGACAATTTATTGACAAGAGGAGAGTCAATTGAGTTTACCTCGCGTTCGACTGCCTTAAGCTGTCACTTTGACTCGTATACCGATGATCCCCTAAAGATGTGCTCGATGGTGTGCTCAGGATCTTGAAACGACATCTCCTCGTTGTCGTCCGACTGTGTACGACCACTAGCTTGCCCTACCTCTTCGAGGGTAGGAAGTGGCCATTTGCTGTTGTAGTAGTCCTTGAGTTTTCATTGGAAAACTCGGCAGCTGCGAAGGTCATGTCCTTCCTTTTTATGGAAAGGGCACCACCTAGGCTTATTGTTCTTCCGTTCGGGGTGCTTACCTTTGCCTCGATCGAAGTATTGCTTGGAACTTCGTGGCTCCTTATTGCTTACGGCCAGGACCTCCTTAGAACCATTAGCTTGAGACTTTTGGCCCTTTGCCTTGTTCTTGGATTTCTTGGCCTTTTTATCCTTCTTCTTGCTACCTTCGCCAGTCTCTTGAGGATGCTTGTCATCTCGATCGATGATTTTTGTCCACTCGACTGCTTCATCAGCAATCGCGTACCGATCAGCCATCTCGAAGAGTTCAGCGATAGTAGCCGGAGGATTCAAAGCAATGTCTTTTGTGATTCTTTCGCTACGGACTCCCTGCTTGAAGACTCTAATAACAGATGAGTCAGAAACATCAAGAACTGAATTGCGAACCTGACTGAAACGCCTGATGAATTGGCGTAATGTCTCGTGGTCGTTCTGTCTTATCCTATGCAGGTGGTCCTCCTTCCCGGGGCGATCGTAGGTGTCCTGAAAATTGGTTAGTAGAAGGTCGCATAAGTGTTGCCACGAATAGATCGACTCGAGTGGTTGATTTAATAACCACGATCGAGCGGACCCTTCAAGCATAGTCGGGAGGTAATTCGTCATGATGCGCTCTCCTCCTCCTGCTGCTTGGATAGTGGTCGTGTAGATCTGAAGAAATTCGATGGGATTTTGAGACCCATCAAACTTCTCCATGTTCCCTGGTCGAAACCGCTGCGGCCAGTGAACTGCTCGGAGGTCAGGCGAGAATGCTCGACATCTGGTAATCACATCGTAATGCCTTCTTTGCAAGGAAGAAGAGTTGATGTCGCTAGGCGATCATACACGACGATACCCGGCAATGGGTGAATCTGACTTATGATAAGTCTCGATCCTACGAGGGTAATACTCCTCGTATTTTGTCTGCTGTTGCAGATCTCTGGGTCGGAGTGGTGAATGATCACCTCTCCTGGGAGCTTTTTGATCATCAGGCATTTGAGGAACCCTTTTCCGGTTTGGGGAACGATGCAACTTGCAGCGATCTCCATGCGGTGAGTTATTCAAACGACTGGAAGCTGACGGAGTCGTACTGCTACGACTTCCAAAATGATGTCGGCGAGGACGCTCGAGCTTGCTCATCATACTTCGTAGCCTTAAATTTCTCTGAGCTGCAACTTGTTTCTGTCGGATTGTTTCAAAATCATCCATACCTGATCTTTGAGCTTGCCTCAGTGAAGTGCGATGATCTCGAGGATTTCCCGCACGCTCTGACTCTGTTCATCGCCGGATGTGTCCTTGTCTTTGCCACGAGCGGTCATAGGGTGTGATCGTCAGGAAGCATCCTCAGTCCTGCCTCTAGGAGAGTTATTGCTACCTGAAGGAAGGACGAAGACCTCCCGGTTATGATTTCCACTTGCGCTTGAGGCTTCCTCGCTTGAGGAGTAGTCGAATGACACCATCTGGCGACTTGGAGCAAACCCCTCCAGGAAGGGGAATTCCAGGTTATAGCCGTCTCTGTTGATAGGTGAGCACTGCATCGAGATGGTCGAACTCGTAGGAGGAGTGTGTTGGATCGCATCCTTGGCTGGGCTAACCGGAGAGAGAGAGAACCACCAGGTGCTGATGAAGATCTGGAATTACGACTTCCAAGAGTTGCCGCGCTAGGTCGGACTGCCTCAGGTGGACTTGAACATTTGGAGAGGGAACCCTCGCCATGCTCTGAGCCTGTCTTGGGATAGTCCTTATTGTGGTCGGATGGACCCTTGCCCTCTGAGGAAGCTGGTTCCTCATCTGGACATCTCGCTGTGGGGAATAAGGATCCTTCCTTAACTCCATCGATGATATGGTCTCCTGGAGAATGATCTCCGGAGGCAGCATCACCATCGAATGATGCAGTACTCGGCTCGTAGTCAAAACCGGCATCCATGTCGATATCTGCGTAATCGGCCAAGTCAAACCAGTTCTCCTCGTTCCACTCTCTTGCCATGAGACCATGAGGGTTTGGAAAAGACGAAGAAGATCCCCACTGTCGGTGTTTTAGAACCGAACTTACGTAAATATTGTTTGATTCGGGGGTTCCCCTAGGCTCAAAATCACGCAGAGAGGGAGACACGGGGATTTTTATATAGGTTCGGGCCTTCTCCTAGGAGAATAACAACCCTACTCCTATGTGTATATATTGAGTATGCTGGATTACAAGATCAAGAGAAAGACTAGAGTGTTGTCTCTTGTGCTCCTGATTGTGTTTCTGATCTCCCTTCTTCTATCCTGATGATTCTGCCATTTATACAGTCCTCGGAGTATACCGTTGTATCTCCAATCTAAAGGCTGTCTTAATGTCCCAGATTGTGGAGCCGTTGCTGGAGGTTATTGTGGGAGTAGTAACGTTCCCACAGCAGTTATCACCATAACAGGGAGTTTAAATCATGCCATTATTCCAGAGAGTAACAGTGTAGTTTACTGCCCATATCTTAAATATAGTGCGGAAGATTCCCTGGTCGACTAGGCCCACATGTCTGTAAGCCCTATCGACTAGGAACTGGTCGTAGGAGAGCTTACGACCAGGTGGTGGTCGTAGAAGATCTTATGACCACAGACTGATCGTAGCAGAACTTACGATCATGGGATAGTCGTAGAAGGACTTACAACTATGTGGTAGTCGTAGGAGGACTTACGACTACAAGGTGGTTGTAGAAGAACTTATGACCTCCTACTTCTCCCTTATGACTATTAAGGGGTATACTCAAGAGTTATATGACATCATTATTATCCATAATATGAATTATCGATAAATGATTAAATGTGGATTATTATATCCTCGTCAAGTTCCCTTTTTCTATACCTAATTTATCTCCATGGTAAGGTCTTAGGCAGAACATGTGATGCATAGTGATACATATATATAGTCATAACAGCCAGAGATCGTTCCTATACAAAAAAAAAATGTTTTACAGATTAATCAGCTAGAAAAAGCATTCCTTTTGTATACTACAATCAGATGCATCCTACTATTGTATTGCACACTAACATGCCAGGTCAATATTTTGTACTAAACATTTTGTCATCCATTGTGTCATCTTCTGACATTTGAACAGTCTTGATAGCTTTTATGCTATGTATCTACATAAAGATTGTGTCTTCGTATCTACATTACTTTTTCTTATCTTAGTAACACTCATCCAAGAACACTACTACTTCTGAGCTGCCACACAAAAAACCGGAAGATGCCGGAGGCGACAACTAGCTGTAAGTATAATCTATAGATCATCGTTTGTAAACATCCCTGTTGAATTCATTTATGTCGTAAACAAAAATATATACTTACTCAAAACTTTTCTATTGTTGCACAGTGAGTCCAACAAATGACGTTGCAACAACATGCCTTACCTTTTGCTTCTAACCTTGAAATCCATTTTTGTACTCTGCTTCATCACCTGCTACTTTCTTTTATGTAATCTATCTGTCTAAGTGTCTGCTATGTTGAATGCTTATACTCTAATATCATAGAATTCTTCTATATGCTAATATAGTATGCAGTACTTGTCCTCTAATATTAAAGATTTTCTATATATGTTAAGACGCTACGCAGCAACTACACTCGCTATGCTTCTTGCGTACGTTTGTTGTATCACTTTCGAGTTCAACAATCTGCCCTTTTGTCTTGTGTAGACTTGCAAATGAAACTTGCCCCATTTTTATAGGAAAAATTAGCTCAGTGACATCACGTTAGAGCGTAATCGGAGGAACGACACTCCGTTCGTGATGCACTGGAAAATAACATCGCGAACACCAAAAAATTAGACGAATGACATCACAGTTAGTTACTTCCGTTTCTAGAATTTTTTAAATATAGAACTGAGCTAAAAAATTATCAATTTTTTTTGTGGAGCCTCTCGATACAATTCAATTGCTTGTGTATTTTTTCAAAACTTTATATGTTCTGATTTTCTCTAAAATTCATTAAAATATACTATTTGTAGGAATTTTCTAATATAGAAAATGAGATCCAAACATTATAAAATTATTTTTTCAGGCTCTTTATATAGTGGACTTGATTGTGTATTTTTTCTAGAATTTTACAAAATTAAGTAATGCAATTTCATAATGACCACTATGTGAGGAGTCTAATATTTCATATTGTAAAGACATTATGAAATTGCATTAATTAATTATAGAAAAATTACACAATCAAGTCCACTATGTAAGGAGTCTGAAAAAAAATCATAATATTTGAACCTCATTTTATATATTAGAAAATTCCTACAAACATTATACTTAAATGAATTTTAGAGACAAAATCAGAACGCATAAAGTTTTGAAAAAAATACACAAACAATTAAACTGTGTCGGGAGGCTTCACAAAAAAATTGATAATTTTTTGAGCTCAGTTTCTATATTTTTTTAAAAAAATTGAAAATGGAAGTAACTAGCGGCGATGTCATTTGACTAATTTTTCGGTGTTCACGATGTTATTTTCCAGTGCGTCATGAACGAAGTGTTGTTCCTCTGATTACGCTCTAACACGATCTTACTGAGCTAATTTCTCCCTTTTTTTTAATATTATCTATTACTGTATCTAAACAAACCTTCGTACAGTCGACCTCTACGTATATTAATATCGCTGATGTAGACAAATAAGGGGAAAAAACCACACATGCTACACGCGCGCATAAACACGCAGGCTCTAGTTAATTTAACTCTCCTAACAATTCAAGTCCCATTGTATGGTTTGTGGCCGTATGTACAAAGATGACCGGGGAACCCGTGTGTTGTTCGGGTGGTATGTTTTGGTTTTGTTCCGGTAATATGTTTGATTTTGTTTCGGTTGTATTTTGGATTTTTGTTTCTGATAGCATCTTTCCTTTAATATCTAAATGAAGATCAAATCTATGTCAATTTATATACTTTTTATATATTGAAGATCAAACCTTCGGCGGGATGTATTTTAATACAACTTATATTTGCAATCACCGGAAGTAAATGGCTGTGATTTCTCCTAAACCAATAGAACGTGCTTAATTGGGAGTGGACAAAACAACAAACGGCATTGATTCATAACAGCGTATCTGCGTGATACATTTCCTCTGCTATTCTGTTTTTCCTTTCTTGTCACACTATTTTTATTTTTAGTTCCCTTCCAAATAATAGAAGCCTTCCCTAATCCCTAGATATCTTGTTTTAGAATGAGATTCCTGACCCCCGAGAAGAACGCATCATCCGCCAGATAACAATGGGCTTGGAGAGAGGTGTTGGCATTGGCATAAGCAAGCGACCGTCGCAGCAATGCTCTGGCGCCGTGGAGAAGGCTTCTCACCGCGCCGAGGCGGCCCGGGAGGAGAACGAGAAGCCCTGGGTCGCTTGGAAGAAGACTACATCGCTTGCGATTTGCCTCGTCGCGTTGCCCCTCCTGATGATCATGGTTAGCCGGCGAGACCGGCCGTTGCCGTCGGCGCCTGGCTGGGCATCGGCAAGGACGTCCACAGGGCAAGGTACGTACTAATATAACGCCCTTTTAATTTATCTTCCTCTGCCATCGCGTGATGTTGTGCCATGTTTTAGAACAATTTCGATGGTAAGAAGAACTGACATTGAACTGAAAGGCGATTTGATTATCATGACAGATATTGCACTTCTCGTGATGGTGCACGTTGTTAATTATGCATTGGTTTGTACTTTGTACATGTCAAGACCACAAAGCCATTTTCCTTCATGTTATTGGAGAAGAAAAATTACGTAGGAGAGGCAGTAATTTCTCTTACGTCTGCGCTTGCAGAATCCAAGGAAGACAGGCTTCTCGGCGGCCTGCTCGTCCCGGGGTTCGACGAACGGTCGTGCCTCAGCCGGTACCACCACGCGTTCTACCGCAAGAACATGGCGCGATCACCGTCCGCGCATCTCATCAAGCGGCTGCGGGAGCAGGAGGCGCTGCAACGGCGGTGCGGCCCAGGCACCGAACCATACCGGAGAGCATCAGAGCGGCTAAAGTCCCGGCAAAATGGCACGGACACCACGGACGCCTGTAAATACCTCGTGCTGGTGCCGTACAGAGGCCTAGGGAACAGGATATTGGCCATGGCCTCGGCGTTCCTCTACGCCATGCTCACCGACCGGGTGCTGCTTGTTGACAGGGGGCCATCGTTGACTGACCTCTTCTGCGAGCCGTTCCCGGAGACGTCGTGGCTGCTGCCGCCGGACTTTCCCCTCAGGAACCTCGAAAGCTTGACCGGCGAAGTACCGGAGAGCTACAGGAACTTGGTGCAGAACAGCAGGGCTGCATCCGTGTCGGAGCTCCCTTATGTCTTCGTGGACCTTGACCATGCTTGTACCTACCATGACAAGCTCTTCTACTGCGACGACGACCGGCAGTTCCTCCACCGGGCGCCGTGGCTGGTGATGAGGGCGGATGGGTACTTCGTGCCGGCGCTTTTCCTGAACCCGGCGTACCAGGAAGAGCTCGACAGGCTGTTCCCTCGGAAAGACTCGGTGTTCTACCTCTTGGCGCATTATCTTTTCCACCCGACAAACAAAGTATGGGGATTGATCACGAGGTTCTACAATTCGTACCTGAAAAATTCAGACGAACGATTGGGCATCCAGGTCAGGGTGTTCGACGGGGACAGTCCGTTCAAGCACATCTTGGATCAGATTCTTGCTTGCACGTCACAAGAGCATTTGTTACCTGAGGTAGTGACTCAAGAACGGGTGCTCCCCATTCTGACGGCCAGTACGCGATCAAAAGCTGTCCTGATTACCGGCTTGAACTCATGGTACTACGAGAACATCCGGTGGAAGTACTGGCAATCGGCGACGGCCACCGGCGAATTGGTGAGCGTGCACCAGCCGAGCCACGAGGAGCACCAGCTCTCTGGCATGACAACGCACGACATGAAGGCGCTGGCCGAGATGTACCTTCTGAGCATGACCGACGCCATTGTCACCAGCGGCTGGTCGACGTTCGGGAACGTCGGCCACGGGCTCGGCGGGCTCACCCCTTGGATCATGTTCAAGCCCGAGAACCTGACCATGCCCAACCCGCCGTGTCGGCGGGCCATGTCTATGGAGCCATGCTTGCACGGGCCGCCGTTCTACGACTGTAGGGCCAAGCGCGGTGCGGATACTGGAAAGCTGGTGCCTCATGTCCGACATTGTGAAGACATGAGCTGGGGACTGAAACTTGTTCACCCAGAGTGAGCGGATGATGTAAAAAAACTTTTCGAGGATTACTCAATTAGGCGAATCGTATTAGTTCTAGCGCTGTTTATGGTGACTGGTTACCTTGTTAGTCGAAAACGCTTCCGATTTCACACATCAAGAAATGAACAACTGCTAATCAGTTCTCTAAAAAACTGCTAACATGCTTCAGTGACTGGTCAAATTCCCCATTCCATTTCAATCTCAATCGAAGCCAAAATAAAAAACAATTGAAGCAAAATACTAGGCACAAGCCAACTCAATCGAACAGCTTGAGACCGGTGGGTACATCCTCGCAGTGGCGCAGGAAGGGCACATGCGCCACCGGGTCAAGATCCTGCCCCGCTCGGCAAACGAGCGACGGCGGTATGTGCAGGCACGGTTCCACCGACGCCGGCCTAACGCACGCAATGTCAGCCCTCATCTTGCTCCAGTCCAGTGGCGTCAGCAGCCAGGGCCGCAGGCCGGCCAGCGCGTGCGCGACGTACCCGAACGTCGACCACCCCGTGGTCACCACCTTGTCGCAATAGCTCAGCAGGTAGATCTCGGCCAGGGCGCGCTCGTTGTGCGCTCGCGCCTCCGTATGCTGGTCCTGGTCGTGGCTCGGCTGGTACACCGTCACGACCTCGCCGGTCACCGTCGCGTTGGTGTAGTACATGCCGTGCATCTTGTCGTAGTACTCCGGCTTTAAAGAAACCACCAGGACGGCCTTGACCTTCGCCGTGCTGTTCGACGGCGCGACACCCGGTTCGCTGGTGCTGACCACTTGTGGCAGAAGATCGTACTCCCGGGTGCACCGGAGGATCTGCTCGTACAAGATCTCAAACGGGACAGGGCGGTACGGCGCGATGCGCACTTGTAAGCCGAGACGCTCGTCGGCGCGGGCGAGGTACCCGTCGAAGAACCTTTCCACGATCCCCCACACTCCGTTCCCCGGATGGAAGAGATACCTGCCGAGGTGGTGGAACACCGACCCCTTCGCCGGGAACATCCGGTCCAGCTCGGCCCGGTACACCGGCATGAGGAACAGCCCCACGGCGAAGTACAAGTCGGACCTGAGCACCATCCAGTTGAACCTGTCGAGCACCCGGTGGTCCTCCTCGCAGAACAGCCGGATATTCAAGCTCTCCAGGTGCAAGTAGACGTACGCCGGCAGCGCGCTCGCATTGCCGCCGTTGATATCATCGTCGTAGTGGACGACGTTGTTCTCGAGCATGCTCTCGTAGTTTTCCTTCGAGCCGGCCCAGAAGCCGTGCTTGTAGGGGAAGTCCGGGGGCAGCAGCCACGAGGTCCCCGGGAACGGCTCGCAGAAGAGGCCCTCCATCTCGGGGGGCTCGTGGACGAGGACAACGCGGCCGGTGAGGAGCGCGTAGAGGAAAGTGGAGGCGAGGCTGAGCATCCGGTTGCCGAGGCCCTGGATGGGGAGCCACACCACGTACTTGCACTCGGCGTGGCCGGCATTAAGGCCGGACTCGAGCTGCGCCGCGGCCTCGCGGTAGCGCGCGGTGCGCGGCCCGCACCGCCGGTGGTTGGCTTCGTACTGTCTCAGCGTCTGGACGAGGTAGGGAGAGACTGGGAAAGGTGACGGCTTCCAGCGTTTCGAGGCTTCGTACCGGCTGAGGCACTCCGGCTGGTCGAAGTCCGGGGAGAGGAGCCCGCCGAGGAGCCGGTCGTTGTGCGTGGTGCCCGCCGAGTTCGGGGACGACGCGTTGCGGGGACCTGAGATTCGGCAAGCAGACGAACGCATGAAACACGGCGACCCTTGACGTGCAAGTTTCAAGAAAAGTGCGTACTTTGCTCTTTCACGTGCTGCCAAACGGGGGAGTCGGCGGCGATGGAGGCGGCTCGGTCGCCGAAGAGGAAGAACACGAGCAGCAGCGGCAACGCGACCAAGAAAACGATCGTGACGGCGCCCTGTCTGGCCAGCCGGCGTTTTTTTTCCTCCGGCGGATCTCGCACTCCTTCCCTCGCATTGCCGGCATCCCTGACACGCCGCATTCGTCACAATCTAGTACTGGTCTATTTTGTTTCGGCAGGTAGGGGTCAACCGTGGAAATGATTAATTCTTTAGCTGTCACTCTTGCATATATATAATTGTACTACCAAGTTTCAAACTACGGCCTCATGGCGGCGCCCCAATAATCGGGATGGCAGTATGATTTGGTTATCTTTGATTCATCCGTTAACACATACTTCTTCCGTTTCGCTATATTTGTCAATAATTTAATAAGTATCAATTTCAATATATTTATCCATATCCATCAAGGAAATCTAGAGCGTAAATTGCAATTTTTTATCTTTCTCTATCCCTACTTAAATACTTTAGAAGTAGTTAATTGATTGTGGTATGTTATTTAATAGAGGCATCTACGGTCATTTCTCATTAAGGATTTCTTAGTTTTAGTGTTTCTGTGTATGTGTGTATGGTGAGCTGTGGATAAATATAGTGGAACGGAAGGAGTTGTTATTCATTAGAGAAATACTACAAAACACTATAGCATTTTTTTTTCTCAATCTAACAGTACAAGGAATCCATGTCCGATCAAACCACGTGTCTTGCTCGTAGCCATCAGATTTCAAGGCATGAGGCCACTTCATCAACCTTATCCTTTCCCTGACTCTGACCACGTTGCATTCATCTCCCTTTCCAAAACCATCTCTCTCTCGTCAATCACTCAATCTCAATCTACGCCAGTTGAATTGACGCTGACGCTAGTTTGTATCTACGCGCCATCCCACATTAGGATGGCTCAGGGCAAAGGGCACGGCCGCGCGTCATCGTGGGAAGGTGAGGAGGCGTGGAGCTGAGTGGAGAGGGCACCGTGATGGAGCCAGCGGGAGGACGCGACGGTGTTAGGTAGCCTGCACGTCGCCGCGTTGCGTTGTTACCTCGGCCTTCGTGTTTCACCGCGCCCGCATGCGTGACAACGTCGCCCGCCCCAAGCGTTGTCATTGCCAATCCAACGCCACCCACCGTTGTAGGCGGGAAGGCCAACAGTCGGCAGCAAGTGAGCACGTCGGGATTTTTTTGCTCTTGTTTGATTTTTGATGAAACTTGTTGAAACTTCTTGAAATATGTTCAAATTTGCTGAAACTTCTTAAAACTTTTTTGTTTGAAACTTGGTGAAACTTGAGTTCCAAAATCTGAAACTTTTTGAAACTTGGTGAAACTTATTGAAACTTTTCTGGCTGAAACTTGTTGAAACTTGAGTTCTAAAATATGGAACTTGTTGAAACTTGCTGAAACTTGTTAAAACTTTTCCATCTGAAACTTGTTGAAAATTGAGTTCTGTCAGTGTTTTAGAACCGATCTTACATAATGATTGTTTTTATTCAGGGGGTCTCCAAGACTCAAGTCACGCAGAGAGAATGACATAGGGATTTTTATACAGGTTCGGGCCTTCTCCGGGGAGAATAACAACCCTACTCCTGTGTGTGGATATATTGAGTATGCTGGTTTACAAATCAAGAGAAAAACTTGAGTGTAATATCTTGTGCTCCTAATCGCCCGCCCCTCTTCTCTCCTGATGATTCTGCCTTTTATACCGTACTCGAAGTGGGCTGCCGTTTCTCGAGTTCAAAGTGTGCTTAACGCTTCAGATGATGGATCCGTTACTGGAGATTATTGTGGGAGTAGTAACGTTCCCACATCGCCAGGCAGTTATCACCAGGATAGAGTTAAATCATGCCATTATTCTAGAGAATAACAGTATAATTAACTGCTCATATCTTCAGATATGGTGTAGAAGATTCCCTGATCGACTAGGCCCACATGTCTGTAAGCCCTATCGACTAGGGACTAGTCGTAGAAGTGCTTACGACCAGGTGGTGGTCGTAGTAAAGCTTACGACCACAAACTGATCGTATGAGGACTTACGATCAGAGAATAGTCGTAGAAAAGCTTATGACCATAAGGCAGTCGTAGGAAGACTTACGACTATGGGGTAGTCATAAAAGGACTTACGACCACGGGGTGGTCGTAGAAGAACTTACGACCTCCAGCTTCTCCCTTATGAATATTAAGGGGTATACTCAAGAACTATATAACGGTATCATTATCCATAATAAGAATTACAGATAAATAATTAAATGAGGATTATTAGATCCTCGTTGTCGACGATTGAGTCGCCGATCTTACGAAATAAAAGAGGAAAATGACGTGATATTTCCTGAGATAGAATGGGGCCGCTCTTTGTTGATATGAACTGGATTTACAGGGGGTGCTTATGACCCAACTAGAGACTAATCCTAATTACACTGAATATGAAGGTTGCTATGCTCTAATCTGATGATGTTGTCTTGCTTGTCTTAGACCAGATTGTGATTATCGATGTGCTTCTCGATATCCCTTGGCTTCTCTGTGTGTCTCCCTCACTTTGGTCTTCTATGCTCCACCTTTAAATAACTTCCAAAGAGATGGCAGTTACTACTGGAGAAGGCGTCCCTGGTGAAGTGTTGCGACTGGTCGGGGCGAGGCGTCAGTTAACAATGTGTTAACTGCTCTGCGGTTAAGTGTCTTAGAGACACTCAACCGTATCGTGGTTGTTGTCAGTGTCTTTAGAACTATGTAACAGTGTGATATGAAGTATACAGCACATGCTATATTCATCGCACGGTAAGAATATACTTGGGATCAGTTATAGATACCAGTTCATAACTTTTCCGAGCAGCTACCTGGTCGGAGATTAGGTGCAGGACCTTGTCCGACCAAGGTACCCTTATGTAACCTCTGGAATCCTTACGACCAGTGAGGTCGTTAGCCTTAGGGGTTACGACCATAAAGACGTATGGTCTTTTATTATGTATTAAGATAATACATAGAGGTTTTAATCCTCGTCAGCTAGCCCCCGAACTTTAAATGAACAGGTCGTGTGAACACTTTTCTTCCGATGAAGTCATATCGGGCAGACCCCATTGAATGTCGTGATATACGAAGTGGTCTGTGTTCACTTTAAAGTTGAGAATTTGCCTTAGGAACCTAAGAGTTTTTCTGTCTGTTGGACAAAAAGAGGCTTTTGTCTGTTGGACTTTTTAGATAACTCCATATTGCAGTTAAAGACCTGAAGCTATAAAATCCCCATTGCTGGGCTTTAGAGTTTTTATGCTTCCAAATCTTCCTCTGATCCTCTTCAGTTCTTTGCTAAGAAAATCTTTCTGACCTCTTATTGTCTTCCCGAGCTCAAAGCCTCCTCCGACCACTACTCATCCCTTCGAGAAATTTCACCATGTCGGAGCAAATAACAAAGTGGATAGTTTCGGATCTGAGTGAGAAGAAGCTTGAAGCGCTGGAGAAGATGGGAATGCTCCCAAATAAGAATATGATCGGATGGCATGGCCATGCACTTTCTTTATCCGACCACAACGAGGGGCCCAGAGACATATCTCCTGTTATGTTAGGAGGGGCAAATCACATATCTGACTAGTCACATTCCTCCGCATATTTCATAGCATACTCGAAAGCTACCTTTATAACTACCCAGTTAAGAGTAGCGATTGGCAACCCCTAAGAGTGTTATTACACATGTAGAAAACCATGCTGATCTCATGTCTAAGGATCAGTGGCGAATCCATAATGAAAAATGAGGGTGGGCTCAACCGCTCAAAGCCTCGAATGACTAAACTAATTTATAACAAACATAGTCTTGTATTCTTGTGCAATCAAATTCATAGTTTCATACATGAATAAAAGCAAAACAGAAAAAATAGAAATACAATAAAGGTACCTCGCTAATGAAAAGTGTATCTCCCAAAACATGTAAATATGTTTCCAGTAGGTAACAACCTTTACATCAAAATTAGAAAAAATAGTGATACAATAGCAAATTGTATTTAAATGATCATCTCTAATTTTATTTACAAAATCTTCTATTGGTATGTGATTGCGCCGGATCGGCAATAATTTCATCTGGATTAAATTCTAGTCGAGGCTTCTTTGGTTGAGTTGCGCTCTCATCGGTTGGGAGAGTGTTACTTGAATTGTTTGTGAAATAATTACGCAAATTTCGTTTCTCCATTGTTGCAAACCTATGAATAATGAGTTAATATATACCATATTATCACACTATATCAAACTTACTAACAATTAAAAAATAACATTGACCAATGAGTTAATGACAAACTAGTATATACCAGTTGGCACTTGGCAGCACAGCAGTCCAGTCAACAATTAATATAGCTGAACTGAAGACTTGAAGATTGAAGAGCAGCTTAGCAGAGCAGAGGGGCAGCCCAGATCCAGCCTCCTCGAAGGCGGCGGGTGGCCAGGGGCGAATCCACCGGCTCGGCGGCTCCCAGCGGCCAACGACGACGTGGTGGCGGCGTCGCTCCTCCTCCAGGTCCGGCTCCCGCGCCCACCCCTCGCCTCCTCGACCGGCCTCCTCCTCCGTCTCGGCCTCGGCCTCGGCGCAGCCTCCGCTCCTCGGTCTGCAGGCGTCGGCCACCGCCCCCCTGCCCTAGCCTCCTCGGCCGGTCCTCCTCCTCCGCAGCTCACTTGCGCGCCCCTCGCCTCCTCCGGTCGGCCCCTCCTCCTCCGGCTCCGGGCTCCGGCTAGGCCGACGGCAATGCGGTGTCGCGGTGGCGCACTGGCGCTCCGACGGCGCTCCCTCTGGCTACCCCTCTCAGGTGCTCTGTGCTCGATTGACTCGATTGAGGAATGGGGATTTCGGGTTGGGAAATTGAAATGAGGAATTGATTGAAGTTTGGGGAAATCTGGAAGGGGAACAAGCAACAGGACTGCCGTGTGGGACCGGTGGCGGTGGGGGACGTGGGTTGGGCCTGGGTGCTGGGCTTCGCTGCTTCGGGCCTCCACTCCAGCAAGCATCTTCTTCGGCCAGCCGTGGCTCCCTCTTCTTGTTTGGCACAGGCGCATAGCCATGGCAGCCGCCAGTAGGTTGAACTGATGGGGGGGGGTTCCGCCGCCGGTGGAGGGTGGGCTTCAGCCTGATGAAGCCCACCCGGTGGATTCGCCCCTGCTAAGGATTATACATCATCATTGCTTGAGACCAACTAACGACACATAGAATCATAACAATCTCAATAGTGTCTCAAGGTGGGTCAATCCAACCTCATGTTCTCTAACATGTGTTCACATTATTGATTCGATATCTCTATATCCATGACCGGTGAAACATGGTCATCAATCAATACAATGTGCTGGTCGATAGAGTCAATAGTGTTCCAACCATTGACATGCGACTAGGGATTCATTTAGAACGACATCATATACTTGTTAATCTTCATAACCAATGATTCATTCAGGGAACAGGATAATACATTATCCAATATTATGAACATAATGAAATATAATCATCTCTATGATTGCCTCTAGAGCATATTTCCAACACCAAGCACTTTTGCGTGCAACCACATGAGGGCATATGGGAATCCTCTTGACTTAGTACTTTGGCGTGTGTTAGCTCCGAGTCGCAGGTGGTGGTTGTGTGTTGTGTATAAAAAGAAATGTGTTGTTGTTGTTGGGTGTGCGAGGGTGGATTCCTGTCTAGGTTCTCCACACCGAGGGACATTGTAGTTGTCCGAGGCTTTACCCCGAGGGGTAGTTGACTGAGGCTTTACAATGACTCCGACACAACGTATGGGTTTCTATCCATACGGGCGACTCGTAGTTAATACATAATATTGGAAAACGTCTCGTAGGACTTAGCCTTGCCGGCATACCTAAGGAAGTGTGCTCTATAGCTTGGCGAAAAGGCAGTCTGACATGTGGGTAAGGTTGTACACCCCTGCAGGGTAAAATCTATTCGAATAGCCTCGTCCTAGGTTATGGACATGCTTGGTTAGGTTGTGCAAGAATTAGACCACAACACTTTGATAAAACTTGAATTCGGGTGGTACGAATGGGTAATTCATGCTATTGTTGTGGTGGCTAGGGTTAGTCACCTCTAGGATGTTAATATTGTGATTAATTGTTGTCCCACTGATATTTGATCAATTAAAAACTGTTTTGATAAATTGCCTTCAATCTATTACACTATTGCAAAAAAAAATGCTGCTTTACGCTGAAAATGAACTCTATAGCCATCTCCATTGAATCAAGCCTACATGTAGCTATGTACAGGTTTGTTAATCGTAAGTCTTGTGAGTATAATTTTGTACACAACTGCATTGTCTATTTGCTATAGAAGAGTTTGAACCCCAAGGGGTTGATCAATGTGAGACTGTCTACGAAGTTGACGACTAACTTGGCGGCCCAGTCGGTTGCCTTGTGGGTAAGGGCAAATCAGTCACCTTTTCTTTTGGTGCCATCTTATGGCTATGTTTCCGCTGCAACTTTAGTACTTTTGGATTGTTATATTTGGCCGATCGGCCCCTTCTGTATTTCAGACTTGTATGTCTTTTGTGTTGTAAATTATGAAGACTCGGTATGGTAATGACCTGTGCATGGAATTGATGTTTCAAATTTTGTGTTGGTGTATGTGTACCACTCTTGGGAGGTACATGTTACATCGGGAGTTGGGATATTTGATTTGTAATGCTAGGACCAATTGGATGGTTAAGTATTACCAGTTAAATACCCTGGGTTCTCACAGAGGGGAAACCCCTTCTTTGGAGAAGATTTAGAAGGTAGTACCAGCGTACCGAGTCAAAAGCCTTTGCTATGTCTATCTTGAGGAATAGCGTGGATGTTTTGGATTTGTGTAGCCTCGTTGTCAGGTTTTTGACATACGAGAAATTGTCTTGTATGCTTCTCCTTTTTTACAAAAGCACTTTGATTAATGGATATCAGCGTTTGTAGGTGTGGGGCTAGACGTAATGCCAATGTCTTGGCTATCCACTTTCCTACCTCGTGGATGAGGCTGATTGGTCTATAGTTTGCCGCACTCTCTGCCCCTTCTTTTTTCAGAAGCAGAGAGATGTTTACTGTGTTCAACAGGTGGAGGCTCGTCGTTTTGAGGCTATAGAAACTTTGGGAAACCACCATGATGTCCGCTTTGATAATAGGCCAGCAATTTTTGAAGAACATGAACGTAAAACCATCAAGACCTAGTGCCTTATCGCTTGGCATTTGTGCTAACGCGGATGCAACTTCCTGCTCTAAGAAAGGTCCATCGAGGTCATCCAGGTTTTGCGGGGTGATGTCTAACGCTTCCCAATGCAGGTCATAGCTTCTTGTAGTTGGTGTGGACAATACATCCTGAAAGTGTTGTTGTAGGAAATCATGTTTCTCATCGTGCGTGTGCACCCAACCCTACCCCACGTGCACCCGCTGAATGTGGTTTTCTCGCCTCCTTGAATTAGCTTTAAGATGGGAGAACTTTGTGTGTGCGTTGCCTTCTTTTAAGTTTGTGATACGGGAGTTTTGCCTTCTCCTGGAGCGTTCTATCACTGCCAACCCCAAAACTCTTTTCTTGAGTCCTGCTCTTAGCCCTCTTTCTAATTGTGAAAGTTTTTTGCTTTCCTGGGCTATATCGAGTTGGAGAATTACTTCTAGGGCCATGATAAGATGTAGCTTTGCCTGCGAGAAGAGCTTCATACTCCAAGCCCGTAACCTCCTCGCCGTTGTGCCCAATTTGTGGTTAAGCCTATGGCACGGCTCCGTATGGAGAGTGTTCAGTGTCCACGCTTGTTGGACTACTTCCTTGAAGCCAAGCACCTTGACCCAAAAATTCTCGAAGCAGAAGGTAGCCGGCCGCCTCAGGCCAATGCCATTCAAGAGGAGAAGAGGACAGTGGTCCAAAAGAGAAGTAGGCAGAGCGTGCAGAATGTGGTTTTCGAAATGAACATTCCAAGATGGATTACAGAAGACTCTATCTAGCTTGACCATCGTCGGGTTCTCCCGTTCATTGCTCCATGTGAACTTTCTGTTTTGCAGATGTATCTCTTTGAACTCACAGACATCTAGGGTGCTCTTAAACTGACCCATCCTTGCTCGGTTAATGTTGCCCTTGTTCTTGTCGCTTGCCTTGTAGATCAAGTTGAAATCACCGAGTACCAGCCATCTGATGGCCAACGGCGGTCGAAGGGATTTTAGTTCTTGCAAAAAAACGCCGGCTTCTCACTATCTCTGGATGGGCCGTAGACCACCGTAAGGCGGAAAACTGTGCCGCAGTCCTTGATTTGAGCCGTTGCCGACAAACTATATTCCTCTAGTTGGATATCTTCTACCGTAATGTGGTCATCGTTCCACAGAAGTAGGATGCTGCCACGAGTGCCAGAGACTGGCCTCTGTGCGAAGTTGTGTAGCATGTGTCCTCCTAGATAGTATGCTAACGCTTGGTCCACTACTTGCAGCTTCGTTTCTTGCAGACATGCAAGGTGACATGTGGTGGATGAGAGAGTCTCATGGACCATCGTTCGTCTGACTGGTGTGTTGAGGCCACGCATGTTCCAGCAGATGACGTTGAGGTTTGGACCGTTCATGATTATATGGCACCGAATTTTGTCAGTCCTCTGGGTCCTCTGTGTTGTAACTGCACGGAGCCTTGCCGACAATCTTTGAGGGAAGAGAAAGTGGCCGATGATGATATTGGTGTTAATGGTGGTGTTGATGGCGGTGGTGAATCTCAAGCATGGGGGCAAACTTGTTCCACACTTCTTGGGTTGAAGAAGCTGAGGCATGCCGAAGATGATGTTGGTTTGACGCTTTGCTGCTAAGCGAGTTGGTGGTTAAACCAACGGAGGCTTGAAGAGAGGGGCCTAGAAGAGAGGGGCCTAGTAGGACACTCACAGAAGAACTTGTGAAAAACATTGCACACTTGATTACTGATACCAAAGTTGTTACTAGGACACCAGCTAGACGTTGTAGGACGAAAATAAAAATAAACGAAGGCGACAGATAAGCAAAAGCGGTAAGGTCTATGATCGATCATGGCAGAGGTGGTCGTCATCATCATCATCTGGTGCCCGCTCGCCTAGGCCACCGCGGGACCAGCCGTCGGGATGCCGATGCTGTCGCCCACCAGAGGTATAGCGTCGTGTAGACCTTTCCCTTCCAGCATGGCAAGGCCTCCAAGGTTGGCAAGAGAGTCATCCACTTGTGCTGTAAGGTGATAGTTTAGCTTGAATAGACTAGAAAGGGCCGCTATGGCCTACTGGTTGAGTGGGCCGTCAAAAGATTTCATGTAGCCTGTTAGTGCGTCTCCGTTGAGGCTTGCTCCTTTCGGCAACGTTCCCATCTTGTGGGCTAGCATCTCCTGAGCCCTTTGAAGCATGTTCCCGGTGCACCTTTTTTGAGCTAAACGCACGTTGCGTTGAACTGCAGTGAGGTCGAACCTCCTCACCAACCGAGTAGACTTGACCATTGGAGCAGCAAGAAGTGGCTCCTCCGGTGTGCTAAAGAACTGATCCTCCACCTAGTGCACTCCACTTCGCTTGCTTGAAATATTGGGCCCTGCACTCGTGAGCCCATTGATAGTGGCGGTTTCTTGATTAGAGCTTGCTTGTGCTATCCCCGTGCCTTGCAAGAGGTTCTGCTCTGTGTCCAGCCTAGTGCGGCCCTTGTCTTGGCCCAGAATGGGAGAGCCTGCTGACCCATTCTGCTCAATGGCGTGCGCCACACTGATTTGCCCTTGCGTCAGAGGTGGGGGAGTTCACGCAATGCTAGCTTGGGGTGTGTCGTCCACCATCCCTCCCAGCATGACCGTGGGGTTCAGAACTCCAGCAGCATGGGAGGTAGCCTCGACCCCGGGTGGCCCATGTATTGGTGTGGCGAGTAGGGGGGATCCAGCCAAGCCAAGCTTGCCCGCTTGTGTGTTTGTCGCCTTGATGTAAGCCTCCGCCTTGCGCAGCCAATCATCCCTCCCCTCATGCCACTTCTCTGGACTTGAAGGGGCCGGACTGCCGAGGACTTGATGAAGCGCCTCCCTTATCTGCATAGTGTAGGAAGAGAAGAGGTCTTGTAGTGTCTTGTCAACTTTGTCTTTGATCTCTGCCGGAGATGGGTTGGGGGGCGAAGCATTCAGGACCTGTTGGGAAAGGTCCCGCCTGGACCACCCCTCCCATCGGTGCAGGTCGGTGACGCCCGTTGTCTCTGTACTAGCCAACTGCATGCCTGCGACAGGGAGACCTATCTCAGTCGCGGCCCGGGCCTCCCCAAAGCTTGTCGCCACCCGAGCTAGCCTACCTGGTCGTGGGGCGGCTCCCCCGTTGGTGGCGATCGTCGTGGTCGTCGTCTCTGTCTTCTTTGTGCCTCAGGGTGAAGCGTGTGGGGTGCTCATCATCGTCCGAGCAGCGTGGAGGTTGGGGTCGGCTCCGGGCTCGGTCCTTCTGGCTCCCACCTCCTTCCTCTGGCTTCCCAAGCTTGGACTCCAGCGTGCCATCCACAGCCTCGAGGCACCAGGGAAGCCTGGTGGTGATCGATTCGTAGAGGACTATATCCGCCGCAGAGATGAAGTCGTCGAGGGGCACAATAGTGTGATCCTCAATGTAGTCCAGGTGGATGATGACCCAGAAAGAGAGTCCGCGCCGCCATCGGTCTAGGGGATTGGAGCTCATCTCCGACGTAGGATGTGTGGCCTCACCACTCCGATTGGCGAGGGTGGTCCACACCACTTTGGCAATGGTGCTAGGGTTTGCCATCCAAGCCCATGCGTTGAGCGTTCTGGTGTCCTCCTTGCCCCCAAGATGCCTTTGAGGCACTGAAGAGAGCAATTCCGGCCGATGATGCGCTCCACCAGCTCCGACCGCCATGCGTGTACCGGAACGCCCTCTAGACAGAGGCACACCCAGAAGAACATGGCTGCACCGAAGGCATGGCTGACAGTGCGCCAAGGCCAGACATGGAGCTCTAGACCTTCATGTCAGAATTTCCGAGCTTCGAGCACCCTGTCCCAGTGAGTCTTCCTGTCGAACTTGATAAGAAACTCCTCCGGGTGATGGTGAGAGACCACCAGGTTGGTGCGGCGAAGGTCAAAACGTTGGCGAAAGGCTCCAGCGACCTTGCTATCTTTGACAGACGAGCTTCCTTCCAGGACCTAGGCCACCAATGCGGTCGCTTCCCAGTCAGCACAGTCCCTGCCCAACTGAGGAGTGTTGTTGATGACACAATAGTCCTCCTATGGCTTGGTGTCAGGAGCTCCGAGGAACGCCATGGTCATTGGTTGGCCTTGTTTGGATGAGGGTCGGCTTGCTGGTAGAGGTGGCCTGCTGCTCAAAGAGGAAGGTCGGGGAAGCCGGTGTGGGCAGACAGCTGCGCGGTGGCTGCTTCTGAGGTAGGAAAGGCACCGAATTGCGTCTCGGCAAGATAAAGCTTTGTGGTCTGGAGCAAGGCAGATGAAGCATTTGCCTCTTGTTTTATTGAGAAATGAGAGGTGTCCTGTAGAGGAGAGGTGCTTTGGGGAAATGGCGTTGACACGAAGCTCGAGATTGCAGAAGGTCTGCACGGCGTCACCAGTATGGCTTCATTACTCTCTGCCACCCCTGTTCTTCTCCGCAAACAGCGGCTTTGCTCGACGAAGAGGAAGTCCGCGGAGGACCTCCAGCGATGTGCTGATGGGATGGGCGCCGAGCGACTGTTACAACAGTAGGGGGTGAGCAGCAGGGGGATGGGGAGGCGACGGCAAGGAAAGAAAACCTTTCCCCTTTTGTGCTTCGGCGTTGAATGTTGTCTTGCTGAAGAAAGAGGAGTAGAGCTGCGCCCGGGGGGGGGGGGTCGTGATGGGAGGAAAGAGCTATTGAAGACACGCTGATGGCTTTACTCCCTGAACCGCGTAGCAAGAAGCATGGGTGGCTGAGGGGAGGTGGTCTTGATGGCGGTAGGGTGGAGGTGGTTGGGCAGCGAGAATGTTTGGGAATAACTCACCTGCTGGTGACTCAAGAACGGGTGCCCCCCATTCTGACGGCCGGTACGCGATCAAAAGCTGTCTTGATGACCGGCATGAACTCATGGTACTACGAGAACATTCGGTGGAAATCGGCAATCGGTGACGGCCACCGGCGGGTGGTGGCGTGCACCACCGAGCCACGAGGAGCACCGGCTCTCGGCATGACAACGCCGCGACATGAAGGCGCTGGCCGAGATGTACCTTCGAGTATGACCGACGCCATTGTCACCAGCGGCTGGTCGACGTTCGAACGTCGACCACGGGCTCGGCGGGCTCACCCTTGGATCATGTTCAAGCCCGAGAACCTGACCATGCCCAACCCGCCGTGTCGGCGGGCCATGTCGATGGAGCCATGCTTGCACGGGCCGCCGTTCTACGACTGTAGGGCCAAGCGCGGTGCGGATACTGGAAAGCTGGTGCCTCATGTCCGACATTGCGAAGACATGAGCTGGGGACTGAAACTTGTTCACCCAGAGTGAGCGGATGATGTAAAAAAACTTTTCGAGGACTACTCAATTAGGCGAATCATATTAGTTCTAGCGCTGTTTATGGTGACTGGTTACCTTGTTAGTCGAAAACGCTTCCGATTTCACACATCAAGAAATGAACTGCTAATCAGTTCTCTAAAAAACTGCTAATCAGTAATCACCTTCAGTTATACCGTAAAGCTCCAATCACTGTGTCACGCATAGCGTGTGTGAATGTAAACGACTGAATAAGGTTCAGTGCAATACATGCTTCAGTGACTGGTCAAATTCCCAATTCCATTTCAATCTCAGCGAAATCTACTGCTGTAAGGATCGAAGCCAAAATAAAAAACAAATTGAAGCAAAATACTAGACACAAGTCAACTCAATCGAACAGCTTGAGACCGGTACCCACATCCTCGCAGTGGCGCAGGAAGGGCACATGCGCCACCGGGTCAAGATCCTGCCCCGCCCGGCAGACGAGCGACGGCGGCGAGTGCAAGCACGGCTCCACCGACGCCGGCCTCACGCACGCAATGTCGGCCCTCATCTTGCTCCAGTCCAGTGGCGTCAGCAGCCAGGGCCGCAGCCCGGCCAGCGCGTGCGCGACGTACCCGAACGTGGACCACCCCGTGGTCACCACCCTGTCGCAATAGCTCAGCAGGTAGATCTCGGCCAGGGCGCGCTCGTTGTGCGCTCGCGCCTCCGTATGCTGGTCCTGGTCGTGGCTCGGCTGGTACACCGTCACGACCTCGCCGGTCACCGTCGTGTTAGTGTAGTACATGCCATGCAGCTTGTCGTAGTACTCCGGCTTTAAAGAAACCACCAGGACGGCCTTGACCTTCGCCGTGCTGTTTGACGGCGTGACACCCGGTTCGCTGGTGCTGGCCACTTGTGGCAGAAGATCGTACTCCCGCGTGCACCGGAGGATCTGCTCGTACATGATCTCAAACGGGACCGGGCGGTACGGCACGATGCGCACCTGTAAGCCGAGACGCTCGTCGGCGCGGGCGAGGTACCCGTCGAAGAACCTTTCCACGATCCCCCACACTCCGTTCCCCGGATGGAAGAGATACCTGCCGAGGTAGTGGAACACCGACTCCTTCGCCGGGAACATCCGGTCCAGCTCGGCCCGGTACACCGGCATGAGGAACAGCGCCACGGCGAAGTAGCTGTCGGACCTGAGCACCATCCAGTTGAACCTGTCGAGCACCCGGTGGTCCTCCTCGCAGAACGTGTGGTTCTGCAGCCAGAGACTCATGTTCTCCAGGTGCAAGTAGACGTACGCCGGCAGCGCGCTCGCATTGCCGCCGTTCATATCATCGTCGTAGTGGACGACGTTGTTCTCGAGCATGCTCACGTAGTTCTCCTTCGAGCCGGCCCAGAAGCCGTACTTGAAGGGGAAGTCCGGGGGCAGCAGCCACGAGGTCCCCGGGAACGGCTCGCAGAAGAGGCCCTCCATCTCGGGGGGCTCGTGGACGAGGACGACGCGACCGGTGAGGAGCGCGTAGAGGAAGGTGGAGGCGAGGCTGAGCATCCGGTTGCCGAGGCCCTGGATGGGGAGCCACACCACGTACTTGCACTCGGCGTGGCCGGCATTGCGGCCGGACTCGAGCTGCGCCGCGGCCTCGCGGTAGCGCGCGGTGCGCGGCCCGCACCACCGGTGGTTGTCTTCGTACTGCCTCAACCTCTGGACGAGGTAGGGAGAGACTGGGAAAGGTGACGGCTTCCAGCGTTTCGAGGCTTCGTACCGGCTGAGGCACGCCGGCTGGTCGAAGTCCGGGGAGAGGAGCCCGCCAAGGAGCCGGTCGTTGTGCGTGGTGCCCGCCGCGTTCGGGGACGACGCGTTGCCGGGACCTGAGAATCGGCAAGCAGACGAACGCATGAAACACGGCGACCCTTGACGTGCGACTGTTATGTGCAAGTTTCAAAAAAAGTGCGTACTTTGCTCTTTCACGTGCTGCCAAACGAGGTAGTCGGCGACGATGGAGGCGGCTCGGTCGCCGAAGAGGAAGAACACGAGCAGCAGCGGCAACGCGACCAAGAACACGACCGTGACGACGCCCGGTCTGGCCAGCCGACGTTTTTTTGCCTCCGGCGGATCTCGCACTCCTTCCCTAACCTTGTCGGCATCCATGACACGCCGCGTTCGTCACAATCTAGTACTGGTCTATTTTTGTTTCGGCGGGTAGGAGTCAACCGTTTATTAACGATTAATTATTTAGCTGTCACTCTTGCATATAGAATTGTACTACCAAGTTTCAAACCACGGCCGCATAGTGACGCTCCATTAATCGGGATGGCAGTATGATTTGGTTATCTTTGATTCATTCGTTAACACATACTTCTTCTGTTTCGCTATATTTGTCAATGGTTTAATGAGTATCCGTTTCAATATATTTATCTATATCCATCAAGGAAGAGGTTAATTGATTGTGACATGTCATTTAATAGGGGCATGTATGATCATTTCTCATTAAGTGTTTTTTAGATTTAGTGTTTCCTTGGTCTGTGTGCATTGTGAGTTATGGACAAATATAGTGAAACAGAAGGAGTCATTATTCATTAGAGAAATACTACAAAACATTATAGCATTTTTTTTTCAATCCAACGGTACAAGGAATCCACGTCCGATCAAACCACATGTCTTGCTCATAGCCATCCGATTTCAAGGCATCAAGCCACTTTATCAATCTTATCCTTTCCCTGACTCCAACCACGTTGCATTTATCTCCCTTTCCAGAACCATCTCTCTCTCATCAATCACTCAATCTCAATCCACGCCGGTTAAATTGCCGCTGATGCTAGTGTGTCTACGCGTCATCCCACATTAGGGCAGCTGAGGGCAAAGGGTGTGGCTGCGCGTCGTCGTGCAAAGGTGAGGCGCGGGGCAGAGCGGAGCAGGCGCCATGACGGAGCCAGCGAGTGGACGCGACGGTGTTGGGTAGCCTGCATGCCGTCGCGCCGCATCGTTGCCTCGATTGTCGTGTTTTGCTGCGCCCGCACGCGTGACGACATCACCCGTCGCAAGCGTTATCACTGCCAATCCAACGCCACTTGCCGTTGTTGGCGGGAAGGCCAACGGCCGCAACGTCCCAGCAAGCGCTGAGCTTTGGTGGCGAGCGATCACAGGGCCGCAGGTGAGCACGTCGAGATTTTTTTATCTTGTTTGATTTTTTATGAAACTTCTTGAAACATGCTGAAACTTCTTAAAACTTTTTAGTCTGAAACTTGTTGAAACTTTTATGTCTGAAACTCGTTGAAACTTGAGTTCCAAAATCCGAAACTTCTTGAAACATGCTGAAACTTGTTGAAATATCAAGGCTTCTTCAAACATGTTGAAACTTGCTGAAACTTTTTGAAACTTTTCTATCTAGAACTTGCTGAAACTTCTTGAAACGTTCCTGCCTGAAACTTGCTGAAACTTCTTGAAACTTTATCTGAAACTTCTTGAAACTTTTCTGTCTGAAACTTGTTGAAAACTTGATTTCCAAAATCCGAAACTTGTTGAAACATGTTAAAACTGGCTGAAACTTCTTGAAACTCTTTTATCTTAAACTTGGGGTTGAAACTTTCCTGAAATCTTCTAGAAACTTTTAGAAATATGCGAAACTCATAGAAGCCTAGAACTTTTAAAATGTTTTCACAAGACTTCTTGAAACTTGTTGAAACTTGGGCTTAAAACTTTCTTGGAATCTTCTAGAAACTTCTAGAAATCTGAAACGCATTGAAACCTAGTCGACACTTCAAACTCAAAATATGGAACTTTTAAGCAACTAAAACTTCACAAAACTGCATAAAACTGTTATATCGTTGGAAATGCATTCCAATGGTATAGCGTGAGCTAGCAATCCCCTATGCATTAACACATACACAATGTACAGGGGACAAGTTAGTATCTTCCATCGTGTGAAAAATAAAATGTAATGTGTGTATTACTTACCATGTCAGACACAAACATCACTACAGCAGTACAATCCTACCAGCTACCAAACTAGGAATTTTTGGCTGTATTGGCTCATTTCAATCCCGTATTTATAAGAATGGTCATCCTCGGAATTTATTTGCAAAATTGATCCCCTGCCGCACGGCCACCATGTGGCCGGCCCTCTCCGCCCGTTGCCGCACGACCACAGTGCAGTGGCGGATTAGGGTTTCAACCCTAATCAACTGATTAGGGTTTCGGCTGTGTTCGTAGGATTTCTAAAATGTAGCAAATGAGTTTAAAAAATTATGAAATTTAATTAGAATGCTCCTAGCACGGTGTACTTTCTTTTGTATTTTTTCTATAATTTTACTCGTTCTGATTTTATCTTGCAATTTCATTTAAGTGTATTGTTTTGTACGAATTTGTAAATGTAGAAAATGAGCTCCAAAAATTATGAATTTTGTTTTAAAGGCTACTCATGCAGTGGACTTGATTGTGTAATGTTTCGACAATTTTATATGTGTTCTGGAATTGTCTCAAAAATTAAGGATTTAGGTCGCGAAAATTTGGATTTTAGGTTTCGAAAATTAGGGTTTGATGAATTCATGTGACTTGGAGTGTATGGAAAAAAAAGCTGCATTGCAACTCCATTGCAGATGTCGATATACAGTATGGCGCAGGAATTTCATATTACATTTGGATCATTCATTTTCACATCGTCACGAAGTCCAATTTTTGTACGAGACTTGGATTATGATAAGATTTTAATTTCGTAGAAAATATTACAAACCTACGTTCTTTAGCATGTCTTAGTCTCCTATAAAACATGCACCAATATGCAATATGCAGTCATTAGTTATTTGAGATTTGCTGATGTTTCAAAGGGGACCTTATTGTTTATTACTTACTATATCTTCTATTAAATAGCGATAATGGACAGCTTCCTAGAGGCGTGCTTGTATATAAACATCCTAGGTTACATTTTGGTGATATACATGTCTTGACAGCAAGGTATATTAGCGGTCTAGAGGAGGTTGTGAGATATTCCAAATATGTTATACTTTTCCCTACTTCTGGAAAACGGTCTTTGGCCGATGAGATGGCCAATAGTGATTTTGACGGCGACATGTACTGGGTCTCGAAAAACCCAAAGGTCAGTTGACTGCTAATCAACCGAAGGTAAAGTGCGAGGCATGGAACCAGAACTATATTAGAGTCCACAGACAGAAGCACGTTACACGCGGTCACATGGCATGATGGTTAGGCTAATAGTTTTAGTCATCCCCGCTACTACTACGGCACACTACAACACAGGCATCCAGACCATATAAGTATACATGCCTTTAGGAGATAGGAATAACATGACAGGTAGGACAGGGGACTACTACAGAATGGCCCGACTTACTACGTGGACCGGGGCCATTTTCCCTTCCTTGCGAGCTAGGCGTTGTACTCCTCGTCAGCCGCCTTAGCCTTGGCCTTGGCCGCCATTTCCCTCTTTTTCTCCCGCTCCCTGCGCCTGCACGCCTCGAGATGAGCTTGTGTTTCCCGTCGGATACACTCGTTGTGCTCTTCGTTGCGACGCTCCTCCTCCCTCTTCTCGCAGTCCCTCTTGGCATCCCACTCCTCGCAGTGGAGACACCACTGGTCGCGTGGGTGAATCCCTTGGTCGATCTGCTTGCGGTAGCCATATAGCGGATCTGGGGACTACAAGTAGACAGGAGAGGTTGTTAGTGTGTACTTTGAAAGAGAAATGGTAGGGGAACATACTGTAACTGGTCCTTACTGGCTGCCGATAGCGACCCGTGTCTCAACGGCGGTCGGGATAGTACGAGGAGTAGTTGACGCAACCCTAGTAACGCATGTCTAGACTGAGCCGCTGCTTGGACTTGAAGAACTTGCATGTGTCCTTGCACCAACAGAGGGGCAGCGTGTCCCTCTCGGACGGGTCTTGCGATGAATGCTCGGTGGGAATGCTCAGGTAGGGGATGCTGCTACGGGGGGCGTCATTGCGGGGAGGTGCCCTCTTGGCACGCTCCGTTTGTTCGTCCCGGACCGCAGCACCCCTTGTGAGTTTGCGGATCTCGTCCCATTGGTTCTCTATCTGAGTAAGATTGTGTTGAAGTCTTGATGCAGGAAAACCCGTCGTCGAAGGGGTAGTACTTATATGCCGAGTCGGCCCCGCATACGCGGCTGAATTGTAATTCGATTGAAAGAAATTCACGTCCACGAGGCAGCAACCACGAGGAGGAATCGTGTGGTCTTTTCATTGTGAAAAGTTAGCGTCGTAGTGTGTTATCATATCAATCTGCAAAAGTAGCAGCGTGTGGCTTGAAAAGTTGCGGTCTTTTCGGCCTGAAAAGGTCGAGGTCGCGTGGCAGAGTGTGTTCCTGTCAATCTGAAAAGTGACCGCTTGTGGCTTGATAGGGGCCGGTCTGAAAAGGTCGCGGGGCCGAGTGTGGTCTTGTCAGTCTGAAAAGTAATCGTCATAGCATCGTAGTGTGTTGTCATACCAGTATGAAAAGGTGGTTTGGGGGAGTAAGGCCAGAAAAAGGGTGGTGTGGGGAGTCCCGATGCTGACTCCCTCATGATTTTTTTTTCAATTTAAGAGGTTCAGTTAAGCAAGCATTATTTTCATTAAGCTTTACATACCCTACTAAGCTACTTTGCAATAGAGTTGCAATGTATGTTTTCATACATAAAATTGACAAAATTTGAAGCGTTACAAGCATTACGTGATACACACGCGGGTTTATTGCAATCGGGATGAAGGAGGAGGTATTATCATATGTAAGACGATGAAATAGACACTCTTTGTTAATTTATCAGTTTAATGTGGATAATATTATTTAATATTGTGTTGTACCACAGGCTAGATAAGCTTGTACATGAACCAACTGAGGAAAATACGTGGCATACAGATCATATAACGATGTACCGTAGCCTCTGACTCGTATGCGTTTCGAAGGCTACGGTACATCGTTATATAATCTGCACGTCACGCATTTCCCTCAGTTGGTTCATGTACAATCTTATCTAGCATGTGGTGCAATACAGTGTTAAAGAATGTCATCCACATTGAACCGATAAATTAATAAAGAATATCATATGTATCATCTATGTAATGATGTCTGCAACTGCCCCTTCCATTATGTCATAAGTCGAAGTCGTCCATGTTCTGCGATTCCATAATGTAAGTCAAAGTCATCCATGTCATGCGATTCCATTGAGTCGGAGGAGCCTTCCCCTTTCCCCTGGTCGCGGGACTCCCCGCGTCGGTGTTGTAAGTGTCCTGTGATTCCATGATGTAAGTGCACCGTACAGTGAAAAACGTAACAAGGATGTAAATTCTGCTATCATAGGAGTTTCGTTGTACATAGCAAAACAAGGCAGAGAAAACATTACATTACGACACTGAATGACGACCAAACGAGCTAAGTCTGTTGGGGCAATCCTTCGTTGAGTGCTCAGGGGTCTTGCATATCCTGCACTTGTTTGTGCGACTAATATTGGTACGTTGGCTGGCATCCATGTGTTCCGGAAGCACCGCGTCTACCATTGTCCCTTCCCTGTTGTCTTGAAGGCCTTGTTCGGGCCCCATTGCACCCTGTCCGACCAAAGATCTTTGTGGGTCATGTCTAAGCCGTACGAGTGAAACTATGCACTCTATGTACTGAATAGGTGCTGTATGTCGTAGTACTCAGAGATGTACGGCGTAGACATCTGTCTCATTTGCGCACACACCTTGTACACGTACGAGCATGGCTTGTGCAGGAGCTTCGGCCTGTTGCGAGTGCATGTCGCCACATCACCTAAGGTGCATGCTGTTTCCTCCCCGCACAAGCATGATCAAGTGACATATTGATCACCCTGATGTCATGCGTTCAGACCTTCTCCATCTTCTAGTCCATTTGCCTCTGCATGTTCTCGGACCACTGCTTATTTTCCTCCATGTTACCTCGACGATCACGGTGATGAAAGTGTCATCCATCGTGAGCATAGGATGACAGAACTAGAAGCCCCGAACGGCCTAGGCGAAAGCCCAAAACACCCGGTCTAGTATGAAGCAGTTGGACCCTCCGTCAGTATCTTCACTCTCAAGCTTGTTTGTGTACGTGCCAGGGTTTAATTCGACAATCTTGTCAAGCAATCTCGGCACAAGGTTGTACGCCTCTTCGTATATCCCATACATGGACTCGATGACCTTCTGTTTGGCTCGCCGAACCTTGCTGTGGCTAACTGGATAACCAACCAGATTAGCGACTTCCGACATCAGCATCTTAGGGGAGACGGACACGTCCGCCCCAACAAGGTGCCTGATGAGGCTTGCCACATATACAGAACTCACATTCCGATGCTACCGTAGGGGCTCGCTAAGCTCGCAAGTGTGGTTCATCAGCGCTTTGACCCCGAAGATCGAGCCGAAGACCTTTGCTCGTTGAGCGCTGATCTTGCTAGGGCAGCCTTTCACTGCGCACTTCACTGCGTACTTTCCTGGGCTGGACCAGTGCACTCGATACACACGGCTGATGGATAAGACGTATCGTGCTATAGCTTGTTGCACGGCCATCTTGCTAGGAAAGCGCTGCCCAACTAGGAGGGTGTCGGCATCAAACCCCTAGTGTGAGCCTTCTTCTTGCGGCAGTATGAGCGAACGCACTGTGATATCATTAAGCCTCGATGCCATGTAAGACACCTCCGATGATATAGTTCCCCCGGTTGGACCACCGGCCTAGTGTGCGTCCTCGTCGCTACTATCCGAGCTTGGGTCGGCATTCTCGTCGGACTCCAACCCGAGAGGCTGGTCCGATAGATACTCGTAGCATTCAATGAGGGCCGACCACAACAATTCCGCTCCCTCATTTCGCATAAAATTATGTGCGAGCCTTCCCTCCGAGGCAGCACATTCAGTGCTGCCATCTTCATGTTCGGGCTACGCTTGCCCGCTTGTAGAGGCCCAGCATCACCAAGGTTTCCCGGCGCCCTACATACGAAATCCACGTACACCATCGGTCTCCCGTAAATGGCCGCCTCGCGCTGGAAGGCAATCTGCATTTATTGGCTCCATGCTATGTTTCCATTCACCTTAACGAGCTCCCACATGGCATTCTTGCAAGTGATCCCCTCGATCACAGCTTTCTTCATCGTTGCCTCCGTGACGAACTCCCTCCGGATGCAGCTTCGAAGCTCGTGAATATTCATCGCGTTGAACCCCTCCGTCCGGATCACCTTGTGCTGGCATCTCAACAGGTCCAACCCATCGGGTCCAGCCCGTACGAGACCATCGCCATAAAACACAAACAAGTCTTGCATGTTCGAAATTACCTCAAGCCACAACAACCCCATCTGCGGTATATATGTGTAATTAAATACGACAAGTTGCATGCAAGTGATGGATGACATATGTGTAATGAAATAGGAATAATTAATTGATTACCAAATATTTCGAAAAATTGTTGGTAATTAATTACTACCGTGCTTACCACTATTAAACCACATGTTCATTGCCACTTAATTACTTACGACTAAATAATTTGCACTGAATGAGTTATGCCTATTTAATTGCTACTAAACTAATTACGACTAATTAATTACCACTAAATAAATTACGAGTAGTTCATTTCCACTAATTTGATATGCCGGACTGATAACCACTAAACTAATTAGGACTAATTAATTAGCACTAAACTAATTTATTACCAGCAAACTAAGTAATTACAACTAATCAATTACCATAAAACTTACTAATTATGACTGATTAATTACCTCTAAACTAACAAATTATGACTGATTAATTACCACTAATTAAATTACCAGTACTTCATTTTCACTAATTTAATATGTCGTAATGATGACTACTAAACAATTACCATTAAACTAATTAATTATCAGTAAACTAACTAACTATGACTAATTAATTACAACTAAACTAACTAATTACTACTAGCTGACTAAGGCTGATTAACTACGACTACGGTAATAACGACAAAAGCATCCGACAAACTACCTGTCCTTTAGGGGAAAGCAATCAAAAAAGGCCGAGTGAAGAGCGACAAGAAGCAAGCAAATATTAATCTCCCAAAAAAAATTAATTATGTTACGTTCTCTGAGTTCTCAGCGATAAGCGCTAAAACGAGAATTGAAACGCAATTGAGATGAGCGAAGAGCGACTGCGAGAGTTCAGTATTTAAAACCAAGCGAAAGAGGAGCCGCGGCGTTGACGCCAGGAATTCTGGACGAGACGACAGATGTGCGGAGGAGGGAGGACGGACGGTGCGAAAGGTGGCCACCGCGCGGTTTTTTATTTCTCCGCAGAACCGGGCAAGTGCGTGGCAGAAGGAGATAGCAAGAGAGGGGCTGTGCATGCGGGAAAGGGAGGGGAGGGCGCATGGCGATGGCGGGCCAACCACCTCACGGTGGCCGTGCTGCAGCAGGTAACGTAGCGGGCAGAGAGGGCCTACCGTACGGTGGCCATACGGCAGGGGATCAATTTTACAAAAAATAAAATAAAATAAAAATCCAAGAACGACCATTCTTGTAAATACAGGACGGAAATGAACCAATACAGCCAAACTAGAGGAAGTTTATTGGATGAATTGAAGATGGGAAGAATGGGGCTTATAACCTTATAAAAAACCACTCCTCTAGTTCACAAAAACAAATCATTTTAGAATATGTGCGGTTAAACTTTGAAAACTTTAGCTATTAATATCTTTTTGAATATTTAGATTAATATTTGTACACGTCAGTAGTGGATCGAGATATTCTGTCCGTTGACTCCCTGAGATTTCTCAGATCGAAAAGGAGGTGCGAAGAGAATAAAATAATCAAGGAACCATGAAATCCGTGCCACTTACTACTTAGGCTCCACTGCAATCCACTGCAACCATCCTCTTTTCCTTCTGTAAACACCTCTTTTACCTCCTCCATAACAACCATAAACATAAATTGCACTCAACACAGGGACATTTGGTTCAGTTTTTGATCCAGAAAGCATAACTAGTGGATGGAGAACTTTCATGGCACAGAGGTAGCAAGAGCTCACGGGAATCCTGATTTTTAACAATAAAGCCACTACCATAACCACCAAAAACTTACTGTCTATGGTAAAAGTTTTAGGCAATTTTTTTTCTTTATGGTTGTAATCCTGTACAGAAATATTCCTCCTGGAACTAAACCTTGCAACGAAGATTTAGAACCTCGTACTTTTCTGTCAGTCTTCTTGTGGAGCTAGTATTGATGTTTGCAATTCGAAACAATGGCACAATTATTTCACAACCATATTTTATCACTTGACCTTGAAAATTTTCCTTACAAGGCTAAACATGAAAATAATTATTAAAAAAAGGCTCAGGCAGCGACTTTGACATTGTTGATTAGCTGGCCATCACAGCATTTCAAGTGAACAAATGTGTGTGTTCAAACTGTGCTATCATGCACAACAAAATTACGCTGATACCTCATTGATATGTTGGTTGAGGTTCTTCCCAGGGGGTATGAAGATCAAGTCATCCCAACCAGAATTCCTCCCATTCATCTGTACAATCAAGAACATTAGAATGCTAAGTACTCTGTAAAGTACAGCAGTCCAGAGTGTATTCTATGATTCTATCTCCATCCTACCTCCATTTTCTTCAAGACATCCTCCAAACTCCCAACCTGAAGAAACCAGAAGACTAAGTTTTCATGAGAGCTCAGGGAAGCAATAAGAGAATATAATTATAAAACCACATACCATAATTTGCTTAGACAAGGCTGATCCTCTTGAAGCTTTAGATGCCCTTGTAAGTTCTCTTTCTATGTCCTCCTGAACCAAGAAGGAAGCAGTGGGAAGACCTAAACCAGATTGGCTACACTACATGAAAGAAAATGCAGCATGACAAACCTTTTGAAAATATATTGGACAGTAGCGCTTCTTCTGTTTCTTAACCACCAATAGATCTGACTGAGGCATTTTCATCATAGCAATAAACACTTCATCAAATGTTGAACATACCACTTAAAAGGAAGTTTGTACTTAAGATACAAACCAATGAAGATCAAGATCAACTATCAGTCTATCACAGCAAAAAAAAGATCAACTATCTCAACAAAAGTCTAGTGCTGCAAAGTGCAAACAGATGAATGGTTCAAAAAATAAAAGAACTGCACAACATCTCAAAAGAAAAGTGTGAAGCATCACCAGGATGAAGTTAAGCAAGCTTCTCCTGCAGCGACTCCATCTCAATACTTAACCATATTGGAGTGATTTTCTCTAAAATTACTGTAATAAGTGTAGTTTGGTAGCTGTGTCGTAATGACTTTTGCTACTCTCATTGTATTGTGGCCACTCTTTTGTTCAACCCTATAACCAACTACATTCAATCAATTGGATGAACCAAAAACTGTTTACTTTGTTTTGTTTCCCTTAATAAAGGAAACAGGGCTGCCCTTGTTCGAGGAAAAAATCAAAATTACAGGAAATCTGATATATTCCAGAAAAAAAAAGTTTAAGTTGCACGCAACACCTTCCAGTTAGATTTGTTCATTGATTTGTCAGTCCTATTTTAGCACCAACTAGTCGACTAGATACGACTACAGCTTCACAAGATGAGGCTTCCTGGTGGTGACTGGGAAATTTATGACAGCCCATGCATTTACATTTCTTAATAAATGGGGATAGGCAAGTAACTAATAGGAACAAGTACAGAGCTTCAGTTTTCATCAATGTGTTCTTTCTCGAGAACCTACCTCATTATGGGCTTGTGGCCCATGGACATTGCCAATAGCAAAATGCACTAGTAATTTCTGTTAGAACTTAGAATTCAAGGACCTCGAGGTATTAATCAACAACCCAATTAGTGCATATGCTGACACACCAATTACTGTTATTTATTACTTGATTTAAAAGCCTCCTGTTATTTACTAAATGCAGGGGTGGGTTTCACCGCCAGCGGCAGACCTACAATGGTTCAAGGGTGTTTAGTTAACACCCAACTTTTTTTTTTGCAAAATACCCATTATTTACTAGGTCTATTAGATATATATGGTGATAATTAGACCAAATACTTCGTATACCCCCAATTGATTTCAAGCCACTCCCACACTTCCCCCTCCCCAATTCACCTCAAGTAGTTCGGCCCAGCAACCCATCCACCCCCTCCTTGAACTGGCCCATTCTCTCTCTCTCTCTCTCTCTCTCTCTCTCTCACACACACACACACACAGAGACTCTCACACTCCATAACAAAATCAGGCAGCACACTGGCAGCTGGCGCAAGAGAACGAGGGCGATGAGGAGCCTTGGCCAGTGAGGGCAAGGCAAGGATTGCACCGCCACACAAAGGCTGCACACGTTAGAGTTCAGACAACATAGGTGCTTCCAAGGCATGAAAAATCGTCGAGTTAAATTGTTTTTTTCCTTAATTATTTTGTAATTTATCTAAATTATTTTGAGATGTTGTCTCTAATAAGAACAATTTGTACTTTGATTTTTGCTATTGAGGACCTTTACCTTTTCCATTGAACAATATTTTGTTAATTCTGAACACCCATCCTGAAAATGCTAGGTCTAACACCATTGCAAGGTATTGATCAATTGGTGTAGGGTTCCCAACTAGATAGTTAATTTTTTCCAATTTAGATTTTGAGGAAGGATACAAGTGGAGTATTTCGGCAGACATACTAGTAGTTATTAATGCATGTAATTGAACTTAACATATATAAGAAAAAAATCCATAGTGTCCGATTGTCAATGAGTGTCTAAGATTTAAATATTGCTTTCCATAGAAATATAATTTCGCAGTGGACTAAGACAACCATGAATATTACCTGAAAAACAGGAACACCATCAAAAGCAGTTAAGCCAGATTTCAACTGAAAAGCCAAAGAGTAACAACCGTCAATAGGCTGAAGTAAATTTGTTTGCATTCTTTGTATTAGAGTAACAGTCCAGGAGATCATAGTAATCCACATGTTCTATGTTCAAGAGTTCAACTTTGATATAGCCATCAGCGAGAAAATAAGCATAAGTTATACAGACCAACAGTGCACAAAGTGCTCTAGCACCATGGAGAATCACAGCATGTGAACTAGTCCAGACCAGGCCAATCAGAAAAAATGATATAGATTTTCTCTATTTTGAAAGTACACCTTCCACTATAATAATAGCACTTCTGTGTTCTATGTGCATCTATCTAGTATGAATGCATGCCATTTGTGCATTCTGGTAAAGACATGAACCACAGATGACAGATGTAACCAGCCTGACATTCATTACCAGGTTAAATGATTTCCTGGAGCCAAGCCACTGTAATAGGTGTATTATTTTGCATTGCTCAAAGTTCGAGTTTCTCAGAACAGAGTTTTTCTTTGAAGTGAAAATAATATTATATAAAAAACCGGGAGAATGGAGATACATTTTGGGGATTCAAACACCCAAATTGCTAATATACCGTGGTGATTGGTGACTGTCCAACCTTTCCAGGTCTAATATATACAAGAAAGTCTGTATTAAAAGCTTGAGTTGTGTCACTTTACGCAAAAATGGCCATGTGCACTTGACCCTAGACCTTGGATTCTTGGTAAATAGTCAAAAACATGACATGGGAGTAAACTAATACAAAAGATTGTCCATCGAGTCTGGAACATATACGGGATGCATTGCTGCTTTCAAGAGTAATTTAGTCTACATGATGAACTGAGTTCTATTTTCTAGTGAGATAGAGAGAGGGGCAGGGATGCTAAAAACGATCCACGTATAGATACGATAATAGAGCAATAAGCCACAAGTACAGCGAAGAGCAAACCTCCAGTGCGTTCTTTATTTGAAGAGGGTCAGGTAAGAACCGAAATGCAATACCTTCGGCCTTCAACATATAAACCTGTGTTCAGAAGGATGGCGTAAGGTATATTCACATTGTGAAACATCAGTATCAGTGTGGTTCAAGATATAGAATACAACGATGCATGGAGTAGAATGAGTGAAGTTGTAATGAGGCTATCCTAAGCTCACGAATCTTCAAAGCATGAACAAAAGCTGGCTTGTAACAAAAAAAAATAAGCTAGGTAAACAGGCAGCACATACGCACTCCACAACAATAGGACTTATGAGAAAACGGTTCCTTTCCCGTATGCGTCCTTCTAAGAAATCTAGTTCTCACTTTGCCAATCGCTGATATGTCATTAAATTAATTTGTACTGCATGTCTTTCATAATTCTGCCGCAATCCAACACCGCAAGAACACAAGCTCCCCACTAAACTCTTACATAAACCCCAATACCCCATAACTTCCAATGCAGAATTGTTCCTGAAATCATGAAGATGTGATCGATCATAAGACATATCGTGTTAAGCCCACCTGATCGAGCGTAATAGGCACCACTTTTGCTCCCTTCCCTAGCACCGGCTGCCGCGTTCTCACCTAAACCACACAACCTCCAGAACCATTAGTAAAAAATCTAAAAGCAAACAGCAAATCCAGCAGATGGCGAGAGAGGAGCAGAGAGGAATACATGGGAGAGGAGGGCGTCGGCGTCCTCGGAGCGGAAGCAGAGAAGGCCGAGGGAGCGGAGGCCGGTGGCGGGGTCGGAGACGAGCACGAACTCGTTGCTGGAGTTGCAGACGGTGAAGACGGGCGTGCCGGTGAGCGCGCGCGCGACCTCGTCGGGCGCGAGCGCGAGGGAGAGGGAGGCGCCCTGGGGCCCCGGCGGGTGCGCCGCGGCGAGGGCGGGGCGCGGGGCGGCGAAGCGGGAGGCGAGGCGGGAGAGGTGGTGGTGGAGGAAGGAGGAGGCGGCGGCGATGGGGTTGGGAGGCGGCGAGGGGAAAGGGGAGGGAGAGGGGTTGGACATGGGAGCGGCGGCGAGCGGGAGGGAGGAGGAGCGCGTGGAGTTAGGCGGCGGCATCGGGTCGGTTGCTCGCTCGCGTCGGCCTTACGGGGGCTTTGGTGGTAGCGTCCGAGGTGTCGTGTTGGTCGGTGTCGCCGAAGAGTTGCCGCCGGGCGCGGGGCGGATTCGGTCGTGCCGAGGCCGCGTGGTGCGGCCCTGTTCGATGGGTCGGGTGGTTTCTGGTTCGGTCCAGGACCTGAGTCCTTTTGTTAGTCATTTTTCTCACTTTTTCTTTTCGCTTTTGGCTGGTTTTCACGCGTTTGAAGACGGTTTTCATGTGTTTCAATTTATAAAAAATAGATATTTGTCTAACTATAATGTATTTAGCTTGTTGGTCATGTTAACAACACATAAAATTATTATCATTGTACTAGGCTATTTCCAATATTAATAAAAGCTCCTTGTGCAGCTAATTATTAGAGATAGCGTGATATGGATCAACGTGTGGTTGATGCGTAATGTGGCATAATCTTTCACGGTGCTTGAATTTCAATCTTGATAAACGCAAAACCCTACCTTTCCTCCTAAGAACAAATGTATCTTCAAAGTAAGTAATGATATTTGGTAGACGTTAAATCAATCTGAAGATAGGAACAAAATCAAAGCCAAAAAACAACATCAAACCATGATCAATTGAGGATGCCACGAATTAGTGAGATGATCCACAAGGAATCACAGATATTGAAAGAAAATCCACCCTCCAATATTCACGCAATCACAAAACCCTAGCTGAGAATTTCCGAAACACATGTACTCATTATGCGTAACATAAACATATGACTTCTCTCTATTTTCTTCAACTCAAAACTTCCTTACAATGGAGGTCCACCCCTGAATATATAGTCTCGGTGAACAGTACACTCGGTGAACAGTGACGATGATCTAATAATCCTCAATTAATTTGTTTATCTATAATTGTTATTATATATAGAAATATCCACATGACAGTCTTAAGTATACCCCTTATCATTCATAAGGGAAAAACTTAATTGGTCGTAAACCATCCAACAACCACCCTGTATGGTCGTGAGATATTGTACGACTACTTGGTAGTCGTAAGCTTTTCTACGACCACCTCATGGTCGTATGTCTTTCTGTCTTTCTACGACCACCTCATGATCGTAAGCCTTTCTACAATCAAGCCAATTACGACTACCCTATAGTCAATAGAGTCTACAGACATATGGGCCCAATTAACTAGAGAATCTTATACGTTGCGTTTACGACACAGAGCAGTTAGCATACGCTGTTATTCTTCAGAATAACTACATGCATTACGCCTCTGCTCTGACGATAACTATCATACGACGTGGGGTGTTATCTCCCTGACAGTAACCTCCATCTATGTGCGCATTTCATCAAGTGTTAAGGCGCCTCTTGGTCTGGAATACCTGCCGCCCCATCATGCGCTATATAAAGGCTAAACGTCAGTAGAGGAGGGGCAGGAGGAAGGCATAGAGATAAGAGATAGAAGTCATTGAATCTTTGGTTTCACTAATTCCTTCCTGCTTGTAAACATAGTCAATACAACAACACAGGAGTAAGGTTGTTATTCTCCCAGGAGAAGGCCTGAACATGCCTAAATCCTTGTGTCTTTCTCTACGTGGTTCTATTTCAAGGAAACCCCCAAATATTCATTCGTAAGATTGATACTAGATCATCGACAGTTGGCGCCGTCCGTGGGGAGAGTGGAACGAGGAGAACTGATTCGATTTAGCAGACTATGCAGAACTCGAATGGATGCTTGCTATGAGTACAAGCAGAGCATTATTTCATCCGATGACAATGCTGCCCCTAGGGATCCTTCACCAGACCTAAGAGACTATGCCGCGGACAAAGTTGATAAGGGATCCCCCCCAAACACTGCGTCCAAATGAGAGACCAGATTCCTTAGAGGACAAAGGTACATCCGACCATAATCAAGACTGCGCCAAGATAAGTACAGAGCATAGTGAGGGTTCATTTCGATTGGAGACGGTTATAACCCAGAATTCCCCTTCTTAGAGGGTATTGCTCCAAGTCACGAGGCGTTGTCGTTCGACTACTCCTCAAGCCAAAAGGCTCAAGCACAAGTGGGAATGATATCCAGGAGGTATTTGTCCTCCCCTCAGATCCTAATCTCTCTCTGAGAGGCAGGACTGGGGATACTTCCCATCGCTCACTCACTTCGGGCTCTCGTAGTGATGGCAAGGACGCCTCTGGCGATGAACAGGATCACCATCTTCATAAGCAAGGGAGAAATCCTAGAAATGATCACTCTCCACTAAGGAAAACTCAAACAAACTCAGATGTGGATGATCCAGAGACCATCCAGAGGAGAAGAATTGCAACCCAAAGAACTTTACCTGAGTGCATGCAATATCGGTCAGAGAAAGCTCAAGAACTTCAATGTATAAATGAACTGATCGAGAACCCGACTCAAGAACTTGGACGAGCGTCAGGCTACGACCTCTTCGATGAAGAGAGCACACAAAGGCTTTGGGGTGTAATGGTCAGACTTGAGCAAACTCGCCGACATCGTTCTGGAAGTCGTACCAGGACGATTCCGTCGAACACCAGTCGTTCGAATAACTCTCCTCATGGAGAATGGCACGACAACAGGTTCGGTCGCTCCTCTAACCACAACTCTAGTTGGAGAAGAGTTCTTCGAACATTTGGTGATTGACAAGCTCCTAGGGGAGGTGATCGTTCACCACTTCTAATTAGGAATCTGCAATAGCAGATGGAATACGAAGAGTATTACCCTCGTAGGACTGAGACCTATCGTAGGTCAGGTCCACCTGCCACTCGGTATCGTCGTGCACGATCACCTAGTGACATCAACCCTGCTTTTCTGCAAAGAAGGCGTCATGATATTATTACCGAATGTCGAGCATTCTCGCTTGACCTTCAAGCAGTTCGTTAGCCACCATGGTTTCGACCGGTGAACATAGAGAAGTTTGATGGGTCACAAAATCCCATCGAATTTCTTTAGATATATACGACCGTTGTTCGAGCAGCAGGAGGAAGAGAGCACGTTTTGGCGAATTACCTTTCTACTGTGCTCGAAGGATCTGCTTGGTCGTAATTATTAAATAAACCACAAGAGTCGGTCTATTCGTGCCAACATCTCTGTGACCTACTACTGGTCAATTTTAGGGTACCTACAAACATCCCGGAACAAAGGATGATCTGCACAGAATGAGACAGAATGCCCATGAGACCTTGCGCTAGTTCATCAAGCATTCCAATCAGGTTCGTAACTCCATTCCTAAGGTTTCTGATTCTTCTGTTATTAGAGCATTTAAGTAGGGAGTCTACAGTAGAAGGATCATAGATGATATCACTTTAAATCCTCCAGCTACTGTTGTCGAGCTTTTTGAGATGGCCGACCGATATGCAACTGCTGCAGAAGCGGTCCAGTGGAACAGAACCATCGACCAAGATGATAAAAATACTCAAGAAGCAGATGAAATTAAAAAGAAGAAGGATAAAAAGACCAAGAAATCCAAGAGCAAAACTAAAGGCTAAAAGCCTCAAGTCAATAGCTCCAAGAAAGTCTTAGCCGTAAGCGATAAGGAGCCTCAATGCTCCAAGCCATACCCCGATCGGGGCAAGGGAAAATGCCTCGAACGGAAAAATGACAAGTCTAGGTGGTATCCTTTCCATAAAAAGAAAGGACACGACCTTCGCAACTGCCAAGTTTTCCAACGAAAACTAGAGGACTACTACACCGACAAAGGATCACTTCCTACGCTTGAGCAGGTAGGGCAAACAAGTGGCCGAAAGCAGTCAAACGACGATGAGGAGATGCCATTTCAATATCCGAAGCACACCATCGATCATATCTATGGAGGATCTTCGACATACGAGTCAAAACAACCGCTCAAGGCGGTCGAGCGTGAGGTAAACTCCATTGACCCTCCTCTTGTCAATAAATTACTAGAGTGGTTGGAAGTCACTATCTCTTTCGAGAAGAGTGATTGTCTAATCCCTTCTACTCAACCAGGTCGACTTCCGATCGTGGTAATGCCCACCATCAACAACTGTCAAGTAAATCGTGTGTTAGTTGATGGTGGGAGTTCATTAAACATATTGTTTACAAGTGCCCTAGATGAGATGCAAGTGCCTAGGACCAAGGTAAAACATGTACGATACTCATTTTATGGGATCGTACTGGGGTCTTCGGCCAAACCCATTGGCCAAGTTTCTCTTCCTATAACGTTTGGTTCTCCAAACAATTTCAGGATAGAAAAAACTCCCTTTTGATGTGGTTGATTTCGACACAGCATATAACGTCATACTCGGACGACCAACTTTAGCATGGTTCCTAATGGCTGCTTAATATGGTTATCAATGTCTTAAGATGTCAGGTCCCAAAGGAGTAATCACAGTCTGCTGTGATAAAAAGATGGCACTTATATATGACCAAAAATCCTTCGAGATGGTTGGCCAGATATCAACTTGAGAAGCAAGCAAGGGTCAGCTTTCGACCAAGCAGTTGAAGCCCCAAGTTGCACCAAAGCCGAACGATCACCAAAGCCGAATGATCAAGTAAAAAAAGTTCCACTGAACCCAGAGAAGCCTTTAAAGACTGTTTGCATTAGGGTTACTTCCGACCCTATATAGGGAGATGCCATCGTCACCTTCCTCCGAGCTAACGCAGATGTCTTCATGTGGTAAGCATCCGACATACCCGGAGTCCCCAGGGAGGTGATTGAGCACAGGCTAGCTCTACGGCCTGACAAAAAACCCGTAAAACAAAAATTACAGAGATTTGCACCTGATCGACGAGATGCTATCAGATCGGAATTGGACAAGCTACTTAAAGCAGACTTTATAAGAAAAGTCGACTACCCAGAGTGGTTGGCTAACCCTGTAAAGGTTAGAAAGTCTAATGGTAAGTGGCGTATGTGTGTAGACTTTACTGATCTTAATAAAGCTTGTCCAAAAGATGATTTTTCTCTTCCTCGTATTGATCAATTGATTGATTCTACTACTGGTTGTGAAATATTCAGAACAAGGAAGCAGCGAGACACATAGCAAAATGGTCGGTTGAGCTTAGGAAGTTTGACCTTCATTTCGTATCCCGAACGGCCATTAAATCCTAGATCTTGGCAGACTTTGTCGCCAAATGGACAAATCCTGAACCTATTCAAGATCCCTAATATGAATCCCACGACCAGTGGACAATGTACTTTGATGAGTCACTTACGCTAAGTGGCTGGGGGGCTGGGGTGGTTCTGGAATCTCCTACAAGAGAGACCTTAAAGTGTGCTATTCAATTAAACTTTTCTACCACTAACAACGTGGCAGAAAATGAAAGTTTGTTGGCTGGCATACGAGCAGCGAAAGCGCTCGGGATTCAACGACTACTCGTGAGAGGAAACTCTCAACTAGTCGTGAATCAGGTCGAAAAAGAATACCGGTGCTCTAACTCGACCATGTCTCGGTACTTATCGGACATAAGGAAGCTTGAAAAGTATTTTTTTTGGTTTTGAGCCACAATATATCCCTCGAAAGGATAATTTCCCCGCTGACTAGTTAGCTCGAATGACTTCTTCCCGATCACAATCTTATTGGAATAGCTCTAGAAGTCGTCTCTAGTCAAAACACTAGAGACATCTCCTATTGAGACAACCTCTCTAGAATATGAGGATACCTAGATGAATCCCATCAAGTATTTTCAGAAGGGTACAATACCCAGTGACGATCTTGAAGCTGATCATTTATCCGACAAGGCCAAAATGTATACTTTGGTCGAAAGAGTCCTTGACAAACGAGGTACTCAAGGGGTTCTCATGTGACGCATATCACATAGAGAAGGATTAAATCTCCTTCACGAAATACACGGAGACATCTGCGGAACTCGCACTTCTTACAGAACACTGGTCAGAAAAGCCTTACAATAAGGTTTCTACTGGCCAACAACCCTCCATGGTGCTAAAAAGATAGTTAAAAAGTGTGTAAAATGCCAGTTTTATAGTAGGTAAATACACCAATCGGCTTAAGCATTGCAAACCATTCCTCTCGCTTGGTCTTTTGCAACCTAAGGTCTTGATATCCTACGACTATTTCCAAAAGCACGAGGAGGCTTCGAGTTCTTTTTTGTGGCTATTGATACGTTCACAAAAATAGATTGAAGCTGAACCTATGATTGGGATAACAACAGAAGCTACCAAGAGGTTTATGATGAAAAATGTGATTACTCGATTTGGCGTTCCAAGTCGAATAATTACAAATAATGGTACACAATTTTCGAGTGCAAAATTCCAAGAATTTTACGAAGAGTTGGATACCAAACTATGTTATGCCTCTGTCACCTACCCACAAAGCAATGGGGGTAGTCGAAAGAGCGAATGACCAAATTATGCAGGGAATTAAAACTCGTGTCTTCGACCAGCTTATAAAGCGCTCGGGGGCTTGGGTAAAAGAATTACCCTCAGTATTATGTGCACTTCGCACGACTACTAGTCGGGCTACAAGTGAAACACATTTTTTCTTGTTTTTGGGGCTAAAGCCATGCTTCCAACAGAACTAAAGATTCGGTCAACAAGGGTCGAAAATTACAACGACTCTAGTTAGGAACAACTTCTAGTAGATGACATTAACCTACTCGAAGAGAAGAGAAATCAAGCCTTAATCCGTTCGGCAGTCTACCAACAAGCCCTGCGCAAATACTACAATCGTAAGGTCTAGCCTCGCAGCCTTGCTGTAGGTGATTTGGTATTGAAAAAGATTCTATCTAGTCTAATTGGAACAAACTTTCCCCAAGTAGGAAGGTCCTTACACGGTGGTTGAAGTTACACAATCAGGCTCGGTATGACTAGCAATGGAGGATGGTCGAATCCTTTCCAACTCACAGAACATCGACCAGCTACGTAAATTTTATGTGTAACTCTGTGTATTCTCAATAAAGTTTATCATTTCTTCAATCTTATTGTTTTAAAATTTTCATTGAGCAACGCTTCGATTTTTTGATCATTTTTTTAAACACTTAGTTTTTTACACTGATCGAATGTGGGTAACATCACCTAATCGAAGTCTTTCCTTTCTGCACACTACTACAAAAAGGGTAATACTGGACGTCTCATCACAGACGGCTGACCAAACCATCTGTATTATGCAATCACAAACTGTTCATATTGATAACCGTCTGTGAAGAGAAAATATCACGGACGGTTCATATTGAAAACCATCTATGAAGTATCATAGACGGTTCTAAACATGAACCGTCTGTGATAATTGTAAACTTCACAGATGGTTTTTAATTATATCCATCTGTGATAATATCGCTACAGCTCCCCGGTGAGTTTCTTCGTCGCCCGATGAGTTTCTTCGTCGCCGATGCGACTCTTCGTCGCATCAATGCTGCTTCGGCTCCCCGATGCGGCCCTTCATTTCACACGCCAAATTTATTTCTTGTTTTATAACAAGGATCATCCGCCATCAAAGATGATCATCCCCACATATAACTCTACTATATATACTTCTAAAGCAAAAATGACTCCCTCTTCTATTTCCTTGTCACCGACATTGATGGCCTACCTGGCCATACTGTATGAGAACCTCTGTCGTCGTACGTTGGTGGACATTGCGGAAGGATACTATTTCAATAGTGTCCTCACTCCTCTGTCTGAGGATTTGTCGAAGCAGGTGACAGCCACCTTCCGCCGTCTTGACATCCTCCTCCGCCGTGTCTTCTGGGTGATCTCCCACTTCTGGCGAGTGTACTGCATCATCGACGTGGTCCTCCACAACGACGTTGCACGTCTCCAGGAGGCTTGCCGTCACTTGGACTGCTTAATCGAGGCAGCGAGTGACCGAGTCGACCGTGCCGAGACCCCTCAAGCAAGGGAAGAGAGCCTATGGGCTCAATTCTTCTTGATTCAACAGTCCGAGAGTCTTCGGGAGACACTCAAACGAGCGCATGAGCGGGTGGACATATTTCGGGCTTCGTTCGCTGATAATCACGAACCATCTGTTGTCGCCGCCGCCTATGAAGTTTTGAAGACGAAGATAGCAGCCTACCTCCGCCACTAGAAAAACTTTGTTTATTTAGGTTTCTACTTTTTTTTTAATCTTTGTAAGAAGCGACTGGCCACGCTGTTTGGCCATATGTAAATTCCAAAATGAAAAAAAAAATCTATTTTCAGCAGTATTTAAATGACAAAATTGACATAAATATGTAATTTCTTCATGTCATGTAAACGTATACATGATAGTATGCTCAAAACATAGAACTTGAGAACAACCATATCACAGACGGTTCCATAATAGAATCACCTGTGATATGAGACCATATCACAGACGGTTCTATTAAGGAACCGTCAGTGATAAGTGGTAGAACCGTCAGTGATAAGTACCACTCTTTATTAGTAAGAGCCCGCTAGGGTTTGCGCCCTAACTCGTCACTCCCCAACGCCCTTATTCTCATCTATTCCCCTCCCTACCCGAGTGCCCCCGACGTCGCCCTTCTTCCCATCATCGCCGGTTGTGACACCACAGTGTACTGCACAAGACACTCGTTTGATAAGAGTGTCTTGTGCAGTGTCACTGTCGTGCCACAACTACGGTGACACTGCCTTCCCCTCTTCCTCCTCCCCCAGCATGCGCGACCCCGGCTACGTCTCCACCGACCTCCCCCAGCTACCTCTCCACCGACCTCGACCTCCGCTACCTCACCACCGACACCGACGATGTCGAGGTAAGACAGATCTATCACCTATTGGTTTGTGCTGTTGGTATTCATGTGAACCGAGCTGCAATGTGGGCTACCTTCTCGGTTGATGGTCGGTTTGGACACCCCTTGGCCTTGCTGTCTTACCCTCTGTGACTGCTGGCTGGCTAGATGGATAGATGGATCTGGATGTGGAGAATAGGGTTGTGTTCGGGTGTGACTGCTGGTGCTGCTAGTTGTGGATAGAAATGTTTGTATGCTCTATCTGATTTGTCTGCGCCTAGCACTGGGAGGTATTGCAAATTGGTATTTGTATGCTCTGTTGAACTGCTCAATGATGTTAATAGTCATATGCTGAAATTGAATTGATAATTAGTTCATATTTGAGCTCTAATGAATTGCTAACTGTTGTCACTTTGATCTTCAGTTTATCAGTTTGAGGCCCAGTAGTTGGGGCTTCCTCCTCCCTGGACTCAATTTAGTTTCATGCTTGAGCTTGTTTTGGTTTACCGATGTGAGTTGATTATTTACTAATGTGGGTTAATTTATTGATTAAGCATGGTAAATGAAATAGAGGTGGGTTAATACATGGTGGAGGTGGTGCCACTGGTACTACGTTGCACAGAGGTAACTATTCCCCTCTACTCTCTATCGCTTTCCCTCCCCTTGCTCTGTGATGTAAACTAAGGGCTATTGGTGTATGTGCATTCTGTGCATCTTGCTTAGTTCATGTTGTGGGTTCGGATGAGGCAAAACATCAGTCTGTACTTTTGTACATGTAACTAATCTTATGGTATGTTCCTATATGGTATTCTGCTTTTGAAAGCTACAATTAACTTTTCAGATTTGTAAAGGTTAGGCTAATTTATAAAGCTGCAATTAACATACAAATTTCTGGAATTTTTACCTAGCTTGTGCCTCTGATCATCAATTATTTATTAATTGGTGTGTATTCTATTCCAAAACAAGACCAAATGAGTCAAAAAGTACTACAACACATCTTCACCTGTCTCTCGCCATTCATTTCACCTTTGTTTGTGTAACCGTGTTCATGCTGGTCAAATTCTCCTCCCTTGCGTCTCAGGTACACGGGGGGTCGTGATGAGGATGAGATAGCAGCCACGGGCAACCTCATCGAGCCAGCAAGTTCAAGAAGCATGGCTGCCAAGAGAGCACGTGGACATCCAATTACCTGGATGTCGTCGATAGGTAATTGGACTTGACATCAAGGAATGGTTGGTTGCTGATACATGAAGCCACTTCCCGGTCGTCGATAGGTAATTGGACTTGACATCAAGGAATGGTTGGTTGCTGATACATGAAGCCACTTCCCGGTCGAATGTCGTCGATAGGTAATTGGACTTGACATCAAGGAATGGTTGGTTCCCAGCCGATACATGAAGCCACTTCGTATCGGTAGAACCAACCATGGTTGATGTCAAGTCCAATTACCTATCGATGACATCCAGGTAATTGTATGTCCACGCGCTCTCCTTGCAACCATGCTTCATAAACTTGCAGGCTCGATGAGGTTGCCTATGGTCGCTATCTCATCCTCACAACCCCGAAAGTGGCTTGGGGACTATGAACAATATATATATATATATATATATATATATATATATATATATATATATATATATATATATATATATATATATATATATATATAAAAAATATGAAGCCGTTATAAAGGCACAAGCAACCATTGCTTGGAGACTTTATAGAGAATATATATCGCAGACGGTTCCATCTACAAACCGTCTGTGATACCTAAGATATCACAGACGGTTCCATAATAGAACCGCTGCAGGATATCTAAGCTATCGCTGCATAGTTCCATAATAGAATAAATGCGTAATAATCACTATCACGAGGCAGTTACGAGTTAATAACCGTCTGTGATAGTCTGCATAAACCGTCTGTGATGACCTTATGTCATTACTAACCCATAAACTCAGACGGCTTACGAAACCGTCTGTGATGACATTTTTGAACCGTCTGTGAAGACCTTTTTCTGTAGTAGTGGCATGTGGTCCTGCCACTAGAAGAAACTTTCTAGCGTCAACTTGTTCCTAACTTTTGCTGCCAACACAAAGAAACTAGGTTCAACAAAATGTGGTCGAAATAATTTACAGCGAGCTTTTTTCGACTTAGTTTATTTCTTCATTATTTTTGAAGAATTCTCTAAGTGGAGTAAGCTTTTATAATTTGTTCGACTACTTTTGGTAAACTCGATTCATTTAACTTGGTCGGAGGAAGACACACCACCTAGTCGAAGTCTTTCCTCTCTGCACATGGTCTTGTCCACTAGGAGGAACTTCCTAGCGTCGCGCTGTTTCTAACTCTTGCTATCAGTACAACATAATTGAGTTCACTAAAAAAGGTCGAACGAAATTTTTAAGCACACTCTTATAGTTTGTCCAACTAAAGTTGGTGCCTTTGATTTGATTAACCTAGTCAGAGAAAGCAACTCACCTAGTTGAAGTCTTTTCTTTCTACATGTGGTCCTACCCCTTAGAAGGAACTTTCTAGTGTCGATATGTTACTAACTCTTGTAATCAGTACACGACAATCGAGATCGACAACAACAGTCGGACAAACCCCTTTTAAACAAACCTTTTTTCACTATTTACTTAATTTATATAAATAAACTAAGCAAATAGTCGAGGGCTAGGATACAGTTATATATATGACTTCAATCCTTAGTCTTAAAGGTTCAATTTTCTTTCCTATTTATTGTCTTATGAGTTACTAACTACTCGATGCGACAATTTGCTGGAAAATAAAGGTTTATATTCATAAACAAAAGATTGTCTTTACAGTAATATTCCCTATTACAAACTACTCTGATGAAGGAGATCCGATTTACATCTCCTCCACAACCTTCTTGTTGACTGGCTGCACTTCTTCCATCAGTTGTGCTGCCTCTGCTTCAGAGCAGTCGAAATCGGCTTCAATTGGTTAAAGGCTAAGATTACGGTCATGTGCCTTAAGCTTTACTAAGGCATAACTTACTGCACTTTCGACCACCTCTCTTATCTAGTCAGCTTGATTGGTCTTCAGAGTTGTTATCAACTCCTCCAGAGTTCCGACCTGTTGTCCAATGGTACTCATATGAGCAACTATGATGTTTTCAAAAGGAGTGACCTCCTTAGCACTAAGTCCACTGAGCATATTGTTAAGGAGCGAAATATTTTCTTGAAGGTTAATCTTCGTTGCCTTCATTTTCTCCTGACTGCGAGTTGAAGCTTCTTGGAGTTGTTTTATTTCGACTGTTTGCTCTCGAAACAGAGTACGGCCAGTTAGAAAAATACTTCCTAAAGACTAGTAAATAAATTTGGTTGTAGGTAAAAGAATTCTCACCTACTAGACGAGAATCAAGCTTCTTGACCTCGTTATCGTGGGAGGCAGCATCATTTGTGCACTGCTCCTCCAACACCTTTATTCTCTTCTCTTTTTCTTTCTGGATACGGGTGAGCTCGTTGATCAACAAGGCCTTTGATTTGACCTTGGTTTTGAGCTTACCCATATCGACCTCTCGTTTCTAAAAAGAAAAAGAGTTAGAGAAAGAAAAGAAAGTCATTAAGATGAACAGTTTTAAGCGTAAAATTTACTGTTTATTTCATTCTACAGCTCGCAAGCTGCAAAATTTGCCTCCTAAAGGTTTTTTAGCTGGCCTTCTTTTTTCATCCCTTAGCTTCTGCATTTCAGCTTTTACATAGTTGAGTACATAAATTATGGTCATTTTGCCATTTCTGGACCTCCAGAAGGTTAGAGTAGACATGAGTATTGACTGGGTGGTCAAAACAAAATAAAGACTACTCATATCAAATACTTACGATCTCATTGCCAGTTGGCAGAGCTCAGCTTGCTGCTTCTTCAGCAAAACATGTTGCCTGTGGTATTCACCAACGGTAGCAACTTGTTCAAAAGCTCTCTAAACAAAGAAAGACAGTGAGAAAAGGGGGGGAAAATCCAAATATAGAAGTGTTTGCCATCGAGTACTTACAAAAATAGTTGACCGAGCAAAATTGGGATACACCCTCTCAGAATCTTGAAGTTCACAAAGCCCCTTGACTTGGTCCCACCATACTTTTTGAAGACGCTCGTCATCAAAAATATGTCCCCTATTCGGAATATCCTTAAGGTGTGGGACTCGATCACAAGGCCTGAACGAAGAAGATTCGATGGTTGGTGGGCCGAAGAACTTGGGGAAGAGGTTGAAGAAGTCTTCATCTTCTTCTTCTTCTTCATCGTCGTTGTTGGCAGCAACAACAATGTCTCCTTGAGGACCAGAAGGAACGTCCTCTACGACTTCCTTTTCGGCATGGCGATCGGAGTGTTCTCCTCCATCTTGACCAGATGCTTCTGGTGATCGTAGAATCAAGTCCCTTGTTTGATTATTGATATCCTCAATAACCGACTCGATCACCATAGCAACAGGATCTTCAGCCGACCTCGCCTCTGCTTCTATGACCACCTCAGTGGTCATAGCGGCTCTAGTGGCAACGACCTCCTCCATTGCCACCACAAGGACAGGGGTCGATTCCTCGATCACTTCTGTTGTTATCTCTTCAACTACAAGAGAAATAAATGTGTGCCTCTCGACAGAAGCATCCCTAGGGGCTAGAGAAGCAGGACTAAAATTGCAAAGAGAAAAGAAAATATGTCAAGTTAAATTTTTTAAAAAAGGTAAATAATATTTTTACGCTTTTAAGATTTACATACATTGGCTTTCTGGAGACAATCTTGAATCCAGAAGAAACCTTCCCCAAGGAAGATTTATTTTTCTTCTCTTCGACCATCCCAATTTTCATGACACCTTTAGCCTCTGTAAGGCTTTCAGTGCCACAAGATTGAGAGGCCGAGGCTTTTTCGACCACGTCTGGTCGAAAGTCTAGTTGAGGGGTTGGGACCTCTACGACCACGTATGGTCGTAGGTCTTGATCGAGAGCTACAGCTCCCAAAGCTTCCTACCCCTCTTGATGGTCAAAACTTGTTTCGATCACCAGAGGGACTACACTTGCCTCGACCATAGGCTCTACTGTCGCAGAAGTATCCTTCACAAAAGACATAAAGCTTTTACAGTTCTCCTTTTCTAATTGCTTGATAAAGTCGTGAGAAATAGAAACTGAAAATGTCTTATTATGAATGCTACCTTGGTCTTGGGGGCTTTGTGCTTAAGCACTTCGACCACTCCTCTTTTCTCTACAGCGATCACGTCTACAAAAAATTTACCAAAGGGGCTGGTTGGAGGAGGGGTGGAGCTTGAGCCTTTGCCTTTCTTGTCGGTGGCCTTCACAAGGCGACACCTTTTGGCCAGAGGAACTCTGACTTCCTCTGACCCTACTTCGACAGCCTTCAATTCGACCTCTTAGTTGTCTTGACGGTCTGTCAAGCCTACTTTCTGAAAAAGTTAGAAAAATAATCTTATTTAATGGTCGAATTCTACGACCATAGAACTCTAAAGATGAAATTAACTTTTGATTACCTTTAGGCATTCTTTTATTTCCTCTGCGGACACGATCGCCAGGATTCAAGGAACCTCTGATGTGGGTGTTGGAGCTTTCTCACAAACGAGTTTGACTCAAGTGTCAATGTATTTTTGTGAGAGATCTACAATTGCAAAGAAAATAATCAACTATCAAGCTCGAAATTAACCAAGAAGAGCTAGGTTGATTGTTTCTTTACCTTCTTCGAAATCCCTAGTTGGGTCGGTGGTCCCCGAGTACATCCACATGGGGTGTGCTCGATTCTTCAGAGGACTGATACGGCGAGCGATGAAGTCTCTCACCATGTGTCATCTAGTAAGCCCCCTCTTCCTTCAAGTTTTTGATGGCTTGAATGTAGGGGGTAATCCGATCGAGGTTGCTTGGAGTTGAGTCCTAGGAGGCACTCTTCTCTGCAGGCTTCCCCGTGAAGAAGAGACTGTCTTCCTTGGACATTTCCCAGTAAAATCACCTCTTCTTCCATCTCGGCCATGAAGATCAGGTGAACATCTGAATGTACTCCCTCGACTTCCAATCGTGGAGCTTCAGACTCCAGGTACATACGATTCCGCTGTGCTTGCTCATCCCGTAGTAGTACCGGAAGAGATCCAAGTCTAAAAGGATTTCTAGATAGGCTTCAGACAGGTAGACAAATACGCTCAACATTGCGATGGATTTGTGAACCAGATTTGTCAATTCCACCCCCAAATGTTGAAGTACGAGCATGAGGAAGGGGTGAACGGGGCAATCGGAAACCACATTCACAGTATGCCTGGAATACTAAAATCGTACTCTCCTCACCCGAGGGCCATTGCTATCCCTCAGCTTCGGTCCACTTCACATAAGCTTGTTTCGGGATCTTCTCGGCTACGACTAGAGCCTTCATCTTCCCGTATCCATCTCCGATTTCTCCCACTTAGAGACGGTTCTGACCATCTTTTTATAGTGGGTTTGATTTGGATTTGGAAAATTTTGGGAAGAGATTGCGATTTGGTTGGTAGCAAAGAGAACAAGAACTCGAAGAGCGGTTGAAGCAAGTGGGCAAAGTAAAAACCTTATGTTACACCCACGATAGATTTTATAGCCGCACGCCAGAGTTGGAGTTCGTGGGAACTCAACAGTTGCCACCTCTTCAGGAACCGCTCCAATGGACAGGTTTGTGAGAGTTGATTGGGATTCTTTAATCTATCCGTTCAGGAAAAGTGATTTTGTCTTTACAACTCAAGTGAAATTACCTTCTTGATCAAGTTTATTTCTGGTCAAATGAAAAGGCCAGTCGGAAAGATTTTGCTTCCAACTACTGTTCTACGACCTCCTTTCCAAGTAAGTTATTTTCACTTAAAGTTGGGGGGCTAGATGACGAGGATCTAATAATCTTTAATTAATTTGTTTATCTGTAATTGTTATTATAGATAGAAATATCCCCCATGATAGTCTTAAGTATACCACTTATCATTCATAAGCGAAAAACTCAATTGGTTGTAAACCATCCAACAACCACCATGTATGGTCGTGAGATATTCTATGACCACCTAGTAGTCGTAAGCCTTTCTACGGCTATCTCATGGTCGTAAGCCTTTCTACGACCAGGCTAGTTAGGACTACCCTATAGCCAACAGAGTCTACAGACATATGGTTCCAATTGACTAGGCAATCTTATACGCTGTGTTTAAGACACAGAGTAGTTAGCATACGCTATTATTCTTAGGGATAACTGCATACATTACGCCTCTGTCTCTGACGATAAGTGTCATGCGACGTGGGGTGTTGTCTCCCTCATAATAACTCTATCTACGTGCGCATTTCATCAAGCGTTAAGACACCTCTTGGTCTGGAATAACTGCCGCCCTATCATGCGCTATATAAAGGTTGAACATCAGTAGAGGAGAAGCAGGAGAAAGACAATTGGAGATAAGAGATAGAAGTCATTGAATCTTTGGTTCCACCGATTCCTTCCTGTTTGTAAACATAGTCAATACAACAACACATGAGTATGGTTGTTATTCGCCCAAGAGAATGTAGGAACCTGTCTAAATTCATGTGTCTTTCTATATTATTTCGAGGAAACCCCCAAATATTCATTCGTAAGATCAATACTAAATCATTAACAAACAGTAATTCGATTCGATGACCAGTACCTCGTGAACAGTAATCCAAAATCAACTCCTATTGTAAACTCCTACTTTAATTCGAAATTTAAACTACTCTAATTGCTAAAAATAAACTAAACTATGATATTACAAGCAATTTTGAAATTAATTTCTCTTTTAAAGAAAGATCCGAATTGGAATTGCTCCAATCCAAATCCATTTTGGATTCTTTAGCTGAAAATGCATTAATTTCAAAAATGAGTTTGAATTTGGCTCTTGTGTCTTTTCTTGGTCGAATTCTCTTGCAAACTTTACGACATGCAAAACCCTCAGTCCTTGTGTCTTCCCATGTGTCGCATGCTTTTCATGTACATGTGCTTGCCTAGGGTTTTCTCCTCCTCGACAAGCTTGTTTTGGACTAAGGCTTCACTCATGCATCGCATGCCTTTCACCATGACTGGTGCTTGGCTCATTCACCACAAGCTTCCCATGCACGCTAAAGCTACCCCTTCGGCCTACCTCCCTCTCCTCCCTCTTGGCCGAACCTAGTTCTTGTTTCTTTCCCCTTTGATACAAAATAGGCTCAACTTGAGGTTTAGCACAAACTTACAACTTATGAATATTTACTACCATAGTAGATACACCTAGGGCCTCATCATAGCGGCCTCTAAGCAACTAGAGTTGGAATTGTCTTTGAGGCCTAGAGGTTGCGTCTAAAGTAAAAGAGTATATATTGATATACTATACCATATGGTTGTTGTTAGAATTTTTTTAAATAATATTATTTTAAAAGATAATTACAGAAATAAATAGTCGCCCCAGAAAATTACAAAACTATGTCCCTGTCACCGATTGAACTAGTGACATGCTCCTGTCGCCAGTTCAATTGGCAATAGGGACCCTGTTGACTCCCTGTCACCTATCCAACTAGCGACAGGAAGTGAACAGTGTTGCTGTCACTAGTTGAACTGGTGACAGGAATCCATTTCCCCTATAAAAGACCTTTGAAACCCTAAAATTCGGCACATGACTCACTTTTATTCCGAAAAAAATAGGAGGGCAGGGAGAGGAGTACAACTGGGTCATGACAACCAATCTAGCCGAGGTGTACAACTGGGTCATGTGCGGCGCAAGGTGCCTCCCATTGGTTGGTATTATAGAGGAAATTCTCTGTGGTACCACAAACTATTTTGTTGACAGAAGCAAGAACGCGTCACTCGTCATGGCAAATGACAGAGTACTCTACTCCATCATGATCATGAAGTACATGGAGGAGAAGAGCAAGAAGAGTGAGATGCATCGGGCATTCAAGATGGGCACAAGGGAGTTTCGCTTCGAGATAATGTGCATGGATAAAGGACGCCGCGGAACGAACCGCGAGAGGATCACCCACGAGTGCACGCTACACCGCGCTAGTTGCGTATGCACTCGCAACAAGCCCCTTCTTCTGCATAGGCCCTGCTCCCATGTCATGGCCGCATGTTCGACGGTGGCGTAGCATCCCGGGCAGTACCTCTCTGATTATTTCAACAAGGAGGAGGTGATACAAATCTGGAGTGCAGAGATATATGGTTATGTTGTGGTTAGCCATTTCACTGGCCATTCAACCTAGGAGCAACTAATCTGGCCCGCGGACATTGATAGGCTGAAGGGAAAGGTTAGCCAACGACAGGTACGGTGCATCAGGAATGACATGGACGAAGCATAAGCCAGATGTCGTACAAAGAAGTGCTCTATTTGTAGGGAGTCTGGCCACACCTTCAAGAAATGCCCCACGAGAAATCCTTAGGATGAGGGAGATATCGGTACTCCGAACGTCGCCACAGGAACCTCATCCGGTCGTCCGACTCAAGGCAGTCCATATGGGGGACGTTGAGGTCGCGGCCACGGGAAAGCACGGACAATTGTAATATGTGATTACCAATATTGTGTGTGTAGTGGTAATAAGATTAGAAATGCTAGCATATTGTAACTTGTACTTCAGTTAGTACTTTGCTTGTTGTACGCAGTGTGGAACTAACTTATACTTCAGTTAGTACTTGGCTTATTGTACCTATCTCTGCAAAGCAGGACGTGTTATTATCATTGCGTTATTTTTCCAAAGTTCTCCACCGTGTATGAATTCCCTAGCGCATCGCAATATCACTTACCTTCCTACTTACGAATCATTACTACCTCAATCGTCCTCGCAAAATTCTTCAGAAATTTACCACACTACAACAACATACGATGATCACAAAATGTTATTGCTAGTCTAACAGATTTCGTACCCTTGATAATCTACAAAAATCACAAACGGACCAACCAACCTTATCACCACCCTTTTATTTTCCAAAAAAAAAAACAACCTACAAACAAGATTTGCTAAATGTATTACCTACAAAAATTGTCATTTATTCCCCCACAATTATTTCCATCGGATTAATAAAATGACAAGATTATTATTTTAAATCACCAGTTCAACTAGCGACAGAAATATTGTTCACTTCCTGTCGCCAGTTGCACTGGCGATAGGGAGTTGGACCTGCGACAGGGAGTCAACATGGTCCCTGTCGTCAATTCAAACGGCAACAGGGATCTAGTTTTGTAATTTTTTGGGTGACTATTTATTTTTGTAATTATTTTTTAAAATTGTACTATTTTTTTAAAAAAAATCGTTGTTGCGATCGATCACATGCCTGTTGCAATTTAACCACCTCAGGTAGTCATTGATATCTTGAAGCTACATTCATACAAGTTACAATGCACACACCAGACTTAATATATGGAGGAGTTGGGAATCGATTGATACTAGGATATGATAGAATAATTTAATGTATTTTGGTTTCCGCCATAGAGGCTGGATGAAATGATAAACATTGGAGAGAAAACTAATAAGGATTAGAGACCGACTGCGGGTTAGCCCGGGTATCATCTGAAAGATACCTTAATTACAATCCTAGTGACACACAAACATGTAAACATAAATATTTTTCCTTATCCTTAACTATATGCGCAGCTTCAGTTAGTTACCGCTCATCTAACATTATTGACATCTCAATTACATATCTACTGCTAACTCGTACAAATCACCGGTCTTATCAGTGTATCTTGCCTTTATTATAGCACATATCATTTGTCATCTTTATTGCTATATGTTAGGCAGCATATCAGGTGCACAAAGGTCATTTGGTGTACATATGAAAAAAAATTTAGTTTAGGTATCAAATTAGCATAAAAAATTCTGAAAAAAATTCTAGATGTAATTTATGGTGTTTTGTTCCACCCCATCCTGGTAGAATGTATGGTCCCAAAGTTATCCGTATACAGCTTTTTGTAGGGTCAATCTATGCTCAGTTGATACGGATTAAAGTAAAGAGACAAACAAAAACACAGAGCATGACAAACTCAACATTTCTCCACAAAAATCACATTTCTCCATAAGATTTGCAAAAGCACAAACGTACATCCGGTACACTGCATAGTCACAAATTAATACATCCACCCTTGACACAAAATAACAAAAACTCACTTCAGACTTCAGTAGGAGCCGAGGTCAGTGATCTTGACGTGGAGGTGCCTCTGCGCGAAGGCGAACAGCCGGCCGACCTCCTCCCCGTCGACGGCGCCGTTGCGGTTGGCGTCGGCCGCGCGCACCCCCTCTCGCGCCTTCCACCCCGCGAACCACAGGTGCAGGCTCCGCAGCGCGTGCTGCAGCTCCTCCCGGCTGATCCGCCCGTCGCGGTCCGCGTCGAACTGCCCCAGCCACGCCCAGAACTCCTCCACCGTCACCTCGCCCTGCGGCAGCCCGCGGTACCGCATGAACGCCATCCGCTCGTCGATCGACCGCTGCTTTAGGCGTGCAGTTAAGCTTGGCTGCTGCTCTGGGCGAGTGCGAGGCTGTGAGTCTAGTCCTGAATAGCAAAGCGACTATGCACGGTGGCCGCCTATATATACGATTGATCGAGGAGGCTTTGGCTTTGGGGTTTTACGGCTCAGTTACCGCACGTTTCGCACAATTCCACGCACGCGCGTTTGGCCTGCCTGGCCGCTACGGTTCTCCGTGTTGAACTTTGGTGATTGTTCGGTGGAAAAGAATGGGATCAATCACTCACTAGTGGATTCTAAAAAAAACACTCGCTAGTGGGCTAGCTTGCTGGTAGATGCTGCAGCGTGTAGGCCTTTGGGCTTTAGCAGCGTGACAGGGTATTCTGGGATTTCCCCTAGGCGAGCGGAGGGTTCAAGTAATGTCGTCCTGTGTGTCGATGGACGACACCTTCCTCACTAGCAAGTACAAGGGCATCATCCTCACCGTGGTAGCAGCCGATGCGAACGACCAGTTACTCCCCGTGGCTTTCACGATTGTTGAGAGCGAGAACATAGATAGTAGGTTGTGGTTCCTTGCAAACGTGAAGCGGGCGGTGGTTCAAGACCGCCCAGGTGTGTGCGTCATATCGAACCACAATGCTAGTTTGCTGTCCGCGTTTGCCACGATGCAAAACGGGACACGGCCTCCCTTCCAGTGGATGAAGGCAAGCAATTTTCGGAGGTGGCGCAGGCCTACATGAACAAGAAGATCAAAAAGGCTCGTTCGCACACTTTTAGGACCATGGATAGCATCAGGAAGAAGTTTGAGATTCGTCTGAGGTAGAAGTATGTCACAGGTCACACTAGGGGTGATCGCAAACAAGTCTGCTCGATCGATGGGGAAGCGTCCTGCACCTGCAATAAGCCGCAGCTTCTTCACAAGCCCTGCTCCCATGTATACGCGGCGTCTTGCAGCTGGCGCCGATCCTCGGCGTATCGTCTCGAGTTCTATGACATTCAGCACATGTACGGCACTTGGAGTGCCAAGTTCAATTCGTACGGGCTGGACATGCATTACAGGGACCTCTGGCATGATGTGAAGTGGGTGCCGAACGACGCACTCAAGCAGGTCGGCCGTGGAAGACGACAGTCCAGCCGCATCCGTAACGACATGGATGATAGCCAGCGCGGGCAATGGGCTAGGCACCCGAGATGCAGACTCTGCATGACGATTGGCCACTCGTTCGCCACCTGCCCGAACAGGCCCGGGTCAAGCAATGCACCGTAGCGACGAAGTTTCATCGCCTATATATGTATGTTATATGTTTGTTGTAATGCGTTAGGCGTTATCGTGTTGTACGTGTTGGAATGTGTCGGACAATGGCTATTGTCATATGTTTGTTGCCTATGTATGCTATATGTTTGTTGTAATGTGTTAGGCGTTATCGTGTTGTACGTGTTGGAATGTGTCGGACAATGGCTGTTGTCATATCGTATTCTATATGTTGTATGCTATATGTTTGTTGTAATGTGTTAGGCGTTATCATGTTGTACGTGTTGGAATGTGTCGGACAATGGCTGTTGTCATATCGTGTTCTATATGTTAGAATGTGTCGGACAATGGCTGTTGTCATATCGTGTTCTATATGTTGGAATGTGTCGGACAATGGTTCTTCTCATTTGTCTGTTGTGTATGTATGCTATATGTTTCGTTTTCGTTTTGCTTATTTGTACGTCCTGTTTTATTTACACACTAACTTGTTGTTGTACGTACCTCAGGAGATGGCGCAGCCTGCAGACGACGTATCATACGAGCTACTCGACCCACGGTGGGATCGGGGACACCGATGCCACGCGTGGTCATCCGGCGTGGGTCCTCCGAGCTTTGTCATCAGGAGTCCTAGAGAGCACTAGCCTTTGGACCAGCGGTACGTCTCATTACTACGGGACACCGGGCTTTTGCCCATTGCCGGCCTGTTGGATCTGGAGCACACGTTTCAGTTTGACACGCCACTGTTGTCCACGCTCATGGACCGTTGGAGACCAGAGACGCACACCTTCCACTTCCGGTGGGGGGAGATGACCGTTACTCTGCAGGACGTCGCTATGCTTACAGGACTACCACTACGGGGTCATGCAGTAGTGCCACCTCCCAGGCGACCAGACTGGAAGGTGCGGATGGCTGAGAGGTTTGGTGACCCGATCCCAGAGAACATATCAGGTGTGCCACATTCCTGACTACAACGATACATGGTCTGCCCCGTGCACACGACCCAGCAGGTTGTACGAACACACTTCCTTGCGTACCTGCTCTTCCTCTTAGGGTGGGTCTTGTTTCCTACGAGTCAGGGAGATTAGGTGCACCCTATCTACATCCATCTTGTTGGGGCGTTGGCGGGCGTGCGGCGACGAGGTGCCGCGATCTGATTGGGGCTCCGCGATGCTGCGCCACGCATCGAGGCTTGTGTGATGCCTCACAACACAAGATGCGCCCGAGAGCGATCCTCGCGATATGCTACATCCTCTTGCAGCTGTGGTCGTGGGAGCACTTTCCGGTTGGCTGCCCGTACTTCCGCACGGCCGTGCACCCTTTCGAACACATCCCCGAGTTTTACGGTGAGGGAGATGGTGCCGACCCCGTTGAGGGGCCCACAATGGGCACTCGCTGGACACGTGCTCGGCTAAGGTGGGCTAGGGAGAGGCCGAGGCGTGTCTACCCTGAGTTCCACAACCAGTTCGAGACTCTGCACGAGGTGGAGGTTGTATGGTTCCCATGGTCTACACAGTTCATTGTGGAGATGGCCCCGTACGGCTTGTCCTCTCAGTGCAGTCAGGACTACGCATACTGGATGACGATCTACCATCTAGTCTTCTCCCATATGGTCAAGCCGTACTCACCACAGTGGGTCATGAGACAGTTCAGGCTTTACCAGTAAGTGCCACTGCCTCCAGGACGACCTCTTGTAGCGAAGGCTCACAAGTATGTTGTTACTTGGTTTACCTATTGGCTGCATCTCTTTTTTCGATTGCCTAACGTCCAAATTCACCTGCGGGCAAACGAGGCAAGGGCGGAAGAGCGACGACTGGAGGGAGACACAGCTACCGTGGATGACGCTGTGGGCCGAGAGGGCAGCGATCGACGTCGTGCAGGAGGCATGACCGTACGATGTCGAGACACACACTGCATACTTGACATGGTACGTTCCGCGCACCAGGAGCAGCCTTACTGGTGCGCTACCAGAGCGCCCTACGGAGGTCACGCACGACGCCGCTGTACGAGCAGGTCCTAACACTCATCGGGCGGCACGCCAAGACGAGACGGTAAAATATTCTTCGTAGTTTTTTTGCACGGGAAACGCGTCTAACTTATTCTCGGTTTCCTTGCGGTTAGACCGCCTTCAGAGTATTAACACCGAGGCTGCCTAGGGTCTACGACGTGGGAGGACCAGCACCTCCTCTCAGTTCCTAGATATGCTGAAACGCGTCTATGATGACTCGGCAGCGGCAATCAGGACCATGACTTGTGATCGGCACAGCGACGTAGCTCGGCGACGACGACGCGGACACCGAAAACAACCTCCTTCCCCACCGCCCTTAGCACCGCCCTCAGCACCTCCCTCCGCACCACCGTCTACATGTCCGTCGCACTCCGGGAGTCGACCTAGCTACCGTCGCTCTTCCTCCACGCGCCTCGGCCTCGGGCAAGCGGTATGTCAATTACGATTTGTTCTCCTAACTGTTTGCACATGCCTTTATTTGTGATGTATAGCTACCGCCCCCGTCATCACCGGGGGGGGGGACAGGACCGGACTTCAGACAACGGCCCTAACTCGCCCCAGCCCCAGCGCCGAGACGAGGCATTGCCCACATTCGCACATGGCATCGGGGCAAGCGGCGAAGGCAAGGTCCATGAGGGCAACCCGTGGTTCAGGCAGTCGTTAGGAGCAAGCACTGTGCACTATTTCGGCGCCGATTGCCCCGGGATATCATCATCCACACAGCCACATACACAGGTACACTGTAACATACTTAATTCAATCTTCCCATTGCACGCTACAGTAAACTCACGTAGCCCACCAAATTTGCAGGTCTGGAGTGACCAATTCGGATATGAAGGCCAAGGATCGCAATCCGCACTTCCAACTCCGCAGGTACATCCTTTCCAACATGACTACGATTGCAAAGGTCATAACATCTGCCCTAACGCAGTAGTGCCGTTTCTGTAGGACGAGTGGGTGGACGATATGCTCGAGTCTTACCCGGCTCCCTACAATGAGTTCTATGTGACACCGCCTCCCACGCAGCAGTTCCACTACGACTTTCGAGAAACACGCCATTCCCCGGAAAGGTTCACATTCCCTTCGGAGCAGCTACAGTGTCGGGGTAGGCAGCGGAGGCAGGGACCATGAGTTTTAGTATGTTCTACTATTATTTCTTGTTTCTGCCAATTAGAAGTTCAGTTGTAATGTCCACTATTTACTTATGCATCGCACTCCTTCATGAATGGATTAACTGCCGTGTATCCTTGCATTACATGAGTTAGGGTTTGGGTTTAGGGTTTAGGTTTATAGTTAATGCACACAACACATCGATGCAACAGTCAACTCGATAAAAGGCAACCACATAGAAGGTGCCTCGCACTACGAGTTACATGCTTTATGAGATTGAACATAATTGCATACAGAAGGTGCCTAATGATAGAAGGTGCCTCACACTACCCACATAGAGTGTTCTACAGGGGGGCGCCTCGGGCATGGCTGGCCGTCGTTGTAGTGGCACGCACATATGCAGCTAGGATTCACGCAGCAGCATGTGGGATCATAGCAACTTCCTATGTTCATGACCTCCTCGTTGCCCCTCTCGCGCTGCATCTATTGGCGGAGGTCATCATTTTACCCGTTGAGATTGTCAATCCGCGCCTCCAGCTCAAAGATTCGGTTCCACAATCTATCCACGTACATCACAACATGTTGTTCATGGGGAGGATCGATCCAGCGGACAAAGTTGTATTTCGCCATCTACTGCAAAGGACGGTTAGTACGGAGGATGTATTAGCAGTAACATGAACAAAACTATTTACCCTAGAGTGTGGGCATCAGAAGAAACGCCGTCCGCCATCGAAAGGGTCGTCCAAGACCTGCACGACAAAGATCCTCCACAGGTCGCATTTCGCCATACCGGTTGAGTACGCTTGTTCGGCATCAACCCAGAGTTAGGGCCAAAGTCCTCCCTCCTTCGAGGAAGGTCTTCTTCTGGCGACCGGTTGGATCGGTCCCTCGGCATTTGCCATGGTATATTCTTGTGTGACGGAGAAGGTTCTTCTTCCTCGGCAAGTGGTCCTACTTCGGGCGTGGGGCGTGCATTTTATAGCAGCGGGAAGGCTAACAAAGCGGTAATGTGTTAGCTTGCGATGACAAGACCAGACGGGCCGGCGCTGCGTGAGAGACAAGAACAAGCGGAGCGACTTTGCGCGTGGACAAGACCAAAGGAGACCTTAGCGCGATGACAAGACCAGACGAGGCGGCTACAAAGGACAAGACCACACGGGCGCCTTTGCGCGATGACAAGACCACACCGGCGACTTTTGCGCGATGATAAGAACAAAGGAGACGACTTTGCGCAGTGACAAGACCACACGGGGCAGCTTTGCGCGGTGATAAGACCAAAGGAGACAGCTTTGCCTAGTGACAAGACCACACAGGGCAACTTTGCGCAGTGATAAGACCAAAGGAGACAACCTTGCGTAGTGGCAAGACTAGACGAGGCAGCTTTGCGCAGTGACAAGACCACACGGGCCAGCTTTGCACAGTGATAAGACCAAAGGAGACAGCTTTACGCAGTTTAAGGTTTAGGTTTAGGGTTAAGCTTTTCAGATTGACTTGACAACCCTGACCGCCTCGCCAGTTTTTTCAGACCGAAAAGACAAAGACTCTACAAAGAAAGACGTGACAACACTCTGCCTCGCCAGCTTTTCAGACCGATAAGACAGCACTCTGCAAAGCAAGACATGACTTCTCTCTGCAAAGTAAGATGTGAAAATACTATGCCTCACCAGCTTTTCAGATCGATATGACAACACTCTACCTCCTCAGCTTTTCAGAACTAAAAGACATGACTCTACATGAAATTAACCACACCATGCCAACCCTGGGGCTTATAAAAGGGGATTGAACCAAACCCAACACTACACAACACTACACAGCCAAGCCCAACACTACACAACCAAACCCAACACTACACCAGAGCTTCCTTCACCACGCCGGGATGGACGACAGGCAGAGGCAATGGGACCGGATCCGCGAACTAGCAAGGGCTGCTGGGGAGGAAGACGACCGAGCAAGGGCTACTAGGGCCCGGGTCGAACAAGAGATGCGTGCCTACATGGCACGCCTTCATAATGAAGCCCCCCGTAGCAGCAACCCCGCCCCTCGTAGCAGCAACCCCATGCTGAACGTTCCAACCGAGCATTCGCCATAACACCCGCCCGAGGGGGAGACGTCGTCCCTCTGTTGGTGCAGGGACAGTGCAAGTTCTTCAAGTCCAAGCACCCGCTCAGCCTGGGCATGCGTTACTGGGATTGCGCGAACTACTCCAGTGACTATCCCGACCGACGCCGGGACATGAGCAGCTATCGTCAGCCGGTAAGGACCATTTACAGTGTGTTCCCGTACTATTTCTCTCTCAAAGTACACACTAACAACCTCTCCCGTCTACCTGTAGTCCCCGAATCCGCTATGTGGCTACCGCAAGTGGATCGACCACGAGATCCACCCACATGACCAATGGTCTCTCGACATGGACTAGTGGCATGAACAAAGAGACCATGAGATCCTAGAGGTGCGACGCCGCAACGACGAGCACAACGAGCGCATATGTCGGGAGACGCAAGCTCATCTGGAGGTGTGCAGGCGCAGGGAGTGCGAGCTCGCGAGAGGGAGCACGAGAGAAAGAGGAAAATTGTGGCCAAGGTCAAAGAGGCCGGCGAGGAGTTCAACGCCGAGCTAGCAAGGAATGGAAAATGGCCTCGGTCCACGCAGTAGGTCATGTCATTCCGTAGTAGTCCCCCGTCCTACTCGTCATGTTTTTTACTATCCCCTAAAGGCATGTATACTTACGTGGTCCGAATGCTTGTGTCGCAGTGTACCGTAGTAGTAGCGAGGATAACTAAAGCAATTAGCTGAACCATCATGCCATGTGACTACGTGTAACGTGCTTTTGTCTGCGGACTCTAATGTAGTTCTGGTTCCTTGTCTCCGCTAAGCCATGAAAGCAAGCCTATATTGCAAGTATGCCTCTTCTAGTGGAATCCCAGAAAGAACCTTCGCACTGACATCGAATCCTTCATGTTTTAGGGCATCTTCATAATCACAACGAGCGTTCTCAACCTCTTCAATCATATTCTGTATAAGCTTCAAAAAGTACTTCATCGACTACCTGCCTATATACGCGTATACGTTCAGACGACTTCATCAAGGAGAGACTCCATATTTTAGGGCATCTTCATAATCACAATGAGCATTCTCAGCCCCTTCAATCATATTTTGTATAAGCTTCATAAAGTACTTCATCGATTTGCCGGGCTATATCTGCCAGATATCGTTCGCATAACTTCATCGAGGAGAGACTCCAATAGTACTGGTGTCTTTTTATCCCACTTCTAAAACACAACAAGTGTTTCAGCAGACAAAGTTTACCTGGACGACATCCTCAAGGTTATACCTCGTCTGATATGATTATTAATCATCCTTTCTCTGAATGAATTAAATAATAGAAAAATTATATAAGCAACAACACTGTGACGGAAGGCTCCACAAAAAGTTTCGTAATTTTCTAAACTCATTTGCTACATTTTGAAATTACTACAAACAGCGTTGCAACCGTGACGAAACCCTGATTTTGGAGAAAAGGAAACCCTAATTTACAAACCTCTGTGCCCATATTTCTTAATAATGTTTTTTTTTACAAATATCAGTGTCCGTTGAAACTCTAAGCAAATAGTGAAAAAAATTAAGATATTAAAAGCGCTAACCGGAACGAAATCCTAGACCGCTGGAAACTCTAACCATCCTGCTAGAAACCCTAATCCTGTCCCGTTGGAAACCCTAATCGCCGCCAATCCGCTGAAAACCCTAATCGCCAACCGCTGCAATCCACTTAAACCCCTGCCTCTTTCCGCGGACGGCCACACGATATCTGATCCGCCCTTCGCTCGCCACCGTCAGAAGTCGCCGCCTTCGCGCTCAATCCACCGCGAAGGTGGCCGATCACCTCGGTGTCGCGGCTTCTTGCTAGTTCATGGCCGGACGCCTACCGCTCGTTGAAGGGACACGCGTCGGCCACCCCTCGCTTCCACGCTTATATGGGGTCTAGTTGTGCAAATACAATTTTAGGGGGATCATTTTTGCAATTACATGGCACAAGGCCAAATCAAAAAAAAAAATCCTTTTGTGATGCCCAATGGACTAAGTGAAACGTGAAAACTGGCCACGAGGCTAATAAAATAAATTGCTTTGTGTCGGCAAAGCAAATTCTGACCTTAAATTTTAGCAACCTAATATTAGATGCGGTAATCTTTATCTTGGGCAATCAATTTATCAGCCTAAAACTCTAGCATTAGCAGGAGAAATTGGATATCACAAAATATAAAACCTACATTTCCAATTTTTGTGAGAGTGGTTGAAGTTTGCTTGCGTTGAACTGTTCTTGTAGGCCGTCTGGTTCAACTTTTCTTTAAAATACCCTTGTTCTCGTCCGAGTGTAATCTTCAGCGCCTATTTTGCCAACAGATTTTCCCTTAGAACAACAATGCTTGTTCATCATGATCTATCTACACTTTGTTCTTTCATAAGTCGATCTATCTCTGCTTTTTCTTTATGCGCTTTTATAAAATATTCACGGGCGGTATGTGGTGTTAGGACAAAATCTTACGGTATTGGGGAAAGGATGAGAGTTGCTTAAGAAAAGTTCTGGTACTAGTCCCACAGAAGCCTCTAAACTCCAAGATTCTTTGTTTGAAAGATGCAGAAATTTCATTGATCAATGAAGAATCAGATTCACTCGGTAGGCTTTCAGAATTCAGAGGCATTCGTGGACCTGCAAATTGCTGCGCAAACCGTGGACCAGCAAATTGCTGCGCAAAGTGTCAGTTATTTATGATGGTAGGGTATGACGGGTTGTATAGCTAGACTTTATCACCAGAATGATAAACACATGCAGTAATGCAGCAGTAATTTACTTATTTGTCACAGGAAAGATTGGGATTTATCCTTGTTTCCACATCGGAACAAAATTGTGGTGGTAAATGAGGACCTGTAATTGATCGGCATCGGCAGAGTTCCTGCTTTTTCTTTCAAAAAAAAATATATGATCTGTAATGTAAAATGATGTGAAAAAAACTCGCCGTGTTGAGATCTCAGAAAATGAGGTGAAGATTTTACTTTGAGATTTACCCGCTTTTTTTAGCATGGGTGTTTCTGTGAGTTATTCGTCAAAAAAACGGCAAGGAGCAAGGAATGACTCAAATGACATGTTGATGGTGTAAAACCAAACACAAAAAAGAGGGTGGACGTCGGCCGTGCTACGGGCCTTCGTCCACGAGAGCGGGCGTAACACGGGGATTTATCTGAGTTCGGGGTCCGAGAGGACCACCCTACTCTGTCTTGGCTGCTGAGTGAGGGTTCCTCCCAAGGCTCACCTAGCGTCTTCCTGTTATGTATTGCTCAAGAGTCCCCCTCTCAAATGAGAGGTACATGGGGTATTTATAGGCTCCTCAGCCTGTACAAATAACCAAAATACCCCTTGGGGGATGGCTACACTATGAGTACAAGTGAGGACATTACAGTCTTCTATGAGTATAGCTGCATCAATTGGACCCGTACGCGTGTCTTCTGCAAGGCGGGCCCATTAGTGCGATGGATGAATTATTCTTACAACACTAGCCCCCCTGCCCTTTGGCGTTTTAGGAAAAACGTCGAAAGGGGCAGTCTTGAATTGTGCCTTTTATGCAGAGGTTGATATTCCAAAAAAGTTATGGTGGTTCTGAACGATAGTTGCATTCCGACGGGCGAGGCTCCTCCGGTCTTGTGGGCGTCGCAGGGCGTGTGGTGTACGCTCCGGAGGCACGGGGAGCTCCAAAGGCGTGAGGTGGCCGGTGAGGGAGTGGGACGGCCGCGAGGGGGCCGTGATGGTGCAATGGCCCGAGGGCACCGCGAGAGCCCCGAGGGCGCGATGGTGCGAGGTCTGAGGCCGCCATGAGGGTGCAAGGGTGTGAGGCCGCCATGAGGGCACGAGGCCGCGATGCCCCGAGAGCACCGGGGTGCTGCCGCGAGAAGCTCAGAGCACCTAGCGCCTAGTCATGAGGAGCGCCTGGCGGTATTTGGGGGGCTCGAGGTGCGTCTTGGCAGCGTCTTTGTTTCAATTTTTTCTTAGATCCTCATCTCTCGGTTGGATAGCAGCAGCTCCCACACAAGTAATCAGTAGTACTGGTTATTCTTCCAAGATGAGATGCTCTTTACTTTAGGCTGTGGGACCCACTTGACTTGATGTCTTTGTGCTTTGCCCCTTTTATCTTTCTTCACGCGAGGCCACATAATTGCCAGCGCCCAGCAGCTTCTTCTTTATTTCCTTCTTATCCTCATTCTTCCTGACTTCATTTCTCCCACTCATTCTTCTCTTGGAGCTTTGCTCCAGCCGGCCATGGCGCCGTTCCCTGCGCCTCCGGCTCTTCGGATTGGTCTCGCGCGCCTCCGCGCCATGGCCTGGCCCGTTCTCACGCGCCTACGCGCGGTGGCCTCCGGCCTGGCCCTCAGGCCCGCTCTCGTGCCTCTGGCGGCGTGGCGCCGCCATTTTGTGTGGCCGGGGCCATCCCGCCGTCTTGGCCCACCCCGACGGCCGTCTTGCCCCTCTGCTCGTCGAACGCCGCTCCCTATGGTTACCGCCGCGCCCACTCGCCCGGCTCCTCCGCCTCAGCGCCGAGCTGCCGCAGGCGGCGAGGAGGCCGCAGGCACGCGTAGCACGGTACGTGGGGCGCCGGTGCGTGATGGTGCTCGCCGCAGGCGCCATGAGTGGCGCCGGGCGCGGGATCTTGGTTTCTGGGCGCTCGATCATTGGCGCCCATGGCGGTATGCGCTGGGCGCCGACTGCGAGGGCGCCGCGAAGCGGAAGCGAGAATGTGAGGGCGCCAAGATGCCAATGCCTTGCCTCGGCACGGTGCCGCGGGTCTTGAGGGCATTGCGGGAACATGGGCGCGCGAAGGGAACATTCTGCCAGGGCGTTGGTCTCCTGTGTGTATGTGATCACTTGTCTTCGGTTGAACTTGTAACCAAACTGCCAGGGTGCCGTGCACTTCTGGCCAGGGTGTTGTGGGTGGGGTTGCCAGGTTGTCTCCCCTTTTTCCTTTTGCCAGTGCATCTTGTGAGTTTTGCTAGGGCGTTCTTGTGCAGGGCGTTGATGCTAGGGCGTTCTTGTGCGGTATTTGTTGGTGCGTAGGCGTTTTGTGCGGCGCTAAGCGGCGCCGAAAGTGCGGCGCTCTATGGGCGTGCATGCGGTATGCTTAGCACTTTCCTACCAGGGTGCCCACGTGATCCCTGCCTTCACGTGAGGTCTTCATGTACAGCAAGTAGAGCACTTCTAGTTTTCTTGGTCTTCTAGTCTTTTTCTCACGTGAAATCTTCACGTCTGACACCTGAGCACTTCTAGCCATTTGGATCGTCTTTTGAAGCACAAATCCTCTGAGTTGGGGCACCGGTGGCGGTATTTGCCGCCAGGTGGTAGCGGCAGGGCGCCGGGCTCATAGGGCACTGCGAGACGTGGGGCGCAGCGATCGCAGGAGATAAATCCACCGATGTAAATAAATTTGGATGTCACGCACGGCTACGGTTGCGAAGAAAATAATTAAATTCTCGAGATGCCCTTTGCTTTTAGACGTGGGTCCCGCCACCTCGTTCTGCTCGATCTATTTGCTTTTTCACGTGATGGCCAACAAAAGTACACAACTAGTCCTTATCTCTTGTGCCATGGGCTTAGACTATCAAGGACAGGCTATGGTGCAGGGGAATCCTAGGAAACTAGTTGGCTTCCTCCTCTCTAGCCTTTCTTTCTTGGCCATGGCAGCGGAAGCCTCCCAGAGATTCTCCACGGACACAGCACTTGCCGCGACCAACCGCCCGTAGAGTTCACGCAAGAGCTTCGCCGCCATCTCCACCCATGGCTCGGAGGCTTCAGCCGCGGACCCGGTAGTACTCTTGGCTACAGTCGTGGCGACAGGGAGACTCTCGATGGCCACAGCTCTCGCAGCCACGAGCCAGGCCCAGAGGTGGCACAAGAACCACGCCACCGCCGCCGGGAGCATCTTGGTGGCTAACGCCTTGGCCGCATGCACCGCGCCCATGACGACGGCCGAGAGGTTGGTGATGGGGATGACCACGGCGAATGGCTTGCTCTGCCGCCGCTGCTGCTGTTTCATTTTTTGAGTGAAGAAGTGGGCGTGCGTCGACTTCAAGGAGCCCGTCTGGTTCAAGCCTTCAAGGCCGGCGCGCAGATCTTCTAGATCCGCAATCCGTTAGGACAATGCCGTCTACCACACCATGGTCGCCTGCGAGGAGTTGGTCGCGGGGAGTTGGACACGTCCATGGAAAGCCCAGGCGGCCGCAGGGCGTGTGTGCCGGATAGCGCCCATGGCCATGTAATGCTTTTGGAATTGGTTGACGTTTTTAGAAGAGCAGCTGGACATCTTTGGGAGATGCCTGCAGCTTGACCTCACACTTTGTTTCTTGTAGGCATCTGTTCAGTTTGCATCGATCTCTTGTTGGATGCGATGCACGGATATATGCAAGACTCCATGCCTGCTGGCCCGCTTGTTAACTACCTGCGCAGCTCCGTCGTTAGTCGATCTTGATTACTACGTCCATCTTACTTTTGGATTCCATCCCCTGGATTGAAGGCGGGCGCCGGGGCGTCAGGCGAACCGGGGCGCGTGGCAACGGCTGTGAGGGCGTGAGGCCTCGTGGGCACGAGGCCCTGAGACCTGAGGACTCGACACCACGAGGGCACGAGGTCGTGAGGCCCCGAGGTGTGAGGCCCCGAGGTGCGAGGACTCGATGCTGCGAGGATGCGAGGCCCCGTGGGCACGAGGCCCCGAGACCTGAGAGCTCGACACCGCGAGGCCCCGAGGTGCGAGGGGTTGATGTCACGAAGGCACGAGCGTGAAATTTGCCGAGGTGCGGTCGCCAGTCTTGCGGCAAGGCGCGCGGCCGCCAGAGGGATTGCAGCCACGCGTCTCACGCCGAAGGGTGCCGCTCATCCCAGGTCGTGTGGGATGGCCTCCGAGGTGGGTGGCGCGTCGAAGCAAAGCCCAAGTAGGCGAAGTTGTTCTCCTCTTGCTCAGCGACTTGATGAGAGCTGCCGAAATAGAACTCCTCAGAAGTGTCGCAGTTCGAGCTGCCTATGAAATTGAGTCATGGATATGTCGGAGGGGTGCCCACAGGGCTAAGTCGTGAGGCACCAAATGACCACTAGGGGTTGTAGCCCCCCCAGTGGGCTTAGAGGTGCCCATGAGGCTAAGTCATGGGCACATTGGGCATGTGCCCCCGACATTAAATCGTGGGCACACTGGTGGCGTCCACGAGGCTAAGTCGCGGGACACCGAATGGCCACTAGGGGTGGTAGCCCCCCAGTGGACTTGGAGGTGCCCATAAGGCTAAGTCGTGGGCACATTGGACGTGTGCCCCCAACATTAAACGTTCCCGAGGGGATGCGAAGGTGTTAGGCACGCTTGGCCTTTGCCTGTATTAGAATAGGGCGAGGAGTGACCCGAAGGTCGTTCGGCGTATAGCCTGGAGGCTGAAGGGGGACTAATCCTTAGCACATCCATAGACTCGGGCACTAGGCCCGAGCCGTCACTTGCATACTGGGTCCAAAGGGACGCAGCCGCCATGGCGGTCGACGGACGACCAAGCCGCTTTGGTCTTTTATTAGGGGAGACCACGGGGGTCATGCGCCCTAGGCACCACGGAGGTGACATCCTTCGCAGGGGAAGGGTTAGCGAGAGCTTGTGTGAGGCAAGCGAGACTTGTAGGACAGGTCTGCTTCCTAACAGCAGCGTGTTAGGAGCAGCCTATCTTACCACCGCGTGTCAGAAGGCAAACTTCCCAATCGTCAATGAGCACAAAATTGAGAAGACATTCACAAAACAGGTCAACCCCTTAACAGCAGCGTGTTAAGGGACTACCCTCGATCCACGTTATAATTGCATAAATGGTGCGGTCATGTAGGAACCTCACGTCTTCATTGCATTAAGTAAGATGGTGTTTACATCTCGATAGGTGCCACAGGGGGCATACAATAGAGTCTTAAGCATAAAACTTGCGGATTTCCTTCGCAAAGTCCGCCCTCTCACTTGCGGTTGTCCTCGTTTTGAGTGAATTGGGCAGGTAGTGGTGCTGAGAGCATTTCCAATTGGAGAGAGCGGTGACGGATCTGGGCAGGGAGGACAGCTTTAGCCCCGTACATGAGTGAGAGCGAGGTCATTCCAGTGGAGCAGCTAGGGGTCGTGCGCAGGCCCCATAGGATGCCGGGGAGCTCCTCTACACGGGTTCCCCGCTTGAGTGCACTTGTTTCAAGGTGGTGACGTATTCCTTGCAGGACTAGCCCATTGGTTCTTCCCACGGCCCCGTTGGTTTTTGGATGAGCCACCGTATCGGAGCGAAGGGTGGTCCCGATGGTGTTACAGAAATTTCTGAAAGCTGGAGCATCGAATTGGGTATCGTCATCCACCGTGAGTTCTTTAGGAACACTGAAGTGACAGACGATATTCTTCCAAAAGAATTCCACCGTGGCGCGAGGCGTGATGGAGGCTAGGGGCTCCGCCTCTACCCATTCGGTGATGTAATTCACTGATGCTACCACACGCTTGTAGCCCCCTTTGCCCGGTGAGGATGGCCCGAGCAGGTCCATTCCCCATCGGGCAAAAGGCCAGGTGATTGGTACGGTGCTCAGGGGATTAGCAGGATCGATGTGATTGGCTGCCATCTTTTGGCATCCCTCGCGCTTCCTGAGCGTGTCGAGGGCATCTTGCACCATTGTGAGCCGATAGAAGCCTTGGCGAAGTGTTCTTGCTGCGATTTCCCTTAGCGCGATATGAGAGGTGCAGAGGCCCTCATGAACGTCCAAAAGAAGTGTCATGTTTGACGGTGTCCAAGCAAATATGCCAGCGTTGGACTTTAAGAACTCCATTAGCTCCTTCTCCATCTTTCCTGGGATAACGACCCCGATTCTAAGAGACTGCGGGTCACCCTGGTCGAAGAGTCGTACTTCCTGCAGGTCCTCCTCCGAACGAGGCTTAAGGGAGCACCTCGCTGGAGGGGGTACATCCTTGGTGTGCCTTGGTGAGAGAGGCAAGGGCATGTCCTCCTTTGACTCCTTGGGTTCGAGAAAGTTGATGTCGCTGAAGTTAGCTGCCGCTTTGTGGTACAAACGGCGAGCTAAGTCTTGATCACCTCTCACGGAGATGACCCCGCGAGAGGCCTGGTATCTTTAAGCCGCGTGTAGTTTTGATGTATTCTTGCCTGAAGCGGTTGAGAGTTGCCCTTCCCATGATAGCATTGAATGGGGACTCGATGTCAACAACATCGAATCTGACGGCTTCCGTGCGGTGATTCTCCTGCGGTCCGAACGTCATGAGGAGTTCGATTCTCCCAAGGGGTTGAATGGATTTTCCTGGTACGAAGCCGGCGAGAGGGCGATCGGATGGCAGTAGGATGCCAGGATGATAGCCCCCCCGTGACTCCCATAGTTCCTTGAGCGCACACAGGTAGAGTATATCTGCAGAGCTTCCTCCGTCGACAAGGATGCGGGAGACCTCGCAATTGGATATTGTGGCAGTTACTAAGAGGGCGTCATCATGAGGGAACCTTAAGCCTTGTGCATCATCAGCTGTGAAGCTAAGAGAAATGCTTGCCCATTTGGAAGGGACTCTTTGAGGAGCCACCCCCACGACGTTGATTTCTCGGGCGTACTCCTTCTGTTGGCGTTTTGATGCATGACCGGAGGCCGAGCCCCCTATTATGACATTTACTTGTCTTTGCGGCGCTTGGAAAGGGAGTTCATGCTCAACATCTTGCAAGTGTTGCCGAGGGTAGATCCTAGGGACCAGGCTCGGGGTGGAATTGCAGAAGGGCATCGCCTCCTCATGGCCGTGGGATGCGGTGGCGGCGCCGACGTGGCGGGGCCGTGTTCGAGGAGCTTTGCTATTTCAGTGGCGTACTGACGGCACTCATTTGTATCATGCCCGTTCATCTTGTGGTAGGCACACCAGCGCCCGTCTCCTTGATTTGGGTTGCTCCTCCTTTCATTGCGGCCTTCGTCAGGACGTCCTTTCCAGTGGGATTTTGGTCTCGATTCTTTCTTGGGTCCTCTGGTGGAGTTGCTCCCGCGCTCCTACGAAGGAGTGTCGGTTACGACAAGAATCTTGGAGTGACGTTCACTGCCAGAGTGATCCCTTCGGGCATTGCCCCTCCTCCCGGGAGAGCTTTTTGACTTCTTCCTGGAGGAGATGCTTTCGTCCTGCGGGAGAAATCCCTTCTTAGCCAGGTCGTCTTCTTCTCCTCGGGCGTATTTTTCCACGACCTCGAAGAGCTCATGGGTCGTCCTCGGGGGATCTCTCCCAAGCGTGCGATTGAGTTCTCCCGGGAGCAGCCCTTCTTTGCACGCATTGATGACTGTGGAGTCCGGGGCATCTGCCACCTGGCTTCTCACTTTCGAAAAGCGCTTAAGAAATTCTCTCGTGGATTCACCCCTTTGTTGCTTGACAGTAAAGAGCTGGTTGGGGAGCATGGGGCGCTTATAGCTTCCTTGGAAATTTGCGCTGAACTCTTCCCTCAACTAGTCCCAAGAATAGATGGAGCCTTTCCTTTGGTTGAAGAACCAGGAACGTGCCGTTCCGGAGAGGAACAACGGGAGGCAGTTACACATCTCTACTTCTCCACCTCCCCCAGACCGAATCACCGTGGAGTATACTTCCAGGAATTGCATAGGGTCAGAGTCCCCATCGTAAGGCCCAAGGTTAGGCTGACGGAACTTCGGTTGGAAAGGAGTTTTGCAGATGTCTCTTGTGAGAGGATTCCTGCTCGACGCCCCCCCCGTCGTCGTGCGGTGATGGTGATCGAGGGTGCGGCAACAGCGATGGCGGGCTCTCTGGTGGAAGAGCTAGATGCCACGCCGTGGCAGCGATGGTATGGTGCGAAGACCGGTGAGTTGGAGCGCCCGCGCCTACTTGCAACTTGATCCGGCCGGGAGATTAGTGATTCAGCATCCTCTTCTTCGTGGCGGTGGTAACCGCGCTCCCCAGCGGATCCGATTGGTGGCATGGGGACACGCCTAGTGCCCGCAGAGTACATGCTCTTCTGACCGC